>CM060953.1:200089983-201289983 GCA_030765055.1 Mantis religiosa
TAATAGCCACAGTCAACGGCACCTGACAGCGAAGAGGAAACTTCTGAAAGTGACGGCGGATGGGTAACAGTCACATACACTTGCGGACTCAACAAACAAAATACACAAGTTATCTAGCAGCGAATGAATGAACCTTAATAGTTTTCAAAACCTTTAATTGTGCTAACATAGTCGTGTATGTGTTCCTTAGTAGAACCCTACATCAAATCCAGGATGTCCCACACCCTCATCCATAGATAGAGGTCTCAAAGCTAGAGCAAACCCAAGGAAAACCCCGACAACCCGAAGCGTCATTCATCCACTTAACGTAAATTATGACATGTTGAGTTAGGATTACTCGACGACAGACAGCCTCACTGCTAATGACAGCAAATGTATAAGGTGCACGGTGCTTTGGAATAATTGCCTGTATTTTACATAATTTATTTTATTATTAATTAACAGTATGATAGGTAGACTCAGACTAGAAACTTCAATGCTCATTGTATAAGTCATCTCCTACACGTGGCTAGTATGGAAGAGTAATTAATTTGCAATATTAACCTACTAGTCGCTCTAAACTATAAAGTCTGGGACTTACGTACTTAAGTACATGGTAAATTGCCACAAAATATATGTATATCATTGTACCCTAGTGGTTAATATCGGGAAATACACGAGTCAGTTTAATGTGTCATGCAATGGTAAAGAGCAACCGGACGGATTGCTTCAAATCCCAGCTATGGCATTGCATTTTTCAGTCTGACTACTTATCCAAATCCTGCCCTACACGCGGCTAGTGTGTTGACAGCGCCTTTAGCAAATGTATTTTACAGTACTATTGCAGACGTAATAGTTCTACGATAAGATAGCTGAGGGGTGTGATTACAGCGCTCCTAGAACCCGGCTACTACCCAAATACCGCTAACGAACCAAACAGCTGTGTTCATTTGTTGTTTGACAGAGAAACATATGCTGTTATGTTCAGATATTAGTTATAAACAATACGAGCGAGTAGGGCTCCGCGGTAACACCTGAGCCTTGTATTCGAGTGATTCCGGGTTAGATTTCTAGTGACCGCCCACTATGACCACGATTTTTTTCGCGGTTTCTCCGTGTCGGTAGGTAACGCTGGAATGTTCGTATTCCACCATGAAATTGCTATCCATTATTTCCTTTTTATCATATGTTCTACGGTTAAAGGACCAAGCGGCGTGTTACGGCTGGGTGCGCGTTTCTCCTTGGCGTCGGTCAGACCGCTCTATGTTTATGGGAAGACCTGAACGGTGGGGTTCTCATCCACATCCCTCCCTCTACCCTCTAGCAGTTATTTTTATACTTCATGTTGTTAGGAACAGTCAAAGATATTAGTATTTATAATAAAATAAAGAAGTGATATAAAGTGGATAATGGTATAACCATGGCAACGGATCATAGTGAGTTGTTGAATATTTCAAAAAAGATTTTGTTCTTCAGTTTCTGAAATTCTAGAAGTAAGGCGCATGTGTGTGTGCAAAAACAATTTTGTCTATGAATCAAAGATGCACAAGTAGCGTGTGATAAAGAAAAGATATAGTTCATCCTGGCATCAACCGCTTTTTGTAAAAAGACTACGTTAATATTTGCAATTGTTTCAAAGAATTTAAAATTGTTTATGAGGAATTAAATTTCCATCTCTGAACAAGAAAAGTATTATTCATTCTTTAAAGATAGTCATACCATCTTTATCAGCCCCGTTACCGCGATCCTGGGAAAGAAAAAGATCTAATCGCTCAACAATTACAGATGCGCCTAATTATCCAGAGTTGCAGGAGAAACTTCCAGATTTCTTCAAGATCGTCACCAAAGGTGAGAAATTAATCTGCATCCACCTTCATCCCAGATAATATTGCTTCAAGACGGAGATCATAATCCTTCCAAATATCATCCCAAAATATTGTTTCAACCCCTGTATCGAAGGTCCCTCCTTCATATTTATCTCTGGCAATAATAACACGGGACGAGAATTACGCTCCTTCCAATTCTCTATGTTACTAGTAATAAGCGAGAGTTTATAACATACTGTAGAAACTACAACCAGATTTTATTGCAAAAGTCTACGACGTCTTAGAGGCACCGCGTAATGGCCCTTATTTTACAATCAATTTTTATTGCAAAGGGAAATGATGGAAGATGCTGATGATTTGTTTCTCACCTTCGGTGACGATCTAGTAAAAATCTTGTTGATGCCTCGGAGCTCTGGATCAATGAGTCTTACCTCTAGGCGCAGTCTCGGAGTAAAGGAATTTGATACTGTAATTGTTGGAGAGTAAACAACAATTCTTCTCTTTTAAATGTTGCTTGTTTTATTCCACAAAACAATTAGTAAATTCTGCTACAATTTTATATAATTTGCATGCTGCCCTTTCACAAGTAATTGTTGCATTGATGAACTTTATATCTCGCCGCTAGTGCAACACAAAGCGACCCAAAAACACAACTTACTCACAAGACCGTCGTTTGCAGAATGACGCCAAGCTCTCTGCACTCTGAGTTTCTAGAACAGCTAAATTACTTCTCTTTTGTTGGTCCACGTCATCATATTACGTAATTGCATTCTTGCAATTACCAATAACAACAATATTATGTAACATTTAACTTGCGTTGTATCATTCCGTGGCCTACCTAGTTTCACATTTCATATTTTGTACAATTTAATTTTTCCAGAACAATTCAAAATATATTTTTAAAAATTTAAAAAACATTAAATAAACATCACAAAACTATCCACACAATTCATGCATGAGCACAACTGATGACCGTTACAGTGAACGTCATTACACCTAATTATTTCTTGTGCCTTCGTGTTATGGTGAAATGTATCATGCTTCAATAAACCATTACATTAAATATTTTGCTCTGTGGTGTGGAAATAGAAGCAGAAGGTTTCTTTTACCAAACGAACACGACAACCTTATGTCAACAAGGTGCTGGGATACTAACTCTACGCGATGTATTTAATGTACAAGGGCTGTTCAATAAATATGATCACATTTTTTTTTTTTTTTTTTTTTTGACAACGTACCTTTACTCATCCTCATAATTTTGATGACCCTTCTCAAAATAGTCTCCCCTGAATGTGATGCACTTGTCCCAGCGTTTCTGCCAGTCTTCAAAGACATGCTGGAAACCATTTTTGAGAGATCCTTTAAAATCGCCTCCGCAGCCTTCACCACTGCTTCTGATGATGGATAATGCCTCCCACGAAGGCGTTTCTTCAAGTTAGGGAATAGAAAAAGTCACATGGGGCTAAATCCGGACTATAGGGAGGGTGAGGGTTGCACTTCGCGTTAATTTTTGCAAGATATTCAGCAACAACATTGGCAATATGCGGCCGCGCATTATCGTGATACAGCATCCAGCCTGCTTCACGGAAATGTGGTCTTCTGAGCCTGATATGGACTTGCAATGTTTTCAGGACATCCCTGTAGTATTGTCCAGTTACTGATGTGTGTGCAGGTACAACATGCTGATAAACCATTCCATGAATATCAAAGAATGAGATGGCCATAACTTTCCCAGCAGAAGCAACCAATTTTGCTTTTTGGGGGTTGGTGATGAAGGAGATTTCTACATTGAGCTTTGCTGTTTGCTCTCAGGATCAAAATGATGTAGCCAAGTTTCATCAGCAGTGATTACGTTTGAAAGAAACTCCGGATCTTCCTCTAACATCAACTTTAACTGCATGCGAATGTCCTTTTGATCGGGAATCAACAGTCTTGGCACACATCGCGCACAAACACGTCTCATGTGTAATCTTTCTGTCACCAACGTGTGGGTGACACCCAATGAAATGTTCAGTATTTCAGAAAGCGACCTTAAGGTAATTCGTCGATCCTCTCTCATAATGGCAGCAGCAGTGTTAATGTTTTCTTCCGTAAGAGCAGTAAGTGGAGCACCGGGTCCACCTTCCTTTGAAATCGATTGTCTCCCCTCTTTAAACATTTTAAACCACCTTCGAGCTGTGCTGTAGGGAAGAACAGACTCTCCATAGGCCTCCTGTAACATTGTATAGGCCTCAACTGAAGATTTGTTGAGAGGAAAGCAGAATTTCAAAGCCGCATATTGTTCCTCGCGTGTTACCTCCATTGCAGTGGTAGGCGATACTGAACATGTCTGAACTTGTCTGGTTCTTACAGGCGGGAACCAGGAATACCAATAGTGAAACTACTACGGCGTGTTTGTTTCACATTAAGCTAACAGAATATAATAAGATTGAATTTTAGTGAGAAACATTATGGCCGTAAAAAATTATGATCATTCTTTATTGAACAGCCCTGGTATATAGATACAAACTTGTATTAATGACATTATAGTGAGCTACCCGGACAAGTTTCTCGCCAAAAGTCACAGCAGAACATAAACTGGTAAAATCATCTCCCCAATCATGGCAGCCGTTTTCCGTAACGACAATATCTATATTGATAAAAAGGCAGTAGAATCGCGGACGTAGACCTACGACTGGCGGTTAGGAAATGCATTAATTTTCTTAGCACACACGGTATTGCAAAGGTAAACATTTGAAACATGATAATGTAGACTAATGGACGCACTTTGCTCTCAGGTAGGTACCTTCCTGGGGCAATATACCACAATGTGAAGCTCCGAGAACTAATGGTTCACAATTAAGGGCAAACAAAGGCGTATTTATCATCGTACTGTCAACTTTGGTAGCAACCATCGTAAAAAATGTCGCTTTTACGTAACTAGGTCGGGTAGATGGGATAATCCCATCTCCAAAAGTTACATAACTGCGACTTTGATGCAAATATTGATTGATCCCCATATGTATCAATGTAGCCAACATTTCTGTTCCCTTTTTCACCTCTGCCACGTACAACATAACAAATTTCAATTAAAATATGTCTAGAGATATCCTGAATACACATAAAGCACTTTTAGAAAGAAACGAAATGTCCGATGAATACCAAAATTAGTATTAAACTTTATTATCTTCTAAAGAGACGACCCCAAGATGTCCGAAAAAACTGACACAGGCAAAAACGTACTGTACACCATTTAGCTCAACATACTGGTTTTAGCTACCTCCGGAATATTAGTTGTTAATGGTTTGTATTTGTCAATACCTTTGTCATTTTAAAGTGTTGTCGCAGTTCAACTGTTTCTCAAGATTGCGTAGAGGCCAGTATAAACCGACCACTTCTTAATCATTTAACTACATTGTTCCTCAGAGACTACGATATGTTAAGCTTTTGTGCGAACATTTATCTCGACCGAACGGACCCTCTTTGTTTACTAGTCGAATGCTGGGTTGGTCCTTTCCATTTGAGAGCGTGATTGTTAGGGACCCCAAGGTGGGAGCTCCTGTCTCCTGACTATAGGCTTACCTACCTGTACCTCTTATCGCCACTATGTTCAACAGGTGTTAGTACATTTACAGAAACTAGGAAGCCAATAACAGTCGACTTGATGCGCGGCGAACCTTTCAAGGATGTAATGTCTGCCGTTGTAATGTATACCTAAGTTATCGCAAGTGCCAACTTAATGAAAATATATAATTCCTTGCTTTTAATATTTCTTTGTATTCTAGAAACATTACTACACATTTAAGAGTTGATAAATTTTTTAAAACTACAAGACATGTTACAGTTTTAAGAGTAATAGCATCAATGATCTTGTATATTTACTTGAGATCATTAGGATTATCCTATATTACAAAAAGTTGAAAATACGCTTGAAAAAATTAAATAGTCATAAAACAAAGTGCAAAATTATAATGTATTCAACATTGATTTTATATTGAGTACAACGTAAGTACTTTCTCGGATAGAGAAAGTATCGCATTTCACCCAAAATTTCGATAGAGACTTCACCGGCAATTACATTCTCGGATACCCTATAACTCCCCACCCCTAAAAACATTTTAAGTCAAAGCTAAACTAAAAATTCCAACTTCTATAATAATAAACCTGTCATTATGAAAATTTAGCCACATAATTAGAATATCATTTTAAACTTGCATATACATTTTCATGTTGCTACACCAAATAGTTAATTATTAACTATTTTTTGTGAAAATATTGTAAAACTTAAAAATGTTGTACGCGTCAAAAAACTGAGCTTTTAAGTTGTATTTTTTGGCTAGTACAAGCAATTTTAAAAGAGCCACATTCTTATATTTTTGGAATATTCTTGTAGCATTTTTTCTAAAATAGTTTCCATGTGTTAGCTCTCAAAATTTTGAAAATATTAAGTTTTTTATTCCTTAACACTATAATTTCCAAAACATGAACTTTAACAAAAAAGGGGAATGTGGAGTTTCTTATGTACATATTATGGATCTATCCTGGAAGTTTCACCAAGTTAAATGAAAAACTTTGCCGCGTGAGGCATTTGGTATAATAGAAAGTGTTAGAAAAAGATTTCTCAGAAAATTAAATTAACTTTTAGCGATTGTTAAGGGTCTCCTTAAGTTGTGACGAGATGCCCTAAAATGGTGTAAATAATAAAAATAGCATGTCGTCTATTACTACACACCCTACGCTACCAAAAATGTCAAAAAAGAAAGTTCCACGATTTTCAACATTTTCGGCGAATTTTCAGTGTAGCCTTGCCTTAAAGAATCTAATGGCTTTCTCAATGCATCCTTCTATAGCTGTTCTTTTGGACTGGATTGTATTATGCCGCGGAGAGGATACGGCAAGGAGGTCCAAACTTGATCTATTATACTGTGACTTTGTGGGTTCCTAGAATTAAAAGGCCGAGTTGCATAAATTAAAAATCTCCTTTATATTCGTAGAATACTCTTATAGATTACAGCAGCATTATGTTACATACACCATCAGTCTACCAAGGTCGATCACAATGACAGCAGATTACAACATTACAATTACACTTCCAGCTGTCTCTCGGTTCACAGCACTTGTTTTACAACTTTCCCGGCTGGCGTGTCGCAAACGCTTATATATCTCCTGATAATTTCTAGATCATTCTAAAATAAACCAGAAACCAAATTATCTCTATCAGTCAAGAAGTAACTATAAATGTCCATTTATCTCAGCTTGTTTGTTTCGGCAGACCTTTATCTGCATGTTATCTTTGTCTGCCGGCTCTTGGTTTTCATATTGCCCGCCTATCAGTTCCTTTTGTGTAAACAAGCAGCGCGATCGTACATACGGGTTCACGACAGTGGGGTATCCCCGGGAGGAAGGATGAGGATACAGAGTGCATTTATCCCAAGGAGTCAGGACAGTGTACAGGGCAGGGTCCCTACACACTACCAGTTGGAAACTCCCCGGCAACACATCCTACTGGGTCTGGAATGGGAGACCACCCTATCGGAGGAGGAAGTGTTTGCTAGAAATATTTCATCCAGCCACAACACCGAGACGCCCGCCGACACTTCTACCCTTAAAGAGACTACCAGAAGAGAGATGATGTGAACTGATAATGCAGATGAAATGAAGGGACAGGATGTAATTAATCTACCCAGCATTCGCCTGGCGACCCGGGAAAACACCCGAAAAAGATAATGGGTCAGGTAGATGGCCACAGGAATTGAACCCGGATCTTCCGAATGCGGTCCATAGACGAAACGGCCTGAGCCAACCCGCTCGGCGTTGTTCTTTAAAAATATATTCATGTATTTCTTCAAATGGATTCCTTACACATTCGCTGTGACATAAAAAGGATATTAGCTTTGAAATGCCAAGCTCCTTGTACGAACACTGCGTTACATTTACATGACGTTCTCTAATCATATCGTTTATCTGTATTTTCCTCTTGGCGTGAAGGAGAGAAGGGCGTAGACACAACACACCGGTGCGGAGAGTATGCTGAACAATCTGTATCAGGATTGAGAAAGTGTCTAATCAGATCGTTTATCTGTATTTTCCTCTTGGCGTGAAGGAGTGAAGGGCGTGAACACAACACTCCCGTGCGGAGAGTATGCCGAAAAATCTGTATCAGGATTGAGAAAGTGTCTAATCAGATCGTTTATCTGTATTTTCCTCTTGGCGTGAAGGAGTGAAGGGCGTGAACACAACACTCCCGTGCGGAGAGTATGCTGAACAATCTGTATCAGGATTGAGAAAGTGTCTTGTGTGTGGCTTATTTCCCTGTAGATGTCTAGATGAGGGACCGTTCCCTCTTCTTTGTTCGTGTGAAATGAGACACAATGGACCCGCTCCTTGCGGTGCTGATACCGCGTTCTAGTAATTAAAACAGTTTTGCTCCTGGGATCTCTTACACGGTGTTCCAAAACTATCATCACTTCATAATACAAAGAGAAGCAGTTGCGCCATCCCTTACTTCACAGTCAATCTCAACATCAAATTTCTGGATGCAATACAATATTTTCTCTGCTTACTGTGTGTAGTTAAGAAAGTAAATAAATCAGTTGGTACATAAAATATATTTATTTCTCAGAAACTTCCTTGTCTTTTAAGAAATTGATGAAAATTTCCACAGAATTCTGTCACCGCTACGGTCGCTATATGTCGTAACATGTTTGTATTTATAACCAAACTCTGAAAATAAGAGAATATTGAAGACAAATCGAATAGCGGTATTTAAAAATTCATTACGCTATTTCTATTTTTTTAAATCAATATTTTCTCGCAAGTCATTAGAAATATCAGGACATTTAATTGCATTAATAATTTAACTTCTGAGTTATTTCATGGTTAAATGACCAAAAATGATCTGCCACGGTGAATTTATCAGCTTGTTTATACCTAATATTTCGAAAACGCTTTTTCGTTTTGGTTTCTAAATTACGTTTGGTCCTTCCAATGTAAACCTGGTCACAATCTACCAACTAAATTGATAAATGCCAGATTTTTTACTATCAGGAATTTTATCTTTTTTAGAGAAATGTAGCGAATTTTTAATATTTTATTTGTTTTTAGGAACCAAAGTTATACTAAATTCTTTATTTTTTACTTTTTTATTTTTTATGTATGTTTATAAACCCAAGGATGATAAGTAAATTTTTTTAAATTATAATTGTCGTTTAGTTTCTTTTAAAGGTAGAAACACCATTTATATTCTTTTGATATTTAAATTTTTCAATTTCTTATATATAAAATCACTATTAAAACAATTATTAAAGCAGAATTAATAATGTGTTTATATTGTCTACTAAATTCCTCCTTATTTAAGTGTATAATTACTAAGCTATAAATTGAACTGTTAAAAACAGCATATTTATGTAAAAAAAGATGAAAATTTTTATTTTTATGTAATTATCAATATGAGTAGATTTCCTACAAATATCAAAGTTTAGATTATTGTTATTTCTTAGATCTAGAAAAGGAAAACATCCATTAATTTCAGTTTCTAATATTAATTTCATAGTTTTTCCTTGTAAATTAAAATTTTAAAGCATCATTTATGTGTTTATAATTAACAATAGCTAAAATATCATCTATATATTTAGAGCAAGTTGTAGATAATCGTTAACTAGTCTCAATAGAATTCCATGAAAAAATTCATCAATTTCCTAAAAGATAATTCGTACAAACTAATTTTTCCAAATGCTTCTTGTAAACTAGGATAAACTATGATTACACGTTTACAGTTGGACACCTGAATAAAGCGACAGACAAATCTTAAAGAGCCTGTCGCTTTAGAATGGTTTTGAAATATGTAGTGCATGATCACGTGAGGACAAAAAAAATCACTTACTACTTGAAAAGGTATAAGTATTTCTAACATTTAACTAATAATAAAGATATATCGGAAACTGTTAACATCACAACAATTAAATGTTCTACGTAAACTGTGTACTTTACATTTTTGTACTGTAAGATGTTGGCTGCCACGAATCGTAAGAGACATTAACACGAGAATCTGTTTCTTCACTAAGCAACATTACATCAACTTCAAAAGTTTGCAACAGACGCTAACAGGCTATGTACGAAACAGCTCTCTCATAAAACAGTGAGCGCAGTGATCTACCTATATTTACACAGGGATTGAGCAAACACGTCTATGAATAATGACCAAACGTGGTCTAATTTATACATTTTACTAGTAAACACTGAAACCCTCTATGTAAGTGTTTAAGCTGCAGGATCTTTTAAAGTACGTCATGTGACAATATAAGCCTGACTGCCTATCAAATTGTAGTAAAAACGATAAGATTTACCAACATTAAAGTAAATAAGAGGATGTTAGCTGTAGGGGAGTAGAAGAGCTGGACTACAGCGTTACTTTACCACTCCCTTGTTTTCAAATGGTTCAACATAATGTACTTATTGTTGTAAATATATGATATTTGGCACAGCTCCTTATAAATAAAATATTAAAAATGGTGGGATGAAACTTTACTAACTTGCTAAGATAGCCACAGTATTAGTTAAACTTTTAAACAAAAAATTTATTTCCTCTCATTTTAGTATTCTATTGAGAGTTTCATTATAAAATATTAAACTTTTCAAATAATAATTGCATAGCGTTGAACATTTTTCCGAAAAGTAGGCAATTATGGCCTGGCGACAATATTGTAACTTTGTGGGTTCGTAGAATAAAAAGGCCGAGTTGCAGAAATTAAAAATCTCCTTTATTTTCGTCGAAATACACTATTCAATTCTCACGTAAGAACATTAAATCACATATACACGGTCTTACAAGGTCGATCACAATAGCAAACAGTGACAGCAGTTTACATCTTTAGCTCTCGTTACAACAACACAGCTGACTGTCTCTCATTTCACAACTGACTGACTCATCACTAGCCATGGCTTCTTTTTATATACCTAATCGATCATTCTAGATTGTTCTCTACTTTACTCTAAAATGTCACCAGATAAAACAACTATATAGGTGCCGGCAAGTCTTTCACCTCTGTGATAAACTATCCATCTCTTGTTTATCGGCGCTATCGTTAATTGTTTAATGAAGCCTATCAGTTCCTTTTGTATGCGTAAGCCGCCTTATTGCCATCGGGTTCGCGACAGTATTAAAATATATACACACTATACGTGACTAGAGACTTTGTTGTAAATGTAGTAACAGAAGTTATTACTGCAAATCCTCAAACTCCAGAGCAAGAGGAATCTTTTTATTTTCTCTAGAGGAAGTATCGCATTCCACCAAAAAATAAATAAAAAACGTAAATATTATATTTGGTTACACAGAAAATGAAGCTAGTTACAGTGGAGTAATAAATATTATACAAATAAAAATATTTAGTAATTATCTTCCACTTATATTTAAAATATTTAAAAAATAAAAATCGCATAATGAATTTTGACATACCGGCAATTGATTCTGTTTTTAGGTTTGTTTCGTCTTCAGATGTTGGTAATACGTAAATACATGGTATCCTTGACAACGAAGTGTATTGACTGAAGATATGGGCAAATGTTCACGAAATTAATCTCGTATAAAGAAGATAGAAGTATTAACATCAACTTCTTAAGATAAGTCGAAGATAATTACTAAATACTTTTATTTGTATAATTAAATTTGGTATTTAAATTTAGTTTTTCTCAAGGATTCGACACTAAGATTTTCAAATAAAACCCGAATTCCAAACTACCTTTCACATGAAAAAAAAAATGTTCGACAATTTTGAATTTATGAAAAAAAAAAGCTTTTAACGACTTTGACTAAATGTATGTTCAAGTTATATTCACGACATCTTGAATTATCTGCGACTGGCCTCTAAGTCTTCTTCATTCTATACGTAGATGATATAAAAGGTAAACCGTAAGAGATAGACAAAATCCTATGACACAACAAATGTAGTTCTAATTCAAACACTTTACATCAAATGTTTTGTAGTCGCTCATTTCTGAGCTACCTATTTCTTCACACTGGTTTAAACATTTTAAAGTATATGCTTTCTTCATAACGGAAATACTTTATTTTCTCTTGATTGTGCAAAGAAAATATCATTTGAAAGCCATCCATAATGAGCAATTCTTAAATGACTTGACAATCGGAATGGAAAAATTAATATGTGTAAGAAATGACGGTGCGATGTGTTGGTATTGTTTGTTATAATTGACGTGGACCAGTGAGAAAGAAGTAGTTTGATAGTTACAGTAACGAAAGGAGAAAAATCTATAATGTTGGGTAAGCGGCTAGCAAAGATAGCGTCTTTTGTCTTGGGGACGTCGAAGGGAACGGACTTACAATTCAGTGTCAGGACAAAATATTGTAAAAAAGACTTAAAATTGATTTCCGGAAAATTGTAACAAAGCCATACAATTCTAGTGTAAAGTTTTATACGAAAAATAGTATAAATCATTTAAAATCAATTAAAAGTTTGAAATTTAAAATTAAATAACGGTGCCTTATTTCGAAATGTATTTTTTTAATAAAGTTAATTCCTTCGCTCACGACCACACCTGAGTTTACAGAGTTCTTATGCACCGACTGGAGCAGCGCTGGGGACCGAGCAACAAATCTGAACAAAATACTGAGATTTAGGAAAAGATTATCATTCCAACATTTTCAGCGTAGAACTTCATCGACGTAGGATCATCCGAACCAGGAAAACATCTCGGCTACATTTGGTACCCCAACGTAGTGCTGCGAGAACATTATTTGCAACATCTCTACACATGTAATTACTGTTAGAAGTCATTGCAAATGAATCGACCTGAAATGATGAATTTTAGAAATTTCACAAACGTTTTGTTATGCCCAATATATCAAAAGAGTTATTCATTCAAGATTGAGAGACTTCACAATTTATTAATACAAGTTTTAATATAAAGATTTTGCTTGTTATACATATACCTATCCTAAAATGTAATACTTTTACGTAAACTCTTAGGATTATTTTTCACAAAACAAAACATTGCATTTTCAACGTAAATAGTGGCTGGCGTAAGGGGATTTTCTTGTCGCCTTGGTACGCTGAGAACACGACTGCCCTTAACCACTTATTGACGGGATGTAGGGTTTGAAAGGAGAAGGGTGTCAATTGATATTGGGGGAAGATGCTGTACTTGGCAAAGTGTAGTTCTTATCCAAAATTTCCTTTTAGAGCAATGGTACATCTCCCTTTCCCTCCGACCCATCTCTTTCTTTAATAAACAGTTTTGTTTTCCTATAATGTGTATTTCTCTTGAATACGGGTACAGATGAACTTTGTTGCTGGAGTTACGACCGAGCTGAATGCTTGCCAGACATGGATGTGCTCTCGCTCGTTATGAATTGAAAGCTCTACTTTTCAACAGGCAAAGACAAAGCAGTGGTTTAAACAACAGCTTCTTTTTTAATGGAATGTTTTTTCGAGGCAATTCCCATTCATGGTGGAGAGTTAATTTCCTTCGTTCAGTACTGGTATCCCAACCTACCCGCCTGTTTTACACATTTAACTGCAGTTTTTTTTTTGCATCTGCTGCAGTAAATGTTCTAACTTTTGCTGCGTCTATTTCTGCAGAAAAGGTATGTTTGTTATCTTGTAAGCTTCCAGACATTGAACCCCGCGAAACTTTCCCTTGTTGAATAAAGCGTATTAACTTGCAAATAACATCAAATTTAGAATGCATAATGTGACTTTGTAGGTTCCTAGAATTAAATGCCTTGTTTGAAAACATTTAAAATACTCTTTATTTCAGTAGAAAGACGCTTTGTAGACCCCTTACAGGCACCAAAAATGACGTGTCATACACAAACGAAGTCTCTCGTTGTTTCTCCAAATGTAAACAGACGAAAGAATTAATTTGCGGCACACTTCAAATAGCTGCACACACACAATTAAGAGCTCAAGTCGCAACTGACCCCGCTTTGACAGCCACGGTACAGATGTATTTTTTTATCTTGAAAAGTGCAGAGCGATGCGCAGTGGTATCTGGACGAGTCCACCTCAGAACGGTTGCAACTGGAGGGGAGGGCAGGTCAGTTGCGTATCAGTTGCGAGCAATTAAACACGTGCAGAGCTACTCGGTAACACTACAGCTTGTTTCAAAATTGCTTGTCTCCTGGTTCCAAGAGAGCGTTTATAAATGACGTCTCCTAGCAGCACGTTAGGAAATAAAGTGCTACACGAGAAGTAATAACCAATATCCATAGATTTATAAAAAAGGAACAATGGTCTGGGGAAGGATATCTGAGGCAGCAGTTGTGTCTGAAAGCAGTTTAGGAGAGTTATTAAGGAAAGAAAAGTCATTGGTGCTAGTGCAACAACGTCCTTCTCTATGCCCAGGAAACAAAGATTAAGAACATGCACAAAATCTAATTTGGATGTTTTAATTCAGAAGTAGTTAGGCGAACTATGAATAATTGTTAAAGCACAGAAAAACTAAGACCAACTTTGAAGAAAGTGCTTATGAAGCTAAAAATTCTACTGACTTCCAAGGCAGTTTCTGAACATCAAGAAGAGTTCTTTGGAAGCTAGGATTATTTGAAAAAAAAAAAAAAAAAAACACTAAGCGTGACAGATAAATTTTAATCGAACATCGCACCATACGTGCAAAAAGGCTTAAGTATTCACGAAATATTCGGAGATATCGAAGTGAAGTTTATATAGTTTATATGGATGAAACTTATATAAATACAGCACATACTGGACTATATGCCTGGAGTGAAATACGTTACAGGGACTCTGCAGCGATGTTGAAAGGCCGACAGTTGTTTATCATGCCTGATGGAGGAGAACAGGGTTTTGTTCCAAATGCCTATGTACTATTTAAGATCCAACAAAAGCGTGGAGATTACTACCATAGTAAGAATTACAACTTACTTTATAAACTGGCTCAGAGAATGAAATTTGATTTTAGACACCGTATGCACCGCCCTCCCCTCTCGTAATCTTACGCGTGTGACGCATTGTGGCGATAGGTGCACTATCCTCACCACAGTTGCTACTCATCCCTACCGCGCAGGATTCCTGTCAAGATAAAATAATGCATCTGTACTTTTATACCTCCAGTCACTGTTTCTAGAAATTAGCGGAACGCTCAGTAACAATCGAGACATCAGAAAGGACGAAACTTCCAGACATCTATCTGTTTCTTTCTTTCTCGCTTTCGGCAAGCCTCTAGCTCTGCGCCGCACTATCTGTCTCTTTCTCGGCAAGCGCCAAGCGTTCCGCGGCACCAACCACCAATGCTTCGGCGACAGTAAACTGGTTCAGTGCAGTATATGCACAAAAATCTCATGTGACATAAATGGAAATTGCATTTTAAGATCTGGTAGTACAGCTTTTTCCGTAACAACAGTGAAATTATTCCTGAAAACACAAACATATAAAAGTAAAGAACACCACTTCCGACCTCTACTCCATATCTTATGCTTCATAAAAAGCATTGTAAACAAATATATTCTGTAGCCAAAGAATGTGAATAGATCAACAATTTCGTGAGGGAGATGAATTTACATTTCAAGTCGCTCACCATTTATTACTGGCCATTAGGTCAATCTGCATGCTACGTGTTTGAAGGGAGACCACGAAGATAAGACAAGCTCTGAGCCATCGTAACAATGGCGCTGGAACATTCAGATTCTAATCCTTAGTTGCAATAGAATTTAATGCTTTATCGTGTCTAACACTGCATATCTACCCACTACAAAATCGTAAACATGTTTCATTTGCCGTTAGGCCCCGGTCACATCATTTTATAAGTGAAGCGTAAGAACTGGCAACTATACAATACAATCACATTTCATAGTTGAATTTTACTATTTAAATATTACTTTATTCTTACTTGTTAATATTCACGCGGCAGCTAAGTAAGACTGGGACTGAGATTTCATTACAGAAGGGATTCGTTACGTAGGCCATCATGCTGGGCGCATTGTTCCTATGTCCCAAGTGGGGCACCCCCGGGAGGAAGGATGAGGTGAAGGAGACAGAGGGCGGTCGATCCAAGGAGTCACGACAGTACATAGGCAGGGACCCTACAGTTTACTTGGATAGAGACTTCCCCCGACAGGCCAGGACAACGAACTCGCTCCTCTACAGCGTAACGGCAACGAGCCCAGCAGCCGAGCCCTAATGGTCCCAGGTAAGCGATCCGAGCCCCAGAGGTCCCTGGCTGGCGGTCACGAAATGTTCCCAGCAAAGGAGCGGAGACCGGCAACCGACCTACCGGAGGAGGAAGTAGTTTTCCTCAGAGCATATCATCCTGCCATGCACCGCCCAGACTCCCGCCGACACTTCTACCCTGAAACAGACCACCAGAGGAGAGATGATGTGAAATGATAATGGAGATGAAATGAAGGGACAGGAAATTCGGGGGATGTAATTAACCTACCCAGCACTGGCCTAGCGACCCGGGAAACCCCCCGAAAAACCCATGGGTCAGGTAGGTCGGCTACGAGAATCGAACCCTGGCCTCCCGAATGCGGCCACAGACGAAACCTGCTCGGTAGCTAAGTAAGAGCTTCCAGTTGTTGAATGTTTTATATTTTGTTTTTAGATCAATGCCAACCTGTCACCAGTTCACAAGCAATGTTAGTTTCGTCAACTTTGCTCTTTGAACCACCCACCATGTTCAACAATTCTTTTTCTTTCGCGTTTAGTGTTATTTCTATTATTCACTCTTGTTCTACACATGCGTTAACTGCACTTGAGAATCTCGGAAGTACAAAATACTAATTTGAAAATGTCCCTCCTACTCATTAATCAGCTGATTATAAATTTGGTTGGGTTCCCCCTCGCTAAACAAACTTGGGGGAAAGTTTGAAGGTATTGACAAATTGAGCTGGATGGAGAAGCTCCTCGAGAGTTTAATTACCGGCTAGGGAGCGCCCCCTTACTTTCTGGTCCTATTGTTCTAGAAACAATAAAGCAACGCCCCTCACTCACAGCCGAGAAACAAAAATCCGATATCGATACACATGCCTCAATGGGTCCACATAAAGCATTTTGCTTTTTCTATTTGTAGTACAGAACGTATAACGTTTCACCCACATGAAAATAGATATCCATTTATCATCACAATAATACCTGTTTTGAGATTTCCTTTGAATGTACAAAAATAGGTTTGTGTGTGAACAATATAACTAAACATATTTCATGTACTACACTAATATGATTTTCATTATCCGTACTTCAACAAAGTATTGTTAAACATCGGCTATGCGTTGCAGGGAGATGCCTGATCTTCCATTGGGGGGGGGGGCGGCCACTGGCTGACGTCACAAGCACTAATCAGCTGTATTGTTACTGTGCAGATACCGTTCAAGAATGTAATTCGAGAACATTCGACTACTTGAATGATCTCCCGCGTACAGCATGACTATATAAGAGCCGATATGAGGCGTGGTAAGGGAGTGTTTTAGTGTTTCAAGTTTCGACTGCGGCTCCGTGGTGAGAAGTTGTCAGGCAGTGTCAACCGGCGATGGAGCAGTATCGTAGCTGTGCTCAGAGTCGGCATGAAGCTCCGTGTAAGAGCTGAACCGTTGTGTACGTCACAGAGATTACTAGCAGCGCAAGTAGGTGCGCGCAAGAAAGACACATTGAAGTTTTGTATTTGTGATTTTGCCACACTTTCCCTACTTATGTACAATTATACTTACAAACGCTTATTCCTCTATCTACTTCATGTTAATCAAGATAAACATTATCTTATTCACAATTTTTGTAGGTGCAAGGGGATACGGGAATACAGTAGATTTTAAAATATATTAAATATATTAGAGCTGGCCGCTATGTCAAGACTTTGAAGTTCTGATCCCTTGGAATAGCCAACAGATAAACTACTTTTCTTTTAATTTATGTCGTTTAACGTTGTCATAAAGGACGATAAACGGAATGGATTCAATGGTGCTCAAATGGATCCAGGAGCTTAGAGTTGCCTGACATTCGTCTTTAAGGAAAAGGGAAATCCCCGGAAGAAACCTTATCCAGGTAACTCACCCTGACCCAGATACGAACTCGGGACCTCTTAAACGTAAGGCAGACACGCTACTATCTACGCTACCGAGGCGACCAGATAAAAGATGAATAAGTACTTTCCAGTTGGCAGAAATATAAATATTGGAAAACTCAAACAAATAACAAGAGATACCTTGGGAACAGGGGATTATTTGAGGCACGAGAAAGAATGATACTAAAAGAATAAAATACAACCAAGAAATTATGCAGACTTCAAATGATTTGCAGCACAATATGTAATACCTTAAGGAACAGTGCAAGACTTGAAATATGGATAACGTTCTATAAAACCACGGAAGTGAGAGTTGGGTACACACAAAGCAATTGTAACAGAATCTAGGGTTCACAAATGAAATTTCTGAGGACAAACGTTTGCACTCAGATATTAGAAATGAAAATTTACTACAGAAATCGGATGTAGAGTGGATAATAATAAGAAGAGTTGATAAACGCCGTGATGATTGGCTACAACACATGAAATGGATGACGATATCCTAAGTTGACCTTTTTAAAATATCTAGAAGGGAAAAAGAGATGTAGGAAAAGGAGGAAAGATACGGAGAGAGAGGTACTTGTGGGGATGGAACAAGAGAAGGTATAAATCCTGATGAAGTAAAGTAAGTGTAATTACTAGAGCCCGGATTTCTAAGTCAAATGCTTATAAATACTTCTTCTTTTTGTTTTGTTTTTCTGAAATACGGAGTTTGCTTGTTTTAGGCTTTTTAATTAAAATAGCTTATTTTATCCACATAATGTAAATTTAGGGCCAATATAAGGACGTGGATCTTGTCGTTAGCGTACAGAATGTGTGCTATCGCCGATTAGAGTTAAAAAATATGGTGAAGTCCTTCCAAATTTGTTTTTACCTCCTCAATGGGGTTCTTGGTTAAAGGCTGTATCATACTAGGCAGAACAGTGTTGTACCCCTTAGATACAGAAGATGCAACCAGCATTGCCACTGCACAGAAATGTTTTGCTAATATTTGCATTCAAGATAGGATAGTGTACATCTACAAGCGTTCCTCCAAAATATTTGCTATTATAGCACAACTGGAAGCTGACAATAATGCCTTGAAACATTTATTTCATTCACAAATGAGATTTCAGAAACGTTGTTTTCAGAATCTCATGGTATTACTAAAACTGCCTTTGAGAAACTCTGTGTAAAATTTCTAAAAAGCTTCCTGGTACAGAAATGTATATCGAAGAGAAATTCACTCAAGAAGTACTGTGATGCTTTACACAAGTTCCAGTAACGTCATGAGATGTTTAGAGATCCTTTTCTCTGTATAAACAAATTCTTCACTGACAAGCGCAGGAGTTTCACACAAGTATCACAAGATGACCTTCCTCGTGTGCTGTAACAAGCTTATGTACGATAAGAATTCAACGAAACAATATGTTTATGACTAAATTTTTATTTTCATTTGTTTATTTTTGGTGCTTATTTGCTTCATTTTTCGTGCCTATGTGCTTGCTTAATTTACCATTTAATCGTGCTTACAAATCCGAGCTCTAGTTGTTAAAACGGCTCTGAACCAATTTATAGCTAATAACCCACAACAAAAATGCAAAAAAGGTTACATATATTGATAAAGCGTATTCCTAAATATCAGCATTCAAGGTTACTTAGCACAAGAAGGAGATAATGGTTTAAATAGTCAATATGAATATCAGACAGATAAGAGTTATCGTTATCATTAACAGTTTCTGAATTACGAAGTTAGCCGCAAGTAAACATGCCCCTGGCCACATCGGCAACTTCTTCTGCTCTGTTGTAAGGCGGTCAGTATCCACACATGTAAGAGTTTTAAGTTGCAGACATTGCAGGCATTCTTTGTTTACTTATCTACGAGGGCTGTTCAATATAGAAAGATCACATTTTTTTTTTTTTTTTTGACAACGTATCTTTACTCATCCTCATAATTTTGATGGTACTTCTCAAAATAGTCTCCCCTGAATGCGATGCACATGTCCCAGCGTTTCTCCCAGTCTTCAAAGACATGCTGGAAACCATTTTTGAGATCCTTCAAAATCGCCTCCGCAGCCTTCACCACTGCTTCTGATGATGGATAATGCCTCCCACGAAGACGCTTCTTCAAGTTAGGGAATAGAAAAACGTCACATGGAGTTAAATCCGGACTATAGGGAGGGTGAGGGATGCACTTCACGTTGATTTTTGCAAGATATTCAGCAACAACATTGGCAGTATGCGACCACGCATTATCGTGCTACAGCATCCAGCCTGCTTCGTGGACATGTGGTCTTTTGCGTCTGATATGGACTTGCAATGTTTTCAGGACATCCCTGTAGTATTGTCCAGTTACTGATGTGTGTGCAGGTACAACATGCTGATAAACCATTCCATGAATATTAAAGAATGAGATGACCATAACTTTCCCGCACAAGCAACCCCTTTTGCTTTTTTGGGGGTTGGTATTGAAGGAGATTTCCACACTGAGCTTTGCTGTTTGCTCTCAGGATCAAACTGATGTAGCCAAGTTTCGTCAGCAGTGATTACGTTTGATAGAAACTCCAGATCTTCCTCTAACATCAACTTTAACTGCATGTTACCTCCATTACAGCGCTAGGCGATACTGAACATGTCTGAACTTGCCTGGTTCTCACAGGTGGGCACCAGGAGTACCAACAATGAAACTACTGCGACGTGTTTGTTTCACAATAAGCTAACAGAATATAATAAGACTGAACTTTAGTGCGAAAAATTACGATCATTCTTTATTGGACAGCCCTAGTACGTATTAAGTATTCAATAGTATTTTAGTATTAAAAAAGTAAGTGATACTTATCAGGTCAGGGACACATACTGGAGACCTAATAAGTAACTTACAGTTCGTGGTTAGCTAATTACTTTTTGCACTGCTTGAAGAAAGCATAAAAATTGCAACTATTCTTTTGTGGGTTGGTACCGCAAGTATTATGCTATTGGTGTTACGTCACTTCCTACCGGTACCGTAAATATTAATGACCTGTTTCAACCTTGCTGCCATGGCAGTTGACAAATGAATTGCAAATTTAGCTTACGGAACCAAATACGTGTTCGCAATGATTAACTTACAAATCAAGTATTGCAAAAACGATGTGGCACTGCTTTTATCCCAAAAGTTCGATATCGATATCTCATTGGAAATAAGGGCTATGACGCCCTTATTTGTACAGACTTGTTAACTCCCGAATATTTTGCCAATTTTCAACTTTTTCAGACAACTTTGTTCATGAACTATGATACAAAATGTAGTTGAATTTTTTGAAAATAAGCTGTGAAGTCTTCTTCATTCCGAATAACGCAAACTTTCGGCAAGCCATATGAGATAAAAATCTACCAAAGGAAATTCATTCAAATACAGTGTATTATCAAACGATAGCATTAGCCGCTTTCGAAATATGTCAGTGGCATCTAGAAAACATCTTATGCGATATTTATTACTTTCTCTATTACTTAAATTCAATAGAGGAAGAATTGCCTTCCGCTCAAAGATTCAACACTAAAATTTACCCAGAAAATTACACGGTGGAATTTTGTTTAAATATCGGCGTGTTTATGCGATGAACGGCAAGGGTAGAAAAAAGTCGATCTGAAGTTCTCCATGTCATGAGAACGGACTACACCAGAAGGCACATAAAACAGCGGCTGGACACACAAAAGTAGGACGACCAAAACTCCACTTTGGGACCAAATGAATTACAACGGCTAAGGATCGCCAGAACAGCCATTGTCCTTTAAGGAGTAGTAACTGTTAGTCCTCCGAGGATCTAAAACGAAGAAGTTCCAAACCTCCCTCAACACAAATCACTATTTACGTAGCAAACGTTTATTAATCTTTATTTCCCCAAAAGGGGTGTAACGATTTATTTCTGGCTTAAAGGAGGTTATATCGGAAGTTGGTCAAACAAACCCGGGGTTCTTAGAGCTTAGTTACGCAACATTCCTCTTCTCCAGACAAGGGAAACCCCAAGAAAGAGCCTCGGCTACGTAAACTTACCTTACCGAGACATTACCTTCATACCATTTTAAAATACATAATGTTTAAGTAATTCTGAATGACCAAGATGTATCCCCTTCATTGTGAAAGACTTTTGTATATCTGGTAAGCCGTAAGAGATAAACTAAACCTTACATTATTACTTTTTTCAAAGCTAAGTTCCTCTTCGTTTGTTCTGGTGGTTATGGAAAGAGCATGGAACTTCAAAGCTCGCTTTACCTCCTTGTACCTACAACGAAATGTGTAATTACATTTTATGTGCATGAACAAGATCTTGATAACCGAACAAGCGCCTCTCAGAACACTTTGTAGCAGAATAAGCAGGAAAATAAAATATTTTGTCTGTAAATGACGCCGTTAATTGCCAGGAACACATCAGCACGGCCAGTGTGTCGGAATGACGTAGGACTTGAACCCGCGCCCATCAGCAGAGAAAGTCATATATGAGTTCATTAGTAAGACACGCGAACATTGGAGCAACCTTCAAACTTTGCCTTTGCCTTAAACTCAAGTTGGTTCATCGACTTCACAACAAAGTAGCAGATATGTTACCGCCATCGACACAATTTAATTGGGCTAATTAAAGCAGAGCTTTGAGTTTATAACGACCTGGCAGCTGGGTAAGAAACTGTTAAATGCGAAGAGAAGAATCACTCACTACTGTGTGCATCTGTTTATATTTTGCATCATTTAAAAATTCAATGTCGTCGTTTCATCAGAAATACATGGTTTGAAAGCTTCAAGACTAACAACAACAAGACGGCCCTTGAGTGTATGTGGGAATAGTAAACTCAAAAGCAAAATATAAAATCAATGCTAAACTTATAAATATTCACTATCTTCCCAAAAATACCACACCAACATTTAAAAAGAAAGCTCAATCCAAGCTACCCTTTAGATAGAACACTTTTCGGCCTTTTCGTTTTCTGTAAGTACGGCTTGAATATTTTGAATTTCATGAGAAAAGCCTGTGAAGCGCGTGTTGTTTTGTATAATGTTTAAATTGCAAAAGAAAAAGGGCGTTGCATAAAAATGTAGAATTCTCTACAACAGTCTATTTCTATTTTTGTGGTACTAGCCATTTCCGAGATATCATCTATTATTTATTGTTTGGAAGTTTTCAATACTTTTGACGTTGGTATTCAGTTGTTTCTCACCGCGGCACGGAGGCCACCATCTATCGACGTGAATGTCGTTTGTTTCCTTGTAGCTATCACGAATGGTGTAATACAACTATTTCTGCAAACCTTTATCTTCATTAACATGAAGCAGTTAGTACAACAAGATTTGCATGAATAGCGTGTGGACATTATGGGTAGAGAAAGTCTGGTGAATATAATATCTTATTTTCTTTCTCCTTATTCAACGAGAAATATCGCGAGATCCCTCTGAATCTTTGAATGGGCAAGATTTACTGCCCTTAATTTCGTGATGTTCTGTTGGATTTTGTCTCAGTTGGATAGTCGCCTTACTATGATAATTGTTCTGTGAACTTGTTTTGATTGTTACTTTATGGGTGCGCATACCAACTTGTGGATGTTATTCTAGAGCTTTGTTGCTTATGGTTCTTTATGACAGACTCATGCATGGTCATTAACTAGATTATGGACGAAATAAGATATACAATATGCCCTGTCAACATTTTTAAAATAAACATTATAAAAATTACCTTTATAACATCTGCTACTCAGACATTCTAGTCGATGTAATTCGATCACCTTCTAGTCACCTGTAAGTTCAATGTTTAACACAAGTTTATATGCTGAGAGAAATTTTTCCATCTCTACGGAGTATTTGGGTGAAATCACTAATATCGCAGTTATTGAATAGTAAGATTAATAACTTTATTATGGCAGATACAAAAATAATTACAATAATTTTCATATTTTAAAATCAATGCATAGTGTAAGAATAAGTCATTAGTCAAGAAAGATATGCATTGAGGAAAAAGCATTTAGTATAACTAAGAACAATTAAGGCAGTTAAGCATTCCGATGAACTCAGTGACTTAATTCAAGGTTCCGGCATTTAAAAATCAGGACGTTTAGAAATGAGAATTGCTTACAAGAACACATAGACTAGTTCTACAAATTTAGAAAGGAACCGTTAGCACATAAAATAGTTGCAGTTTCTCGTGCTAACATTGTACATTCTCAACCTGTCGACAACTTGTTTGAGACAGCTCATTTAGTCGTCTCCATTAAATCTGTCAACTGCTGTTCACCACTCGTAGCATACCTGACGCGTTACTGCAGCAGTCGGAAGTGTCCCATGCAAAGTATCTCTGGGAAGTTTCTCCAGAAAGCACTACATTTTCACTTTATCCACAAAACACGAAAATTCAAGTGTTTCTCTATAGAACACAGCACATTTACCTGGATATAATTTAAAGCAGCACATTCATGTTTACTCTGAACCTCCATACTAAGGACTTGTTAATTTTCTCACTAATGTGTTTAAATAATACTTTTAAAATCTAAAATTTAAAATGACATGCGTTATATGCTCGACGGATATAAAAAAGATATATTGCGCAATTATATGTACTATCAAACTTAACATACAAACACTGAACAAGAAACATACTGCACCACTTAGCTCTATTGACACGTTAAATCAAAATCATACCGTGCAGCAAATAAACGTTATCGGGAGTTAACCGCTGCTGTTATTTGACACAAATTAACATGTGACAACTCACTTCTCTTCTTGTTTACAACTAAAGCCAGACTACAACAGGCAAACGAACCAATAAACTTTGAAACGTGGATATCATAAAAACGCTCCTCCCTTGTAAACCCTCTTCTCGGAGTTACTGAAATCTGCTATTATGCTATGATACTTACAAGACAAAGAGATTTAGTTCTCTGTGTGAGTCACAATTCAACAGGTTGATTAAGGACTCATGCTTAAAAGAACTACAAACTCTTTCAAAAATATACGGCATTTTGGGGTTTTCAGTTCGTAGGTGTTTTTAATTAGGATGTTCTAACTTGTTGAGTCACTGCTGTTACCACATATTTATCTTTAAATTACAATTTACACTAACTTTTATTTTTCATACTTTAGCAACACTTTCTCTGCAAACAATTAAGCTACATGGTAGAAATTTCTACGTTCATTTGTCAGTCATAGATCTACTGATTCCATCTAAAATTATTTCTCAAATTACTGATCATAATTTATTAACAAACATGTCTTTTAAGTTCTGCATGAATTCTGTGTTCATAATGTACACATTTTTGGGAGCAGATATTTTCAAATGTGGGAAGAAAATTTACATGGAAATTATTGTAAAATAATGCGAGTATTACACCAAAATAAAAATTCAATAAGAAATAATTGACCGTTTCAGAAAAAGTGCAACACAACACTCGCATAACACCGACAATTTTGAAATTTTTTATTTTGTTTATGACAAGTTTGTAGCATTGCCCTTCAGCATACAAAGGGTTATGTCCAGAAAAGATTGCTGTATTCGGTGTCAAAGGTCGTTTCATTATGTTAAATAGTTGTTGAGATACTCAAAATCTAATTCGGCACCAAAATAACAGTGATGACCTGCCTTACAGCTACCCGTTGTCTTTAAAACAAGCACAGAACTGTTTAAAATGGACACATGTTTTGCTTTCTCTGAGAATTTCATATCCCACAGAACTCCAGCTTGGGTCAAAGTGGAACACAAAATATTGGAAATTCAGGTAACGATGTAAGCCTTGAGATTATACCACTTCTGACCGAAACAGGCTTTTGAAAAAAAATGCAATACTTGGAATAAAGATGGTAAAGAGGAAAAAACATCGCTGCGACATGGCAGCAGAGATTCATTTTCCTCTTCCCCCCTTCAATAAAAATGAGTCCAGTTCCACGCTACTTGATTTATTTTGTTTATAAACTGAACATTATACATCAGATTAAAAACTTCCAGCTTAAATCTCCATTATCATTTGGTTAGTGTAGGGAGAATACACATTCGGAAGTTGGCACTGCTGTCGTAAGCTAAGCCGCGGTGTAGTGAACTGCAGGGACCAGTGACGCTGCGTACTTGTGTAGTAACATCCATTTTATTTTGTTGTGGGTAAACTTTGGGTCATTCATAACGAAAAGTTGTTCACATTAATTCAAATATCCTCTGAAGTGGAAACGGAGTTGCAACGGAAAGGTCACTGTTCTCGTGTACGAGATGTATGTTAGTCCTGCGCCGTGGCGCTCTGGTTCTCGTCTTCGATGTAGTCCCAGCATTTTAATTCTCGGGTGCTAATATCACCTCCCGAATGTGCTGGATGCTCGTGCATAATTGACCACGAGGTCAACAAACGCGATGACGAGCTCAGACCGTTCGTGGGTTGTAGTTTGAAGCAGAAACCACTATAGAAATTATTAACAAACATAATGGAAGTAATATAAGAACAAATATTTAATTATAAAGTAGAATGTGGAAACGTAGAGTCAGAATGAAAAATTCAATGTCATAGTCGGGATTTGAACCACGGATCTTCTGGTTTCCGTCCAGCCGCTCTAACCATTGAGCTACTATGGCCAACATTCCGATATGACATTAAATTCTCCAACTGATTCGTGTTTTTCCTGGTAAACCACTTACGAGTTCTCATAAACACATGAGACAACTACCTTACTTTTAAGGTACTCTTGCGCATTAGCTCAGCTGTTCCACGTCCTTTGTTGCGAATGGCAAAATGCATTAAGTTTATGGAATATTTATCTATTTTCCAGAATATATATATATATATATATATATATATATATATATATATATATATATTCATTCCTTGATAACCTTGCATGCCCTTTACTAACACCTACAGACGTCTGAAAAAGCTTTAATTCACTTAATAACTTTCGTTCTTGGACACCGCGTTATAAACTTGATTTTAGGCAACACGCTCACGGCACATCGATTGTTTTGTACCTGGCGGCGCAGAGCTACTGTACAGTGTGAAGTGACAGTTCTGTCAAACATTTGTTTGATTTCTTATGGCAATCATCAACCAGTTATACTTCGTGTAACTGTTAGCAAATAGCATAACACAAGCATTCCACTTTCTCTGCTATTTAGTAGAGGAAGTAGTGTACGATTCCACCCAAAACTTCCATAACCAGAGTTGACAGGAACTGTTGAGACTTAAGCCCCGAGCATAAGCAATTTTACAAACCTGGCGTATAAATCGCCATCTTCAATACATTTTCCCTGCTCCAAACCAACCTTTACATGAAGAAATTGTAATATATTGTAATAATTGTAATATGCTTACTAGGTGGCCCAACTGCCCCGTCTTTCACGTAAGCGTGCATTAAAACAGCACAACGAAACGGGACAGTTTGAGTTAAACGGCGTGAGCGAACTTGGGTCTGCTGTGAAGGACAAGAAGCAGTTCACGGGATTGAATTAGGCTGCGTAGTCCACTCACACCACTGTCATCCGTTTAACTGGAACTGTCCCACTGCGTTCTGCACCGCACGAAGAGCGAACTGTTTACATGAAAGACGGGGCAGTCGGTCAATCTAGTATATCTATGGTTGTAAGTATCAACATTAAAAGATCACACATTTAAGACACTCGGGCTACTAATAAAACGCCTACCTTAAACTTTCTGAAAACGGTCGTGGAAACCTTTTTATTAAAAATAATTTTTGTATCACTGGGAAGTCGTGAGATTTCTACCTTTTGCAGTAAAATCTTACCCCGCTTAAGCTTAAAATTTATATAAATAAAACTTTCGTTGCATTAAATATTTCCGAAATATTCTTACTCGTTGATTTGAAATTTTATTTTCTTGGTAATGTGAAGAACATGCAATTTTATAGCAACCCGATTTTTAATCATTTGACTATCGTACTTTTGTTATACCCACATCGAAACGTGTACTGAACGTTTATATAGTTTGACAAGAAGTAAATAGATGAATCGCTTTTGCAAAAATAGTTGATAGAGGAGCGAGCAACGAAACACATGAGAAACATTATTCCCGATTTTCAATTTGTTCTCATCCTTGACATTTTACTTTGCGGACTCCAAACAAAGAACAGACTGCAGTTGTTTTCTTCCATATCCATGAAATCAGAGCATGGAGGTCGTTTTGGTATACATTCGTGATTGGAAGGTGCACCTCCCTGATGAGGTTTTCCCTCAGTAATCTCAAATGTACCCGAAACTTACATCTGGAAGTTGTACTTTCCAAGTTTAGAAATTGTACGTAGGAAGAACGGACGTACAAACTATTGTTACAAAAACCTACTTTTGTACCTACTTCTTACAAAATCCACACAAGCTTAGAATTTATAATTAGGTATTGTTGGACGCTAAGATAAGTAAATAATAGTGTAAATAAATATAAATAAATAAATCATAGGTAAAATCATAGCGTGTCGTGATGTCTTTGGAATACCATGATCCTTGCATGGCCACGTGAAAAAAGCAAATGTCATCACATATGAGAAAAGTATTTGAAACTTCAAACAAGAAATATCTCAGAAACATCTCAACAAAATGAAATAAAAATATGTAATAAATTAATGAGATATACATATTTATTTACCTACAGTAAGATTTTGTCTATGACTAACAGTTTATATGCAAATCCCCTAGAGTATAAAACAACACAGGCAAATCTCAGACAATTAAAGATATACTTTGTTTTACAAATATATTCAACGTAATGCATGCTTAATGAAGATCGTTAAGATCTCTACTTTGCTGTTGCGAAAATCAAGTGGTAGATGCGGGAGGGGGAGGACATTCCTAGGAGAAGCTGAAAATTTAACAACAATAATTACTGTTCGGCTGTTCTATCTCCGGCTCTTACATTTCTCGAGAGGGGGAAGCAGGCTGTTGCCAGTTCTTTAGCGGGTATTTCAAGTAGAGGAATAATGCGTATTGTAAATATTTCAGTACTTGCATATTACACGAACCAGGAGCCATATTATTATAATATCGATAATAATAGGACTTACAAACACTAAACATTGGAATTCACGCACGAAAAATATAGCAAAGAAAGTTCACCAGCGCAAGCAGCTAAAACCACGTGGCTCAAACAAATTTAACCTGGCAACACAGTGTTGGGTTCGAGAGTCACGCATAGCAGCGTAAATGCTGATTGGCGCTAGCAGACAGTTTTAACTTCCTAACCACAACACCGGATGTAGAGATTCCCATTACTACCAACAGATGCTGTTAGTGTGTGTGAAAGGTGTGAACGAAATATTCGAATAGAGTGGTGTTGTAATAAATATCTTGCATGATAATGAAATTGTAAGTTGTATTTCAGTGTTTTAAAGCTAATATAGTACTATATTTTCATTCTAAAGATAATTTTGAGGATATGTTTTCAATTGCTCATTACTGTATGTTGGTACTACTAACCTCCCCCCTCCACCTTTTGCAAACCCAAAACGTCAGAGCCGGAGATACAACGGCCGGCCTATAATAATAATAATAATAATTATTAATAATAAGAGGGAGAAGAACAATAATACCTATTTACGCGAATCTAATGCGCACCCCATATTTGAAACTTAAAATTATGAAAAAAGGGTTTACCCCAGTGAAAAATTATTTTTCTTCCGAACTGAAGCGACAAAGCGCTGAAATGTTTGCAATTTGTCCTCAACATCTCCAGGAAGATTCTGGTATATCTTTGTACGGCGTCTTAGAAATGAAATGTGCAGTGTTTTAACGTCCACTTTTATTACATACGGCACCGCAGGCGGCAACATTGATGATGCATGAGATAAAGACAGAGCACCGGTGGAATGAGATGGCGGGGGAAACCGAAGAAAACCCGCCCCAGCGCCGTGTTGTTCACAAGCGGTCTAACTACTCAGCCATGGCGCAGCCGACGTCTTGACGATAAACCAGTCCGCTTCATGAAACGATCCACCTATCCACAACTAAGCTTAAACTTTTGTTTCGGAATACCAAGATGTTCAGCCTCTTCTTTAGCTTTCTTTCGTATACCGTCACTAGCCACAGGTTTTCTGCAGAAATTCTAACACTTTTTCATCGACTCCAGTGTCTTCCTTTGCGAGGACCCGTAAATTTCTTACTACTAGCGTTAGTAGCAAATAATACCAATTTCTGTTTTCGCCACTAGTGAACCTTACTGTCTGATACATTGAACTCCCTACCTGCTTTTCTGTTACCATTCTTTTTTTTTTCTTTTTTTTTTTCAGTACAAAGGATTACTTTACGCTTTAAGGAAGCATCTTAAGACGTTCTTCTCTCTTTGCCGTCCATATTGTAACTTCTCAACAATAGTATAGTTCCGCGGTATATCAAACCAACGCTCAGTAATATGCTAAAGATGAATGAATTCCAGGAATCCATTGTGACATAACAAACGAAAAAACAATGAAGTTACTAGCGTTCTACGTAACGGATTTTAATTCAAATCTAATACGCATCACCATTTCGAGTAATACATTTGATCAAAAAATATACGCAGTAGATACGCGTACTTTAAATAAATAAAATGATGATGATTATGATGATGATGATGATGATGATGATGATGATGATGATGATGATGATGATGATGATGATGATGATGATGATGATGATGATGATGATGATGATGATGTCACATGCAGGCAACACAAGTCGGGTATGCGTCTCTCCGGCCAGAATATTGCTTTTTGTAATGAACGTATAAGCACCAAGATACATTATGGTAAATGACTGCAATGCTAACATACCGACTCGCTCTGGGCAGGACATGGTTTGGCAGCCTCCTGGGCTGTGTTTGGTTGCAGACAGGAATCAAAAGGTACTGAGTTGTGTACAACTCCTATTGGGACGCGGGCAGAAATATCCAGCATTAACCTTCCCTTGATCATGAGTGGTTATCAAGGAAACGTGGAACACTGGACCTTATGCAGTTGCAGCTGTTGTTTCAACGAGTTCCTGTAGCAATTGAAGGGGAGTCCTGAGTTGGGCACCTTAGTAAATCAGCAAGAGAGAGGGAGAGGGAGAGGAGGCTCACTAGAGGCTGCAAAGTGTAATGGTATCGCGAGGAAAACGCAAATTCTCATAGTGAGAAAGACTGAGATACAGAAATCACAATTCCAAATACTCAAAGTAAAAAGTGCAAAGTGCCTGAGCTGTAGTGAGGAAGGCACGAGCCGCCGCTGACGACCTTGTGTGCAATAACTGCAATGGAGCGGATGGTATGATACCCAGCTGAATGCTAATCTGGCGTTTCCTTTTACGAGTTTTATCATCATTACAAGGGGTCGTGAGTTGTCTCTCTTCACTCCTGCTTCCCGTAATCGACATAAATATACGTTATGCATTCCGTAGAATGTCGCAATCACATGTCACTATGTGATATCTTTGAAATTTTGTACTTTGCATAAACAAAGTGCGATATGCCCCCTGATAAACGTATGAAAATACAAACGAATAACAAGTAATATCTCGGAAAATGCCGCAAAAGTTTCACTGAGAAAAATTATGTGCTTTAACAAGTTCCACACTTTTTCAACAATTAGCTCTGGTCTAAAAAGATAGAAACAGAAAAACGATGTGAAACAGTAATGCCACAGAGGGATCTGAAACACTTGCTTTAGTCGTTAGAGCAATCGTGAATAACAACAATTAAGTGCTACTGATTGAAAATGAAATGTGTAGTGTTTAACGCCCGCTTTTACTACATACGGCACCGCAGGCGGTGACACTGATGATACATGAGATGAAGATGGAGCACCGGTGGAATGAGTTGGCGGGGGAAACCGGAGGTCCCGGAGAAAACCCGCCCCAGCGCCGTGTTGTCCACCACAAATCTCACTTTGCGGTCGCCTGGGATCGAACCCGGGCCGCCTTGGTGAGAGCCACGGCGCGGCCTACTACTGATTGACTTCCAGTACTTCCAGCAGTAAGTCGCCAATAGGATAGATACGTCATCTCAAAGCAAGTCTAGCATATCTTGTGATTTATCGCGTAAGAAAATGCGAGTCAGTTGGGAAATTTAGTGCGGTGTCAGCATGTTGCTATGGTAGAGTAAGCGGAAGATCCGTGTTTCAAATCTCGGCTTTTTACGATCAGGTTCTCCGTTTCAACCTTGTCGTATACACGGTTTGTGCGAAACACCAATACAAGATTTTATCTTCCCTTTACAGTGTTCCAACAACATAAACGTCATTAGGAATGAAAAAAACTTCTTAAGCCGTTTCCACAAAATTCAAGATATACACTACATATGTGATGTAAATGCACACCTTAGAATTTCTTAGTTATGCTGTACAGAGAGAAACGGAGAACTTTTTCTAAAAATAATATTGTTTAATTTATTCAGTATAGAAAATAGTGACCAAATAGGTTCTGGAGTGTACTCCAAGCTCTTTTCATTCTATAAGTCAGCTGGAAAAATGAAAACAAATTCCGATGGAGAAATAGAGACAATATATATTGCACTACCTCAGCTATGTTTAAGAATAGATTCATTTAAACAAGCAATTTTATTTTGTGATTCAAGTTCGGCAATTCAAGCAATAACAAACACTAAATATGCAATAAATTTAAAATTAATTGAAATTAAGAGTCTCCTTGGTTAGTCTCATAGCCTTCCAATGGATCCCCTCCCATATTGGGGTACAGGAGAATGATGAAGCAGATTACTTGTCAAAAAAAAGTTTCAAAATCTTAAATTGCAAGACAAGACCTTTATCTTTCTATTCAACAAAGCTCAAATTTAAATCTTCGTTCAAAGCGAAAAGATCAGACACAGTAAATAAAATTATACATGAAAAGCAGTGGATGGATCTACAAACAGAAGAGCAATACCAGAGATACCACAGAGTGAAACTGTGGCGACATCATTGTATGGCAGAGCATCTCCATCCTACACCCAACTGCATACTGTGTGCTGAGAATGTGGTCATGCACTGGGAACACCTTGGGATACGCACTGCACTCAAAAATTACAGGAGTAAACCGAATGGACAATTATATTGGGAGGCTAGAAAACGAATGGAAATATTTCTAAGTGTACAGAGCATTAGAATGAACAAATAAATACAATTTATTCAGAAAATTTCAAAAAACGTATTTCCATAAAATCTCCATATCGAACTTCTTTACTTGGTACAGGTAAATAGGTTCCGGTTATACGACCGCAAGGTAAGTCCTGCAACTTTGCACAAACTTCATTCTTAGCACTGAGTACTTAATATCACCTGCTCCGAAAGTAGTATTCTGGTCTCAGGGAATACATTGTGTTACGATACGGTAGTTATATATACGGCCTCTTACGGGTATAGGTCAGGACGTACAATTGTACTTATTAAGGGTATCGTTGATTAGCACCTTCACATAGGTAATACACGTGGCATGTTTATCCCCCCACCCCGAGAGACACGTAAGGCAGAATGGGCAGGCCTCACCATAACGAATGCTTTCTTCATGACCACACACTACCTAGGACAACAAAACAGATAGCCTATACTGAGAGGCGTTGTTCAATTCGAGGTCCTGCAGAGAACAGCAGGTGGTAAATTAACGGATGTGACTGTAGCTGAAGAGAACAAACTGAACTGAGGTAGCAATAATCAGATAATCTGCACTTATAGCCTTAATATCGTGAGACCTAACAGTTCCTACTTGCAAGTTTCAATGGAGCATAACTTTCAGCCAATCACATTACACCACTGAGCTGCTTCAACTACTCGAAATGCCATTTTCAAACACATTTATCTGGCATCTTGAAGAATACACAAGAAACATCCTCCTTCTACAAAAATATATGACAACTGAACTAACGTGAACACCTGTACAGTCACAATCCATGACCGTACGCTTACCTGGGACTTCTGAGCAAGAGCAATCTCGTACTCGTCGTCTCCTGGAGAATCTGGAGAGGGTGCCGCCATGGTGGGGTCCTTGATGGGCTGTCGGGTGTAGGACTCTTGGGCCCTCAGTATCTCTCCCGCGTCATCTCTCTTTCCTGTAACATCAAGGACACTCCAAATGTGAATTTATTTGGAGAAGAATACGTGCAATAACAGCTTAGTTATTTAAATTAAATACATGTTGTGCTTTATTTACAAGATTAGCATAGCATCTTATGGTGCCGGTTCAAGAAGGGTATTTACTCGTTTAAACCAATGCCCCATGGGGAAAAAATCTAAAAATATACAAATTGTATGCGAGTTAAAAGTTTTGTCACAATATAATAATCATTTTATCATATGTTTCAGTCATACTAATGTTGTTCTGCTAATTTTAACTTGTTAATTATAAATGACCCTCTTGTCAAGCGGTTGTTTACATTTTACAAAACATTTTATTTCGCCTTCGACAGATCATTATAGAGAATCTTAGTTACTTAAAATTCAAATGAGGCATAAACCCTTTCCATTTTTGCATTTTTCGAATTTATATCACGTTTTTTCCCGGGTCACCAGGCGAATGTTGGGTAGGTTAATTACATCCCCCGAATTTCTTGTCCCTCCATTTCATTTTACATCATCTCTCATCTGATGGTCTGTTTCAGGGTAGAAGTGTCGGCGGGTGTCTCGGCGTTAAACACTTTCTCTTCCAGATAGGACGGTTGCCGGTCTCCAAGCCCGGTCTAGTGGGGCCGTTTCTGAACCGCAATCGGGTATGCCGCCTGTTGTTCTGGCCTGCCGAGGAGTTTCCAACGGTAAAGCGTAGGGACCCTGCACTCTTGCTGTCGTGACCCCTTGAGACGGCCGTCCTCTGTCTCTTCTCACGGCATCCCTCCTCCCGGGGATATCCCACTTGGGACAAAGGTACAACTGACCAAGACTGGTCGCAGTGTCGAATCCCTTCCGTGCCGTAATCCAATGCAAACATCGTGCACTTAGCAAGTTGTTGTTTAAGTGATATACATTGATACTAATATAATGGGTATCGCACAGGTCCACGTTGGCGCGATAGTTTGAAGGAAATAGTGTTCATCTCAGGGTATGCGTCAGTATGTATGAGAAGGATGGTTTTAATGACACTGGAATGCTCGTTTCAAATTGGTTTAATGACTGCTTCTTTTTATCATTACCCTTGCCGACCAAGGGTTACCAATATCACTGTTTAGAGTTACTATATGTGAAATGCTTATTACTCAATAAAACTTAATTCGTCCTTCACGTATATATGAACCGACAAATATCTTCTCTCGTCGTTTCTGGTCTGCTTTGACCAAGACAGAGGTGATGACTTTCTTAATCGGCTCCAAGCCACCGACTAAACGTTCTCTACAGCTGCGCGTGGGTGTGTGTCACTTTCACTTTCTCGAAGCCCTTTATTCAACCAAAGATTCCCTTTGTAACTATTTTGTCATGCCATTATGAAGGGTCCAAAGAATACCCAATTCAAACAAAGTCAAGCGCCACCATTTAGAACTCTGCTAAGGACACTGTTTCTTACGTTTCTTTTGTTAAAAAATCTATTCAACCCCGTTGCTATTCTACTCAACTGCACCTGCACGCGTTCCACACAAATATACATTCATTTGAAATCCATTACGATTCTTTATACATTGCATCCCTTAATATCGGCATCAGCATAATAAAGGCGAAGAATTAAAATGGCAGTGTCAGGAAACAAGTGTGTTTATCTAGCAACCAAATAATACTTTCCGAAGTATACTTAGTCATGAGTTTTACCATAGAAGGCCACATTATAAAAACGAAAATACCTGAATATAGATGCGTAGTCATCTATAACAAAGATAACTAAAGCAAGTAGGTGGACTGTAAATGTTCAACAACCACGAGCCACGACGTATCTAACAGTTCCGTCGAGAAATGACCACAGAATTAAAGGTACATAAAATAAATATACGGGTTGCTTTTATTGATTTATGCTAATCCCATGGTTCCACGTTAAATTTTGGGCTCGTCATGAATTCCGTGCGAACTACATGGATAACCCTTTTAAAGTCCTGAATTCAGTGCCGTTAGTATCTGAGTGCAAACTTGTTTCTCTGCTAATTAGCTCAGCCCATTCAATACAGTATGTGGTATTGGTTTAATCACACGTGAATCGACATCAAAGTCAAGCGGCATCAAGGGTTATCCAAAGAATGGAATGAAAGTGATACACGGGGAGGGGGGAGCTGATCTATGTAACAGATGATCCAAAAAAAACTGAAGGATGATATAGTAGCTTCAGTTGATATAAGCATTTTAGTAGTAAGTATTAAACAGAGAAAAAAAATAAAACAGAAAAATACTGTTGCGATATCATTATTTACGATAGCGCGGTGCCGAGAGATAAGGGACGGATGGTTCCAGGCGGAGATTAACAGCTGGTCTAAGCAGATAAACATAGCACGGAGATAAAAGGCATGCCAAAACAGATAAAGTGAGGTAAATGGAACATTCTAGTGACGTCTTGATTGATTGAGAACAGTCGATTTCTTGTTTGTTACAGAATATTCCAGAAATATCTAGTGAGACCAGTAGTGGTATATACAAGAGGCGACATGCCAGCGGAGTAGGAGTAAACAGACAGTTGTAAACAGTGTCGTCACGAGAGTTGTAATTGAAGCTGGTGTGTGATGAAAGTGAGCGCTTTTGTTTGTGTTCAACGACCTTGCTAGATTGTAATTGTGTATGTGACGTGTTGTGCTACTGCAACAATTGAACAGATTGTATTTCTAAAGAACATTTAGAATTTCTGCAAATTGGACTTTTAATTCTACGAACCCACAAAGTCACAGTATAATAAAAACAGAAAAAATGCATGAAATAAAAGGAAAACATGAATAAAAAGGAAACTAATTAATATATATTTGGTTACGAGACTGCTAGTAAGAGGACGCCGAGAGAGAGAGAGAGAGAGAGAGAGAGAGAGAGAGAGAGAGAGAGAGAGAGAGAGAGAGAGAGAGAGAAGCGGGAGTGAAAGAGACAGATAGCGAACAAGCCACGCCCAGGGAGAGAGAGCAACAGAGACAGAAAGAGACAGAGACAGTTCCATGGTGTTCTCGCTACTTCACGAAAGATCGTGCTAGTTCAGTGGCTTCGTCAGCTTTCGAGGAACTTCGAGAAGCAGCTGCTCGTGTATAAATAACAGTTCGGATGGAGCCGAGAGCCGAGAGCAGTTAGTCAGTGAGTTGCAACTGTGCAGGGTGGACGTGTGACCGACGGACTTGAAGATTGCGTCATTCTACTAATATCAGAGTTGTACACATGTCTTTCTACGGAAATAAAGAGCATTTTAATTCCTGCAACCTGGACTTTAAATTTTACGATCCCACAAAGTCACACACACACACACACACACACACACACACACACACACACACACACACACACACACACACAGATGATGATGATGATGATGATTGTGTTTTAAGGGCGCTCAACTGTTGGGTCATTAGCGCCCATAAAAACCAGCAGTGCTAAAATCCAATTAAAAGGGTAAAACACTAAGAGACCAAAAGGCTATCAATAAAATAAAAACAAGATAAAAAACCCGCACGACGGTGGCAAAGACTAAAAAAGAAACCAAAATTAATAAAACCAGAAAACAGGTTAAAATGGTTACAGTACCCAGGCTCTTAGGGCCTAAATCCTAAAACTTACAGATAAAACGAACGCTAAAACTTTGTCTACCGCCGTCTCGTCATCCGCGAGTATCTCTGTCAAGCTGGCCGGCAGCTGGAGAGACCTCCGGAGACGTGCGAATCTAAAACAGTCTAAAAATACATGACACGCCGACAGTTCGGCACCGCAGAACGGTCAAACTGGAGCCGATGTCCGGTTTAATAAAAAGTTATGGCTAAAATGACAGTGTCCAATGCGCAACCAGCCAAAATAACCTCTTCCCGCCGCGATAAGCGACAGGAGGTCACCCAGTGATTTGGTAGCTTCTTTACCGTTCTGAGCTTGCTGTCACGCAGAGCAGGCCACTCCTCGCGCCAGCACGAGAGCGCCGCCCTACGCACAAGCTGAAAGTCTTCCGCGGTCAGAGATGAGGTGGTAACACTGGGATCTACGGTTGCCACCTTGGCTGCCGAATCCGCCATTGTTTCCCCGCAGGCCCATGTGACCAGGAACCCAGGCACACACCACGCTAACGCCAGAGGCGTGCAAAACGTGGAGGGCGTCCTGCATCCACTGTACGAGAGGATGGTGGTTGTACAGCGGACGGAGGCTCTGGAGTGCGCTAAGGGAATCGCTTAAAATAAGGCAGTCACCCAACCTTCTGCGGCGAACATATAAAACGGCTCGGTATATTGCACGGAGCTCTGCAGTGTAAATGGAAGTGCTGCCATGGAGACCGAATGTAAAGGGTACACACACACACACACACACACACACACACACACACACACACACACACACACACACACACACACACACACACACACACACACACATTATATATTAATGGCAGGCTAAGCAGCCAACCTCCTCGTGGTGCCTCCTGGGTAACGTTAATAGGCTGCAAATAAAGCCGGACAGGTAGCAGGTAGCCGCACGGAATTCAGGATTACCGTAGTTATGGCCCATAGCCATGATTTTAAATTTGCTTAAACGCGACAGTCAGATGTCAGTAGATTTACTAGTAATGTCAAAGAACAACTGCGGAACGAAACTGCGGCACACCGGACTGCGGGCGCCAGGAATGACACTGTCATTAATAAACAGATTAATTTAAATACTTTTAAAATAGAGGGAAATCATGGAGACAAAAATATACCCTATTTTCAAAAATAAAAACAAATACAGTATTTAGATTTTAGTTTGAATACCATTCTGTTTTCGTTGTAGGTGTTATTGACAAAATAGATGTTTGCATTAATTAGTAGTTTATTTTACGATTATCTACTTGTCCAGATAAACGAAAGCTAGAAGCTTAGTGACGTAAATGTTCATTGTATCATCTCTTAATTTGACAACTGTTGGTAACAATGATATTGGCTGGGGAAGTGCTGCAACAGACAAAAGCTGTTAGCAATTTTATTATTCCACCCATGACACAGTACCACTGTACGTTTCCATGGTAACCAAGCCCGTCTCCTGCTGTGCTTCTCCTTCAACTCTCACAAACAACCGTACTTCTGCTACAACTCACATTTCATAAACTTATGTTTGGTAAATATTACCTCTAGGAATAAATTCCCAACATACCACATTTTTAAGTACAGTTGGGGCTCGAGCAAGCTACTCATTAGAAGCTAACTCTAAGGGCACTTTCACAGAATAAATGAAACTAATGGCACACATTTGTTCTTATTACACACGTACACATCGTAATGATGATTTGGTATTAAGACTCATTTAAGAGCAGATAAGATATTTAATGCAATATTTCGAAAATATCGTTTGTTGCTATAGTTTGAACATCCCGAAAAGGTATGTAGGATAGGAAACCTACGTCTTATACGGACTTCCACAGAGCGTACACCAAAATTTGGCAGACCAGCTCATGACCCGTATCACCTTCACCACGTACACGTTGTAGTCGTCACAGGTGCGCCAGGTCTTACTGCATTTCTGGGACAGTTCACACATGTATACCATTAGTGTTATGAGGCATCCTGATAAAACAAACGTTCTCTCTCTCTCCCTCCAACTATCATTGAAAACTTCGTTAAATACCAAATTATTTAGGTAACTTTCTCTTACAAGGATGGAACACGAAGCTTTTCAAGAAAATCCTCCAACCCAAACAACCCTTTACATAGAAAACAGGTTTTCTTCTTTTTTCTTTTCTTTTGTCTAGTGACTAGCGATTTAGATTAAAATACCCGATATTTAAAATCTTTCCTCTCTAGCATACTTGGTAGCGTGTCTGCCTCACGTTCAAGAGGTTCCGAATTCGAATCTCGGCCAGACTGAGTTATCTGGATAAGGTTTATTCTACGGTTTTACCATTTGTTGAAAGATGAATATCTGGTAACTCTAAGCTCTGTGTACCCTGTACTCATTTGTACATCATTTCATTCATCGTCCGATATGACTTAACGTTGGAGGTTTTCTTTTATCCTGAAAGATGAATGTCTGGTAACTCTAACCTCCATGTACCCTGTACTCATTTGAACATCATTTCATTCATCGTCCGATATGACTTAACGTTGGAGGTTATCTCTTATCCTGAAAGATGAATGTCTTGTAACTCTAAGCTCTATGTACCCTGTACTCATTTGAACATCATTTCATTCATCGTCCGATATGACTTAACGTTGGAGGTTATCTCTTATCCTGAAAGATGAATGTCTGGTAACTCTAAGCTCTATGTACTCTGTACTCGTTTGAACATCATTTCATTCATCGTCCGATATGACTTAACGTTGGAGGTTTTCTCTTATCCTGAAAGATGAATGTCTGGTAACTCTAAGCTCTATGTACCCTGTACTCATTTGTACATTTCATTCATCGTCCGATATGACTTAACGTTGGAGGTTTTCTCTCATCCTGAAAGATGAATGTCTGGTAACTCTAAGCTCTATGTACCCTGTACTCATTGGAACATCATTTCGTTCATCGTCCGATATGACTTAACGTTGGAGGTTTTCTCTTATCCTGAAAGATGAATGTCTGGTAACTCTAAGCTCTATGTACCCTGTACTCATTTGAACATCATTTCATACATCGTCCGATATGACTTAACGTTGGAGGTTTTCTCTCATCCTGAAAGATGAATGTCTGGTAACTCTAAGCTCTATGCACCCTGTACTCATTGGAACATCATTTCGTTCATCGTCCGATATGACTTAACGTTGGAGGTTTTCTCTTATCCTGAAAGATGAATGTCTGGTAACTCTAAGCTCTATGTACCCTGTACTCATTTGTACATCATTTCATTCATCGTCCGATATGACTTAACGTTGGAGGTTTTCTCTCATCCTGAAAGATGAATGTCTGGTAACTCTAAGCTCTATGTACCCTGTACTCATTGGAACATCATTTCGTTCATCGTCCGATATGACTTAACGTTGGAGGTTTTCTCTTATCCTGAAAGATGAATGTCTGGTAACTCTAAGCTCTATGTACCCTGTACTCATTTGAACATCATTTCATTCATCGTCCGATATGACTTAACGTTGGAGGTTTTCTCTTATCCTGAAAGACGAATGTCTGGTAACTCTAAGCTCTATGTACCCTGTACTCATTTGAACATCATTTCATTCATCGTCTGATATGACTTAACGTTGGAGGTTTTCTCTTATCCTGAAAGGTGAATGTCTTGTAACTCTAAGATCTATGTACCCTGTACTCATTTGAACATCATTTCATTCATCGTCCGATATGACTTAACGTTGGAGGTTTTCTCTTATCCTGAAAGATGAATGTCTGGTAACTCTAAGCTCTATGTACCATGTGCTCATTTAAACATCATTTCATTCATCGTCCGATATGACTTAACGTTGGAGGTTTTCTCTTATCCTGAAAGATGAATGTCTGGTAACTCTAAGCTCTATGTATCCTGTACTCATTTGAACATCATTTCATTCATCGTCCGATATGACTTAAGGTTGGAGGTTTTCTCTTATCCTGAAAGACGAATGTCTAGTAACTCTAAGCTCTATGTACCCTGTACTCATTTGAACATCATTTCATTCATCGTCCGATATGACTTAACGTTGGAGGTTTTCTCTTATCCTGAAAGATGAGTGTCTGGTAACTCTAAGCTCTATGTATCCTGTACTCATTTGAACATCATTTCATTCATCGTCCGATATGACTTAACGTTGGAGGTTTTCTCTTATCCTGAAACATGAATGGTAACTCTAAGCTCTATGTATCCTGTACTCATTTGAACATCATTTCATACATCGTCGGATATGACTTAACGTTGGATAACGTAAATTTAAAAAAAAAATCAAAAGGTCAACATGTTAGAATTTTTTTGTCGTTGCCTATTAAGTGTTACCTTATTTGCATTAAAGTAAACCATACGAGATACACCAAAACTTGCTGCACAATAATCTAGAGCACTTTAAATGACAATACAGTGTATGCGAATTTTGGGGATGTAGAAGGAGACCATTTATGTTAGCAAAAAAGGCTAAAATATTGTAGATTTGGTATTATGGCCTGTCAATATGGGACACTTATTAAATAAATATAATGCTTTAAATTTTATACCAAACATTAGCCACTTCCCACCTCTGCCGTGTACAGTGCGTCCATGTATGGTTCTTATGCATATTATTTCTGAGTGTATTGTTTGTAAATCCGTATTGTAACTTAACTTCTTCGTAGGATAAGTGGACGCCAGAACTTCTGGCAACTTTTGATGTATAGTTCGGTGTCTGCATTACCTAGATAATTAGTTAATGGTTTGAATTTTCCAATACTTTTACGGTAATCCCTTTTGTGGCTTTAACAAAATATGTAACAAAACTATTTAAGCGAAAGTTCATCAAATGTAGAGATAATAATGGACTTCCACAACTAACGTTTGTGGAAACTACATAAGATAAACAATAATGGGTAGGGGAAGTTATATAAATATAACACAAAATACGTCTATACATAAAAACCTGCATTGTTTCACTAAAAATAAAAAGCATTACAAATTCTCTGACATTAGTATGAGGGTTTGCATTAACAAGTCTGATCTCGTGCAATTGTGCGAGAAGGTCGAGGTCACGTGAATTCCTTCCTAGCGCTAATTGGACCGGATCAAGTCAACACCACAGGTTGTAATCCTCTTTGTGACGTCAACTTCTCTCAAAACTTCCACTGTCCAATTTAGAAAATGAAACCAGTCAAGTTCTCCAACGAAACACAACATAAATTATCATCACTAACCCTGACATATGACATTTCGCAAGTCTTTTGTTTGTTGGGAAGAAAAGACGACCAGTTGCTTAGTGCACAGAAATGCATAACATTTACCGACATTTTTATCACTGCCTTGTTCAATAAAGTACCTAGTGAGAAATGGCAAACAGCTACATTAAGTTCCCCACTTGTTGAATAAGTATTAGTTTCATTTTCTCTGCCACTTGCCTAATTTAGGTACAAGAAGTACTCAATTCCACCAAAACTTCGCTTTTAAACAAAAGGATGGTTTAGGAAATATTCATTTGCGTGTAAGCAGCAAAACTCAAAAAACAAAAGATCGGATGAATACCAAAATTATTCAAAATCTACCATTGCTCTTCAATCTGAATCAATTTTCTATAATTTTGAGAAACTGGTAAACCAAGAAGAAGGACTAACGGTCAGTACACATCGTAACAGCCTAAATTGCGTCTGAACCGGCCAACCCGACTGCCACCCTCACGTCCACATACGCAAAGCAGAGGTGGGCGATCATTCGATACGGGGAAGATATGTGGTCGGCATCTGGGCACCTCCAGCCGGAAAACTGGCTTTCTTTGATCGGGACTCGCTATCTACTACAGCGTTTCAAACTCCTCACGATGCTGAGTGGGCACCAGCATCCCCGAAGAGTGGGGTCGAACCCGAGCACACTGCCCCAGTCCACCACATCACGGTGCAAGACGCATAAAATATAATGTGTTAACCGTTCAATATTCACTTTTTGTTACCGATTTGACGTTTGAAATATTTATAGTTTTTCTCGGCTGGTAAATAATCATTCAATTGTTTCCTGAGACCATGCAAAGAGAGGAACGTCTAAGTCAGCCTATGGCGACCTGCTTATAAACATCGGACTATCAGTGTCTAATATGAAATGTAAAATTAAACCTTTCATTCAAAAGTTTATAGTTCATCTTAATTCTCCTAAGTGCATTTTGGAGACCATATACAAAACATGTGTACCATGGATAGAATACAAGACTTAACTCTACGTAATATAAGTAACATAAGCTCTATGGATTCCGGGCTCATTTGAACATTGTTTCATCCATCCTCCAATATGAGTTAACGTTTTGCACACAAAAAAGAGAGTGTATGAGATTTTTGCTATGATCATGATGAAGGATAGACACACAGATAAGCTCTGGTCTATCATAACACTGTATACCATTTACAAGAGGTCACTAGTGGTACTATACATTTTGTTACAGTCCAGTGAAGGACGACCATGATCATGATGAAGGATAGACATACAGATAAGCTCTGGTATATCATAACACTGTATACCATTTACTAGAGGTTACTAGTGGTACTATACATTTTGTTACAGTCCAGTGAAGGAGGACCATGATCATGATGAAGGATAGACATACAGATAAGCTCTGGTCTATCATAACACTGTATACCATTTACTAGAGGTTACTAGTGGTACTATACATTTTGTTACAGTCCAGTGAAGGAGGACCATGATCATGATGAAGGATAGGCATACAGATAAGCTCTGGTCTATCATAACACTGTATACCATTTACTAGAGGTCACTAGTGGTACTATACATTTTGTTACAGTCCAGTGAAGGAGGACCATGATCATGATGAAGGATAGACATACAGATAAGCTCTGGTCTATCATAACACTGTATACCATTTACTAGAGGTCACTAGTGGTACTATACATTTTGTTACAGTCCAGTGAAGGAGGACCATGATCATGATGAAGGATAGGCATACAGATAAGCTCTGGTCTATCATAACACTGTATACCATTTACTAGAGGTTACTAGTGGTACTATACATTTTGTTACAGTCCAGTGAAGGACGACCATGATCATGATGAAGGATAGGCATACAGATAAGCTCTGGTCTATCATAACACTGTATACCATTTACAAGAGGTCACTAGTGGTACTATACATTTTGTTACAGTCCAGTGAAGGTGGACCATGATCATGATGAAGGATAGACATACAGATAAGCTCTGGTCTATCATAACACTGTATACCATTTACTAGAGGCTACTAGTGGTACTATACATTTTGTTACAGTCCAGTGAAGGTGGATCATGATCATGATGAAGGATAGACATACAGATAAGCTCTGGTCTATCATAACAATGTATACCATTTACTAGAGGTTACTAGTGGTACTATACATTTTGTTACAGTCCAGTGAAGGACGACCATGATCATGATGAAGGATAGACATACAGATAAGCTCTGGTCTATCATAACACTGTATACCATTTACAAGAGGTCACTAGTGGTACTATACATTTTGTTACAGTCCAGTGAAGGAGGACCATGATCATGATGAAGGATAGACATACAGATAAGCTCTGGTCTATCATAACAATGTATACCATTTACTAGCGGTCACTAGTGGTACTATACATTTTGTTACAGTCCAGTGAAGGACGACCATGATCATGATGAAGGATAGACATACAGATAAGCTCTGGTCTATCATAACACTGTATACCATTTACAAGAGGTCACTAGTGGTACTATACATTTTGTTACAGTCCAGTGAAGGAGGACCATGATCATGATGAAGGATAGACATACAGATAAGCTCTGGTCTATCATAACACTGTATACCACTTACTAGAGGTTACTAGTGGGACTATACATTTTGTTACAGTCCAGTGAAGGAGGACCATGATCATGATGAAGGATAGACATACAGATAAGCTCTGGTCTATCATAACACTGTATACCATTTACTAGAGGTTACTAGTGGTACTATACATTTTGTTACAGTCCAGTGAAGGACGACCATGATCATGATGAAGGATAGGCATACAGATAAGCGCTGGTCTATCATAACACTGTATACCATTTACTAGAGGTTACTAGTGGTACTATACATTTTGTTACAGTCCAGTGAAGGTGGGCCACGATCATGATGAAGGATAGACACACAGATAAGCTCTGGTCTATCATAACACTATATACCATTTACTAGAGGTCACTAGTGGAACTGTACATGTGAAGAAGGACCATGATCATGATGGAGGATAGACACACAGATAAGCTCTGGTCTATCATAACACTTTATACCACTTACTAGAGGTCACTAGTGGAACAGTACATGTGAAGGAGGACCATGATCATGATGGATAGACACACAGATAAGCTCTGGTCTATCATAACACTTTATACCACTTACTAGAGGTCACTAGTGGAACAGCACATGTGAAGGAGGACCATGATCATGATGGATAGACACACAGATAAGCTCTGGTCTATCATAACACTTTATACCACTTACTAGAGGTCACTAGTGGAACAGTACATGTGAAGGAGGACCATGATCATGATGGATAGACACACAGATAAGCTCTGGTCTATCATAACACTGTATACCATTTACTAGCGGTCACTAGTATTGTGCATGTAAAGGAGGACTTGGTTGTGATGAACGATAGACACAGATAGCCTCTGGGTTTTCGCGACAGCATGGTCATTTCAGTTGGTTAGCTTAAATTAATACAGTTTCATACTTTGTCATATCCATGGTGAAAATATATAACTTTTGCCGTCTGCTCACAAGGCCGTAAAATCCCTGTTTTGCAGCAAAGTCGTAAAAATGCTCCCGCTCCCATTTATTTTTACGTTCAAACGTAAACGTTGGGAAGTATGTATTCACATATGGTAACCGTCACGTGTTTTGTTGTGAATACTGGGAGACTTGACAAATGTTTGGTTGTCTTGGATTGCGGGGTGAGTACCCGAACTGCAGCAGAACAATCGATAACGCGGCCTTCGTTTAGACGGTAGGTATCGTGTTGGTTTGTGCCACTTTATTAATGTGGCAAAGATTTGTTTGTCTTGTGGTCGAGCATGCGCTAAGCACGAAACGTTAATTGAGTGGTCCAAAAACAGTCACTGGGCTATAAATATGTAATGCAAGGGACGGAACATTGCAACCAGCTGTTGGCGCCACGTACATTGTGCTGAGTTTGTAAACCAAAACAGAGCCACCTCAATCATAATAATGAAATTAATGTCGACAGTATTTTCTCTAACCATTCGAAATTAACACAACATAAAAATGATTCAATTTAGTTTAACCTCCTAAAGGTTTTCTTTGAAACTGGTAACAAGACCAGAAATAGGACAGTCACCAACACTTCGCCTATTGAAGAAACGTCTAGGAAACTAGGTTAAGGTGGAGCAGACAAATGCCTGCTCCCTAACTCTCCAGATTATCACAACTTGACTACATCGGCCTACCGTTCCCCAGCTCAAGTAAAGGGCTTTCTCTGAGAGCATCTCCACGCCGAATGCCTAGAGATAGTTTTACAATGAAATTTCCTCCAACATACACCTCATCTGTCGTCCATTAGCCTCAGCCATCGACTTTGAAACATCATAAGGACAGGAAATACTAAGAAATAGGGAACAGGAAAATTCGCATCAAACGCCTAGACCCATCGTGCAGACGCCCTGTGTGGTAATATATTCTCGCCAGTAATCTTTGATAACACTGATGCATTTTTGCCACGGGTAATCTACGAACACTGATCGCCTTTTGGAGCTTTGAAATCGACACTGTTCACTTCAACGCTACATAGCAACAACACACTCCAAACTGGATGCCTGTCAAATGACACTACACATCGACAATAGTCACCTGGTCGCTCCCACATCCTACTGGCACATACCCTCTTTCCTGAGAGTATTTGAACCACGTTGCCACTGCTTTATTTACGACCCTCGTATTAAAATGGGATCTTCATTCACCTATACTATAGTGAATAGAGCGAGTATTGTATTCCACGAAAAAATCAGATACAGAAATTTCACTTCCTGGATGAAAACCAAAGAAGCTGTTTTAGAAAAAGATCCATGTTGTGTTTTTCCTTGCCTGTGTGTACATCTAGCAACAGCATAACTGAAAAACACAATTTTGGATACAATCGAACTTTGCATTTTAAGTTCACCGTTACCGAAGTTGCACTACCAAGACCTTCAAGAACCCCCCACCCTAAAAATGCTGTACATGACCATGTTTTTATTATATTTGATTTGCTCAAGAACTTCTTAAACGCTTTTGATAAGCACGACATAAATGTAAGATTTGTGAATCACTACGAGGGGGGGGGGGTCCAAAAGTAATGCCTCCTATTTTTTTCCTTAAATAAGCAAGTTATGTGAAAACTTTGGATTTGGCGCAATTCCTCAAACCTTCTTCTCCAATCCCCTGCAGTAGTAACTTCCTAAGTCAACAGGTGGCAGCACTGCATCCTCTTGCAAAATGGCTGACATCGACATTCGTATTAGACAGCGTTCTGTGATTGAATTTTTGACTGCGGAAGGTGAAACACCAATTCGCATTCACGAAAGGCTAAAAAATGTGTATGGTGATGCAACGATGGATGTCAGCACTGTTAGACGATGGGTTCGTCGCTGTAACGAAGCTGAAGGGCAAACACCATTGGCAGATGAAAAGCGAAGCGGCTGTGACTCCATGCAACATTCAGTCGCCGGGTAACAACAGATGAATTGTGTCGCATTACCTCCCTCAGTAAAGGCAGTGTGATGACGATTATTCCACAACTGGGTTACTCAAAAGTTTGTTCACGTTGGGTACCAAGAATGTTAACCGCCCAAAACAAAGAAACAAGGAAAACAATAGTCCCCGAACACTTGCAGCGCTTCAATTTGGAGGGAGAGGAGTTTCTGGAAAAAATTGTTACTGGAGACGCAACGTGGGTTCATGTTTTTGAGACGGAGAGTGTCTTTCACTGTGGGAAACAGCCAAAAGTCGCTAGGAGCTAGGTCAGGTGAGTAGGGACAATGAGCAATCACTTCAAAGTTGTTACGAAGAAACTCCTGCGTCGCGTTTGCCCGATACGCTGGTGTGTTGACTTGATGAAAGAGTACACTTCCAACCTTTTCCGCCCGTTTTTTCATGTAATGATAGGAGTATATTTTTCAAAACATTTTGGTAGGATGCAACTGTGACCGTAGTGCCCTTTGGAATGCAATGAGTAAGGCTGTCCCAGGAGATGGCCACCATCATTTTGTCAGCACTGGCGCTCACCAGAAATTTTTTTAGTGGCGGTGAGTCTATGTGCTTCCAATGAGCTGACTGGCACTTCGTTTCAGGGTTGAAAAACTGCATCCATGTCTCATCCATTGTCACAATCGAATGAAAGAACGTTCCATTCATGCCGTCATCACGCGTCAACATCACCTGACAATTTGCCACGCGCACAGCCTTGTGATCATCCGTCAGCATTCTTAGTACCCACCTGGGAGACACTTTTCATATTTTCAGATCTTCATGCAGGATTGTGTGAACAGATTCCACAGGAATGCCAATTTTGTAGACGATGTCTGCAACTGTCTTGGTTTGTTGTCACACGATGTTCTGTCTTCATTGAACTGTCACACCCAGGAACGCACATTAGACACATTCATGGTACCATCACCACATACCTCACTTAACTGCCTTGGTTTGTTGTCACACGATGTTCTGTCTTCATTGAACTGTCACATCCAGGAACGTACATTAGACATATCCATGGTACCATCACCACATGCCTCACTTAACTGTCTTGGTTTGTTGTCACACGATGTTCTGTCTTCATTGAACTGTCGCACCCAGGAACGTACATTAGATACATCCATGGTATCATCACCACATGCCTCACTTAACTATCTTGGTTTGTTGTCACACGATGTTCTGTCTACATTGAACTGTCGCACCCAGGAACGTACATTAGACACATCCATGGTACCATCACCACATGCCTCACTTAACTGTCTTCGTTTGTTGTCACACGATGTTCTGTCTTCATTGAACTGTCGCACCCAGGAACGTACATTATACACATCCATGGTACCATCACCACATGCCTCACTAAACTGTCTTAGTTTGTTGTCACACGATGTTCTGTCTTCATTGAACTGTCGCACCCAGGAACTTTCATTAGACACATCCATGATACCATCACCACATACCTCACTCAACTGTCTTGGTTTGTTGTCACACGATGTTCTGTCTTCATTGAACTGTCACACCCAGGAACGTGCATTAGACACATGCATGGTACCATCACCACATGCCTCACTTAACTGTCTTGGTTTGTTGTCACACGACGTTCTGTCTTCATTGAACTGTCACACCCAGGAACGCACATTAGGCACATCCATGGTACCACCACATGCCTCACTTAACTGTCTTGGTTTGTTGTCACACGATGTTCTGTCTTCATTGAACTGTCACACCCAGGAACGCACATTAGACACATCCATGGTACCATCACCACATGCCTCACTTAACTGTCTTGGTTTGTTGTCACACGATGTTCTGTCTTCATTGAACTGTCGCACCCAGGAACGCACATTAGACACATCCATGGTAACATCACCACATGCCTCACTAAACGGTCTTAGTTTGTTGTCACACGATGTTCTGCCTTCATTGAACTGTCGTACCCAGGAACGCACATTAGACACATCCATGGTACCATCACCACATGCCTCACTTAACTGTCTTGGTTTGTTGTCACACGATGTTCTGTCTTCATTGAACTGTCACACCCAGGAACGCACATTAGACACATCCATGGTACCATCACCACATGCCTCACTTAACTGTCTTGGTTTGTTGTCACACGATGTTCTGTCTTCATTGAACTGTCGTACCTAGGAACGCACATTAGGCACATCCATGGTACCATCACCATATGCCTCACTTAACTGTCTTGGTTTGTTGTCAGACGATGTTCTGTCTTCATTGAACTGTCGTACCCAGGAACGTACATTATACACATCCATGGTACCATCACCATATGCCTCACTTAACTGTCTTGGTTTGTTGTCAGACGATGTTCTGTCTTCATTGAACTGTCGCACCCAGGAACGTACATTAGACACATCCATGATACCATTACCACATACCTCACTTAACTGTGTTGGTTTGTTGTCACACGATGTTCTGTGTTCATTGAACTGTCGCACCCAGGAACGTACATTAGACACATCCATGGTACCATCACCACATGCCTCACTTAACTGTGTTGGTTTGTTGTCACACGATGTTCTGTGTTCATTGAACTCTCGCACCCAGGAACGTACATTAGACATGTCCATGGTACCATCACCACATGTCTCACTTAACTGTCTTGGTTTGTTGTCACACGATGTTCTGTCTTCATTGAACTGTCGCACCCAGGAACGTACATTAGACACATCCATGGTACCATCACCACATTCCTCACTTAACTGTCTTGGTTTGTTGTCACACGATGTTCTGTCTTCATTGAACTGTCACACCCAGGGACGTGCATTAGACACATCCATGGTACCATCACCACATACCTCACTCAACTGGCGATGAATTTCAATAGATGTCACACCACGAAAATGTAGAAAACCAATGATTACGCGCTGTTCTTGCAAAACGTCACTATTTTATCAAGAACAGTCCTAACTCTCGCCACTGCCACTAGAGTTCTATGCGCTTTACAGTGCTGCCATCTCTGTCGCGCATTCACAAGGGGTCAACATGTATTTTAAAAGGACCAGAAGTACCTATCTGTCCCAGTACTGAAAAATAGGAATCGTTATAAGTTGAACGCACCTCGTACATCTATATTTAGTGGGCGATGAATAATCAGTGAATAGATAAAGATAACAGTTGCTAAGGAGACTGAATCAACTTCCGTTAGACGCTTGGGAGAAGAAAAACTTGTATGTGCGAAGAGCGCCGTGTTAAAAAGTTATTGTGAAACCTTGTATTGTTTCAAATTTATAATTAGGGCTCTGTAAGTAAATAATTATTTACTAGAAGAAATAAGAGCACTTTAGTACCACTAGAGTTCTATGCATTGTACAGTGCTGCCATCTCTGTCACGTATTCACAGAGAGTCCACGTGTATTAAAAAAAAAAAAAAAGAACAGAAGTTCCTATATGGTCCCAGTCCTGAAAAACTAGGAACTGTTATAACTTGAACGCACCTCGTTGATACAAAATATTCTTATATTTTGTACTTACATGAATTTCTCTACTCACTCTCGAACAAACTATTCTCATAAACACTTATTATTCTATCTACTTCATGCTAATCGAGGTAGAAGTCAGTAGAAATTATCTTACTGTATCGTTTCTTGTAAATACAACGGTAATTGGCGATTACAGTACGCCTTTAAGAACTTCATTTTCTAAGTTCTATTTTCTAAGTTATATAATATTCAAATAATAGGAAGAAGCTCATGATATATACGCTTTATTAGTTGTCTTAACATGTATTTTAATTGAGCTCCTTAGAGCTATTTTTGGGAGAGTAATTACCTAATAATTGTCCAACTAAACGGTTGTTTGGTGTGAGTGGGAATGTTCTAAACATTTTGACCTTAAAAGCTACCAGTTTTAATCTGTACTGTTCCCTAACACACACGCACGCAATTTGGAACACGCAAAACAGCTGAAACTCGCAGTCCAGTTGGAACAATTGGAGGCGATCGTGGGATAGGAATCTCTCCAAGAAGTCAATGAAGTAAACTGGTGAAACAAGTGAAAATAAGCAAGAAGCAAAATGGTAAATGACGAAACTACATCCTCAAGGCTAAGTCTTCATCATTGGCTAAGCAACACATATACTCCTGAGTCCTGTTTCATGTTAGCATACATGATCCAGGGCATCCTGCTACAACTACAATGGAAGCAAGTCGATAAAGGAAAGCAATCGTAACTACTTCAGTTAAAATCCGACTCAAAGGGAAGTAACTTGACAACACGGAAAGTTCATGGTTGGCAAATATTAACCAGTTTCTACAGCTTCTGTAGAAAAGCAGTTAACGAAACACTGGAGAAACACAACTTGTACACTTGGCTAGCTCAGAGAAATCAAAGAAAGTGGAGATAACTAGCTGAGAAGCTAAAGAGTATATCAGTTTAAATAACACTTTTTCTGCTTTTCCCCACCAAAAAATTCCATGAACTCCTCAAATCAAGTTCCTGTATGACATTCATATGCGTAGATGCAGAAGTAACGCAAGCTGACATCCTGGAAAGCTGTACTGACTTCAGTAACAAGTGTGCTTTACAAATTAGAGTGCTTTAAAATTGTCAAAATTGTTCCTGCATCTGCTGCAGAGTTGCAGAAGTTCGTCGTAATGCTTGGTTCACGGGAGAAGAACGAAAGGGGAAGTATAAGAGCTGAAAATACATTGGAGGGGGACAAAAAAGATAGCAACACAGGGAGAGCGAAATGAGAACCTTTGTCCATTTATACAGAATACAGTATTGATAATTCATTGAAATACTTTGTTCTTCCCGACGGACAATAACTACAAGAGGCCTTCTAATGTCAGTTCCTAATAACAAAAGACTAAACAAGATTTATAAAGTCTATATACTGAATACAAACATTAGCAATCATTTAAATGATATTTTCTTCGAGTGTTAACTTGGTCTTCACTTTCAGCAGTTCCGTCCAGATTCCAGGGTTTCCACGACGTAAAACTCTGTAGCTTTTGCTAATAAACAATTATGGGAGCCAAAAGAAGGTACAGAGGTTAACATTTTATCTAATGTGATCATATGAACATCGATCCAACTATATCGACTATTTCACTCATGCGATGTCATTCCATTCCTATCAACGAAATACCTAAAATGATTTTAATCAATCACAACTGCCTTCTCCATAAATTTGTAGGAATGCTTTTTTTAACATTTCGTTCTTTTGTTTCTCAATGTCACTAACGAAAAACATCATACGAAAGGAATCAGTGGCGTAGAAAGTGTAGTGTTTAACGCCCGCTTTTACTACATACGGCACCGCAGGCGGTGACACTGATGATACATGAGATGAAGATGGAGCACTGGTGGAATGAGATGGCGGGGGAAACCGGAGGTCCCGGAGAAAACCCGCCCCAGCGCAGTGTTGTCCACCACAAATCTCACTTTGCGGTCGCCTGGGATCGAACCCGGGCCGCCTTGGTGAGAGCCAAGTGGTCTAACCACTGAGCCACTGCGCGGCCCCGGCGTAGAAAGTGTGCGTGCCCCGAGGGGGTGTCTGAAACACGCAAACAAAAATCAAAATTGCATAAGGACATAAAGCAGCAATGTCGAAGGCGTGACCTCCCGAATACAGGCCACTGAGTCTTCCCACTTGGCCACCAAGAATTACAAGACATATCACCGGGATGTACAAAGTTACAATTAAACTGTCGCACACCACTCCATTAATCTGTCTTATACGAAGGAAGGTAGTGTCGTGTCGGAGTCTACTAAAATATAAAGCCTTTATATTGTGGAGGATAGCTTGTGCCGGTAATGATGACACCAGCTACAATGGCGAGTTATTATCAATTTTATTACTATTTTAATTTACGTCCTTTAATAACCGGTTAAGTCATATCGGATGATGAATGAAATGGGTGAAATAATGCTGAAATAAGCCCAGGGTCCATAGAGCTTAGAATTACCACTTTCATCATCAGTATAAGGGAAAGCTCCGGAAAAATCTTTTCCAGATAACTTAACCTGACTAAGATTCGAACTCGAGATCTCTTGAAGGTGAGATAGACACGCTACTACCACGCTACAGAGGCGGGCACTATAATTATAATAATAATAATAATAATAATAATAATAATAATAATAATAATAATAATAATAATAATAATAATAATAATAATAATAATAATAATAATAATCATCATCATAATAATAATATATATTATTATTATTATCATCATTATCATCATCATCATTATTGTCGCCGCGCCATGACTGATTGGTTAGACCGCTTGCCTCTCACCTAGGCGACCCGGGTTCGATCCCAGGCGACCGCAAAGTGTGATTTGTGGTGGACAACATGGCGTTGGGGTGGGTTTCCTCCGGGTCTACCGGTTTCCCCTACCATTATTCCACCAATTGCTCGATAACTCATTCATCCCAGGCCATGGGCCGACCCGCCAACCCTGAACTCATCAGGTCAACTGCTTCGGCTCCCTCGCTCTGAGGGAACCCAAGCGACACCTAACACCGGGGATCGGTGATAAAGGGAGACAAAAACAAATATTATTATCATCATCATAGTAAATATTACACAACAATTTCAACCATGTAAAGCTTTAAGTATAGGGTAGGTATATGAAAAGGAATGGAGATACTTATGGTAGATCTAATGGAACTTTTTTTTTTTTTTCTCCAGAAGACCGCAAAAGTCGCAACAAATTAAATAACGTAAGGTCACCTTAGATAATCAAATTAGAACTTTTACGTTGTATAGTCGTAAAAACGGTCATATGAATGTAGTACAAGCAACCAAGTTAGTATACCTATGGCTATAATTTTGAATCTTCAATTGTAATGTCAAAAATACTACTAAGCAAAGTCGGATGGTGCAAGTTTTAAGAGCTTACCCGCTAACCTCTTGCTGAAGGACTACTTTTCCTGCATTATGCTCATTTATATGGTCCTACATCAGATAGTGAATGCTGTCATTGAACGATTCTATGTAGCAACTATTTATATCACTTCCCTACAATTCCAATAAAAGTACGAGGAAAGTAAATGGAATTCGTTCAATCGACATTCGAGAATTAAGTGCCAACTAGTTAAGCAATCTCCAAAGCACTACAGAATATCATAAAAGTGTTTGTCTCTCATTAAGGACCCTGAACGCCATCGGCAGTGGAAATCTGTTCGTTTGAAACAACTTGCTCTTGTGCAGGCAGATAAGCAATATAAAATGTGAGACGCCCGTCGCGTCGCTATTGTTTGAGACATACCACTTCAACACGTCTTTGTTATATCCACACAGACTCCCTCTACAGAAACAATACACGTACGTACAGCAAGAGGTCGCTACCTTTCTTTACTTCTTACTCTCATTAAAGTCTGCAAGTTCAATTGCTGACCTGTTCCCAACTCAGAAAGGGCAGTACTCAGACAGTAAACACCAAGTTCAGTTTATCTGGTTCACATGACTATTTTTAACTAATGACTTATTGACATGCACATTAGGTGTATTATAAAAGCCGTTCTTCTTTCCACGTTGGACCATGCTCAGAATCATTTCAAATTAAGGAAGGGATGTACGGAAATTAATCCAAAAAAAAAAAAACTAAACGTTTTCTAACACTTTTATTTAATAGATTATATTTTTAAAGAAAATATTTCCTTCCAGGATATTTTATTTGTTTTCCACCTCTTTAGGTTCACTTAAAGATTTAAATACCCATTCGGCGTAACTGCGCTATTCCCAACTTCTCAGATCAGCTGTGTTTTTGTTTGTGCTTATATTGTATTTAACCCACTAAATTGCAAATTACTTCAAATATTCCAGGTAACGAAAGAATTGCTGTTTAGCTTAAAGAAAGAGTATAGTAACATGCTCACTTTCTTCTCAGGAAGTAAGCCAGGTGAAAAGCTGATGAGAAATCGACGTTGCGGGAGCATACATCTCTCTCATCATAAGGCTTACTTCTCGAGGAAGTCGCCAGGAAAGCTTCAGGTCTTAGTATAGTAACATGTTTAGGAAATTTACAAAACGTTGTTTACTTTTATCTGCCACATCATCATCCAAACATGTCATACTTATCGATTTTTTAAGCTATAGGCCTACAGATCAAACACTTTAATACTTCTCTACAATGTTCCTTTAAGTCGCTGTAGCACGTTGACCTACACACAGGTCGACCTCTAGCACGCAGCTACACAACTCAACTCAGATATTTACACATAAACTGCTTCCCCACAGCTTGCCGATTCCTCACTCGAGCCGCATTTAATGATCCCTGACAGCCTGCCGACTTCTTATCATGGAGCTTAGAATGTACCACACTTCTGTGCACTGCTCACTGACCGAATGATTTGTGAACTGCTCCACTAAGCTGACTCTTTCCCACGGAGCTGCAGTCGTCGAATCAATAGAAGCCGAAACGCCATACTCTAAAACTCTCACTACTCCAGGCCCCGTATTGGCTTTATATACCGGTCGCGCGTGGGAGATGCTTCTAGAACTGGAAACCTCTAGAAATACAATCGCCAAAGGTTTCTCGTAATAACACGACTCACTCCCTGACGACAATTGGTAGCTGTCCTTGAACGTTTATTTCCCACGGCAACTTGCTTCCTCCTTCATCAGGTCAGCCAGTAGTTGTCACTGAGGGCGTGTTAATTTCTCACGGCAGACTTCTGAAATTGAATACATACTTTAAATGCCAGCAATGCAATCTATTCCTTGTGTCGATGTATCGATATACAGTACCATGGCATGGCAATTCATAAGAAGCCCATCGTATTCTTGAAATGATGTTCAAATGAGTACAGGGTACATAGAGCTTAGAGTTATTAGACATTCATCTTTCAGGATAAGAGAAAACCTCCAACGTTAAGTCATATCGGACGATGAATGAAATGATGTTCAAATGATTACAGGGTACATAGAGCTTAGAGTTACCAGACATTCATTTTTCAGGATAAGAGAAAACCTCCAACGTTAAGTCATATCGGACGATGAATGAAATGATGTTCAAATGATTACAGGGTACATAGAGCTTAGAGTTACCAGACATTCATTTTTCAAGATAAGAGATAACACCGGAAAAAACTTATTTATATAACTCACCCTGACCAAGATTCGAACTCGGGACCTCTTGAATTTGAGGTAGACATGCTGAGGCGGACGGAGTGACTTGCAGATATTGCACGTACTGTTATCATTTAAACGTTTAGGTGCTGTCAGAAGTTTTATTTAGAATGAAAGTAATTATGTGGCTTGATAATCAAATTCTGGAATGGAGCTTATTTCCTCACGATCTGAATGCAATGCCCCTACGACGCGGCAATGACTTACTTCTTGGTTTGGCTAATCTGACAAAACTTACTTAACACGTTCAGAGCTACTGTTTACTTGCCACTGTTTAAATGTTTGCCTGTTTTGCTATTCCTTGACACGGCCTGATACACAAGCGAGGACTGACTTGAGTGTAACGTTGGCCACACTGCAGCAGAACAGACAGCTAATCGTTAATTCATTTTTGGTTGTCATGTAAATTGGTATTCTTTAGTACTGTGTTAATATTTCACCTGTATTACCTATCTAATTGCTACAGATTACGTATATACACGCAGTTCAGCCTAACGTACAAAATGTGTGTTCCAAATGATACCATTACATTCTGGATCTATACAGGGAAACCACTTGTTGAACACATTATTGAACACTGTGTAACTGAGATAAACCTATCTCCAAGACAGTAGATCACATAGATTTGGAGAGAAAATCAATAAATGTCATAAAAAATACGTTTTAATGACAGGAGTCAGCAATTTCCTTGGGCTTCTTTCCACGACAGTTGCTATTTCACCAATGTCTTCAGAACTGTATCTTCTTCAACACGAAACAAATTTGTTTAAGTGTTTTAGCAAGGTTATTTGGATATTTATTTGATATTTATTTATTTGTACAGTTTCCACTACAATGACTCGTACATGCACTTTTTATAACCCCTGTACAAATACATGAAATTGCTGACCTAAGATTTACTCGCTGACTCAGGTCCCCTGGCTATAAGTCTTTCGTTTCCCCAGGTCGCGCCGTGGCTCAGTGGTTAGACCGCTTGGCTCTCACCAAGGCGGCCCAGGTTCGATCCCAGGCGACCGCAAAGTGAGATTTGTGGTGGACAACACGGCGCTGGGGCGGGTTTTCTCCGGGACCTCCGGTTTCCCCCGCCATCTCATTCCACCGGTGCTCCATCTTCATCTCATGTATCATCAGTGTCACCGCCTGCGGTGCCGTATGTAGTAAAAGCGGGCGTTAAACACTACACATTTCACACACATTTCGTTTCCCTGAGCAGCTTGATGTCATTTCTTCTTGACCTTCGCTTCTTTTAGCCTAATCCACTTTTCTATTAACCTATATAAGAAATCTCCTATACATCTATTTTTCTTTCCCGTTCCCGTTAACATGCATAACGCCACTACCTCTTTGCTCACTTTGTCCCTTTCTTATCTGACGTAATTTGTTAACTCCTTATATTCTATCAGGTAATAAACAGTGCTCTCTTCATCTCCACAAAATTCACATATCCCTACCTCATTACTTCTCAACCCTTTTAGATATATTATTCCTACTCTCATCCATGCTATGTCTTCTCTACCAGTTTTGTCACATTGATCTATATATTTCCCTACACCATTCTCACTTTAATTGCTTATAAAGTTTCAAACATTTTTTTCTTCTATACTTTCCCATATCTCTTGTCTATCTATTTCTTGTACTCTGTTTCTTACTTCCTTCCAAAAACCGATATAATTTGACTTCTCTGCTCTCCATAAATCTCCCATGCCTATCTTCAATACCATTCTTTCCAATTCCGACTACCAACTATTTCTATTTTTAAGGCTTTTCTGTTGCTTTATGCACAGATTCAATAATTCCCCTCTCTACCCTTTAATATACTTATATCCTCTCTATTATTATTATTATTATTATTATTATTATTATTATTATTATTATTATTATTATTATTATTATTATTATTATTATTATTATTATTATTATTATTATTATTCCCCTCCTGTTTGTATTACCTAGCTCTAGTAATGAGAAAGGTTATCCTGAGACAATCTCTGTATAAATTCAAGTTGACATGCGAGCACGTTAAAGCAACACTTGATACAATAAACATATCCTGTTTTGTAGTATTTAAGGCAAAGCCAGTATAAATACATGTGAATTTCTAATAGGTAGAGAAATGTATTGGATTTTTTACGGGCCAAAGGCGTTTAACAGATTTGTATCTCATTTTATCCCCCAGAATGTGTGCCGCGGTCTAGTGAGAGATTTCTTCCCTTGCACGTCGCTCGCTTGTTTTGACAGCTATCAGCTTTAATCGGCTATTGCCTTGTTATCGCAATTTCCGTCCCACACAACACTAAAAGGCTTGTGTGCCACTTAGTGGTAACATCACAGTGGGACAAGTTGTTAGTCTCAGTGTGCTTCTACATACGACAAGTGTAATCTCGTCCTCAGTCTAATCTCGCCCAAATAGCTGCAGGTTCAAATCCCGCCAGGGCATACTCACCAACTCATGTTTCCATCATAACTGGCTTAAGCCTGGAAAGTACTCCCTGCCCTCTCTCGTCAGCGTCCTCCCTTCTGGGGGACATAGGTACTTCCATAGGTCCTGGTGCTATGTCCTGTGGTGCCACACTAACGTATCTTAGATGTCATTGTATGGACTAATTCTGTAAACAACTGAAAATAAGTAACTACACACCTGGTTTTAGAAACCACCTACAGTTTTAGTATTTAAAACACAGTTGGTGTATATAGTTATAGTACATCTTACAACTTCAAAAATTATTCTTACCTACTTTTCTTCGGGACCTGGCAGACTGAGGGACAAGCCGAGGTATGTCAAACGTGTATCTACCCTGGAAAGGACTTTACGACGAAGTGGCGGGATGTGGGGTTTACAGGGTAGCGGGTGAAAATGAGGAATTGGGGAAAAAAAGGAAGCAGCATTCTTAGCTCCTCAACGGTTGCAGATTCGGGTACACCGCGGATGAATTTGATTTTTCAAATGTGACAATTAATTTTCAAGTGCAGACAAATTCTCGTATGGACGGAGTTGTGTTTTAGGGCTGTTTTATGTGTTATGTGGTTATCGGTTATTCCCGCAAGATGGTATTGACTTAAACAGCGGTCTTTGGGGCGGTAATCCCAAGGGCGCGCTGATGGTTTGACAACCGATCGTAAAATTTTGCTGCCGGCACTTAATTTCATCTTCTACTTATGGGAGAGATGAGACTTCGTGAAGTAGTCTGACGGGGGAGCATCGGTATACAGGCCTGAAGTTGCAGCAGCTTTAAACCTACGGCTATGCATAAAGCAGTAGAGGGGGCACGAGGGCTCGCTAAAAGGAACCGACATCCCGGATCGCAGCATAGGGTACAGCAAGGTCGAAGCTCCACATGCCCGACGCGACAGTCTATGGTGTGCTGCATATTCCCAAGCCCTTAGTACAAATTTGCACAAATTGAGCAATCTGGTCCAGGTTTGGTAGGAGCAATACTTGGATTTCCAACTTCCCAACCAATAGCGCTCAGACCTCTACGTGGTTACTACCCTCCAGGAGGAAGGGATGAAGTGAACTGCGAGAGCGATGAAGGATAGACTTTTCTGCTCATGATGGTGGATTTTCTGTTCATCAGTTGTACAGTCGGATATATATCAGGATGGATGATGAACACCCGGAAGCTTGCATAGTATGACTTGTCGGTTAACATCGCAGATTGGCGAAGAGTGAAGATCACGGTCTCTCATTTCCAGGGTTTAAGTGCAATGCACCAGGAAGTTAAGAAATACATTAAAATCGACGACATTGCAACAGTCACATCTTTCCTATTGTTAGCCTCAGCTTTAACAAATCTGAGTAAGTTACTTTTATGTGATACCACAAATAAATTTCAATAAAATGGAAAAGACATCCCACAACAGGAATGACTTCTTTTTTCAAAATTAAAATTTCTTTATACCCATAAAACAACCTTTCAATGAGTTATTCGAAAGTTTGCACACTTTTATTTAAACATCTTAAATACTCTTGTCATATTTTTCTCTTTTTATATTAATAATAACCCATGGCGCGAGAGCCCATAGAGGGCCAAGACCTGCCAACCCGACTGCCGGCCTCACGCCCACATAGACAAGGTAGAGGTGGGCGATCATCTAACCGATACAGGGAGATGTGGTCAGCCGGAAAGTTGGCTTTCTTGACAAGGACCGCTTACCTATCGTAAGCTCCTCAATTTCCTCACGATGCTGAGTGGGCACCGGTCCTATGCCCGGGAATTGAAATCCGCACCCCCAGTGGGTGGGATAGATACCGGGCTGCTTTCCGTGGAAAGGAACCAAAGTCTGATGTCTTAGCCCACTACGCCACGGCGCAGGACCTCTTTTTATATTATCCCAATAAAATTTAGAAATTATACCTCAGGGGCTTAAAAACAAAAGAACAAAGGCAAAGGGAAACACAAAAGTACAACATATAAGTGATATCCCTTAAATGCAGTTTGATGATTGTAGCAGTTTGAGATAAAAGAACAGTGCCTTTAGTTAAGGATGCAACTTTCAACATTTGGTACACAACAGATCAATTCTTGTCTCAACAATCGGGTCCGGTTCCCCATTACAGTAGTATCGACTGAGACAAATCAGGAATGCCGACAGCAAGGAACCCTGACGTTGTACTATGATAAGATATAATTCAAAAGAATCGAATGTAAACAGATAATTTGGGACTCCAATGTGTCGCAGTTTATAGAGCAATCCTGAGCCACATCTTGTCAAAGGTTTCACTGAAGTCTAGGAAAGCTCATGATGAATCTTGAAGACACGAGTGACGCTCGTAACACGACTAATGACATACATAGGTGGTCTGAAAAGTTTCCCACCTAATAAAGATACAAGACATTTTTCCATTTTTTTTATTTAATTTATTTTGTTCAACATAGTCTCCTTGTAACTCTACACACTTCCCCCAGCGATGTTCCCATCTCTGAAACACGTCCAAATAGTACTCGGCGTTTTTCTCTGCAAATAATTGTTCACGAAGGTGATTGCCTCTTCATTTGACGAAAATCTCTGTCCTCCGAGCGCAATTTTCAGATGAGGGAACAAAAAGAAGTTGCTTGGGGCTAGATCTGATGAGTCAAGTAGTTCAAACCGCATTCCAGTCGCTGTCTGACAGCGGAGCAGGTAACATCGCCACACCGTGACGACTTGTTTATCTTTCCGACGCGAGAGGCGGCGTTAGTAGAACGGGGCAAATTGCCGGCCTAATTCTACATCAAATTTCTTTGTGTTTTCACGTGCGTACTTTCTACTCGTGAAGTGTTAATATTTAGTGTACTATGGCTGACCCCCCTGATACGGGGCAGCTAATCTACTCCGCAATGCAGACATGTTACCAGCAAGAAGAACAACTTTCTGCTTCTACTTCTCTGCAGCAATCTCTACCGACTCTTCACTGTGAACCAGTCCAAACTTCACTCCGTCCTACGACTTCTGCTACTAGTGAAAATGACGAACGTGCTTCTAAGCGGCAGCGGACTTCAGGAGAATCCGTTGCGCCATTAGACTCCAACATGGATTTTGACTCGAGTGATGGTGTACCAAATGGGAACTTGCCAGTAGACACCTCGAACGTCGGCCCTCTTCAGTCTCCGACGACGAGGCCTTCTACACTATCTCCTCCTTCCACGTCGCGTCCTACAACCACACCTTCTACACCTGGCGTCTCTACACCACGTAGCCATTCCAATCGTTATAGCAGCGCAGATCCCGGCCCTTTTTATGTGTTTATTGAAAGTTTGGATAAGAATGTGGGTAAGTTACACCCCATGAGTGTGGGTAAACTGCTATTTCGTCACAACCCGACAATCCGACGTGCAATTGTGCATATTACCTCAGCAGGAAAAAACCGACTGAAAATTGAGGCAGCATCGGCAGAGGCCGCTAATACTATAGTAGAATCACCGGCATTCACTGGAACATCTTTGGAAGTTTACATTCCCAATTTTATGATACACAAACAGGGTGTTATTCGCAACGTGGACACCAGTCTCTCAGAAGAAGAAATTGCTGAGTTTCTAGAGAGTGCCTACCCTGTTATTTCTGTCCAGCGTTTTTCTCGACCCACTAGCGACCCTGCAGTACGGGTCCCCATTCCTGTGTGTAAGATTACCTTCCGCTCTCAAGTGCTGCCGACTCATGTAGTCATCTTTGGAACGCGATGCCAGGTGGAACCTCGTGATCCTCCAGTTTACATCTGCACTAAGTGTTTACGCTTCGGCCATCGCTCGCATCAGTGTCGGAGTGCGGCTAGATGCGGTAAATGTGCTGGACCCCATCTCTTAGAAGACTGCACCTCTACCTCAGGTCCTTGCTGCATTCACTGTCAGGGAGCTCACCTGGCAACAGACAGAAAATGCCCAGCATACCATCAATACCGGGAGGCACGGGTGGCAGCTTCTCGAGCAGATGCCCCTTGCTCGCCTCAGTCATCTCGTCCAACTTACTCACAGGCCATTAATGGAGCCCTCTCGATGACTGATACACGGTCTTTCCCTCCTCTCCCTGGAGCAATATCTCCTACAAAGTCAGCCAGTACTCTTCCGCCGCCTTCCTACACTCCTCGACCAGCACCTTCACCAGGAATCCAACCGGCCGTTGCCCTCGCCACTCCGACTTCACCTGCTGTTTCGGTGCCTCGTGTGTCAACTCGACCTCCCCCGGTCCGAGTTCCGCATTTTCCCCCAGTTCATTCCACTCTGTATATTCCACAACGAGTACCTGTATCTCCAATAACTCATAATCCTTATCCGCCATCTTGGGCGGGTCCTTCATCGCCGTCTGCTCCCACTAGTTTGCAGCTTGTGGAGCAACTACTACAGCTCATAGTTCCTGTATTATCTGCTTTTTCTCCTTCCTCAACGGCCCCTGTTCAACTTGAACTTCTCCGCGACTTCCTTACCAGCTTATTACAAAGCTCATAAACCAACGATGACAACCCAACATTACAGCATGGCTTCAACCCTGTTGCAATGGAATTGTCGTTCTCTTCGAGCTAATTATGACTCTCTTGTGCAAGAACTCTTTGTACGCCACGTCAGCATCGCCCTGCTGTCTGAAACTTGGTTGACTCCGAATACGTCTCTTCGCATACCTTCTTTCTGCCTCTACTCCAAGGATAGGACGGACGGATGGGGAGGAGTTGCAATTCTGGTACACTCTGCTATTCCACATTACACCATTCAGATAGACCACAGCCAAATACATTCTTTTGAAGCTGTGGCGGTGAGGACTCTGCTTTGTCAACGAGAGGTCACAGTTGTCTCATTGTACTGTTCCCCTAGAATGATCATCACCAGTCGAGAATGGTATCATTTCCTGCGCCAGTTACCAACCCCCATTTTACTCGGCGGAGATTTTAATGCTCATAATACCACATGGGGTTGTGACCTGACAGACGCTGCTGGCAGAACGCTTTTGGACTTCATCGAGGACTCTGGTTTGGTTCTTCTCAACGATGGGTCTTCCACCCTGCTCACTCGGCCCGGACACCGACCGTCAGCGATTGACTTGACGCTCTGCTCCCCTTCCCTATCTTCTGAACTCCAATGGAGGGTTCTTCCCTTTACAATGGGCTCCGATCATTTCCCGCTGGAGATTTCGACTATTCTTCCGCACGTTTCTGTGGCCCACCGGCCTTCGACCAGATGGAACTTACGGCGTGCCAATTGGGTCAAGTACGAACGTATTCTGGAAGCCACCGTCTCTGAGATTCCCAATGATCGTCCTCCGTTGGTGCGTTACGACACCTTTCTACAGTGTATCAATAGTGCGGCTTTGCTTTCCATCCCAGAGAAACGGCCAGTTCTTACGTCCCGTGGTGTACCATCTCCTTGGTGGAATGCAGAATGCAGTCGTTATGTTGCGAAGAGGAAATTGGCGCTCAGTACCTACAGGCACAACTCTACATGGGACAATTTTCTGGCCTATAAACGGGCCGCAGCTGAGGCCAAACGTTTTTTACGACAGTGCAAAAAGGAGTGCTGGAAGACCTTTTGTGCCAAACTCTCTAACACCACCCCACTTTCTCAGATTTGGGGGTTTATTAACAAATTGAGGAAGAAGACAGTTCCTACCCGCCCTCTGAGGGATTGGATCGCTGAGTTTGCAGATCACATTGCTCCGCCATCCGTGACATCACCACCAGCACCTACTGGTCTCTCTTCTTCCGGGGACTCGCACCACACTTTGATGTCAGCATTTTCCATGTCTGAACTCCAAAGTGTACTGAAGTCGTCGTCGAATTCAGCTCCGGGTTATGATCAAATATCCTATAGCATGCTCACCCACCTTCCTCCTCGTGCGAAGATGATCCTTTTGGAACTATTCAACGACCTTTGGGCCTCCGGCGTCTTCCCCGAGGGTTGGACTACACAGATCATTGTACCTATCTTGAAGCCGGGGAAGGACCCTAGCTTTGGTACCTCTTATCGCCCGATCGCTTTGTCTTCCTGTATCGCCAAGACCTTTGAACGCTTGCTTAAACAACGACTTGAATGGTGGCTGGAATCCCGAAGATTATTACCGATGTCCCAATATGGTTTCCGCAAAACCCGGAGTACTTTGGATAGTCTCAGCATCCTGACTACTGACATCGAGCGTACCTATTTGGAACAAGGATATCTGACAGCCATCTTTTTGGACATTTCCGGCGCCTACGACAGTGTTTTACTGCCAGTTTTGCTTGGGAAGCTGCAAGCACTAGGTCTTCCTCCTCGGTACTGCTCTGGCATTTATAATCTTCTCCGACATCGCCTCATCTATATCCGTTCTCCTGATAACTCCTTCTTCGGCCCCAGAATAGTAGTTCGAGGATTGCCACAGGGAGCGATTTTGAGTCCTCTTCTTTATGCACTTTATACGTCGGATTTAGACTCCCTATTTAGTCCTCACATTCGCGTTCTCCAGTACGCTGATGATATCTGTTTGTACGCTCGGTCCTCTAGTTTTTGGATTACTCGTCTGTGGCTTAGTGATGCAGCCACCGATTTATCAACCTGGGCCTCTGAACACGGATTACATCTTTCACCTTCCAAGTCTACAGTCGTAGTGTTTACTAGGAAACGACGGACATTTCCTGATGGCGTTATCCGCTTGGGACCTTTTACTTTTACCCTTGCATCTTCCGCAAAATTTTTGGGTGTCTATTTGGATAGTCGCCTTTCATGGAGTCGTCACATACAGCATCTCATCTCCAAGATTGGTGCAACTCTTAATGTTCTACGCAGTATCGCTCATTCATGGTGGGGTGGGGATGCTTCCATATTACTTCTGCTATATCGTTCCCTAATTCGGTCGGTGCTGGACTATGGCTGTATCTTCTTTGGCTCTGCTTCCACATCGGTCTTGCGCAAGTTGGATATCGCTCAGTACCGTGCTCTTAGATTTTGCCTGGGTGCTATGCTTTCTACACCGACGAATGCACTTTTGGTTGAGGCCTCCGAACCACCATTGGAGATACGACGACAGCAATTAACCCAGCGCTTTCTATTGCGAGTTTTCTCCGTGGATGCCCACCCAGTATTGCGGACGTTGCAGTATCTTGCTGCTAATTATCTCAACGTGGATTTTCCAGCTGTACGACGATTGCCCTTACTCTTACTGGGTTTTCGGTCTCTATACCACGCTTTTCCCTTAATTTTGAAAAGTCCCTCTCTTCCGGGGTTTCAATATCCATATGACTTACACTTCTTGAATGTTTCGGTGCATTATCTTCCTGATCACATCATTCGGACCCCAGACGTGAACATCACCCTCTCTCATTTCTTGCAGATTACATGGCCAGATTTCACCACGATTTACACCGACGGTTCTAAATCTGCTGATGGAGTAGGTTATGCATACGTCTGTCCTTCTACTAATGCCCTGGCTCGATACCGCCTACCTATGGAGGCTTCCAGCTACACTGCAGAGGTTTTGGCCATTCGTGACGCTTTGCAATATGGTATTTCTCAGGGCTTCCCCAAACTGCTGATCTTAACCGATGCGCAGAGTGTGCTGCAGAGACTCTCATCTCCCCGCTGGACGAGAGCCATGCACCGTTATCTTTACGAGATACTGACGTTGGTGAACAACGCTACCATAGCTGGACATCAAATTCACTTCCTTTGGATCAGAGGGCATGTCGGAATTCGAAACAATGAAGTCGCCGATCGCCTGGCAAAAGAGGGACTCACCCAAGGCACCTTCCAAGGCATCCAACTGCCCTACACGGATTTCTTCCCGGTCCTTCATCGTGACGCCTATTGTCGCTGGAATGAAGTCTGGATTCGTTCGCAGGCCATCAAAGGCAAACACCACGCCGCCGTTCAGACGCATCTATCCACGACCCCTTGGTTCTCCAGCTTCAGGATTGCACGTCGACATCTCACCTCCATCATTAGAATGCGACTTGGACATGGATGTTACCCTGCGCATCTTCACCGACTACGTCTCATCGATTCCCCTGTATGTCCTGATGACCCAGGCGAAACCGCTGACCTCAATCATCTCCTGTTCAGTTGCTCTCGCTACCGAGCCCACCGTTCTTCCTTCCTCCGCCGCCTACTTCAGCAGTCTGTTCCTTTTCCCGCTAGCGTCAACACCATATTACAGTTATGCAACAAACCTGTATACCAAGCTCTCCTACAATTTCTTAAAGACAGTGATCTACACATCTAGTTTCCTCCCAGCCTCTTAAACTTCCTTACATTATTTTTCTTATTTTTCCCTACGATGGCCATATGGGATTTTACCGAAGGCCAAAAAAAAAAAAAAAAAAAAAAAAAAAAAAAAAAAAAAAAAACCCGCATTTCGTGGATTTTCGCCATTGCAACCGCTGAGGCATGAGATGGTGCGTTGTGTTGGTGAAACAGAATTTTCTTTTTCTGCAAATGTGGCTGTTTTTCCACAAGTTCTGCCTTCAGCTTGTCAAATAATGATGCGTAGTATGCTCCTGTAATGGTTTCACCCTTTTGAAGATAATCGATTAAAGTAATTCCATGACTACCCCCACGCCAAAAAACAGTCACTATCACTTTCCCAGCCGAAAAAACAGTTTTTGCTTTAGCCGGTTACCCCTTTGCAGTCCACTGTTTGGACTGTAAATCTGTTTGGGGCGAATGATGTAACCAAGTTTAATCTACAGTAATTAATCGGCGCAAAATCTCGGATTTATGGCGCCTAAGCTGCGCCAACAGAGCGTTGGAAATGTTCATTCGAACACGCTTTTGGTCTAACGTGAGCAAACGCGGCACCTAACGCGCGGACAGCTTTCTCGTGTCTAAATGTTGATTTAATATATGACAAACACGTTCTTTTGACATGTTCATAGCCTGTGCTATCTCTCTCACTTTAATTCAACGGTCGTCTAGCGATGTTTTCATCGGTATTTGCAGTTTAGGACGTCCCGAACGTTCATCGTCTCCCAAGCTCTTACGGCCACGTTTAAATTCAGCTGCCCAAAATTTCACTGTGGTAAATGATGGTGCAGAGTCTCCATACAAAGAATCAAACTCATCTTTGATTTGCGTAGACATATTGCCTTTCTAAAATAAATATTAAATGACAGTTCGATTTTGTCCATTTTCATAAGTTCACTCACATCAACTCACTCAAACGACTGTTACATAACAGCTGAGCGTCCAAAATGGCTAAAACTTTGGTGAGTGTCAACAGATGAACAACGAAATTCCCTAGCTTCTATTTAAGAGTGCTGCCGCCACCTTCATGTTGAAGTCGGAAAGATTTCAGACCACCCTCGTAGAATGCTCGACTAAATGCCCATCTGAAACGGAAGTAATACGTAGGACTGAAAAAGATACCTAATTATGCGTTTTTTAAATTATTTTGGTACCGTAGACAAAGATGGAACAAGGGTTATTGAGGAAAGTTCAGAAGCTTTCCCTTGTCTATGCAGTACAAACGCAGAAGAGCAGTAAAAGTAAAGCCAGAAATGCAAGCCATGGGAGTAAGATTCTTCAAAGGTGTGCGTGCGTATGTGTGTGGTGTGTGTGTGTGTGTGTGTGTTTGTGTGTGTCCAGAAATTAATGTGCAAGAAAATCAGTAGTTCATAGAGGCGAACGTCGGCAGCACAGTAAATTTTCGGTTTCTTGGCTCAGTTGGCGAAGCGGAAGGAAAAGACTCGCATAAGATTTCTCACCACATTGTTAAAGTAGCACGCCGGTAACAGGTGACAGCTGTATGCATGTGGAACCTCGACAGCTCCTACTATGAAGTACATTTTGTTGAAGTTGCATGTCGGTAATTACAGGAGGGGGGTATGAATACAGTAATTATGTTTGATTGTTCCAGCAGACAAAATTGACGTCGGCAAACCACGAAAACAAACTCTGCTGACTTGTCAAGTTAAACGTTTTCTCCCTTCTGATAATAATTACTTTCTTGATTATAGAAATGTCGCAAAAGTTGAAATCACAGAGGTCCTTTCTGACAACGTTCTCCAAATTAAATACTAACATCCTTATGTGGCCGCTCAAATGGGAAATTCGTTGTATTAACAAATGGTATCAGTTAAAACTAGTTAGAACTGGGTACAACTGGCGTTCTTGGTGTTTATGTAGAATACAACTGTAAGTGTAACTTTTGTTGAAGCAGTATTGTTTGTCTCGCGATAGCTTGACGATCTCTTTCTTGATGCTAATTCCGACTATCTGCTGAAGCTATGAGAAACCTATCTACGTCTGGGTGTGCATTATTACTGGTTCTGACTTCAAAATGTTAATGAACAGTCTATGCTTTATCGGAGAAGTCGCCGAAACTACTACTTGACTGTCCGATGTTAAAGTATTGGATTCCTTTACCAGTGATAACACGCAGTTCTACCATTGGGGTAAGAATCACACCTGATTCTTCTGTGCCACCAGCGATCAGACCAGAAGTTTCTTAGATTATGTCCAGAACATGCTATCGAGCTTCAAAATTCTCCAAATAACCTCCCCTTTGATAATGACTTAACACCTCCCTGTCTCCTAGCTTCTAACACGATGTTGACACATTTCTGATATTTGCTTCTTTACTATCTAGAGTCCGTCTATAAATATCCAAGCAATCCTCCCACACGTTCCAAAAATCCCATGCTATTATGTTTCAAATGGAATGATGTTTGTCCTTAAGGGTTACTAGGTGAGCAGCCAATCGGAGTACTGCGGTGTTGTATTGCATTCCCCCTAAGTGGTGTGCGACAAGCATCAAAGTAATCAATCTCTATTAAATACTATTCGCGCTAAGACAAAAATTCAGATTTTGCAAAACTGATCCATGAGAAAGGGAGAGTAATGTATTTAACACAACCGTAAAACCCCATATTTTTAGCTCAGTTTTCCTAATTCAAATAAATAAAAGTAGATACCATTATATTATAACAATGCATTGCGACGTAAGCACTGTAATGAATATAATTATTGGTTGGTATGTATGCGTGACCGTATCTTGAAATTACTCAGAACTGAAACGTAAACATTTGACATGACGTGATAAAAGAAATATGTAATTTGAATAAGCCAAGGTGTTTGTTAAATTCGCTGAGAGGAAACGATACACTTCTTGCTAGTCTGACAGAACGTGTCTGGTCACATTATATCTTTGTTTATAAATGGTTCGTAATCTTTGTTTACTCTAGAGAGTTCAGTTCTCTTCCATGAAAAAGTGGATCAATGAGACGCGATCCACCTCTCCCCTCCCTTACTACTGCTAGAACAATCCAATTCAGTTAATGTGGGCTCAAATTATGTTGCAAACAGAAATAATATTTTTAAACTGACTGACGTTCAACGACTTATTCACGAAGAAATTGACAAGGAACACAACAAAACTGGGAAAACTGTGTGAGACATCATATAAACTACAAGAAGACGACTTTTCGAAAGAAATATCACGTAACGAGACATTGGAACCTATCATCATAAATTTGCAGTACTCAGACGTTGAAGACAATGACAATGACGAATTATCTCTTAACATAAGTAACATTCACAGATATACAGATGTAACGCTGGTATTTTCGTTGGATTAGAAAAATATGTAATTCATGAACAATAATTAACTTTAAACTAAATATTTAAAACATTTGTATAATACAGGAATATTCATGTCGCAATTGTGAGGTGTGTGTGTAGTGTTTAACGCCCACTTTTACTACATACGGCACCGCAGGCGGTGACACTGATGATGTATGAGATGAAGATGGAGTACCGGTGGAATGAGATGGCGGGGGAAACCGGAGGTCCCGGAGAAAACCCGCCCCAACGCCGTGTTGTCCACCACAAATCTCACTTTGCGGTCGCCTGGGATCGAACCCGGGCCGCCTTGGTGAGAGCCAAGCGGTCTAACCACTGAGCCACGGCGCGGCCTTCGCAATTGTGATTTCAACAAGTGCATTATTATAAAACTTTGGAGTATTCAGTTTGCGTTCCCTTACGTCTAGCGCCACAAACACTCGCAAGTGTGCGAGAGAGAGGGAAATATAAAAAGAGTGGGGATAACGAGGTGGCAACGCTGAAGACTCTAACGCATCTGATTGACTACAGGCGAGAACTCTTCCCATTTGAAACACATAATAGTCTGCCATAGCTAATTTGACAACTTTGGATACATTGACTGTGTAACCGATCGAACCACTTCTATGAATTTGCCTGAAAAGCAGCCATCACTAATTAGCGTACTTAATGTCATCTGTACTCAAATCTATTACCAAACCTACAGCCCTTTCACTTAATTCAACTTGACGAAATGTTAATATTTAACTTTATAATTTATTTAATTGAGCCATAATTTCTGTATCAACTGTAACAGACAGGATTCGCTGAATCCATAAATCTGATTGTCTACGCACCCGCATTTTAGTTGTTACTCAAGGATGGTCAAACAGCTGTTTTAAAATTTGTTCAGGGATAGCGGTGAGCTTTGGTTTCTCTAGCGTTTATACATTTGGAATTCAGCATTTTATAGCGTTATGAAGAATACGTAATTTTGGTAGGCCTTTAGATTTGAATTACGCCAGCCACAAAGCGCCCACTATCGGCCGAACGGAAGGTAAATGTGGAACTAAACCGCTTAACCGCATTTGGAATTACTGCATGAGTTTAAGTAATTAACGAATTGCAAATAATGAGAGTGGATTATTGATTTTACTGTGGAAACAAAAATCATTTCGAAAAAGCAAAAATTATTGTACAATCACAACAAGTCTCTTTCTGTTGTGTATATGTTTAAAACGAACTGTATTACTTTTGTGAAGTTAAATCATTACAAAAGTCTGTGAAGTATAAACATCGTCAAAAACCTAACAACAAAGGTTTTTTTTTTTTTTTTTTTTTTTCAATTTTCGTCCTCCACCGTTAAGTCATATCAGACGATGAATTTAATGAATGAAATGATGTTCAAATGAGCCCAGGGTCCATGGAGCTTAGAGTTACCAAACATTCATCTTTCAGGATAAGGGGAAAACCTCGCATATACCCCAACGTGCTATAAGATATCAAATATAAGACAAGGGAAACAATATCAAAAACACAGAGGGCCATATAAGAAACGTTAAGCAAAGAAAGAGAAGCACGCGAACAATAATATTAAAGGGGAAATATTAAACGAGTAAGACTGTGGAACCGTATCTTACGATAACAGTTCTTTTCTAGGCAAATATTTACAGCAAATGTTAATAAATGGCCGCGCAATGGCTGAGTGGATAGACCACTTGGCTCACACCTAGGTGGCCCCCGTTCGATCCCAGGCGACCGCAAAGTGGGATTTGTGGTTGACAACATGGCGCAGAGGTGGGTTTCCTTTGGGTCCTCCTGTTTCCCCACCATCATTCCACTAATTTCTCCCTAATTCACATCTTCAAGATCCCAGGCATTGGGCTGACCCCTCAACCTTGGTATCTCAGGTCAAATGCTTCGGCTCTCTCGCTCTGAGGGAACCTGAGCGACTCCTAGCACCAGCATTGGTGAGCAAGGTTCAAACAAATGTTAATAAATGTTTTTAATCTTCCAAATACTGATAGGTATATTTATAGACATGTAATATTATCATGTTTAATAGTCCAATTTCACATTTCATTCTTGTCGTTCTTGTCGTCTGTGGCAGTAGGGGGTGTATGGGTGAGTATTGCCGCGCAGTTCAGCTCAAATATTTGGCAGGAGCTTGACTCCTAGGGTTGTCAGCATCGCTAACAAAATTTGACGAATATCGATGTCCTCGGCTGCTCTCGGAGTTGTCCTAATATTTATAAATATAGGATTTTTGTCAAGGATCTCTTGGTTCAGGGCGTTCTGGGTGGATCAATCAGGGTACTTGGAAAGAAACACAGGTTAATTCTCTTATGATGATCGATTGTATTTCACTTACTCTCGAAATACATGCTAATTAGGCGAACTCTGAATGGTAGGTTTCGCGTTTGCGTGGTAGCACTCCCGTGTATATAACACAAGTCGTCGGATTAGCAGCCCGCTACTAATTAGCTTTAATCGAACGCGATTTCTTTAACTTGCTCGCCCTTTCCTTAAAGAACGTGATATCTGACTTCGTGCTAGTTAGCACGACGAACTCGGTCGACTCCAAGCCACCGACTGACTTAATAAACGTGATTTCTTTCCGCGTGCATTAGCACGACGAACTCGATCGACTCCAAGCCACCGACTGACTTAGGTATCTGTTTGTTCCCGGCTAGGCCATATGACACTTCGCTTCCCCCTTCAGCTCATTATTTTTAATTAGTTGGTCGGTAGAAAACATATGGAGTCCCAGTTACGAGAAATCTCACACACAAAGACCACCTAAGATGTCGCCTTCCTGTCAACTATGAAACTAAACGCGGGGTGAGAGCCTTAGATTTATGGTTGTGGTCAGCTGTCCTAGGGGAGAGAAAAAATCGCACCGTTCAGAGTCCGTAACAATCTCGACATTTCACACACAAGATATTTGCTCCAATACACGTATACATTCCTTTAACATACAATTAATCTACTCGAGGAAGAGAGTGCCGTTTCACGTCTTTGTTTAGATTTACCTACGTTTAATTTGGTGCAAGCAGCCATCTCACCTTCAGTTTGTTAGCTGACTTGATCGATAACAAGTTCACATTAAAGACAACACCAGGCTTTGACAAATGCCAGTGATCTCAGTGGATGTCATAACAAAACAAGTTGGAAGAAGCAGAAGAATAATGAACGGATATAAAAGAATCCTGGTCACTTTAAATTAGTCAAAACAATAGAAAATGAAATTAAGTATTATGTAATAACTGGCAATAGTTTGTGCTTTCAACTTAATAAAATACATAAGCCAGTAGAAAGAAAAGGTAAGAACAAAGCAACAGAAGTAATTAAAAGTCACGTAGCTGTAAAACAAAATAGAAACTGGGCGTGAAGTAGAGCATTTGTCTCCCTCAGTTTGTGATGTGCATACATGTCATTTCTCTGGCGAGAATACAAGAAGCCATTGTCATATTGATGTTGCAGACCAAGCTAGGACCAAGTAGATCGAAAATAGAAATATTTGTGTCTCGGCTTTTTGTCCCATAGGAACACGTTTGACAAGACAGACAGAACACTGTAATGGAGGAACTAGGAGGACCTAATTGTTAGAAATTATGGGTGTTTTCGTTTATTTTTATCATACAATAACCACCTCTGCAAAACTCATGAATTTCCCTCTCTCAATTAGCATCTCGTTAAGCGATACTTATCTCTCTTTCTCCCCTCCCGTACGTTTACAACAGGATCGTTCTATTTTGAGACAAATCACCAGTCCGCTATACAGTGCCATTTCAATTTTTTTCCGTGACTTAGCGACGTAACGAATTACGCCGAACGTAGCCTCTTTTACCGGACGATTCACTTACTAGGAAGTCGAACACAAGACGTCTGTCTTTAGCACTCGGTTGGAGTACAGTGCGTTGAAACGCCCTCTGATTGGCTCACAATTAGTATCTCACTCTGCTGTACAGACCTGCTCCGGCACAGTGCTCGCTATTTCTGCACAATTCCAATATGTTAGAGGTGGAGAAACATCCAGAAGAGTCTATTTATATAGCTATAGCGCTGCTTATCTGTTTACCGTTCCGACTGTTAGCCATTAATCTTTCGATAATAATCTGTGCTCTGCGTCGCAACGAAATCCAAAACTCACAACTGAACAAAACTTATTTTAAAAGCAATAACCTACTTAAAATGTATAGTAAACTTATTTTCTACTTCAATAAGGAGCATAGATCATACTCTTTTTTTGGATTATGAACGTTACATCGTAAATAGGTAGTAGTTTTCTATTAGTTTTTTTTTTTATCAGTCCCCTTAAATTGAAGTGCTGAACAGACAAATTCCCACCTCGGTAGCGTGGTGGTAGCGTGTTCTGCCTAACGTTCAAGAGGTCCCGAGTTCGAATCTCGTCAGGGTGAGTTACCTGCATAAGGTTTTTTCCAGGGTTTTCCATTATCCTTAAAGAAAAATGTCAGGTAACTAAGCTCTATGTGCCCTGTACTCATTAGATCATTTCATTCATCGTCCGATATGACTTAACGTTGGAGGTTTTCTCTTATCCTGAAAGATCAATGTCTGATAACTCTAAGCTCTATGTACCCTGTACTCATTTGAACATCATTTCATTTATCGTCCAATATGACTTAACGTTGGAGGTTTTCCCTTATCCTGAAAGATCAATGTCTGATAACTCTAAGCTCTATGTATCCTGTACTCATTTGATCATCATTTCATTCATCGTCCGATATGACTTAACGTTGGAGGTTTTCTCTTATCCTGAAAGATGAATGTCTGGTAACTCTAAGCTCTATGTACCCTGTACTCATTTGAACATCATTTCATTCATCGTCCGATATGACTTAACGTTGGAGGTTTTCCCTTATCCTGAAAGATGAATGTCTGGTAACTCTAAGCTCTATGTACCCTGTACTCATTTGAACATCATTTCATTTATCGTCCAATATGACTTAACGTTGGAGGTTTTCCCTTATCCTGAAAGATCAATGTCTGATAACTCTAAGCTCTATGTATCCTGTACTCATTTGATCATCATTTCATTCATCGTCCGATATGACTTAACCTTGGAGGTTTTCTCTTATCCTGAAAGATGAATGTCTGGTAACTCTAAGCTCTATGTACCCTGTACTCATTTGAACATCATTTCATTCATCGTCCGATATGACTTAAGGTTGGAGATTTTCTCTTATCCTGAAAGATGAATGTCTGGTAACTCTAAGCTCTATGTACCCTGTACTCATTTGAACATCATTTCATTCATCGTCCGATACGACTTAACGTTGGAGGTTTTCTCTTATCCTGAAAGATGAATGTCTGGTAACTCTAAGCTCTATGTACCCTGTACTCATTTGGACATAATTTCATTCATCGTCCGATATGACTTAACGTTGGAGGTTTTCTCTTATCCTGAAAGATGAATGTCTGGTAACTCTAAGCTCTATGTACCCTGTACTCATTTGGACATCATTTCATTCATCGTCCGATATGACTTAACGTTGGAGGTTTTGTCTTATCCTGAAAGATGAATGTCTGGTAACTCTAAGCTCTATGTACCCTGTACTCATTTGAACATCATTTCATTCATCGTCCGATATGACTTAACGTTGGAGGTTTTCTCTTATCCTGAAAGATGAATGTCTGGTAACTCTAAGCTCTATGTACCCTGTACTCATTTGGACATAATTTCATTCATCGTCCGATATGACTTAACGTTGGAGGTTTTCTCTTATCCTGAAAGATGAATGTCTGGTAACTCTAAACTCTATGTACCCTGTACTCATTTGGACATCATTTCATTCATCGTCCGATATGACTTAACGTTGGAGGTTTTCTCTTATCCTGAAAGATGAATGTCTGGTAACTCTAAGCTCTATGTACCCTGTACTCATTTGAACATCATTTCATTCATCGTCCCACATGACTTAACGTTGCAGGACGTAAATTACAAAATAAATAAATAAATAAACAGACAAATACAGAAATATTTAACGAGAAGCTACGGACCTTCGGTGTACACATGTCCTGAGAATTAACACTGACTTACCAGGGCTATCATTTCCAAGGTAGAAACTATCGGCACTACATCGACCGGTAAAGAGTAGAGAATGTCGTACGAATGTTGTATAAAATAGTTTAATTAGCATGTTCGAACTCATGTCCTCCTATGATGTGTAGATGTTCAGCACGAAGTTAGAGTAGCTTTTATCGACCGAAGATAATGGAGGAGAAAGAAAAAGTGCAAAGTGAAAATACGGGGAAAAGAAGAAGGCTGGCTGACAAAGATGTATGGAGATGGGGAAAGTGCATTAAAATTTGAATGGGAAATGGGGCTTCATACTCGGTAACTAATAGCATCCCTACACTGTGCACAGCAGTAAATCACTTCATCTCACACAGCGAGCCACGACGTATTATAACTTCAAATAAACAAACAACGTGCGCTGGGGTTTTTAAAGACTTCATTGGTTTAGTGTTCTCTTTGACAATATCCCAGTTACCAATTTCTCGAAGTTTTCCTTAAAGCAAAGTTAATTATTTGACGATAATATTTTTAATCTGGCATGTTGTTGTAGTGTCAAGATGAACTTGCTGCGATCACTGTTGGTAACCAAATCTACGTGCGTGATGCAACTAAGTACATGTAGTGTATCAACCTCTCTTAACCGGGAGGGATGTCTGAGGTGGGAGGTCCGGGTTCGATTACCTGGCCCATGGGTTTTTACAAGGGTTTTCCCGGTTCGCCAGGAAAATGCCGGGTAGGTTAATTACATCCCCGGAAATTGCTGTCCCTCCATTATCATTTCATTTCCTCTCTTATCTTGTGGTCTCTTTCAGGGTCGAAGTGTCGGCGGGTGTCTCGGCAGTGCTCTTGGTAAACACTTCCTCCTTCGGTAGGTCAGTTTTCGGTCCCCGGGCCGGTCTGATGGGGTGTTTCCATGCCACCATGGGTGGGATGCCGGTTTGTACTGGCCTACCGGGAGTTTCCAACTGCTAAATAGTAGAGACCCTGCCCTCTGCATTGTGACTCCTTGGGACGGTCAAACCCCTCTTAACTTTTGATGTATTTATTATTACAAACATGAAATATAACCATATTTGATCAAATCTTACCTCGGACTTTATTATTTTTAATGTTTATTTACAATTTAATTTATGTAGAGTTAATAAGTACGAGCTTCAATTACTGTCTCTCTAGCGGGCACGGATGATGATGATGATGATGATGATGATGATGATGATGATGATAATAATAATAATAATAATAATAATAATAATAATAATAATAATAATAATAATAATAATAATAATAATAATAATAATAATAATAATAATAATAATAATAATAATAATAATAATAATAATAATAATAATAATAATAATAATAATAATAATAATAATAATAATAATAATAATAATAATAATCGATCTCAGCAACGCTATTGTTGATCTTTCACTATGTCCAACAGCTGGTATTAATTAATGTTATTTTGGCTTAAGAACTATGTACAGTGCGATCCATATAAACCTGAACCATTTCAATAGGCCATAACTTTTGAACCAATAATAGGACACACGTGTAACTTTGGGAGAATATAATACACAATTGGGAGATAACATTACACTATTTACATCTCAGAGAAAATGTTGGAAGTGTCCTCACCAGCATCTATACATGTTTGTACTCGTCTCGCCATATTCTCTCAAGTTTTACGGAGAGTATCCTCGCCAATGTTACTTATTTCGGTTCGAATGGATTCCTTGAGAATATCAATTGTCCGTGGCCTATTCTTGTACACTCAATTTTTAGATACCCCCACAAGAAAAAATCCGATAAGGTTAGGTCAAGAGATCTGGGGGGCACAGATCTTTTGTATGTGCTGAGGTAAATATCTCTGTGTTGCGAATTTTTTCCGATACGCCTTCTCGCTTTGCCATGTAGTATCTCACAAGTATATGCATGTGCCTCTATTACTCGCCATTGTCGAAAGAATAGAACACAATACGCATGAGTTAAGTACATAGTACTTTTGTATTTGGATTAGATTGGACTATGCTAAAGATGGGACTCGACACGGAGTTCCAGTCTTAGTCTATTGTACCTAAGCCCCAAGTGGAGCATCCCCGGGAGGAACAATGAAGCGAGAGGAGACAGAAGGGTCTAATCCAAGGAGCCACGACAGTGCAGAAGGCAGGGTTCCTATTTACCAGTTTGAAACTCCCCGGCAGGCCAGTACAACCGCATCCCACGCATAGTGGTCTGGAAATTGTCTTAGCAGACCGAGTTCGGAGACCGTCCTACCGAAGCAGGAAGTATTTACCAAGAGCATATCATCCTGCCATGCAGCGCCGAGACACCCGCCGGCACTTCTACCCTAAAAGAGACCACCAGATGAGATATGATGTGAAATGACATTAGAGGTACAGGAAGTGTATAAGTGCTTTCTCCAGATAATGACCTCTTTGCAAGATGACGAACCGTCGTTTCGGAGAATAAAGATCACGTTTCAGAATGCAGCACTTTATCTTCACTAGAAAACTCAGATGATATACCGGAACAGGATATGGTATTAAAGCAATGAGATTCTGATTTCAAAGGAAATCGATTGAATGGAAGAGACAAATCCCCTACATCAAGTGGAACGGCATGCGGCATGTAATATAGTTCACCTGACTCCACGACCAACAATGTATGCCACTTCTCGCATTGCACATGCATACTCTAGCTTTCAAATTGCTCCTCCCTGCATCATTTTAAAACATTATACTCGTCCATTCTAATATTGAAGAAACGTGTTCATATGGAAAAAATTAGATGCTCTTGACCCGAACATTTTGAGTGCATGTGCAAAATAAACATCTTGGTAGGGTTAAACCACGCAATCTACTCTTTCCGATTACTCATTTGTTTCTCGCGGCTATTTCAAAGGCAGAATGTAGCGAGCCACTACTCACAACGAAGTCTGTAACGACTCAAAAAATACAATGTGAAACATTTACCCATTATTTATAAAGTGCGTTCAAAAAGTAACGAGCCGCAGACATAATTACAAAAATTACAAAAACCGGAGAGAAAATTTTCCTTATTTTTTAATCCTCAACTACACTACAAAATTTATAAATAATATTCGTTTTGGGGCCAAACACAAAGCCTTCATCCTTGTACGAGATGTTTAAAATAATTGTTTACCTATCAATGCGACACCTGGCACTGATTCTCCAATCTGGTTCAAGTAACTCACAGCGAACTCTGTCGGTGATTCGCTTTCTCATTACACACTTTACATGTTTCATACTGGAAGTGCTACCGAATACTGATCAAAATAAATGCACGTCTATTGATATCCGGATATTTTTCTGTAGGAAAGTATTCCAGATAGAATTGTGGTGAGGGGATATTGTTAATCTTATTCTTTAAGTTTGATGGACATTGAAAATCGAGTTCCTCCATTTGGGGATCTCTACGTTAATGGAGAAGGCAGAAATGATAGATTGAAACTTGTAACTTTCTCCTTAAAGTCTTGAAATTTAACGCGGAGTTTCTTTCTTTTCTTTTTCTTTTTGTAATTTACGTCCTTTAACTATTTAAGTCATATCGGACGATGGAATGGGTGAAATGATGCTCAAATGAGTACAGGGTCTATGGAGCTTAAAGTTACCCGACATTCGTCTTACAGGATAAGGGAAAACCCTGGAAAAAAACTTATCCAGGTAACTCACCCTGACGGAGATTCGAACTCGGGACTTCTTAAACGTGAGGCGGACACGCTACCATCTACGCTACCGAGGCGGGCGGAGTTTGTTTCTTAATGTCTGCGTACTTTTTGGAATTTAGATTATTACACTTTTATAGGGTTGGGAAATGTGTTTTACTTGCTACTCCTGAAGTCGCAGAGGCCATCACGTGATCAAATGTAGCGACGTGAATTACGTTGGTATAGAAAGACATCACACATCCATGCTGCATATTTAAACTCCCTTCTCCTCCATAAATATTTGTGACGTCAAACAGTCGCTTCATCTTTTCATCAGCTATCTTATTTCAGTACAATAAACAATATATTCTAATTCTGAATTGAGATTTTGTAAGAAACTTTGAAACTCTCTATGTCACATGTGAAGGAATGAAATTTACAACTTTTACAACTACTTACAAAACAACAGGTAACTAAATTCAGGGAATTAGCACAAAGGTTATGTTGGTGATATTGCATTACATAAATGTTTCCTGCCTCTGCTAGCAGTAATGTAACTAAACCTTCGGGTTTCCTGCAAATGCAGACGCTCCGTCCAGATAGATTTGTATATTTCAAACCCAACTTTAGCGGTGTTTTTAGAAGGGCAAGAGCAGCTAATTCTTGGGTAATACTGCGATTTTATCAACTCCCCTTAAGAGAATTGCTACAATTAATTGGGCAGTGTCGCCACTCTCATCGGGTGTCAGAGTGTGCCTTTTTATCGGGATATGTCAGCAGCACTCTCACTGCATGCCATTTCAAAATGTTTTGGATTTGTTTCCAATAATTTCTGCTACTGCGTAACTAGCTTTTACCAGAGATTCAGTTTCAACTGATATCTTAAAAATTAACTCCTGTTCCGAAACCTTCTCTTCACGAAACCTCACCTTCAAACTTATAATTATGAGGAGGACGCCTGCTTGATGTCGTAATGTCGCTTTATGTTATGCTCCTTAAAGTACTGATTTGTCAACGCCATTTAAGATGATCTACCTCTTTCTGTAACTTTTTTGTCGGTACAATTAGAAGCCATAATTATCACTGTGACGGTTATTTAATATTTTTCGAATATTTAAGGATTTGTTCTAAATTGTTTTGGAAAAGGTGATTTGTACAAAATAAGAAATTGGGAAATTGGGTACGCCACGGAATGATACAACTTACATAACTTACAACATAACAACTTAGCAACTTACATGTTGCTATTGGTTATTAGAATAATATAATTAAGTAATGTGGTGACATGGACCAATAGAATAGAAGTAATTTAGTTGTTCTAGAAACATCGTACGCAGAGAACCCAGAATATTCGGATAGGTTAGCGTCATTCTCTGCAAAGGAACATCATCATAGGAAGACTTTTTTTTTGTGCTCTGTAAATTTGCAGAAACTTAAAGCTTAACGATGCAACAATAATCATTTTGTGAAAGGACAGAATCCACGGCATTTAAAATTATAACAGAATTTACTAATGGTTTTGTGGAATAAACCCTACCATATTTAAAGAAGAAGAATTGTTGTTTATTTTCTAAACAGCAGCATAGATTACTTTCATTCCGATAAGGTAAGACTCGTTGCTCCAGAGCTCGTCACCAAAGGTGAGGGTAAGTAATCATCCATCATCACGCATTTTACAAATTATCCTGTTGCATCACTTATAAATCGTCAGATAATTAACTACATGCTTCAAAGCTCTCGCTAACACTGAACGAACAACTGCAAACTGGAATCTAACTTGAAACTTCCACAAAATGTAACCATAATAAAACATGTGATACATAACTCGCCTTTGTTGAAATTAGCAGTCACTCCGCGATCAGCAGTGGAAAGAGACGTAGGATCTGGGCAGGTTGTGTGTGATTTCTCCATGTTTTGAGTAATAGGATGAGTAGGATAATCTTTGGGAAATACATGTGCTGCAAACGGAAAAAGGCTTGCTCTTTCAATTTTATCTTATTCCAAATAAAGTAGCGTATTTCATAAACATCACTGAGGGCCTCATGCGATGGGAACGAGGTCCGCGTGTTGGACACAACTGGACAATACGCACACAACCATTTTTATGAAAATGATTTTTTTGTGAGGATCTCGCGTCATATCATCAGGGCCTGGATTTTCATGTCCTAAATGTATCTATAAAATAATCAATAAAATGATCTAGAACGACTTTAAATAAATTATGTCTTCATTTCAGAGTATAAGAGTACACCACAATTCTTAATTCTGTAGCGTTATAGCTGAAATTAAAAATTAATAACAATTTAAATTCCGAATTGATACGTTTTACCAAGATGAACGTATAAAAATATTATTTTATTCAAAATTACTGTAGCTATAACAAGCAGCATGTGCAGGTCCTCAAAAGTTAGGGAACGGCAAACCCTACCAGCGATTGTTTAGAATCATTACAAACTTTCTATTACTTTGTACCCATATAAAAGATCGTTCTTGTAATCACATTACGATAAAAATCTCATGTTACATTTATATGATCTCCTCTACCCTACTTTTCTATGTATTTAATTGCAGTGAAGATAAACCTAGGCCAAAATACTTTTATTACAGATTACGTTGCGATACAAGAGCGATAGAGGAAATGATGCTCAGATGATGCTGCCCTTTAAACACTTTAAATGATAGCTAAGTATTGAAAATTCAAATCCCTACTTCTGGTGCTTACTAAGGTAAACAATTGAGAAATTAAACGTTTACATTTCGAATATGAAGGCGTCATTTAAAGGAAATAGAATTTATTCTTCTTCGCTTCACATGTAGTATGTGACTAAGCACTAAGCTGAACTTGAGAATATTTCTTATACAAATGAATTATAAATAATGTACCCATGAATACTACCGAGTTTCCACTGTTAGTATTTTAATCCTTAGCTAGTAACATCCCTCTTTGAGGCGGATATAACATTTCTCAACATATAGCTGCTTTTGATCTGATATTTCAGCTATACTTAATTTGAGAGCTGGACTTTGTTTTGCGTGAGCATCATTGTTTTACCTCCCTCACACGCACGCGTCACAAACGGATAGGGTTCCTGTTCCGTCTGGTAGACGCATATTACTTTAAACAAGTACGTTTTCTTGTGTTTTATATCTTAATTTTCAAATATTTAATTATTTAAGGATGGCTAGTAGTGGAGGGATACCTCACGTGTCACAAAGAAGCAGAAAAATGGTGCGGTTAGCTTCAGATGTTTATGTTCCTGAGGGAGATCAGAACATTAGAGATTCGAAAATAGATTTTCAGCATATCAGAAAATGACTCGATTGAGAATAGGGAAGGTGATGATACCGAAACTGACAGAGTTTATCATGGCAAGATGAACTGTTTCATACAGTGCCACATAATCTGGAGTAGATGTTCCAGACATGAAGTATAGCAATTACTCAGCTATCCAAAGAACAAGGAGATGGCCACTCTTCTAATATCACTGAGCTGAGCTAATGCCTATGTTATATATCTCCACAAAGGCAAAATGTAAAGATTTGAGTTCATGAAGAGCATAGGAATAAATCTAATCAGAGCGCATATGTAGAGAAGGCTCCAGATACCAAATTTACCGGATGATCTCATGAAAATCATTTCGGACGTTCTGGGTGAAGAGCATAGAGATGATTCTCCAGCAAAAAGACTAAGAAACGTCGAGCTAGAAAAGAGAGAGAGAAAAAAAAAAACGTCGTTACTGTTCCATCACGCTGAATAGAATGACAGCAAACAAGTGCGTGAAGTATGATAAACCCAATTGCTTACAGTGTTCCATGAAAATATGTATTGGTTTACTTTATTTGCATAGAAGTCAAGATATCTCTCAAAACAAATGTCAGCTTTATAGACTATCTTATTTGAAACAGTAATATACAGTTTTGTGACTTTACGTACGTATAATCAACTTCAGAATCTATTTCATGTGAAAGACCAATATTTAATTTTGTATTTATTCCATATTTTATAGCAAAATATTTTTAAACTGAATAAAAATATCAGTACTAATATTTCCATAAAGTTATTTATCTTCTATACTCATTAAGGTGCACCTAAAATGAAAAATTTGATATTAGTCTCAGAGACGGGTGTTACCGTAAGCGTCAATTTTTCACGTTACCAACTAAGGGTTAAACTTGAATGGCGAGTTAACTTTAATTACTTCTCACCACCCTTCATAAAGTTTTCCATCAGGAAAAATAATCGTTTTACTTGTTAATTAAAAACATCAGTTCAGTGATTTCTATTTTCTCTCTGGTATAGAATTAATAAACAAAGATATAAAGGTTATTCAAATATTTCGGCATGGTGGTATCGCATGCACACGTAGCGTTATAAGCAGATACGATTAGCTTTTGTTTTGTCCGTGTCTTCCTTGACCATCTGCACATTATCATTTTTGGAATGTGCCATTGTCAACCAAATGTCAAGGCGTTCTTCGCAAGTATGTTGATTGTAATCAACTACAAATGCTTTGGTTAATCTTGTAGTAATTCATAGATTGAATTAGCTGCTCTAGAGTCCATTGTTCAACCAGAAAGAAGAGCTAGAAATTTTCAGTGGTGAAAGAATTAACAAAATAGACTGAATATTTTTGAGATTACCTTTCTCTCTCTCTCCTTCACGCGCACATGACGACAATGATGATGATAACAGCATACCGGCTTACTCAATATATATATATAATAAAAATAAATAGCTAAACACACAAAATTAAGATATTACAACACTGTAATTAAAGCAGAGAGTCTCTATGGTAAACAAACATTAATTTTGAACAGAAAAGCAGGATTATTAGAAAATGTTAGGTCCACAAGTCGCACGTTTCTTTCTTTCTTTTTTTTTTCTTTCTTTTTTTGTAATTTACGTCCTCCAAAGTTAAGTCATATCGGGCGATGAATGGAATGAGTGAAATGATGCTCAAATGAGCCCATGGTCCACAGAGCTTAGAATTAATTACCCGACATTCGTCTTTAAGGATAAGAGAAAACCCCGGTGAAAACCTTATCCAGGTAATCACAAGTCATAGGTGAAGAATACAGACTTACAAGTAAAAATGAAACAACAAAATTTACAGACATGCATAGAGAAATTAGGAAACGAAGGTTAAAATTTTATGGGCATATTAAACGATTAACTTCAAATAGACTCACAAAACAAATTATGGAATTTTACGAAAAAATAAATACAGCACAAATACACGGTATGAAATGGATTAGTGAAGTAAAAATGATTTAAAGTCGACAGGAATCATTCAAGATGATATCCTAGACAGGGACATCTTTAGAATATAGGTGCATAAGTGGCAAGTTGACCAAACAACGTAGACAGACGAAAGACCACTGTCAAAGAATGAATAATAATAATAATAATAATAATAATAATAATAATAATAATAATAATAATAATAATAATAATAATAATAATAATAATAATAATAATAATAATAATAATAATAATAATAATAATAATAATAATAATAATAATAATAATAATAATAATAATAATAATAATAATAATAATAATAATAATAATAATAATAATAATAATAATAATAATAATAATAATAATAATAATAATAATAACAACAACAACAAAGAAATGTTGACAAGTGCAAGTACCTCTGTTAGTGGGACTGGTCCGTTGTTTGTGGAAGTGTTTCTCCAGGAAAGAGAGCAGCATCATGATGAAACACTGTAACACACGACTACCGACATCACGTGGATCACTGACGGTAGCTAACACGTCCAGCTGAACGTTCGCTCGCGTACTGCGGCGATAGACCGTACGTCACGTAGCAGAGAGCGGCGGCCGTCACCAGCGCACGCGTACATTCCATTCCATTTCAAACTCCTCTACGTAAAACACTTTAAACTCTGTGTCTGTGAGCAAAAACGAGAAGTAGTTAAATACCAAACTTGGTTGGTAAAACTATTTGTGTTCGATTTTTCACACTACGTACTTACATTTTGACTTTTTGAGCCTTCGAGGTACAAAATGGAAGAAACGCTCCCAAAACGAGTCCGTAAAAATAAAAAACGTCAGTGATTTAGAGTTCAAATCGGACTACAAGTAGTTTTATTAATTAATTTGGACGTCACTGTTACTAAATTGCTCCAAATGTGGCATTTATTAGAATGAATTTACGGAGAGGATTCGGCACTGCAACCAGTCTTGATCTACGGTACCTATGTCCCAAGTGGGCATCCCCGAGAGGAAGGATGAGGCGAGAGCAAACAGTGTCACGACAGTGTCGAGGGTAGAGTCCCTACACTTTACCGTTGGAAACTCTCCGGCAGGGCAGCACAACCGGCGACTTACCGGTCTGCAGTCCGGAAACGGCCGCAGGACACTGAGCCCAGAGACCGTCCTACCTGAGGAAAAAAGTATTGTGACTTTGTGGGTTCGTAGAATTAGAAGTCGGAGTTGAAGAAATTCAAAATATTCTTTATTTGCATAGAAATACACTTTGTCCACCAGCAGAATTACACAACACACAAATACAATCGTTCAAGGTCGTTGACCAAAACAGCAGTTTCAATTACAACTCTTGTTTACAACTGCCCCTTGGTGAGTCGCTGCTTTCTTATATATACCATGACACATATTACTAGACATTTCTCGAATATTCTGTAACAAACAAGAAATAGAATGTTCTGTAAGGCAATCAAGATGTCACTAGAACGTTCCATTTTTATCTAACTTTATCTGTTTTGGCATGTCTTTTATCTCCGCGCTATGTTTATCTGCTTAGACACCCGGCACTATCTGTCCCTTATCTCTCTGCGCCGAACCTTTTGTGTGCGTCGTCGCAGCCGCGACAGTGTTTACCAAGAACATATCATCCTGCCATGCAACACCCAGACACCCGCCGATACTTCTACCCTGAAAGAGACCACTAGATGACAGATGAAATGAAATGATAATGGAAATGAAGTGGAGGGACAGGAAATTCGGAGATGTAATTAACCTACCCAGCATTCACCTAGCAACCCGGGAAAACCCCTCGAAAAACCCATGGGTAAAGTAAGTCTGCCACAGGAACATAACACTATCAGAATTCCTTAAAACACTAAATTCATATGAAATAAAAGGTTTTATGACAACCACTTCCAATATATTCGTTATTATTGCTTTGAATGTTCAAATACTTATTTAGTTCAAGTGGTAAGTCACTCTATTTTCTTTCTCGTGATCATAAAAAGAAATGTTATTTCAAACCAATGACGATCAGGGAGATGACAAAGGCACGAAGTGAAACAGCTCATTCATCCAGTCCGGTCACAGCTCAATGAAGTAAAACTACAGTCGCCACATTCTAAACAAACACCCCTGTTTCAAGTTGTAACCGAATATTGCTGGGTCCTTTTGTACTCTTGTGTTCACGCAACCGGAACAAAGTGCCACATGCTCCGTTAAACTGCTTCCAGTGATATCTTCTCTCTCAGTGGGAGGTTTCTTACATTACCGTATAAACAAACGCTACTAACAAATATACTTACTTTTGCAATCATATTACTTTCTCAACTCATAAACTTTCATTGCACATTTCCCCCTGTGCCGATACACACCTACATAGCGCACCACACGGAGGTGACTGACACAGAGTCACACATCCCCCAACCGAGATACTGGCTTTCTTGGTCACGATGCTGAATAGGCATCGGTCCTATAGCGAGGTAATTCCGTGGCCGGAAACCAGAGCATCACGCTCCTGCCTTCTGTGCTGAGAGTCCGTTATACCTAAAAGTAACATACAGTAGGCTAACAAATGGATTATGTGACGTGACTAAAACTTGCCAAGAGTTGATACTCCTAATTAAATATTTCAAATTCTCTCTCTTTGAGCGTGCGACAACCAATAGCGACTTGCCAGATGAAAAAAAAAAAAAAGTTTAAGTATTTAAACATTAATGTGTCCCAAATGTTAAATCTACATAAAAGCTTTACATGATATATAGCGTGCTTTAGTGGCATCTATATTTTTATTACGTGATTCTGTTACATCTGATAACTTACGTATGCAAAACTCATCTAGAATGAGGAAGACTTCAGAGCTTATACCCCAAAATGTTCGAGATATACACTTCATTTGTAATGAACAGTTATTAAACACATTGTACTTTAAGCAAAATTATTGGAGCCATTTTTTTAAGATAAACATTTTGAGAAGCACGTTGAATCCTTAGAACAGTGAAACAAAATAACAAATTTGTTATTTAACGATTTTTCATTTTCGAATTGTACCTGTTCATAACAACAACACAAACAACAACAAGAAAAGAAAGACAATAGAAATAAACAAAGAGGAATAAGTAACAGCGCATGACTTTAATATACGCTACTAATGAAGGAATAGCAAGAGGTATGACCAGACTGTAAACGGAAATACAATTGATCTGCGTTTGAAAGTGTTTAGGCAAACGAATTTTGACGCTAATATGTTATATTAGCACAATTGGAAGCAGTGAACTTCGGTCAATTACAAACAAATGACCTTCCACTTTGCTATCGATATGCATTGTTATTTTGCGAACCAGCCTTAGCTACTGATTACATTGGCAGGATTTCCTGCTCTTGATAACTTTGAGCATTCTTGTCTTGTACTGTTCCCACTCACAGACAAGCGAGTCTTGTTGTTCGAACGAATATATGTATAGAATATTCTGAAATTATGAAATAAAATAAACGTTAACTATGACAACGTAACTGTACTTATTGATTGTTATGGTAAATGAGAACTCCAGTGGCTGGTAAACACATATGATTTACCACTTAGGAGCTTAGTGCACTGCGAACGTTTCTCAAAACAAAACACAACTGATGCGTTACAACTCAACTGCACTCGAACTGGTCTCGACTATAAGACTGCCGGACGATGGTCGGCTACTTATACTGGTCTCTAATCCAAAGCTAACGTTCTGGAAAGAGATCGTGGTAAAACAGGCCCGGACGAATCTTCTAGAGCTGGGAACTGGTACACAATGGTTGTTTTGAAGCAGACTAACCATTAGCCGCGTGCAGGCTTAGGTAGCCGGCGGTTGACCGGTAGATAACCTAGCGCCTGGGTAATATTATCAAGTTTTCAATAATTACTCAAGACCGGAGGCATGTGCATTTTTCCACACGTATACTGCACATGGACACGTTATCGCTCACACATGTAAACAACTGCAGGTAGGTACAGCGTGACCATGACAGCCGCTTCACTGGAGCACAACTTACAAGCATAATAAACTATGCATTCTGCAATTGCACTTAAACGTTTATATGAATGAATTATTTACTGTGCATATTCCAAAATTTTACAATTTACAACTTTAGGCTACATTTATTTGCCTTTACCTTGTTGCTACCTTGGCTTACATGACACCCTGGTCTTCTGCTCTGTCAGGTAGCTCTTAACCTCCATGCTTCCTTGTTACTTAATTAGCCCCTTTCCTCCCCCTCAAGTCCCTTTCTTACGTTCTTTACATTTCTGGTCCATTTTTCTTTTACTTTCTGTCAGAACTCACCTTCTCCACATTGCTAACTCCTCGCATTCTGTTACATAGTGTTCTATTCTTTCTTTTCCCCCACACAATTCACAAATTCCCTTTTCCCTACCTCTTATCCCTCTTAGAAATAATGTTCCTGTTCTCATCCAAGCTAGTCCTTCTCTCACTTGTCTTTTGCAGTAATCTAAATATGCTTCTCGTTCCCAATTTATTTTTATTTGCTTGTAAAATTATGATGATTTCATATTTTCTAGACTTTCACATATTTACTCTCTTTCTATATCTTCTATTCTGCATTTTACTAATTTACCCACATCGCATGTATTCCTTTCCTCTAATCTCCATATATCTCCCATTCCTATTTTTTCCATAATTCCTCTCATCTCTGCCCACCAACTATTTGAGTTCTCTAATCCTTTTTGCTGTATCATGCGTAATTTCATATTTTTCCCCTTCTTCTTTGGCCAAACACCTATACCAACATTTTCAAATTCCTACCAATGTAAAATCAAGAGGTACACCTTTATAGACGGAAGCTATAGTTTTACAAATAACCTGTAACGGCCATGTCCTCAAATTTTGCAGATAGTTCTAAATGTCCAATATGAGAAGGAAAATATTTGAATTAAGCCGCATTTGTTTGATTATAAACTATGGGGCCTCATTTGGATTATCGCAATAATATCATAAGATCCGATAAATTCTAGAACGGAGCGAGAGAATTTATCTGGGAAGGTCAGACCATCAAAATATTTCATAGATAAAACAAAATACATCTTAAGGATTTGACCAGAAAGTGTTAAACTATGTAAAAAGAAATCTAAAATACATATATTACGATTACCGCAGTTCATCGTAGTGCCAAATGGGGAAAATGAAATCAAGGAATTACATGTAGTTCGGTTTTACGTTGTTATTATAACATAATGCATCATAAATTGTTTTTCAGCAATTTATGGGAGTACAGTTGGCGACACTGATTAATAAACCAATGGCCTAGTGATAAATGGTACAAAACAAAAGAATGACCAGCTAGTAAATTAACGCCTCTATGTGTGAAATATCCATTTATAAACTCTATAGCAGCATCTGGCTGGGAGAATCACCTAAATCTTTTTGGGCCGCATTCGACATATTCGCAGACACACGGGCCTTTTCTAGGCTTCAGTAATCGAAAACGTCGGATATACAGAATGTTAGATGATTTCGTGGGCTGGGAGATCCAAATATGACGAATAATAAAGTCTAATAACATTTTGATCTATGTTGAAAAATAAAGGAGATAATTGAACATTACTGAACACATCTGCACAGTATGGTAACAGAGTAAGATTTTAGTGCTTAATGTTTTTCTTTTGATTTGCAGCCAGGCATGCGTTAACTGGCAACCAGCGCTGCCGGTTCGCCACGTGATTGTGTTTATCAGCTATAGTTAGTAACGAGGGGTGTTTTGCGCTGTTCAGTCGTATTCACGAGACCTAAACTGAAAGCTGCGCAACAGCTATAGATGTGTTCTGGACTCGTGACCTCCGCGGGATGAGGTGTGGGGGAGAGGGGAACCGTTGTCCAGTTACGCAGCGAGTGAGCAATACAGTAAACATTCAGCAATCGCCTGCAAGTAGCCTACTTGCGTAGCAAGATGCAGAACTAGTTCAGTGCAATACGATTTACTAGTCTTCTCACCATGTCTGAGGATCTTATGAAATGTAAGGTTGTGCATTCGGAAGGGCGTGAAATTATAAGTAGCGTTATAGATAAATGTGATGAAGAAGCTTTGAAAAAAGCAATATTCATATCCAGTGTCACAAGCCGCTTGTGTAATAAGTAGACTGCATGTTATCTTCCCAGCGTTTCTATCTGTGCGCGACTCGTATATCATTACGTCACCTAGTCTATACGTGTGTATGTCTGTAGTGAACGCATTCCTTTCAGAGTTCATAAGGCCAGAACATAACTATACACATAAAATATCTGATGAAGTGATGACCAAGAACAGCAACTTCAACTGTAAAGTATTTCATTCAGATGTGACATGTAGCATTAAATTAACGTCACATATTTGTTAAACAGGAAATTTATAAATGGTTAATAACTGCGATATCGACAAGATGCCTAATTACAGTAGATGCTCAAAATGTGCTCCATTGGACTCTTTGTTACATCTCTTGGCTTTGAAATTGTACTGGGAAACGTATCCCAAGTGCTGCACTTGATGAACGTTGCAGTTGTCTTTGCCATAAGCAAGAAGGATACATCTGAAACCTGACAGGTGCCCGGCAAGTAGTTTTACTGTTTACATTCCTAGACCTTCCGCTCCAAACGCACGCCAATGTTGAGGGGTTGCCAAGTGTAAGCCCGCGACTTTATTGTAATAGACACGTAAGAATGCAGTTATTTCCTTTCATTTTGTGGCTAAACGAATCATTTTATCAACATATGGTAAAGACAAAAACAACTCATCTTATCTACCTCTGCCTCGTAATCCTAATTGCAAAAGTAAATTATAATGGTCTTAGGATATATTCGCAATCAAAACTTTGATCAATTTTATTTGTTATTTATGCAGCCATGCACTTTAGAGAAAGATGGTACAGGAACTTATGTTTGAGCTTAACGTGAGGAAGTTGCCGGTGAAGTCTGCGCAACACCTTGTACATAAAACTATTATGTCCGATTTCACCAACAGATGTTAAAATTGACGTTAACAAATTAACGTAACAATTGTCACAGCGCTAAAACTAATGTTAAATTTCTTGCATTTCACCAACCTGTTTTCTGAAAATGTTAACAGACACGTGTTAACGCCAAGAAACTTGTAAATATTACAGCTATAGAAGGCTATGAATGAGTCGTATTATTTTCTGAACGTACTGCGATGCGCTTTTGTTTTCATTTTCGTCTGCACAAGCTGAAAAATGGCGGATGAACAAAACCATAAATAAAGCCGTGAGACAAATTTCTCATCGATGGAGAAAGAATTGTTAATTGAATTGGTGACGAAGCATAAGGATATCGTGGAAAATAGGACGGATGCGGTGAATATAAAAGAGAAAGATGTCACGTGAGAAAATATTGGAAACGAATTTAATTCAAATGCATGTGTCACTACTACAAGCACCAAACAACTTGTCAGTACTACGTAAATTTAAAACGAGGTGCGAAGGACAAGTGACTGAACGTTTCAAGACGGGAGGTGGACAGTGAATTATAAAATAACAAAGTTATTAATAGTTGAAGCAAAGCCGAGATCGGCATATTCCTTTCGGTGCATGTTCTAACTCAGTATTACGTAAATTTAAAACGAGGAGCGAAGAGGGACAAGTGACGAGTGAATTGGACGTTTCAAGACGGGAGGTGGACTGTGAATTATAAATAACAAAGTTATTAATAGTTGAAGCAAAGCCGAGATCGGCATATTCCTTTCGATGCATGTTCTAACTCAGTATTACGTAAATTTAAAACAAGGAGCGAAGAAGGACAAATGACGAGTGACTTGGACGTTTCAAGACGGGAGGTGGACACATAATTCAGTGAATTATAAAATCGCAAAGTTATTAATACTTGAAGCAAAGGCGAGATCGGCATATTCCTTTCGATGTATGTTCTAACCTCTCTTGTATTTCCGCAGTAACCTTCATAGCAACATGTTTCGACAGTCTATACCTCTGTAAAAAAAAATTTCTTCGGACATTTCCTCAAAATCATTTCCCCTCATAGGCCGTACTCTATTACGAATGCCATTTAGTCAGTCTTAAATATAGCAAATCGACATTAACAGCTGCGTTCATGCTCGCCATCTTGACTATTTACAATTGTTAAGGACTTAACATAAAAAAATTTGACTTGTTAGTTTAACAAGAGATTTAACACGAGTGTTACGCTAACACTTGTTGGTGAAATGCAATTTTTGTTTTAACTTTTGCTAAACTCGTGTTAAGTCTTAACATTTGTTGGTGAAATCGGGGATTAATGCCACAAAATTTATTTGACCTACACTGATATTTCAAATGAACTTTGTCCGCAGCAAATCTTCATTCCTAATTTTGTAAACTTATATGAGAATTAGGAAACTATTTGCAGAAACTTCAAGATACGCGTTTTATTTGTAACATAAAACTTTGAGTGTTTTAATAACGTTTTAGAATCATGTTCTAGAAAATGAGAAATAACAAAAAATTGTTTTCCAGTAAAGAACAGTTTGAGGTGGTGGCATTACATACAAATCTTTGCACTGAATGCTTGAAGTGAACTGGATTAAATACCTCCACTTTGATGGGTCCTTACGACGATATAAGGTTATGGAAAGTAACTGAGAAAAGTCAAGCATTCACAGCCCAGAGTTCGTTTTACAACTTCAGAAATATATCTGTTAAATCAGAATACAGCCAGCTTATCTATTGAACCCTGGTTCCTAAATTACTCTTCTTCTATTAAATCCTTCATGTTGATGTTGGATGCAAAAACTCTTCACTATAAAGGCATTGGAGTCTCATATTTTAATCGCTCCTGTTATCGACATATTAGAGCATAAAGCCCTGCCCAATTGTTATCAGTTTTCAGATAAGACTAACAAGATAAATATCGTATTTACCAGACTGTAAGCTCTGTTCTAACTTCTGATAATTCGCGACCTATTTCTCGGACAATGCAACAATGCGATGAAGTAGGATTTGGAAGTTTGCGTATCCATCTGTGAATCTTAAAACAAAGGAAATACATAGAAACCTGTTGACCCAGATCAATTGGGAGCAGGGCCGACCGAGTTAACGAAAATTCGGGTTATTTAGAGAATTACGGAAAAACGATACAAGAAGCCTGTACATTACCGAACTATTTTTCGAGTTTAGAAATTACTATGGGCATACTGTTACCTAAAAACACGTAACAATCTATGTATTTGTACTGTACTACAAACTATACGGTAGTAAAAACAGACAGTGAACTTCTGTTGTCTCAGTTTAGTATATCGATTATACGAACAGCGCAATCTCACATCCGCTTTAACATTAGAAGTTCATTTGTCAATGTTTCGCCTTTGTTCTAAAATAAAACATCAATTTCTCTATGTTTGTTACTGCTTGTGTGTGGGTCATAACTACAACTGGTTCTTCAACACTGTCTGAATCTAAATACTCATCATCTTCGTTTTCAGTAACACTGTATGATGCAATAATGTCATCCTCTGTAATCGGTTTGTAACCTCCGTCATTGTTAAAATCATGAACATCAGCAGTGCCATCATATTTTTAAAGATATCGATAAAATCTTCCACACCTTGTTTCTTCTTCTTCTTCTTCTTCTTCTTCTTCTTCTTCTTCTTCTTCTTCTTCTTCTTCTTCTTCAGTCTTGTTTTCTGGCAAGTCACACACATCAGGCCACAACTTTATCAAAGTTTCTCTTCCAACCTGATCACAAGCAGGTGGGGTAAGCACGCTGGCAAGAAAATCAAGTAAAGTACCTACTGACAATAGCAATTTATCGTCTGTAAAACAAATCTTCATTTACAATGATAAACAAGTTTTCTTTTTTCCAAAACTGGTCTTTTTTTTATGTAATTTACGTCCTCTAACGTTGTCATATCGGACGATGAATGGAGTGGGTGAAATGGTGCTCAAATGAGCCCGGGGTCCATAGAGCCTAGAGCTACCCGACATTCGTCTTTTAGGATAAGGGAAACCCCCGGAAAACCTTATCCAAGTAACACCCTGACCAAGATTCGAACTCGGGACCTCTTGAACGTGAGGCAGACACGCTACCACCTACGCTACCGAGGCGGGTTAAAGAGGTTTTCCTGTATATAGTTCCCAGGAAGTAAATGCATATATTGCTACCTTAAAATAGGATCTGAAGCTTTCCTGGCGACGTATTTGTCCTATATATTCTCGGGCTTCAAGCCAGGTGTAGTGATGAAGAGCCATCGGCGTTTCGGGAGTGTACATCTGTCCAATCATCAGGATGAACATATTCCTACCTTGTTTCACAATTTTCAAGTCTGTCGTAAACACTTGGATATGGCATCCACATTATCAGTGGTTTTTACGTGCTAGATTTGAATAAGCCTAAGATAACAGAAACCATGTCTGAAACACACTCATGCTAACGTAAAAACCAATACAAATTAGTCCTTGTAATATACATACCAACTTGAAAAATTAAAAAATGTTAGTCACTCGACTTTTTCTACTGTTGTCATTTTTTTTTTTTTTTTTTTTAATTTCTGCACAACATACTTACGAAAACTCTCCCATCTATACTCCGCATTCAACTACAATGGCCATACCGACGGCCTATACTTTTGGGCTTATTACATTACACACACAAACTCTCTTACTTCAATACTCTGGGTAAATAGTTACATCACAATACCGAGCAGTTTCGTATGTGTCCCACATTCCGGAGGTCCGGGTTCGATTCCAGTGACCGGCCTACCTGACTCATGGGTTTTTCCGTTTTTTTTCGCCAGATGTTAGTTACATCCCTAAATTTCCTGTCCCTCCATTTCATCTCCATCATCATTTCACATCATCTCTCATCTGGTGGTCTATTTCAGGGTAAAAGTGCCAACAGGTGTCTCGGCGCTGCATGGAAGGATGATATGCTCCTGATAGACACTTCCTCCTCCGATAAGACGGTCTCCTGGCTAACCTGTCGGCCGTTTCCGGACTATGGTGGGTGGGATGCCGGCTGTAGTGGCCTGCCGGGGAGTTTCCAACTACAGCACGGCCGTTGCATCTCCGGTCCTGACGTTCTGCACTTGCAGGAGGTGGAGGGGGAACGTTAGTACCAAGATACAGTAATGACTAATTGATAACATATCCACAAAATTATCTTTAGAATGAAAGTACAGGAGTATATTAGCTTTAAAACATTGAAATCCAACTTGCAATTTCATTTCATGCAAGATATTCATTACAACATCACTCTATTCCAATATTTCTTTCACATCTACGCGCACTAACTGCTTCCATTGATAGAACTGAGAGTCTCTACTTCCGGTGTCGTGGTCAGTAAGTTAAAACTGTCTACTAGCGCCAATCTGCATTGTCGCTGTTAGACGTGGCTTCCGAATCCAACACCGTGTTGCCAGGTTAATTTTGTTTGGACTACATGGCTTTAGTTGCTTGTGCTGGTGAACTTTCTTTGCATTTTTGTGCGTGCGTGAATTCCGATTGTTAGTGTCTGTAAGTCATATTATTATCGCTATTATAATAAAATGGCAAATGCATGAAATATTTAAAATACGCATGTTTCTCTGCTTGAAATTCCCGGTAAAGAACTGGCAACAGCCCGCTTCCCCCTCTCGAGAAATGTCAGAGCCGGAGAACTGTCGGCCGAACTGTAGTCAATAGTATGCACCGTACCCTCTACACCGTCCTGGCTCCTTGGCCTTCTGTTTCCTCCCGCCTCCTATCGTCCTACCGGAGGAGGAAGTGTTTATCAGAAACATATCATCCTGCCATACAACGCCGAGACACCCGCCGACACTTCTACCCTGAAAGAGACCACTAGATGAGAGATAATATGAAATGATAATGGAGAGGACATGGAAACGAAAACCCCCGAAAACTCCATGGATCAGGTAGGTCAGCCACGGAAATAGAACACGGAGCTGCCTGAGCCATCCCGCTCGGTTGCTAGGTCCCTTCTGACGACATCGAGGAAAAGTTCCGAGTGCTGACAGGCACTTAACATATGCACATTGCACAGTTTTTTCCACCATCAGTATTTGTAACAATTGAATTATATTAAATTTCCACTGATTTAGACGTAGGAGCTTCTTGGAAAAGTGGATGTGAACAGTTAAAATTAAAGAAATGAGGTGACATATAGTTAGTGCGTTCTGTAAGTGATTAAAGCGAAAAAGAGCAGATGTTAATGAAAATAATGTATTGGCGTATTTGGTTGTAAGTAGCACAGTAAGTTTGTGGTTGCAATGTTCGAGTACGAAACTATGTTGAAGTTAAATAATGGAGCTTTCAGTACAAGAAAGAAGAAATCAAAGATATTCTCTAAGAAAGCTGTGTGTAACTTCTGAAATGTTGCTCCCAATGACGATTATGTGTTGATGAAGGTGACATGGGATTGCGGGAACTTGCCGGAGAGAGCGTTCATGCAATGATGCTGAAGGACGGAATGGATTTATTGTAGTGAATATTACACACAGTAAAACGCTTGGCGCTGTTCTTCTGTCACTGAAACGATGACGTGAAGGATGGAAATCTTAGCGTTACTGACAGGACCGTCGACTTCCGGGGGAATAAACGCAACAAATACTTACTTTGGATCTAAGTCCATGAGTGAAGATGGGGAAACTGCTTTTAATAACTGTAAAGATTATAGCATCACGATAAATGTGTCAAAATAAATGTATTGTGATGGTTTTGCTTCCCGCGCTGATATTTCTTACATTTTGTCTCTAGGTTAGATGTGCGACTGTTAACTTATCGCAGCTTAGCAGACTTGGCGCATGTCACTGAATGTATTTGCTAACAATATAAATGGCTATTAGGTCGTTTATTTCCCCCTTGAGACACAAACTGTGTACATTTTCTATCCTAAGTAAACCTAATAACAGGCCTATTGATGGGACAGGAAACGTCTATATACAATGGGAATCTTCAAAGAACGAATATGTAGGTTGTGTGATGAAGAGAAAATAAAACAGCCTTTCATAATCTTCGAATGTGAAACTTCGGGTAGGAAAGTTTGGATTACGGAGCTGAAAACCCAGAAGACAATCTTCCTAACCTATTGTCTCACATTAGAGGACTATTTAACTAAAACTGTAAAGTGAGGAGATTATACAATAAACCTCTAAGTTTCAGTTAAGAGGACAGAACCCGGCTGCTCCTTTATAAATAAGTCAAAGAATTTTTGTACCAAACAGGAAGGGCTGCAACCTGACTCGTAGAGGGCCCGGAATTTGAAGTTCGTCTTGTCTACATAGTCCAGAGGTGTCATCGAGTGTAGCTGAGGATGACTCCCCTTCTTCAGGTTTTCGCTTTCTGGCGCGGATGTGCATGGGAACAGCTGACTGGCATTTGCTATTGTTTTGTTGTAATTTACGTCCTCCAACGTTAAGTCATATCGGACGATGAGTGGAAGGGGTGAAATGATGCTCAAATGAGCTGGGCTCCATGGAGCTTAGAGTTACTCGACATTCGTCCATCAGGATAAGGGAAAACCCCGGAGAAAAACCGTATCCAGGAAACTCACCCTGACCGAGATTCGAACTCGGGACCTCTTGAACGTGAGGCAGACACGGTACCATGTACGCTACTGAGGCGGGCAGGCATTGCTTATTGCGGTACGTCTACAACCCTTTGTGTTTTAAAACAAATTCAAGTAAGCGGCGGAAAGTCAACATGTCCCGTTACAAAGCAAGACATTAACCAATTAATAGCTCAGAAGAATAAGAACTTCACTTAAATTATGATCTAATTACACTGGGCAACAACGAAAATGTTTCGGGCTTAAAAATAGTGAATTTACATGTATTTCCATCTGCTGAATTCAAAAATCACCATAAAAATGATAGATTAGCTCTTGTTTTGAAGATAAAGTGACATTTCAGTTTTTAGAGTGAAGATTTTAAATTTGGGGGAATTTTTTGGGAGTTGGCACACCTGTCAAATAACAAAACACAATTAGAGAGACATTTTGGAAATTAAGTGATGCAGGAGTTAAGGAAGGCATTTTTGTCGGACCACAAATAAGAGAACTTCTAAAGGATCCTACATTTGACCAAGTTTTGGAGGGGAAAGAAAAGGAAGCTTGGGAAGCCTTCAAGGGTGTTGTTCATGGATTTTTAGGCAACAAACGAGATGGCAACTACAAGTATTTGTGACAGTACTCCTACAAAAATACCGTAACCTTGGATGCAACATGTCCCTTAAGATCCATTTTGTCCACTCCCACCTAGACTTTTTCCCTCCTAGTTGTGGAGCTGTTAGTGATGAACATGGGGAGAGATTCCATCAGGACATTTCTGTTATGGAACAAAGATATCAGGGCCGTTGGAATGAAGTAATGCTTGCGGATTACTGTTGGTCTTTGTATAGGGATTCTGCGGAACTCCATCACAAGAGGCAAGCTAAAAGACGACGAAGTCAATAGGCCACCCCATGATTCTCTTCAGACACGACGATCTGCGAAGTATTTATCCAGCAATTTAGAACCCTTAGCATGTAATTACCAGTTAAAGTCAAATGTACTTTCATTGTTGTTAGCACGTATGTAAATAAAATGTATCCTTTTCTCCCAATCCGTTAATATGTAATACTTCCACCTTGTGTATATCATAGAAACTAGAGCTAATAAAATTTTTCATTGTCATATTTGTTTTTCTCAACCAAAAATTAGTAGGAATTGCCTCATGAAGTGCTCGAAACATGCAAAAATTATTTTTGTCGCCCAGTGTAATTATTAACATGTAGCTATAATTCACAATACACATTATGCACATAAAAATATGAGTAAAAATTTTAACAACCCACCACTGTATCTCCCTCCCTGACACCAATATCTATTACGTCATCTGCGAACGTTAACTAGGAGGGGGAAAAGGTAACCACCCTGTTTCCCCTCAATTACACCAATTACATAGACTAACCCCAAACCCATGGCGTGAGAGTCCAAATCGGACCCCGACCTGCCATCCTCACACCGTATACGTAAAGCAGAGGTGGGTGATCATCCAACCGATACGGGGAGGAGATATTGGCACTTTAGCCGGAAAGTTGGCTTTCTAGTCCAGGGTTCGCTACCTAGCGTAGCGCCTCAATTTCCTTACGATACTGAGTAGGCACGGTCCTATAAAAAGTCCGCAATTGGTGAGATCGATCCCGGGTACATACTGTCACTCTAACGCACTAGACCACGATGTAGGACCTACGTAGTCTAAAGTCTCTGATACAACTGTCCTTCACTAAGTTACCTAAAAATTAAAATTATTTTATATATGGTTAGATATACTACACTTCAATTGTTCAGTAAGGAAAAGGAAGACGACAGTTTATCAGTAAATTAAAATTCAGTTTTTATTTATGGCAGCTCTTTAGCTGCTATATTTCCCAGCGTCCGATTCTATATTGGACTAGAAAGGACGCTTAATTTTCCTCATGGGCCTCTTTATCAGGCGTGACGTATTTTACGTGCTGTAAATCTGCAACACGAAACCACCGACTTTACTTCCCTTTCGAAGGAAGCTAAGGACTTTTACGTCCGAAAATCAGGTTTCTACCCGCGACTTGGGGAACGAGAGGCTTGCAAGTTACCTCTAGACCCCAAAAGACACAATATTCAATATAAATGAAGAATGATTTTTACTATTCTCTTGTTTATACTTTACATAAAGTGTACACAATTATTACTTCCTCTAGGGGTTATTTTCCCCTTATATTTAGCGTTGCGTGGTATATACATATACTGGGAAAGTATTGTATCCAGCATTTCTTTTTTACGCATATTTCTGTATTTTCCCTACCTTTCTTCACATTTCTTTTAGCCATTTTAACCCTCTTTATCGTAAATATTTTCTTGTTTATCCAATATTCATGTCATCTTGATTTAAAAACTTCCTAAATTTCGCTCTACTGATAAATCTCTCCATTTCTCAGTACCATTGTATTCCAGAATATGATGCCAATTTCCTCCATTTTCCCCACTTTTCCTCCCTACCCTAGACCATGCATACGTCATTCTAGCCCCGCTGAAGTTTTCTCTTCCCAATTCTATTTATGGATATCTATATTCTATTAATGACCTTTTTTCATTATAATTGCTTACGATTTCTTGCTTTCCAATATTCTCCACTTGCAGGCCCTCCTCGGTAGCATGCTGGTAGCGTGTCTACCTCACGTTCGGGAGGTCCTGAGTTCGAATCTCAGTCAAGGTGAGTTACCTGGATAAGGTTTTTCCGGGGTTTTCCCTTATCCTGAAAGACGAATGTCGGGTAACTCTAAGCTCTATGGAGCCCGGCTCATTTGAGCATTATTTCACCCCTTCCATTCATCGTCCGATATGACTTAACGTTGGAGGACGTAAATTACAAAAACAATAACAAATGACCTATCGTTGTCAACGGGCCTTTAAACGCCATACACCCACTCACCCTTCCATTCTTCTAATTTACTTGTATCTCCAGAAACTTTCCTTTTATTGTTTCGTTCGTCCCCTGTTTCCCCATTTCTATTTCGCTTTCGCTTTCTTGTATGTTCAATTTTTTCTATACCACTTTCTTCTCCATAACCGTCGATTGTTTTAGTATATAATTTTGCTTCAATAGTTCTTCAGTGGGCATGGGTTAATTATTGCTACGTAATTGCAACAATTTTCTCAAACTGAAGCCATTAAAAAAAGTAATTTGAGCATTTCACTGACAGAAAGAAAGAGATAATTAGCTGCCCTGATGTTATAAGAATGTATTGAACCAAGATATGAATTCTGATTCGATAAAACTGTTCGGATGAAATATATCGAGGCTTCATTTAGACACGTGGCCGCATTACGGGGAATTGTTTCCCTGCGGTTTCTGTTCACCCTCCGTACAGAGAATCGTCATGTATGTTTCCCAGGCGACAGCAAACTTTGTCGAGAAGTCAAGACATTGCTTGTTGTTTGTCCGCCTTACTGGTAAACGTTTCGTAATCTTGTAAATAGACTTATAGAAACGGGATTTACTCTTGTTAAGAAACATAAATCGTCGTGTTCTTACAGAGGAAAAAACTCGTTGACATCGGCGAAAAGTTAGAACGAAAACTCAAAAAACTTCCTCGGGAATCAGGAATTTCATAAAACCTAGGTTCGGGATCAAGTAAACGGCTAAGAATTTAAAGTATATAAGATAACTGTAGTTCCGGAATCGAAACTATATATACACGCACTTTATTTTTATACTCTTATGTGCTTGAATGCATGGAACATTCGAATATGCGGCTACGCAGAAGCAACATCTTCCAAACATCAAGAGAATTTCCATTAAACCAGCCACTCCTCCAAACGTAGACTGTGTATATAGCCTGCCTTAATACTTAGTTCAGTGTTCGAATAACCGGCCCAGTTAAATAATGTTAGTATACTTGCACCGAAACAGAAGTTGTAATAGTACAAAACACGATATTGTCCTAAGAATATGCTCTTTACTACGGTCACAAACAAACAAAAAAGTTGTAAAACACACTAAATATAATTCTATATATGATTATCACTTCTTAAATAGCCATTCTATAGTACTTTTTATATAAAGGTAACATCACTTGTTAGAAACACAATGTTGACAGTAGCGTTTCCCCCCCCCCCCCATTTAACCTGTGAGAAAGAAAATAGTAGAAATGTTTTGTCCACACGTGATAAGAGAAGCCGGCAGAAGCAAGTATGCAGGCTGTCTGGACATGCACCTGTTTGTGGTGTGAGGTTTCTTTTGAAGTTAAACGATCGCTTATACAAATAAGAAATGACTAAACTAGTAATTATACCACTGGAAACTTTTGGAATTATCATCTAAACACTTCAGGTTTTCGCCTTGGATATTCAACAATACTAGAGTCAACCTGCTCGCTCTAGAACTGAAATTCAAATTGTCACTGCAATCTAGACATCGGTATGCAAAAATTTCTTGATTCTTCATATTAGTTACACGTGCAAACCTTCAGCTAATTTTACTGTTAAAGACTATTCGATTATTGTTCTGCTCCTGTGGTGTGCTACTGTGCGTAACCTATATGAAACACGAGATGCGTGTAATGACTAAGCTACCGATAGTAATCTTCACTTTATTCAAGTATTGATTGATATATGCATACAATGATGAGTCATAACCTGTGTATGTAAGTAACACTTACCGGTAACATACTCTAACAGTAGCGGTTGGTAGTAGGAGTGGCTGCTTCCTTTATCTAAAAGGCGAGATAAGTTCTTGTGACACAATGAAACACAAAAGTTTGAAAACAACTTAGAACAAAAACTTCTCTCCAACACAAGCGTAAACATATGTTCATAACTTTGTAGTGATTGTTTCCATTGGCCGCGACAAGTGCTTTCAGCCAATCACACGTAGACTGTGAAACTCCAAAAGACCAACTTTATTACATTAATAAAAGTATTATTTTCGTGTTATAAGCTATAAAAGAAATCGATAATGAAACTAGTGGTATAGTTTAATGGAAAAACTAAGACTTTCTTTCATTTTGTTTGTTTTATTTACGTATTAAGTATGTTCATTTTCATTTGATCATTACATGAAGATTGGCAACACTCAATATTTACGAGAGGTCATTCAACCGAGTCCGATAAACGATAAACAAATTTCTGATGTGCGGTTGTTTGGTAGTATGAAATTGGCGTGAAATAAGGTTCAATTAAATTGTGCATTGTTAGTATTTTGATTCTAACATAGCTACCAGACTCAAGGGATCTACTCTTACCGCATTCCACATCATTATTCCTTCGTTGCATAAGCATAACTTATTAATCTGCATTCAAATAAACCTTATTTAGTGTGGTGAAATCAAAATAATTTATCCAAATATGTCTATGCCTCTTTGAGTGTCATTTCGTTCTTTTATTTGGCTTTGATTTATTTTCATTTACTCTTATTTTAGTGAAATCCTTTAGTCCGAATTAAAAACGTACAGCTGCATTTGTAGCGAAGTTCGAAAATCGTTTTGAGAATAAAGTATTATAGTTTATAATTTTAATGTTTAAATCGCGAAGGACCTATAATCCTGTTTTTTTTTTGGGGGGGGGGGGTAAACTTTACCCTGAGAGAAGCCAAAGGAAAGGTTATGACACGTTGGAAGAAATTAAAAATATTGTTCATTACCTTCTCTGTATATGGTAAACAAGACTGAAAGTAAACGTCCATTCATGAATGCTCTCTTTGGTTTGTTTTAATTATGTATTAGCAGCTGTAGGCTCACTCTGTATTACCTACATTACTGGTCAGCTTTCGGTTTCAGTGGGCATAGTAAAAACTCATGTTCTCAAAGATTCTGCTAAGTAAATGGAAATTTAAACTTCAGGAAAACATAGGTTTATGTTATGAATCAGTCTCATAATGTAACATTCTTGAGCTATAACAGTATCTTTGCTTGAGTTTAATTAATGCATTTAAAGTTTATTTACTACCTTTAGTTAGCAAAATACTAAATAATGTCCTACGTGAATTTTTCACACATAAGGGCATTTTTATCCTGATGTACTCTGGAGTGCATGTCGGCTATTCTTTAATATATAGCTCCAGCTTTCATTTATGTATATGAATATTATTTGTCCCGGCAAATGCATGTGAGATTCGTGATGGACAATATGGCACAGAGGCAGATTTTCTCCTTGATCTCCGTTTCCTCCATCATCATCCCACAAATTGTTCCAGTATCATCTTTCCTTTCGTCCACTTTGCCTTCCTTCAGTTCATCTACTTCTCTAAGCTTTCAGTTTTAAAAGTTTAGCAGCTATATGAACAGAGGTTTTTAAAAATCCACTTTGAGTGCAGTATTCCTTAAGGGAAGTGATGGGTAAAATTTAAATTTCTACTGTTTTGATGCTAGAATCTTCATTTTTTGTATAAACATCAGAAGTATGAAAAATACATTGTTCTGGCTAATTTCATTTCTAGAACTCCAATAGATTTTGAATTATTACAATTTTTGGTTTAAAAATATATGATTCAACCAAACCTATCTTCTCATGCAGTGTTTTAGTAAAATTATTAAATGTTTCAATTACTGTACTGTACAAGCATGTAAAAATACTTCAAGCATTATGTTTCAATATCTTCATTACAAAGGAGGGAAAAAATGTATATCCAACTTAAGCATAATATTTCTGAAATTCTACTGTTTCTGCCCACACATTTTTCTTTATTTAAAACATATATCCCTTTAATATAGAATTTCAAGCTTATATAAATAACAATTTTGGGACGATGCAGAAAATTTTTCAGATTGCTAGAGTGTATTATGTGCAATGTCTTGACTTCTCGACAAAGTTTGCTGTCGCCTGGGAAACATACATGACGATTCTCTGTACGGAGGGTGAACAGAAACCGGCAGGGAAACAATTCCCCGTAATGCGGCCACGTGTCTAAATGAAGCCTTGATATATTTCATGTGCAATTAAATTAGTCTGGAAAATGAATTTAAATACTTCTACCTAGAACAGGTTCTTAAATATGATGTAATTAAAGCAAATTGCAGAAGTCATAAGAGTCAGTATTTTTCCATGCCCCCCCCCCCGCAAAATGCAATGGCATAGTTTAACCAAAAGTGGCTGAAATTTCATCCATTGCCCCACTTGAGAGGCTTCTCTAGAAAGCATTGAATTATGGACTATTTTCAATTTCTTTCTTTCTTGCTTCCTATCAATGCCACTGTCCTAAACCTATTAACAGACATTTGGCAGCATCTCTATTTGAAAATGAAATACCAGGATAATTACCATGTTCGTCATGGTAGCTCAATGAGTAAGAGCGACTGGACAGAAACCAGGAGATCCGTGGTTCAAGTCCCGCCCATGGCAATGAATTTTTCAGTTTGACTATCTAACCAGGATACTTTTTGAAATTGTTTAATCATTCTGTCTATATAATTTGGATTTTTACATATCATTCTTGCTCAAGCATGAATTTTCTGATAGGCATTTAAGTGGACTTATAAACAAGATATGCACAGTAAGAATAATAAGAATTCTTGCAAAACAGTCTGAATCAACTTTCATTTCTGAAGAAACTTCTCTGTAGCATACGAAGTAGTAACTGTAACTGATACTTCCAGCCAATAAGAGGTTTGAGTGGATCATTTAGAGCTAGCAGAACTTACCAGGTCATTGCAGTGCAAGCAAATCACGCATACACACCAAGTAACTATTTGATACCTGAATTCTAGATTTTACAACTTAACATCTCGGATCTGTATTACATCTTCCTTTTATTTATTCTCTTTCAATACGCAAGTGAAAATTACAGTTTAAGATCATTGTACTTTAGAATCTTCTGCCTTTGTTTTAGGTAATTTCTGAAAGTTAGACACTTCAAACATGGAAATTGCTTTTAAAAAAATCAGTCCAGCTCCTTAGTTGCTGTATTCCAAGGGCAGTAGCTTGCCCAAAGGATTATATTTTTGTTTCAAAGGTTCTTTGATAGTTCTTGAATAAACAACACCCATCTTGGTAGTGTAGATGGTAGCGTGTTTGCCTCACATTCAGGAGGTCCCAAGTTCGAATCTCGGTTAGGGTGAGTTACCTGGATAAGGGTTTTCTGGGGTTTTCCCTTATCCTGATAGACAAATGTCAGGTAGCTCAAGCTCCATGGATCCTGGACACATTTGAGCATCATTTCACCCATTTTATTCATCATCCAATATGACTTAACGTTAGAGGACGAAAATTAAAAAAAAAAGAACCGTTAAATGAGTCAACTTGACACACATAACTTTTGTCTTTTTTACTTTCTGTTGAAGCATGTTCTAGTAGGCTTTCTTTTATTTGGTATTGGTATGTCAGATCAAATGCCTTGCAATTACGGGGTAAATCAAATATAAATAAGAGTTTTGTTCTCAAAACTATTTTATTTTATGTAAACCATTTACAAAGTGCACATCACTTTTATACATAGTCTCCTGCTTTGGAAATGCACTTGGCCCAGTGTAATGGCAGCTTTTTGATATCAACTAGTTTCGCCCGAGTTCGAATCTCGGTCAGGGTGAGTTACCTGGATAAGGTTTTTCCCAGGGTTTTCCCTTATCCTAAAAGACGAATGCCAGGTAACTCTAAGCTCTATGGACCCTGGGCTCATTTGAGCATCATTTCACCCATTCCATTCAACGTCCGATATGACTTAACGTTGGAGGACGTAAATTACAAAAAAAAAAAAAAAAAAAAAAAAAAAAAAAAACCTAGTTTCGCAAAAAGCCTTTCTCACCAGCGTCATCCTCAATGAGTAAAGAGATGAGCATCACAAGGTAACAATTCTTCCTCTGCAGACCTTGCTGAGGGTTTCTACCAGACATACCAACTTGTGTAGTTCATGCAAGAAACAAATGTCTCACTAGGCGTACACTTTACGAAAACCTAAGCTGTTTGTAATGATAATTTGACAGCTCTTATAGCCTATTACAACCTGATAGGAAATTTCTGCAACCATCAAACATGATGACCTTCAATAAGAGTAAGAATGGCTTCAATGTTTTCCTCTGTAATGCTTGTCCTTGGAGATCATGACTCTCATTTTCAACCTGTTCATGGCCTTCCTTGAATATCTTATGCCAAGCAAGCACATGAGCTTAAACTTAAAATTTCACTTACATCAACCATTAAAAACAAGAACGTTTTCAGGACCATTCCAATCCTAGTCCCATCCTCAGCTGATTGGCAACTGTTGGCGCCATGTGGACCTCTTGTAATTAACTCTCTCTTGGAGGATGGTATTGGGACGGTCACAAAAAGGTTCCTGTTTTTAATATGAAATTAGGTTCACTTTTAATAACACTTTTAATCATAACAAAATTTTAAACACTAAGCCCTTGAAAGTGTCTCCTCATCAAGCTCTGCAAAATTTCAGCCTGTTTCATGCCTTCAATAGCAAGGAGTTTAATGATGACGTCTTGTACAGTTGCTCAGACCTACAAAAAGTCTTGTTTATATTTGATTACCCTCAAATTCTTAGGGATTGGTCTCCAAAGACCTCCCAAGTTTACTGGCTAGTCTTGGTATGGAATACTTGGAGAAGTTCTGTAATTAGAATAAGTTGAAAGTCAACCAATCTTACCAGTTGTGATATACAGTAAGTGAATTTAGAATAGTTTTCTATACCACTTCAAAGTCTTCCTTACACATCTGAGGGAGCTTATTATCACATCTGACCTGTCCTGAGCTTGGGCAGAATGTATTATATTGTACAACACAGTCAGGTTTCATTTTATGTTTGTCTTTTTATGAACTTTGCCTATCAGTCTCATCAAGTCTCTGGAAGTAATTAGCATATACACATCTCTTAATTGCATTTTAGTGCCGCCAAAATATTGACTGTATGGGCAGATTCTTTTTCTCCTTTTTCCAATTTTATTGTAATCTTTATGTTCTATTTCTTCTAACAGTGCCACAAGCATATGTTCTATTCGCATGTAGACATTTATAATATAGCTACAAACTTGCCCTTTATAGTGAGGATTTGTACAACAGCCCCAACTCCCTGAAACTGCATCTAATTTCAATAACAGGTCTCAATTTATGCAGCACTTTCAGCCTGTGTTTTACTGTCAATGAAGTTTTTTTTTTCTTTTGCAATTTACGTCCTCCAACGTTACGTCATATTGGACGATGAATGAATTGGGTGAAATAATGCTCAAATGAGTCCAGGGTCCGTGGAGCTTAGAGTTACCCGACATTTGTCTCTCAGGATAAGGGAAAACCCCAGAAAAACCTTATCCAGGTGATTCACCCTGACCGAGATCCAAACTCGGGACCTCTTGAACGTGAGGCAGACACACTACCATCTACGCTACCGAGGTGTGCTGTCAATGAAGTGCAAAAGCCTGAGAAGTCAATTGCTGGACATGTAGTCTGAAAATTGCAGAGTGGCAGTGTGGGGATTTTTTGCACAATATTCTACTATTGTATGTTTCTTTACTCTGGTCATAAGCACTGACAAGTACAAGCAAACAAAGTTCTTCAAAGATGTATTTGAATGAGAAGGGGGACAAAGTGGTAATTTCTCATACACAATAATAAAATAATTTTACTTTCATTTGGAATATAAAGCATAATATGCTGCAGAAAAATAATTTGAAAATATCAGTCACTATGAAATATTCATTCAAATTTGCCTTTCACTGGAATTTCGAACCAGTGATGGCTCCAAAGACTTGCATCATATCACATTTGTAACCAACAGTTGCTCTGGGGGTAGTGCATTTGAGTCATAGGACCGCCTTAAAAAGAAATATGATTTTAAATTGCTTGTATACTCCTAATGCAGTCATACTTATTGTTCAAGAAGCAATGAAACTTTCTCCACATAGACTCCGGACTGTGAAAGGGAGTGATATGGCAACGGAAAGGGAATATTTGTGTCAGTTTAATTACTGGCATGGTTATTTTTGGCAGCACATGCTTATCAAGTTCTACCAATGGTATTTATACAAAAAACTAATATGCTACATTGAGAAGCAACAGATACGCCACTTATATACAATAGCAAATATTCCATTACCTAGCGGAAGTACCTATGGGAAAATAAATACTAAACAACCTGAGGATGTAATTAATGTACTGTAAAACTAATCCTGAAGAATTTATAATTTCTGAAACAGATAAGTGAAGTTTGTCACAATTATTATTTTATTGTAATTTTGTATAGCTTCACCATCAGTAGCTTCAGTTTTTAAGAAAAAAAAAAAAAAAACCAAAGTAAGTTTTTTACTAAGAAGTCCATTTTCTAAATTAACGTCTGAAAACAAAATAAAATTGAAATTAATATAATTTTGAGTCAAACTAGTACTCCATGCTCCATTTATTGCTAGTATTTACCTACAGCGCATTTCGTTAGGATCTTCCTAACATCATCAGCTGTTGTCGACTAATGGATGTTGGTTTGGTGAACTCATTGGAGGCAATAGGTGCGTCTCTGTCGGTATCTTGATGAACTTGAAGTTTGGGTTTTCATCAAAGGTAGCGTCAAAATTAAACAATTTTCTTTCATATTTCTTTATGAAGATTTTTTCCCACATGGTTAATGCAGCTGGACCTTGGACACTTTTTAATAAGTGGATTTCTCATTCTATATCATGAAATGATTCTCCTTCCAAAAATAATACGCCACCGCCGATTTATCTAGTATGTACCGGATAAACTGCAAAGACTGTGACAACTTTTACATTGGAAAAACTAAAAGGACCTTTAACATTAGGCTTAAAGAGCATTTTAGGAACATCAGGAACAAAGAAATAGATAAATCAGCAGTAGCGTACCATTTTTGGAAGGAGAATCATGTCATGATATTGTCGCGTACCCGATCGCGATAAGGTGGCCTGGCACACAATAGACGGATAGGTTTCACGGAGATAACGAGCTTGCATAAACAGATAGCGCCGATAAACAAGAGATGGATAGTTTATCACAGAGGTGAAAGACTTGCCGACACCTATATAGTTACATTCTAGAACATTCGTGTTTTATCTGGTGACATTTTAGAGTAAAGTCGAGAACAATCTAGAATGATCGATTAGGTGTATAAAAAGAAGCCATGGCTAGTTGTGAAACAGAGTAAGCGGAGAGACAGCTGGAAGTGTTATTGTAACGAGAGCTAATCTTCTGTCACTGTTGTTATTGTCATCGACCTTGGAAGACTGTGTATATGTGATGTTGTTACTTGAGAATTGGGCAGTGTATTGCTACGAAAATAAAGGAGATTTTTAATTTCTGCAACTCGGCCTTCTAATTCTATGAACCCAAAAAGTTACAATATAGAACAAGAAATCCACTTATTAAAAAGTGTCCAAGGTCCAGCTGCATTAACCACATGGGAAAAAGTCTTCATAAAGAAATATGAAAGAAAATTGTTTAATTTCGACACTACCTTTGATGAAAACCCAAACTTCAAGTTCATCAAGATACCGACAGAGACACACCTATCACCTCCAATGAGTTCACCAAACCAATGTCCATTAGTCAACAACAGCTGATGATGTTAGGAAGATCCTAACGAAACGCGTTCTAGGTAAATACTAGCAATAAGTGGAGCATTGTGTATTAGTTTGACTCAAAATTATATTAATTTTGTGCTTCATTGTATCATAGTCCTTACACATTGGAATGAAAGTGAAATACTTATACAGGGGAAGATCTGCTCCTGATCTGCACATAAATATAAACAAAAAAGTGACGGTTACCCCATAAGAATTAAATGGACATCTACATGAAAAATAAATGATTTGGTGAATGTGAAGTCAAAAATATTTTATTCTGCTCTGCATGTATTTCGTTTGGTGGCAATAACCACTGGTCAGAAAAAGATGTGGTAGACCTAGTTCATACATGTGGTAACATTTAGGTACTTACATGAGTGCTTTAGGTTGATATGTTGCTCACTGATCTATTTGTAAAGTTTAGGAAACTCAATATTTTGGACAAATAGTCAACTTGAAAAATTCAATGCCATGGCTGGGATTTGATTCACAGATCTCCTGGTTTCCATCCAGTCGCTCTAAACCATTTGAGCTACCATGGCCAACGTGCTGTCATGACATTAAATTCTCCAATTGACTCATTTATTGTCCTGGTAAACCACTAGGGGCTGTCATATTCGAGATACACTGTTTGCAGTGACTTACTATTGTAAGTACTTGAGACCCAGGTTACCATTAAATTCTTATTATTTACATTAACTGATTGAAATTACTCGTTCTGTCACACTAGCCATGTAACGGCTAAGGCTTTGGATAGAGTTAAACTGAAAAATCCTGGACATGGCATTGAATTTTTCAGTTTGACTATCTGTCCAAAACCTTAGTCTATACACGGCTAGTGTGAAGGAATGATTAATTTCCATCTATTAATGTAAATTGAATATTTGTTTGAGAATCAGCTAAACTTCTTAGACCAACAGATATGTGTAGTTCGGCACTGGCATTGTAGATCATGTTTAGTGCCAATCGATGTGCGGTTAGGATTAGGATTACTACAGAGAGCATTTGGCACCAAAACCTGTGGTTTATTATACCTAAGCTACAACTGGGGTATCCTCGAGAGGAAGAATGGGGCAATAGGAGACAGAGGACAGTCGACCCAAGGAGTCATAACAGTCAAAGTATAAACTTGAAAGAAGCGTAGGGACAGTGAAGCACAAATTAATACAAAATTGTACAACTTGCACTAGTCCAGTATCAGCTGAGGATAGGAGCAAGAGCTCTTGAAACATGTCCTGTGAATAAACAGTATGAGTGAAGCAATGTGTCAATATATTCTCGATTCAATTTTGTATTAGTCATAACAGTGCCGAGATAACTGTTACATAACTCGAAGATTCTAGTGCCGTCTTGTTCATTCTAGAAATACAAAAAGAGGTATATACATAAGAGATCTTGACATGCCAGCAAGGAGAGTCGTAAAGTGAGAGTTGAAATGGATCTTGATTCATGAGCATACAGCTGTATTTTGAAAGTGAACGCTTTTGTTTGTTTGTGGATGGCGACCTTGGAAGATTGTAACTGTGTATGAGATGTAATTCTGCTACTGTAAGGGTTGACCAAGGTGTATTTCTACAGAAATAAAGAACATTTTGAATTTATGCAAATTGCACTTTTAATTCTACAAACCCACAAAGTCACAATATGATGTTTTATCTGCCTCTCTCAGTACGGATAGTAAAAATTTGCAACTTTTACATATTTACCAAATATGGCCAGTTTTATTTAGATAAAAGATGGAGCACAGGATTGCTTGTGTTCCCAGGAACATCCAAATAAAACTCCAGCCACAATCAAGGAAGCCATTAATATATATAAAAGCATTCAACCATCAACCATTACAATATTGCTGATATCAGTTCAAGTATTTTAGCCTCTATACTTCACCCCCCTAAACCATGTAGTTTTATATACAAATTTTGTGTTTTGTTTATATTTGCTGTTTTCATAGACAGTTCCCATAGGTTCTTTTAACCATCCTAATGGTTTGATGGTAGACTCATCGAAATAAGCATTGAACTTTTTCCATTTGAATCTCAGTTTTGGATCCTTTTTGCTGTTTGCAGGTCCAATGTTTGGCATCAGTCCTGCTTTCTGTGCCATTGCAACCATTTTGGAAACCCTCTTCTGCTGAGTTCTACAGAGTTTGGTTACTCGACGTGGCAGCATGCACCCATCAGACCTCAAAAACTGACTCAGAATCAGCACATCCTGAAAAATATACAAACATCTACCATTATTTTACTGCAGAGTAATGATGTTAGACTGGCAAGTCAATTTAAGTTGTTAGTGATGCAAAATGTTTTGTTTGAAGAGAAAAAAACTTTTAATAAAAAAAGTACTATGGGTAACATGTGGCCATATTTTTATAAACAACTGATAGATGAGTCAACATGAAAAATTCAATGCCGCGGCCGGGATTTGAACCATGGATCTCCTGGTTTCCGTCCAGTCGCTCTAACCCATTGAGCTACCATGGCCAATGTGAATTTTGAATTTTTCATGTTGACTCTATCAACAACCTTAGCCTATATACGGCTAGTATGAAGAAATTATCAATTTCCATCAATTAACTAAAATAACTGACTGATCGATTATTATAATGCACAAGATTTAACTTGGCACTTTTTGCACTATCCCTGTCTAGCACGGGAGCTGGGTTTCTTTCCTTGAAATGGTCAGTCCCTTTTAAAGCGCTATTTTCTCCATAATTACCTGCAGTGTTATGAGGGTAAGTACAAGCAGGTATCAGTGGTGTTGTAAGTGAATTATTGGTTGTTAACGTGTTGGAAACGTGAAAAATGCTTTTAGAAGTTGAGAATTTTGTGATTATTTTAAACATACTGCTGGAAATAGTGCTTGTGTCTGTGTTAGTTTCTAGGAGGCGTGGGCAGAAAGAGAAAAGCTATAAGATCAGACGGTAGGGAAATTGTGATTAAGGTTCATACATTTTTTACAGACGAATACGAGGCCCTAAAATGCGGAAAGCCACTATATCTTTGTTGAGCATGCTGCTGCACCTACAGATGTTTCAATTCGAACTGCGAAAAGAATACTTAAAGAACAAAATGAAGTGAAAGTAAGTGGTAAAAAAACGTCCGAATGCAAAACCCACAAAAACAGCAATAGACTCTTTCTGTGCCGCTGCAATAAGACAATCTATTTATTCACTCTATCGGACTTCAAAGACAAAAAGAGTAAAAGTTGTTCAACAGGAGTTTATGGAGCTTTCAAAAAGCACTGCATCAAATGAAATTTAGATTTATAAAGAACTCACGTGAAGGAAAGTTTCTGATGCAATGGCCATACATTGTTGCAAAAAGATTTGCATTTCAAAGAAAAATGAAAGAGGTAAAGACTTCCGTTGCTCCTATTATTTACTTAGATGAAACCTGGATCAATATAAATCATAAGAAAAACAAAGTGTGGAAAAGTGAAGACGATTTTAAATTTCCACTACGCATCCCGATATGCAAAGGCCAGCGTTTTATAATCTTACATACGAGAAGTAGGACAGGTTTCATTCCCAACGCTCTTCTGAGTTTTAAATCATTAAGAAATGGATAGTGAAACTTTTAAGAATTGGTTTATTAATCATTTGTTACCCAACATTCCCCCCAATAGCATTATAGTAATAGACAACGCATCTTATCATTCTATTCAAATCAACAAGGCTTCAATATTATTATCACTTAAATCAGTAATGCAATCATGGCTCCATGACAATAATATTGAGTTTGAAGCATGTTCCACCAAAGCTGTACTTTATGAATTAATGAAAAAAGACGGTCTCAAAATTTATGAAACAGATCGCATAGAACAAATGCACGGCAATGCTGTAATATGATTACCTCCGTATTATTGTGATTTAAATGCTATAGAACTCTTACAGGCACAGATAAAAAATGATGTCCCAAAACACAACATATCATTTAAGCATAGTGAGGTAAAAGTGTTATTTGTTAGTGCAGTAGATAAAGTGTCCGAACAAAATTGGCAGGGTGCTTGTGAACATGTTGAAAAAATAGAATAGTTTTATTGGGAGAAAGATGGATTAATAGATGAAATTAGTTAAAGGTTCATAGTTAATTTAGAAGATGATTCAGATAGTGAACATGAACATTTTGAACTTTTTAACAATTACGAAGGGGAACAAGGACCAAATTTGGAGGACGAAGTATCATCTGCCACTGATATGTTTGTCCTGCCTGACAGGACAGAAAAGAAGGGCGGGTTAGAAAGAGATCGTGAATACGTATTTCTCTATCTAAAAGCCAGGGGCCAAGTTAAATCTTGTGCATTATAAGTTATATTAACGGGGAAAATGACAGTTCTCTATGAATAAGGTGCTGTTTCCACAAATCTATATTGAGCATGAATGACATTTTTCCTTAAGTTAATTGGGAGTCGATTAATAACACAAAACAACACTCACTTTTAAATTTTCCCGGAACCGGTTTCTGAGGCCTTCCCTCTATCTTCAGCCGGACATCGACTAGTTCTCATTGGTGTAGCTGGCAATATTTTGTCTTCGGTCTCCTCTGGTGGCGGTTCGAGGAACTTGCTGAACAAATCTTTCTGGGGGATGTCGAAATTGAATACTTTGTTCCTATTTTTTGAAATAAAGATTTGTTCCCATGTGGACAGTTCTTCTTTTCCTGTTGTATGTTTTAGTAATTTTGGTTCTGGATTTATGTTGTGGTTTTTTTCCCAAAAATGCATGGCAACTGCTGATTTTTCTAATTGTTTGTATTTTATGTTCCTAAAGTGTTCCTTTGCTCTTGTTTCTAAATTTCTTTTGGTTTTTCCAATATAAATTTGACTACAGTCACAGCATTCAATTTGATATATACCAGATTTTTTGTTAGATGGAATGGCATCTTTGATGTTTGAGCAAATTAGGTTTTTTAAGGAGTAATGGTTCACTGGAGCTAGTTGAATGTTTTGTTTTTTGAAGACTTTTTTGAATTTATCAAAGGCCCATGGATGGTAAGTGAATTTTTTGAAGATCATTTTAGTTTCTGTAGCTGAGAGGGTTGTGGTTTCCTTTAGTAGTTTCTTCTTTTTTGCTAAGTTCACTTTTTTGTCTACTAGTGATTTGGGAAAGTCATTTTTCTGTGCTATTTCAATAATTTTGTTGTATTCTGTTTTGTATTCTTCTGTTGTGAGAGGGATGTTGACCAGTCTGTGTGCTAAACTATTAAAGATTGCCTGTTTGTGGGATCTTGGATTGTAGCCACTAGCTTTTATGTAGTTGTCTGTCTGTTTTGGTTTTCTGTAAATGCCAAAGTTTATTCTATTTTTATTTCTGATTATTTTTAGATCTAAAAATGGTAAATGCTCGTCTTTTTCAACTTCTACAGTGAACTTGATGCTTTTTTCTTGAATATTTAAAAGTTTTAGTGCATCACTGATGTGTTTTTTTGGCACTATGGCAAATATGTCATCTACATATCTTTGCCAGAGTTTGAACATCCATGGGAAACCTTTAGTGATCCTTATTTCTAGTGCACTCATGTACAGATCGGCCAGGAAGGGTGATAAGGGGTTGCCCATTGCTAAACCAGAAGTTTGATAGAAATATTTTGTTTGAAACTGGAAGAAATTCTGTTCTATGCATAATTTGGTAAGTTCGATGTAATCTGAAATTTCAAGTGATGACATTCCAAGTGATTTGAGCCATTTTTCTATCAATGTTGGGAGTTGTTTAACTGGTATGCTGGGAAACAGTGATTTAACATCAAATGAGACTAGTGTGTCTTCTTCATTTAGTTCAGTATCCTTAATGTGTTCTATAAGTTCATAGGAGTTTTTGATGCTTAGGCTATCGAATTTTGGAAATGAGTTGAATTTGTTTGTTAGCCATTTTGCAAGTTTGTATGTTGGTGAATTTATACTGCTAACTATAGGTCTCATTGTTATGGATGGTTTGTGTATTTTGGGTAAGCCATAAAGTCTAGGTAAGGTTGGGTTATCTGGTTTAACTGCATATTTGTTTGATATTATACTTGATTTTGCTATTGTTTTTTCAAATGATTTTATGCAAGCTGTTAATGGATTTTTGTTAATGGTTTCATATTCACTGTTAGTTAGCATTTCTTCCATTTTTTCAAGGTAATCAGATTTATCCATTATTGACTATTTTGTTACCTTTGTCTGCCTTGGTGTATATGACGTTTTTTTGTTTCAATGAACGTATAATATTTTGTTTGCTCTTCTGAATGGATCTGGTTTTTATTTCTTCCAAAATATTTTCACATTGGCTTTTAAGTGGGTTTTGTTTTGATACTGGTAGACACTGTGCCGAAATGTTTATATCTGCAATGTAGTCCTCAATTTCGTTTGAAAAACTTACGCAAGTTTTTAATCCTTTGTTTAGAAGACCTAATTCTTTTGTGGAGAAATTTTGATTTGATAGATTTACAACGTTTTCAAAGTTTTGCGTGTTTGTTTTTTCGTTTACGCTACTTGTTGCTGTTTTGCATTTAGCGTGTGGACTAATTGCTGCAGGACTCAAGTTTCTATTTTCGATGTGTCTCTTATTCTTAAACTTTTTTTCGGTATGGTTTCAAATCTTTATTTCAAAAAATAGGAACAAAGTATTCAATTTCGACATCCCCCAGAAAGATTTGTTCAGCAAGTTCCTCGAACCGCCACCAGAGGAGACCGAAGACAAAATATTGCCAGCTACACCAATGAGAACTAGTCGATGTCCGGCTGAAGATAAAGGGAAGGCCTCAGAAACCGGTTCCGGGAAAATTTAAAAGTGAGTGTTGTTTTGTGTTATTAATCGACTCCCAATTAACTTAATTTATACAACACTGTTTTCAACACTTCCATGAAAGGACATTTTTCCTGTTTGGAAGGATACATTATTTAGTACATTTCTATTGCTAGAACATTTTTATGGATTATTTAACAGTTTTGAATGAGAAATATTGTACAAGAGCCAATCTATCACTAACAAACCCACTGATCTGCTGGCTATTGATGGAGAAACAATGGGAGATCTGACATCAAGGTGGAGAAGTCTGTGATATATCTTGATTACCTGCATGGACACGAGTTGCAAAGTTGAATAAGGCTTGGAAAATTCAATGCCACTGCCAGAACCTGAACCAATGATCTTTTGCTTATGGTAATGCTGTAGATTTACCAAAATGACATGTCTTAAGAATGCAGTACTTACTGTATGTTTGACATCCAGGCCCAAACTGCATAGCGGACAAGGTCCTTCTCCACTATCCTTCTTAATCACATATGGCTCTCTATCTGAAGACTTTATCACAGCCTCAAACACTCGTGTCTTTCCCTCTTGTGATTCAACAACTGTTGAAAACATAACATACATTAATACACCTACATAAAAAAACTGTAATTTAGTGGAGTGAAACTTTTCAGAAGTTAAAAAAACACACACAGACACAAGATGTTTTTATAAAAAATCTTTAACAAATAAACACAAACTAAAAATAGCCCAAGCACAAAGTAAACATATATATGTATTTACTTAAAATGAGTTGGTACTAGTGAAACTAATATCACTTCTTTTAATCTCTGTTAACATATTTTGGGAGCATGTATTCCCGCCTTCAGAACATGTTCAACTGAACCTTGTTGTTGTTTCTGTTGACGGTTGTCTATAACGACAGCATCATGTGGCGGTAAATGTACTTCCAGAGGGCAGTTGGTGGTGGAAAATCAAAATTCATTAACTGTCATTTGTTTCAAAATGAAACATTAGCCTAGTTACACGGAACAAATTTAGTACACAGAAATTACTTTGTAATAGATTAAAAGATGCTATACCACAAGACAAAAAGGTGGAATTTACAAAATAAATTGTTCCGAATGTGATTAAATATTAATATATATATAAAAAACAAAAAGAAATCTGGAAACCAGACTAAAGGAACATATGAGATTTTGGTTAATTGATGGAAATTATTCATTTCTCCACACTAGCGGTAAATAGGCTAAGGTTTTTGATGGATAGAGTCAACATGAAAAATTCAATGCCACGGCCGGGATTTGAACCACGGATCTCCTGGTTTCCGTCCAGTTGCTTTTACCCTTAGCATGGCACGTTGGGTTAGAGTGACTGGACAGAAACCAGGAGATCCGTGGTTCACATCCCGGCCATGGCATTGAATTTTTCATGTTGACTCGAACATATGAGATGCTTAAAATACAAACAAATGATAAATCTGCAGTTTCACACCATCTCTGGACAACCAACCATAACATCAAACTGAACATTACACTAATCAAACCAACCAGTCATGCAGCAGAATTGGACACATGGGAAAAGATCTTTCTGAAACACAAACAGTTAATGAATTTTGATTTACTGCCAACAAGTACCCTCTGGAAGTACACTTCATTGCCAAATGATGCTGTCATGATAGATGACCACCACAATAGAAACAACACAGATCAGTTGGACACATTCTAAAGATGGGAACACATGCCCCTGAAACATGTTAACAAATTTAAGTTAGCTGAATCTATAAGGGTTGAGAAATAATGAGGTAGGGATATGTGAATTTTGTGGAGATGAAGAGAGCACTGTTCATTACCTGATAGAATATAAGGAGAAAAATACGGGATAAGAAATGGGACAGTATGAGCAAAGACGAAGAAATAACATCAAGCTGTTCAGGAAAACCAAAGGCTTATGGCCAGCGGACCTGAGTCAGTGAGTACATCTTAGGTCAGCAATTTGTACAGGATGTACAATAAGTGCATGTATGATGTTAAAGTCATCGTAGTGAAACTGTAATGGAAAATGTACAAATAAATATCAAATCATATATCAAGTTAATTGATGGAAATTATTCATTTCTTCACACTAGTCATATGCAGGCTAAGGTATTGGATTGAGAGGGTCCCTATGAACCAGTGGATCTGTGGTTCAAATCCCGGCTGTGGTATTGAATTTTTCATGTTGACTCTTATCAATGTTAACAAATATTAAAAAAAGTGATGTTAGTGTTACTAGTAGCAACTCATTTTAATAAATTACATGAAGTATCAGACAAAAGATATATTCCATGGAAGATAAGTCAAGCAGTTTCAGTTCCATTTCTACACAGCACTGGAACAGGAATATTAAGAAATATCAGTAAAATAATTGAGAATATCTAGGAATTGCTTAGGGAGTAGATAACACCACCTCGGAATCCTATAACTCACCTACCCACCATCCCTATTTAGGAGATTTACTTTCACAGGACAACAGTATATGACACGTAAAATACCGTACATGTGTGAATTAAATGCTAACCTAAGGGAAGAAGTGCAGTCAGCTAAAATTTTAACTCCTAATGGCAATGCCAAGTTTGGCATGATTTTAAGTAGTTGTAATACAGTTAAATGTGTATTAGACGTTATTTAATATTGCTTTTCTCCCTTACTACACTGGATCATTAGAGTTTATCTACACCAATGTTTCAGTTATGCTGCTTCACGCTTCTTTTTATAAAAAAATATATCTTGGCTGTATTTCACAGCTTTGGTCCTTCAATTCTTCAGCTATGCTTTTCAGCTTAGGGCCCTCAAGCTATGGGATATCCTTTAAATTTGGGTTCAAAATCATTTGCTATTTGCATAAAGATGGCAGTGTTTCTTAGAGTCAAGTTGGCATTTGTAATATCAGTCTACCATAAACAGAGTACAGTAGACAATGGTTAGAGAGAATACTTGATTATTTCACGATAAGAAGGAATTGTTGAAGCTGTTTGTGGGATATATTTGTTCACACCAACAACAAACTCAAATCTTATCAAAAGAGAGCATGAGTGTGTCAGAATATTCTATACATCACCAAACTCTTTTTGAGCTAAGAAGATATATTTAACTGCTCTTAAAAATATCTATGCAGGAAGGCTTATTTAATTTAAGGTCAGAATATTATGCATACTTGTATAATTTAATATGCTCATGTTAAGTTAAATTATATAAAATTTATCTGCATAATCTATATTGTAAATGCCAGTCAAAGGTTCGGAATGCATGATCTAAAATTGTGATAGACACAAAAATGTGTGGTGTTCTTGATTTGAATAATTGATGGATTTTCTGGAACAAAGGGAATGGAAATGGAGGGGTAATGATACCATTGATGAAGGCTTGTTGCTCTATGTATTCAAGTTTTAACTGTATTTTCTTGCTGCTAATTTCTTTATTGTCTCCTGCAGTTTTGGTTCATAACCGCTAAAATTATCGTACTTACTCTCTTTAACAAAATGTGTTCCAGACAGAGAAAATCCTCTGGATAAGGTTATCGGAAGTGCCATTTTCGCCAATTGCGACGTACTTCTTAATAAGTTCAACATTCTCTAAGTGGTGCCCATATAAAATATGATCTTCTTAAAGTTGTTTAAAACATAATTTAATTACTATGCGAATATTTACAATAGCACAATATACCCCATGTCGCCATGTTCCCTTTTTCCGGAGGGATAGCCAACATTCTTCTCTTCGTTTTTTAATACCTGGTTAAGTCATGGTGTTTAACTTCGTGGATTTCCGAAGCGGCCTAAACAATACAGTTGGACTTTCGCCACAGCATGTTTTAGTATTTATTCATAAACGGAGTTTTCCAAAATCATAAGCTCCTATGGCAGTTGGCATCCTTGCTGCTTGTTCTTTGTGGTTTTAAAGGAAGCAGCCAGTGAGTTATACTCTGTGATGAATTGGATAAAAATTTGACAAATAGTGGTTCAGCTGCGAAAAAGACATTAAACGCCTGTGTTTATCAATACCGAACTGGAAATATGTTGATAGTCGCATTATTTTCTTCCAACATCAAGCCTGTTGAAATCAGCGATGAAGGACTTTCAGTTTCGGAGGTTAAGAAACACATTTTAGAACAGTGGGTAAGGAATGGTTAAACTTATACAATCTCAATCTTTAACTTTTAAATGTGCTTTTCACATAGATTCTTAAGGATGAAGTAGATATTTAGGTTTCCTAAGTTAATGAATTGTACCAAGCACTCAAAAAAATATAATTAAACTGTTAAATAATGGTGACGATCTTCTCTCATAGTGTGTCAAATGGTTAAATCGTTCTTTCCACTAAATATTATTTTTGTCATATAGTGCCAGTTAAATATAATTGCCTGATAATTATCAGGAAGCTTTTTTTTTTAACTAAACGAAAGGCGCACTGCTAAATTTAACAAATGATACAGGACTAGCATTGTTTGTGAGATACATTTGATCCGCCAGTAACCAAGATCTTTTTTCTGAGACAGTATACATTATAAATTCATGGTTTGACCACATCTAAGAACAGTCTAGAGAATACATGGTTCCACTCCTGTATTGAAGCAAAGCAAGTATATGAGAAGTACTTTAGTGAGTATAGGGTAGCTGTATAATAATCCTGGGTAATTAACGAGTGGTTTGAATACAAAATATTGCTACAGTGAAGTCTGGTTAGCCCACTTGCATTCTATTTTAAGCAACGCTACTTATATAGGACAAACTTTGCCATTTTGAGATGAAATAGTCAGTATTGAGCATTGTTATGACATGCATGCAAACAAAAGAAGTATGGTTTGGTGTCACCACTGATTGCTAATTAACATAAGCTTATATATAAAGTGACTAAACCTAACCAAACCTCAGCTCTCCTACCATGAATCAGAAAGCTGAAGTCATAGCATTGTTAAGAAATGCATTTGAATGAAGGTGTTAATTAGTGTTTATTAGGTAAATTTTTCCTAGTTACACAATAAAGGAATAATGTAATAGAGTACATGAAAAATTAAAAAATAATTTTCTATCCAAAACCTTAGCCTATATATGACTAGTGTGAAGAAATGATTAATTTCCATCAATTGACTTGAATAATGTAAGGTACAATATAGTGACTGAGTTTTGCTTCAATATGTGGATGTAATGGAACAAATTCATGGAAATCCTAAGCTCTCCTTTTTTCTCTTGCTTTTACTTATATCTTATTTACTGGGAATAACCTAAATGTACAAGGGACATAGGTAAATGAAGGGCTTCAAAGTCTTAATTTTAACACATTAATGTTAATAACTTAACCTTTGCTCTTGGGTACAGTTGTCTTGATAAAATAAAGGTATAAATAAAGAACAGCAGTTTCATGACATGATTTTGTTAATCAGGGAATCACAGATGAAGTATACTTGGTGCAAAATGGAAGACGCATTTCGGAGGACACTGTACTATCCAGCAATGCAATTTTTGCAGTGCCTCGTCTGGTTGGAGGAAAAGGGGGTAAGTTATTTTTTTGTAATGTCTTATGCTGAACATTCTTTAATTTTGACATATATTACAGTTTGTGGGATACTTTCATTGGTTAAAACATAACTTACATAAACGACTGATTCACAGTTATTTGCCAAAATTATTATTTGCAGGTATTATTACCTGCCTTTCTGAATTTAGAATGAAATGCCATATTCCTGAAATTAACAATGATATTGATGATCATTACACAGAATGCATTAGGTCCATTATAGATTTATGTTTTAAATACCAAAGATAATTTTTTTTCATACCCGACAGTTGACAGTGAAGTCATTTTACATTCCAATATTTGTCATGATCATTCTGTATATTGTGAACTGATGTTTTTGAAGATGATTATAGTCCATTTCTTCACTTAGACTGGGGAGTCATGCATTCCGATTTAGCCATACAATTAAGGGTAGACTTTTACTTGCCCGTTTATGAAATGCATTTTGATACAGTCTAATTTAATGATCAGTAGAATCTGTAGATCTGCTTACATTATTACATTCACTGTAGAAATTGTTTTCTTTTTGTTCATTGTACTTGTTATGTGAGATTTTGAAAATGGATAGTAAAATTATCTTTTGTGTGAAGTTAAGAGAAATGAAAATGTAAAAGATTTAGCATATGCAAATTTGTGCTTCTTCCTTATGCTTGCAATGTGTACAGTTTCTTAAATATTCATTCCATAAAAAGATTATAAATAAGGAAACTTGTCTGAAACATTATGGTTGTAAAGTTTTGTTATGCAACCTTTTTAAAAAAATTGAATAATAGATGCAATATTTAATATTTTATTTTGTGCATTAGTAGAACTTACAACATTTTCTCTAAACAGGTCCTAAGACATTTCATTTCATCATTTTTGTGTAATGAAATTAAAATACACATACACATTGGTTTTCGAAAAAATAAATCAACAAATTCTGCACTGATGAATTTCATTGAACATGTGTATGAAACTCTAGATAGTAAACAATTAGGGATATGCATTTTTTTAGATCTTACAGAGGCGTTTGATCTGGTTGATCACAAACTTCTACTAGAAAAATTATCCTCGTATGGCATAAGGGGGTTAGCTTTAGATTGATTCAGATCTTATCTGGAGAATAGAGAGCAATCAGTGGAAATAGAGTATTTTGATAGCGAAACGAGTGAAGTTAGAACTCAGATTTCAAGTAGCGCTATAATGAAATATGTGGTCCCTCAAGGTTCGGTGCTTGGGCCTCTTTTATTTATAGTGTACATTAATGATTTGGCAGATAATGTAGAAAACAGAACAGATATAAATGTTACACTTTTTGCAGATGATACAAATATTTTTATCAAAGGGGTGAATAAGAAAGGGGCAGATGTACATATTGAAAATAGTCTAAAATATACTATTAAAAAATGGTTTACTGCCAATATGTTAATATTGAGTAAGGAGAAAACAGCAGCCCTAAGCTTCTATAATAAAATGAGTGGAAGTCAATTGTATCCAAAATTAATGCTGGGACAAGACCAAATACATTATGTAAAAACTATCAAATTTCTGGGACTAATACTAGATGAAAATTTAAGTTGGGAAACTCACATAGAGACATTGACGAAAAAACTTTGTAAAATGTGTTTCTTAATCAGGGCAATTACAGGCATGTCGAGCTTGAAAGTTCAGAGAGTAGTGTACTTTTCATATATTCACAGTTTGTTGGTGTATGGTATAATTTTTTTGGGAAATTCTAAAAGTATTCAGATACCAAAAGAAAATAATTAGAATCATAGCGGATCTCTCAAGCACAACTAGTTGTAAGCCAAACTTCAGTAAATTAGGTATCTTACCTCTGCCAAGTATATACATATATGAAACTCTTGTACATATGAAAGCAAGCCTAAGTTTATTCAAAACAAATTCTGAAATTCATATACACAACACTAGAACAAAGAATAATTTATTTGTGAAGTCACACAAAACAAAGATGTATGTAAATAGTTTCACATATGCTGGCTTACATCTTTACAATAAGCTACCTGAATCTATAAAAAAGATTGAATCACAACATCAATGTAAGAAATTGTTATTAAACTTCCTTAGAGCCAATAGCTTCTACAGCGTGGATGAATTTTTAAATGTGTAAATATTTAGTTAGCTACCTTAATTATAAATATTGTACTTAGTTTTTAATTTTACGTGTCCTATAACATGTACATGTTTTAATGGATGAATCAATAAATCAAATCAAAACATTAGGATCAATATTCATAACAGTTAAAAAGAAAAGATAAGGAAAAAATTATGAATTTTATTAAATTTACTAAGTTTTCTGCAATTAATTAGTGAAGTTCTACCTTTTATGTAACATATTTGTGAATATAACAGCTGCCCTCTGTTCTAACAGATGTAAAATAGTCGATTTTATTCTCTCATACATTTATAATGGTGAGAATTATATTAAGTTAAATTTGAGCTATATGGAATAACTGATACTTCTAGAAAGAATATAACACATTTTAAATTTTTGTACAAATTATGTAATGCATTTTTGAAAATTAATAGTATTGGATGCTACATTTGCAGGTTTTGGATCCATGCTTCGTGCCATTGGAGCACAGATTGAAAAAACAACAAATAGGGAGGCATGCCGGGATCTCAGTGGGCGCAGGTTGAGAGATATCAATGAAGAGAAAAGGTAATGAAACATCCAGGTATTAAATAACTATAAAAAGCAAGTCAGCATTCTGTAATACTTCTGAAGAGGAATATGTATAATGTGATGACTTATTATATTTTGAGTCAAACTAGAACTCCATGCTCCATATATTGCTAATGTTTACCTAGAACGCATTTAACATTGATATTAGGAAGGCCCTCACAAAACATGTTCTTGTACTATAATAAAGGCATTTACAGACATACTTTGGTATCAGTTGGTTTTTATTCCTGGTTTAAATATATTAAATATAGACCATAGCTCGGTGTACATTGCTGGAGACTCATATTTAGTCTCTGGTTAGTTATTAAAATCTTCGTGCGTAAATGATCAACAGTATTACCAACTTGCCTACAGACTTTAACAGATTTTGATATGTAACCGTTGCTAAAATGTTACAGGTTGAAGAACTGGATTGCACAGCAAGCAGAAAGAGAGCGAGAAGCAGCTGAGCGCAGATTGAAGAAATTGGAACGTCTTTGTGCTGAGCCTAAACACAATTTCCAGGATACAAAATTTGGGGAAGAACGGTCCAAACTAACAGAGGAAGTCTGTAGTGCAGTTGAATTGGGTACTTATGCTTTATCAAGACTTAAAAGACTCAATTTCATTAAAAGATGTTAAATAGTAACGCATAACTCATAACTTGTTCACCACTCTGTTATGATGCTTGCATATCAGCAAGGTTTTAACTAAAATGTTGAGTAACTGTCAATGTCACCAAACAGTGTGTATTTAACAGCTTGTGGATGTTGGTAATTGGGATTTATATTTTTAACTTGCATCTATAATTAGCCATTTTTCCCATTCATGGATATAAATGGATTTTAAGAGTGATATAACTACAATTATAAATGTAACCCAGGGCGTAACAGTCCAAAGTAGGCCTGACACTGCCAACCTCACATCTACATATGCAAGGCAGAGTGGGGGATCATTGAACTGATACAGGGAGGAGATGGAGATTGTCAGCATCTTGGCACTCCCAGCCGGAAAGTTGCCTCTGACCAGGGTTTGCTACCTAACATAGCTCCTCAATTTTCTCACAATGTTGAGTGGACACTAACCTAAAATCCACACCCCTCAGGTGTGGGATTGATGATGGGCACATTTTGGGTGCAGGGAACCAAAGGACATGCTCTGGCCCACTACGCCATGGATTATAAAGTCAACACTCACCAAAACACAGGCTGCAGAAGACTTTAAGATCCTAAAGTCTTTTCTCTCATTAATTACAAATTCAAAACAGAAAATAGAGGCAGTCTCATTTAGTGCCATTGCAAGTGCATGAAGCCAGCCAAACCTGAAGTGTAGGATTTGCTGTTTGAATGATTCTAGTATATGCATTCACAGTAAAGTGCATATTCATTATTTTTATTTTTTTCTTAGGAGATCTAAATATAGAGCATTGTCAACAGAGTTTATTTGTGGACTGAGGACGCAAGCAATTTGTTTGTGAAATCGATCTCCATTAGAAAGATTAACACCAATTTCTTAAGTTAAGTGAAGCCTTAGTGGCAAATATTTGTATTTGTGTAACTTTTAAAAATGTTGTTTATTTTAAGTAATAGTAAATTTCTTCTAAGAAATTATGTACAGTAACATTCTAATTCAAAGGTTCAGCGAGAATAAACACTGCTATGAGTTCACAACAGGCATTAGTTTCACTGAATACCTGTTGTTCCAATATTACAAATTTACCTGATTGGTATGCTATTAACAGTGAAGTTGCTAATTTAGCTGTACCTAGCACCTAGCTGTATAACTGCACTGTGGCTTCACCCTGCAGAGTAAACCATATAAAGCAGAAAATGTCGTCTCGTCGCTACATATTGCATATCAAGTTTCCAGTTTATCTGCTTTGGAATTGTATATTATCTTGTTACAAGTACCGTAACATCTCATGAACAGGGCATTGTCAAATATACATTCTCCGTACTGATCTTCACAACATTTTAATGCAACTTCTGTTCTGTCTAGAATCATATGTGTGCTTTCCAATAAACACTTATTTCAGAGGAATGTGAAGCCCATTGTCAATAGCATACTTAATTCTTTTTCATAAATGGATGAACTGTATTGTGTAGAAAATAAGGGAAATTATTTGGCAGAAGAGCCTATTGACTTGATAATTTGTTTTATTGTCTGAATGGATCTCTTTATAAATCAAATTATAATTTGTATTTAAAACTTGCATTACTTTTGCAGGTTTTGAAGTTGCTACGAGCAGTAAAGTAGAGAAGAGTGGGAATAAACGAAAAGCAGAGACACCAGCTAATGCAGCAAAAAAGAAGAAAACATGTTTATGGTATGCATCTATAATTTCAGAATCCTCGAAAGCAGTCCTTTCAAGTACAACCTAACCTTATATATTGCTCCCAAAAGGATCACTTTTTCTTATTTATAATTTTGATTTTGAAGTCTAGGAATACTTTCAATGGTAACATATTAACAAAACTCCTCAAAAATTAATTCCCTTCATTATTTCTTCAGAAATTTCAGTCCTAAAAACATTCTAAATTATGTATTTTTTTAATCAACCATCACCACTAAACCTGATTTTAGGTTAAATGTGATTTTTAAGCTCAGATAAAGTAAAGGCTGTTCCGTTGGCTAAGTGGTTAGACCACCTGACTCTCACCAAGGTGGCACAGTTTTGATCCCAGGCGACCACAAAGTGAGATGTGGTGGGCAATACAATGCTGGGGTGGGTTTTCTTTGGGTCCTCCAATTTCCCCTGCCAACATTTCACCAATTGCTCCATTATCATCTTTCATCCATTTTGCCCTCTTTACGTTCATCAACTTCCCTCACTCACATTCCAGGGACCAGGCTGATCACCCATCCCTGGATTTCTCTCTATAACCATCGGGCTCCCTTGCCCAGATGCCTAAAATGGTATGAGGGGTAGAGGACCATAAAGGAACAGGACTGTTTGCTATATCAAGAGCAGAAAAAGAAATAAAGTAAACATTAAATTTAAATGTGTAGTGTTTAATGCCCGCTTTTACTACATACGGCACCGCAGGCGGTGGCATTGAAGATACATGAGATGAAGATGGAACACCGGTGGAATGAGATGGCGGGGGAAACCGGAGATCCCGGAGAAAACCTGCCCCAGTGCCGTGTTGTCCACCACAAATCTCACTTTGCGGTCGCCTGGGATCGAACCCGGGCCGTCTTGGTGAGAGCCAAGCGGTCTAACCACTGGGCCACGGCGTGGCCATTAAATTTAAAGGGAGTCGATTAATGACACTACACAAACAGTTGTTTAGTGTCATTAATCGACTCCCTTTAAATTTATCATAATAACACTGTTTTCAACACTTCCAAGAAAGGAATTGTAAAGTAAACATTATTAAAATATATACAAATATAATAATTTGTAACATAAAACTTCACTTATCTTACAAGAAATGATGAAAGTTTTCTTATTAATTGATGTGAATTGATTGCTGACATCCCTCATCAGCTCTGTGCTGTGTGTGTGGGGGGATGGTGTTCTGTACGTATGCCATGTGTAGACCGCTGCTTGCCAATGAATAATCTCTCCTGTACAATGCAGTGTTCTGTCTGTATTGTGACTTTGTGGATTTGTGAAATTAAAAGTCCAGGTTACAAACGCTAAAAATTGCTCTTTATTTCCATAGAAACACACTTTGTCAACCTTTACAGTAGCAAAATTATGTCACAAACATGCACAACTTGCAAGGTCATCAACCACAAAAGAGTTCACTTTTACAGCTGTTCACGCACACGTGTCCAATTACCGACTGCCTGCCCCTCATCGGCGGGCGGTGGCTTTTATAGCTTACTCACTATCCGGAATGTTCTCAATCAAGACGGCGCTAGAAGAAAGATGAACTCTCCAGAAATCCATCTCCTTCCCCCCCACCGTTTCGGCGAGCTTTTATCTCTGCACTGCACTGCCCATCTCTTTGAACTCGTCGACCATGCTGCCTCGCTGCAACAATGTGTTCGTGACAATATGTTCCTACGTATTGTGGACTCATTTTAGCAATACTCTGCACACAGGCCCCACATAGAGCAGAGGCAATGCCATCAAATTCTGAAGCTGATGGTTGCCTTGTGAGTGTAGAGAAATATCAGCAAAATTAAACCTTTGGTTGTGGTCTATACTGCAAGCACTAGACTTAGTTGTGAGTATCACAACTCTATGGAAAACTCAATGGTTACTTTTTAGACACACAAGTGAATTCTGAGGTTAAAGTCAAATGTCATCTCTGAAAAACTTCTCATCGTAAGAACAGTAATGAATTCCGAATGAGTATCACAATGTCATCTATGGAAAAGTTTAGATCTTACTTGTCTTACATACAGCAGTGAATTGTGAGGTTGTTACAATGCCCAACTATGAAAGAGGTTTGATACTTGCAAACTTACTTAACACGTTTAAAACAATTCCCAGTGTTGGAAAGTCTCACTTTTCTATGTTTTGCCTATTGCATAAGACCCACCCTGCTTGTTGTTACACAAGCAATGGACTGATTAGAGTATAACTTTACCATACTGCAACAAAAGAGACAGACAGCATGTGCAGAGAATTTATAGCTGTAATGCTTCTTCAGATATTGTCATTCTATTTAAATCCCTTAATTATACTTAGCAGTGTATTAATATAATGCTGCACATGTGTTGTCTGATTGCTAAAGATCACATATGTACATGCAAAATATTCCTGGACATAACCTACAAGAACCTTGATTGTTTCAGGGTTGACCCAGATGAAGATGAACTGAGTTCTTCAATTGACAGTGAAGACTCTGATGTGGAAACAAGTACCAAAACATCAGAAGATAAACAGCAGCAGGTGCAGTCTAGTGACACCAGTAAACATGACTCAGGTAATGAAGATGATGTCTCCAGTACTACAGACAAGAAGGATGAAGATTCTACATCAAGTGATACTGGTCAAACTTCTGTAGTGCACAATTGAAAGAACTGTTTTTATCTCAGAAAATCATCTCTGTAAACAGTTTTGTAAGCATAAGTTGTATCATATATATTTCTTTATAAACCATGTATCCAAAACTGTTGTATAAATAAAGAGCTATAAAATGCAGCTATGTATTACTGCTTTTTGTCTTCTAAAAAAAATCTTTTTTTTAAAAACCCTTCCCCCCTGCCCAAATAAAAAGAACTAGCTATTTTTGATGGATAGAGTCAACACGAAAAATTCAATGCCTTGGCCGGGATTTGAACCATGGATCTCCTGATTTCTGTCCAGTCGCTCTTAACCTTTGAGCTACCATGGTCTACCGGGGAAATATACGAGTCCAATGTAGAATTTAATGTCACGTTGGCCATGGCAGCTCAAAGGTTAAGAGCGACTGGACGGAAACCAGGAGATCTGTGGTTCAAATGCCAGCCATGGCATTGAATTTTTCATGTTGAATCTATCCATCAAAAATCCTAGCCTATATACGCTAGTGTGGAGAAATGATTAATTTCCATCAATTAACTAGAACTAGCTATTACTTAGGAATTTTCTTTTCTTTTGCATCACCGGGCCCAAATGACCTTGTTGTCAACGGGCCCTAAAACATCACACACTCACTCACTCACTTTTGCATCACACATAAGATGTAATACAACGTGTTGATAATGGGAGGTAATGACCAACTAATTATGTAAGACTCTTGATATATGCCATAAGAGTTCAACTTGGGAAAACTTGAACATGCAACAACAAATCTAGCACAAAAGTGAATCAAGAAGATATTGACACACTGCTTCACTCACACTGTTTATTCACAGGACATGTTTCAAGAGCTTTAGCTCTTATCATCAGTTGGATCTCAACTGGTGCAAATTATAGTGGTTTCCTCTTTCCCCGTATCGTTGATAGATGTCATCTATCTATGGAGAGCATATTATATGGGAATGTAGAGGTACAGATGAATGGAGGAAAAAAATTGATTAGGTAGAAGTAGCTGAGAAATAAAAGTATTGTAACCGTAAAGAAAATGTTTTCTGATCAGAGTCAGATTAGACAATTAGGAGAATTTCTATGGAAGGTGAGATCCAAATATAAATGGTCAATTAACAGATGTTATGAGTAAGAGTTGACAATGTAAATTTTACAGACGTGTGAAAATTATTAGCAATTTTCAATTTTAAGCAGATATTTTTATTTAATTTCCATTTAATACAGGTACTAACAAATTTCTATTCACTTTCATGACACTTAAAACACAATTGATTAGTATGGCCCCCTCCTTAGCTCTTATGAGGGCAGAAATTCTTTTAGGCATGCCCTGAATTGTATCTTTACACATCTGGTGAATTTTTTCATCATTTTGCCACACTGACAAAATTGTATTCACCGTTGTTTCTTTTGTTGTTGGGTGAAAACTTTTAACTTTCTTCAGCACACACCACACAGACTCAATCTGGGCTGTTACCAGGCTAGTCTAAGAGAGATATGCCACATTCATTAAAAATGTTCATAACACATTTCGCCTTGTGGCAAGGAGCACCATCTTGCATGAACGCCCCATTTCCTGATGGATACCACTCATTCATCATGGGTTTAATGCAGTCCCTTACCACTTCTGAATGCTGCTTAGCATTAATAATTCCCTCTACAATGTGAATTTTCCCTGCTCCATAGACAGAAATTCCACTCCAAATCATTACTTTAGGGAGGTGCTTCACATTCTGCACCTTATATTCCTTTTTAAATGCTTCTGCTGGCCGCCTTCTGACATATTGAGAACTTCCTTCAACCACTGAAACCGTTTCATCACTAAACACTACTTAGAAACAAAAACACTTTGACATATACCTTGCAATAAATAGAAAAAATACTTCAAAATCAACATAGCAATAACATTTTGAAATTCCAGAGAACAGTTTCTGAAAATAAACATAATTTATAAGCTATTTTATGTATTTAATACTTTGCATACCTTAAGCCTACCCAGTCTTTAGATGTCCAGTCCTTGAATGTTTTTGCCCAGGCAAGACGTTTTTTCATCATGGTGGATGTTTGTTTCTGTTTTTTGTGAGGCCTTCTTGCTCTTAAACCAGTCTCAAAAAGTCTTTGTCTCACAGTACTTGCTGAAACTGAACACCCATGTTCTAGTGCAACAGCCTGAATTTGTGTAAAAGTCATACTTTGATTTTTCAGTTGTGCCCTGATCAATATTCTTTTCAAATTCAAAGTTATCACACATTTTCTACCACATTTTCCCACTCTTTGTGGCAAATTTGTTTTATTTTTACTCAACTTTTGTACAAATCTTGTCACATAACATTGGTAGCACTTGGATAAGTGACTTGGTTAATTCCAGTATATGCAATTTATGTAATAGCTTGGTACTAAATAAATTAAAAAAAAAATGTTAGCAAATGTACTCTTCAGTTTTGGAATTATCCTTGATAAAGCCCTACAGTTGCATCACCAGAAGTAGCTTTTCCAACCACCAGTGGTGTGTCCATCATCTCATTCCATGTAGTAAATAAACTATGCACTATGTGTTCCTGAAGACAATGTATGATGCCAAGGAAACACAACAATGGTCTTAGGAAGTAAACATAGGCAAAACAAACTGAAGCATCTCTTTGGTTATTTCTTGTGTTCCCTTTTAAGATATGTACAGTGTATTTAAACAAACCGGATGGGAGTTGTAACGACATTAACTCATCTAGCAGTTAAACAAAGTAACACAGCAAGAAATTTAACTAAAAGTGTTTTAAATAATGTCATCTATCAGCTACTAAAATATGTCTGTCTAATTTTGTGATATCCTGTATATAAAATAGGTTAGACAAATAACCTTAAATATATATGGTATTTTTGCAGCTGATGATGATGTTAGGAAGATCCTAATGAAACGCGTTCTAGGTAAATACTAGCAATAAGTGGAGCATTGAGTACTAGTTCGACTCAAAATTATATTAATATAGTATTTTATTCAAAATTGTTAGCCATTTTTGAGAAAACAAAACATTTAAAAATCTAAAACAATTTGTCACGTAAACAGTGGTTTATGTACATGCTTAGGCTTTCACGGCCGACGTTAATCCAATAAAATGAGTTATCCAGACTTTTGGCTGAAACAGCACTTGAGTACTCCAGTAAACCTGCTCAAGTCAACTTCTAAAAATGCCCGGCGGAGACGGGTGAAACATCAAGTGCTGTTTCAGCCAAAAGCCCGGATAACACATTTTATTGGAAACAGTAGTTTGTTTTGGATTTCCTTGAAAATCTTTGTCTTATATCCCTGGAAGATATGAAATTACAAATTTGTATCTTCACATGCCTCACACTGTTTTTAAGTTATGTGGTTCAGAAACACACAATTCTTTTTGTTCAAATACTTCCTTTGGATTCATGAAATCTCAAAACATTTCCAGTGAAATCTCTGTATCAAATTTTTGAGTGGAAAGTACTTCTTGTACGTGTTATGGGTAAGTATTAGAGAGAGTAACAACTTTTCTTGCCCATTTTCAAAATTTTCATTGTTGTGAGTTTAGTTTCTTTAGGATGCATTTTAGTTTGGTGCAACGTCTTAAAATAAGCATTTATTCTATAGCTCATGACTTTATTATTACGAACTTACCATTTAAACTGTTGGTTTTAATATGAATTAGAAAAGGTAAGGGCCTGGTTAGATTGCTTTCATCCAACAAGAAACTGTGACAACCAATATCTATTTTGTAGCTAAAGGTAAAAATTACATTCATAGTGCTGGTCACAGTAAGGCAGGCTGTTTCCAAATACAACCTCACTAAAGATAGGTAATGCAGACATTTGTTTTAGTTTCCATAACATATAGAGGAAATGTATTCCATCAAAAAAAATTTATACCAAAATCTTATAAAAAATACTTGTTAGCAGACTCCGCGAAGCAAAGAAAACTTTAGAAAAATATTTGAGTGTGTGTGAACAGCAAAATTCTAAAACGAAATACCCCCCTCCCTCCCCATTTGCTTATTACTCTGCAGTGCGTTCCTGAGGTGAGACTCCTGATACCTCCCTGTGTGAATATGAAATGCCAGTGCAATGGGTGAAAGGTGATTATGGAGAAACTTGTGGAATGAATGGCGGGGGAAACCGGAGAAAACCCACCCACTACAAATCCCACATGCAGTTTCCTAAAATCGAACCCGGACCACTTTGGTGAGAGGTGAGCATTCCAAGCAATCGATCTCGGCGCTGATATATAACAAATTTAGTATTCAATAAGTTCCACAAGTTGCGAAATCAGGTTTTCAACATGCCAAAGTAATCTTTACACGGAAGATACTTTCTCCCCCCGAAATTTTCCCCAAAATGTATTTAACAATTTGGATTACATATTTAGATGGTGTACATGAAAACTAAATATATATTTGCAACCTTTTGAGAATAACAATTCTGTGGCATTAGAGCCCATTTGTACTTGGGCCTATCTCCCAAATGTCCACCTAACCTTGAAAACATTTAAAAGGAATTTCCTACATTTAGTAACCCATAAGAAATAGGCACAAAATTACCATACAAAAATGTAGATCTTTTTAAAATAGACAATTATTTCGCTTTTGTTTCTGCATTAGCTATTTTCTAGATTACACGTTGGTTTTAATGTTCCAACAGTTCATCACTTTTAAAGTGTTGGCGCTATTCACTTGTTTATCGGTGTTATGGGTAAGATATGGGAATAAGTCCAGCTTCTACACATCCGACTATCGTGTGTGGTAGCAATAATAACAACAATAATGTGGTAATGAAATAGTTTCTGCACAGGTTTATCTCGGTTAGCATGAAGTAAGCTTTTGTAAGGATACCTACTTCGCATATTCTATTGAATAAGCGGAATTCATGTAAATGAAACACATCAGACTTTTCCCAAATAATGTCCAAAAGGCCTGCAACATAACAGGAATGTTAGAAGGGAGCGCTGACTTGAGATCAACAGTGAATTCCATCAGCATTACTCACGGTAATCCCTCCAAAACATACCAGACAGTCAGCAATGTTATGGTGACGTAACTTGGGTTTACCTTTAATGCGGAAATCGCGAGTCTGCTGTTTTAAACATGAAGCAGCATCCTTGGATCCTTACATTCCTCTAACGTTAGTGGATATCTAATTCTTCTGTCTACTTTATATCGTATCAGTGAGAGGTAAACGTTTCCAGAAATAACCACATTGCACATTTCTTACACACACAAGGGGAACAGTGTCTGTCAAATGTTTCAGTATTGAACGTTAGGCGTACTCTTTCCACGACATCGCGAGAAACAATTGAAAATCGACAAACTTTTTAAAGAATAACTATGTGAACCATAATAACGGATGCCTAGGAAATGGCTTAAGCCACAAAAAGACGTTATTTTAAATGGACTATGTGTTTTAAAGAGATGTGTGTCGTAGGTAGGTTTTCGTCTTTCATTCTTTTCTGTGCGCTTCACAAAAGTCTTTTCAAAATACTTTCTAAATGAAGAGAATGCCCAAATCTACATTTTATTTGTCGCGTAAATATCTCTGCGTGCTATTTTAATGAACATTATTGGAACCATTTTGGAGAAGATCAAAACATTCAGAAAATGTTTATGGCGGATGACTTTCTTGATAATCTTCGTGTGTTATCTTTGGAAAACATTGAACTTAAATACCAAGTTTTGTATTTATCACCGAGCGGAATGGCTCAGGAGGTTTCATCTGAATTCGGTAGCCCCGGGTTCGATTCCTTGGCCGCCCTATCCGGTTTCCCTGGTGGCCAAGTGAACGCTGGGTAGGTTAATTACATCCCCCGAATTTCCTATCCCTCCATTATCATTTCATATCATCTCTCATCTGTCATAATCTTTTTCAGAGTACAAGTGTCAGCAGGTGTCTCAGCGCTGCATGGCAGGATGATAAGCTCTTGATAAACACTTCCTCCTCCGGAAGGACAGTCTTCGGTCTCCGAACCCGGTCTGGTGGGGCCATTTCAGGACCACAGTAGGGTGGGATGCCGGCTGTACTAGCTGCCGGGGAGTTTCGAACTGGTAAAGTGTAGGGAACCTGTCCTCAGCTCTGGCCGCCCCCTGTCTCATCTCACCTCATCCTTCCTCCCGGGGGTGTCCCACTTGGAGACATAGGTACAATAGACCAAGTCTGGATCTCCTCCGTAATATAGTCCAATCCAATAACATTCCTTGTTAATGACATAAGCCGTTTTCGAGAGAAGCTTTATCACCAGTACTTGGTCAATTCTTTACACTGATATTCAGTTGTTTCTCGCAATGTTAAGGATTATCCATCCAACGTATATCACAAAGAGTAACAGGAGTAGCAGGTTCGTGATTCCTCGCTGACTTCAAACTCCACATACAAAGGTATTTGACATAAATTGTGTGTTTTACTGCGATCCACATTTTCTGTGTAGTAAGATTTTGCCTTTTACGAGAACAAATAGGACTTCTGAGAGCATTCCCAGAAAATTCAAGCTATGAAAATACTTTAAATATATAGTATGATACTATAAAAGGATGGATAGCACAGGGTAAAGTAAAGATACTCTCAGGGTATGCGTGGATATGTGTGGGAGTATGGATGGTTCTAATGACACTGGAATGCCCGTTTCAAACTGGTTTAATGACTGCTTCTTTTTATCATTACATCAAACTCGAAGTTGCCGACCAAGGGTTACCAATATATCAATGTTCAGAGTTACCGTATGTAGAATGCTTAGTACGCGATAACACTTAAGCCGTTACGTATGAACCGACAGGCATCTTTTCTCATCGCTTCTGCTCTGCCCTCGACCAAGACAGAACCAGAGGACCGTCTTAATAGGCTGCAAGCCGCGGACTGCCTCTCCCACAGCTGCGTGTGTGTCACTTTCACCTCTCGAAAACCCTCTTTATTCACCCAAACTCCTTGTCGACTATTTTGTACATTGTGATTATTAGTCTCGGTTAAGCCATTATTAAGGGTCCGAAGAATACCTTTTCAAGTGTTACCCATTTAGAACCCTGCTAGGAACATTGTTTCTCCCGCGTCTTTTGTTACACGACTCAACCCAATGCACCTGCCTGCACGTGTTGCAACAAAGATACACAATTACTATTCTTCACTCATTGCACCCTTAATTACGGTATCAAGTATTTTAATAAGGCATTCTTGAGAAAATAAAAAGATTCAAAACAGAAAAGGAGTGGTCCATATTAAGGATAATCTCGCGACGCATCCTTGAAAGATGCTGCAGTATATACCAAGAATGGCATTTAAACGACTGATCGTTTTGAGTTACGCTGTTCACCACGCACACGCAAGAGAGCTGTTGTTTCTTTTTTACATTCAGGGAGCCTCGAAACGTGCATCGCCATACGTGAGAGATGGAGTGAGGGGGAAATGGTGGTAGATGAGAAATCAGACCAGTATTCGCCTACCGAGCAGGGATATACACGAAAGTCCCATGGTTGACGAGAATCGAACCCAGGATCTCCAGAATGCGAAGTATACGCAGACAAAGATTTTCTGTGTGTTTTTTCGAAGGGACCGAAGAAAGCAAATAAAACGTGGATCTATGTCCTCGCTACGGTACCTTGCACAAAAGAACACGTGTGAATTTCCGAGCCAGAGCATCCTTGCCCAAGGCAAGGTCTCTCGTTAACCACAAGTATGGCTAGGCGCGTTCGCATTCTATCATCTTTGTGAAACAAAACAGCGTTAAAAAGCCGTAAGCTCCATTTACATTAACGTTAAAGCGAGGACATAACGTACGACATGAACATGAAATCCACCTTGCCATTCACAACGATATTATAACATCAAAATAAAATAATAATCACCTTAACATTCTTATTAAACATTTTTAAAATAATGATAGTTGGATATTTTGCAATTAATTTGTACTACACTATTAATATTTCACAAAAATACTCTTTATCGAAACCTTCAGAATAATTTAGTACTTAAAAAGATTCATATAGAACAGTACTTTCCCAACTACAATGACAATTTATGCAAAGAATAATAAGCTAATAATAATACTTAATATAGAAAGAAAGAAAGAAAGAAAGAACGAAAGAAAGAAAGAAAAATTTTATAGCCTACCTAACCTAAAGTTCCTCACAAAGTAGACAGATAACTTAGTAAATAATATAAACAACTCATGTCTACCTCCACACTTCAGTTCAATTGCGATTTGCTTTCAACATTTACCTTCAACAAACTATCTTTGTACAATTTATGCTTTTGTCATAAAGACAATGATGATTTTGAAATAAAACATTCGATTTCTCGTTAAATGACGCCACATCTCTTCTTTTGTTTCTGTGCAGTGTGATAATGTTTCTTTTCTCTCTTTTGTTTAATCGCCAAACACAGATTAGAGTTCACAAGGTTTGGCGATAATGTTCATCTTTATGTTAACAAAATAATTGTGAATGGACTTATTCATTAACATGACAACAAGCGTTAGTGTTCGTGTTGCGTTTGAGATAACTTTTCTATGTGAATGGGACATTCTTCAGTCAATTAAACAATTCTTGTAAATGACTACTTTCTATTACAATAGGTAAAAGCGTATTATTTGTACCGCAGATTTCTGAGCACTGCCCATAACATAGTTTGTACAAGAACAGAGAAAGTCATGTGATTGCCGCTCGTAGGGCTTAAAAGTTATTCCGCATTTGTCATCTCAGAATGAGGCAAAACATCGAACAAATTTTCCTCTGCGTAACTCCCATAACTGAGATTTGCACTCAGGGCTTCTTGTATGTGAGGCATACACACTGCCATAAAGGCGGGCGCATTATTTTTGTTTCAATAAAATTTTTATTTCGAACTGCCATGGTTGAACTGCTTTGAAGAACGGCTTCCTTTAGTTTACTTTTTTATGTTTAAGGAGCTTTCTGGGGGCAATAGAGCTTTCAGGACGCCATGTTTATAAAATAAATATGAAGCTATAATTGAAAATATATTTATAAAATATCTATGTAAGGCCAGGAAATATACAGATTATTTGGAAAATGATTAGATACCATATTTCTTAATGAAACAAGCAAAGTATTATTGAAAGTGTTGCAAATTTAATAATGAACACACTGAGTAGAGAAGAAATGTGCATCTGCATTAAAATCCTTATCATACTTAACACATATCTACAGTTTGATATTACGAGCAATAGTGTACAGCAATAGCCCACACATAGCTGAGCTATTTTCTAAAACAGTTGTATTTATTATTATTATTATTATTATTATTATTATTATTATTATTATTATTATTATTATTATTATTATTATTATTATTATTATTATTATTATTATTATTATTATTATTATTATTATTATTATTATTATTATTATTATTATTATTATTATTATTATTATTATTATTATTATTATTATTATTATTATTATTATTATTATTATTATTATTATTATTATTATTATTATTATTATTATTATTATTATTATTATTATTATTATTATTATTATTATTATTATTATTATTATTATTATTATTATTATTATTATTATTATTAATGGTATTATAAACGGTGTTAGAGTTGAAGAACAGAACACCATTAGTTCCCGGAGATGGAGATGACCTTGAACCCCAGATCCGCGTCTTTGTTGCACAAGTTCGCACGTACCAGGAACTGGGACAAACTTTACCTTTAATTACCACGAGTTCCTCAGTCTCGACGGGTTTCCCCGAGTAGGCGCCAAATGCTTACAATACTGCCTTCACTTATGTAAATATTTAATTTAATTGAAGATATGAAAATCATCGAGTGTGTACAATGTTCTAAAATTAGCTTTGGAAATCAGTGACATCTTGTAGTTCCGTAATAGTTCCTTATGATACAAGAGTTAAGAGCAGTATTTTATAACAATGAACGTAGTGAGCCTTCAACATGCATGTGTTGTACTGTTTTTAGACAGTCGACCATATTTAAAGACAAATATTAGGAATTAGATTCATTTTAACGCTCGGCGCGACTGTGATGGCCAGTCATTCCTTTTTAGCATCAGTACTGAACATTACTCAAAAAAACAAAACACTATCTATACAGAACGCTTTGGAATATATAGGCTACTAACCTTCAACGTGCTATTTATTTGTTGTCCTAGACCCAGTTTGATCATTTGCCAGCAATGTTTTGCTTTTATCTTCAGAATATGTCAACAGAATATTTGCACCACAATTAGTTTGAACGTTTCTTTCCTTGCAACATTGTTATTGGTTAACAGTAGTTGCCTTTTCCGCTGCTTAGTTGGTTCTTCTCATTCAGTAATTACAGCATTCAAATTATCCGCCATTTCATCATCAATACGAAGCTTTTGTATAATAATTGTCACGTCTGCCAGAAGATAAAAGTTGGTAACAGTGCCACTTTATAATTTTATGTCACTTAAATGTATAATGTTCTGCTTTCTACGGTTAACAGCCCTTCTTTTACCTTTGACCGTTTAAAAATTCACTAGTATTAAAAACCGATTTATTTAAAAGCCAACAAGAGATATATTCTGTTGAAAGGAAAGTTATTCCTTTGATATAAATCCAACTTTTACAGTCGTATATTCAAAATTATTTTTGTTAATTTATTATTTGGTATATTGTATTCATTGTTCTTGTGATATTGATGTATATCATTTATATATACGTGTAACTTAAAATAATATCTTTAATAAAGACGCAGAGACTAACGTTTACTGACTTTTCCACCTGGCTGGAAGGTGACCTGCCCAAACCGCCGGAGGGTGGTTCACAAGTCTACTCCATCAGGATCTCAGCAGTGGAGGCTGAGATGGCCACTCTCTGACGGTGCCCAGAAACTGCAGTGCGCAAGCCTCCTTGTCATTTATCAACTGTCGACCAAGACACAGTCGTGGTTGGTCCAGCATTTGCTTTCCCGATCAGGGAAAAACTACGTAAAACCTATGATCGGAGTAGAGAGCTACTAGGGATTCATGCGTTACGTTTTGCTTAAGAACTATACAAATAGACATATTACCGTACTCTACGATAGTCAAGCAGCCTTATATTCCCGCCTCTGTGGCGTAGGTGTTACGATAGCGTGTCTCCCTTGTGTTCAAGAGGTCTCGAGTTCGAACCTCGTTCAGGGTGAGTATGATGTAGCAAAGAAATAAACAGATACTGAACCCAGACTCGGTCTAACCTAGTAATTTGTACAGGGATATTCCTGGGATGGATCAGGAAGAAACACGTGAGTGAGGACAGAAGCACTCAAAGGTTCTTATCAAAGAGATAACAGAGTGGAATTGCACTGCAACACACAGACATGGGCATCTCTACAGAGCAGAAGGAAATTGTGCGACTGCAGTTCTTACGGTTAACAAATGTCCTCTGGAACTTGCCAACTTCGCAAAGAAGGCGAAGATCTTAGGGAGCTAAATAAATAAATATCAAAGTTTGTATTTATTAGACATTAATAACACTGTTCCCACACATACAATCTCTGTAAGGTTGAAAGGATCTCTTCTTCAGGACGTCTGTTGAGGAGAATCACAAAGGGTAACCAGGGTGAATTAGGAAGGAGTTGTTGGGAGAAACCCTCCACGTTGTCTCCACAAATCCCACATAATTCTGGGATCGAACCTGCGGCCCGTCGTGAGCGGCAATGGGCCTAGCCACTCGACCAGTCTTCATCAGGGGATCTCAAAACATAAGTATCACAAGTGGTGGACAAAGTAAGATGAAGTGGAAGAATCTGATTTGGTAGACTGCCACGAATATTATTACTTTACTCATACCATGTCCCCACGTGCTTGAACCAAAGTTTGACATACGTCATGGAAGGAATTTGTTTACGCGCCTTTCCTCGAAACAACAATGACGGCGGTCGTCTGTGGAAATGGCGAACTTTGGCACTTCCTTTGGATGACCAACCAATACGTCACAAGAATATGGCATCCAGGTCAGAAACAGAGAGAGCAAATGCGAGCAGCGAATTTCTAATCTCACGATTAAATTTGGAAAGAGCAAACAAGGAAAAGATAAATTTGTCAAAAAAGTATGATGTGTTACTTTCAGACTACTTTCTCTACTCGATCTTTAACATGCTGTTCTTACGAAATATTTTATTTTATCTACTTCTTGATAATAGACTTAAACCTTTATTATACGATAATTTCATATTTAGTTCTAACTTTAAGGAGGATAGAGAACGTTGATAGACCTTTTAAAACGTGCATCGGTATTTGACGTCTTTGAAACTTCACAATTTTTCAGTGACTCGAGGAAAAAGAGAAGAACAAATAAATAGCGTAAAAAGTAAGCATTTGAAAAAAATCAATTCAATAATAAGGAATATCTTGAAAATGGTTAATATCATGAACATTTAACATAAGTTATGTAATTCAATGAGTTTTACATCTTTTATGCAGTAAGACTATATTTCTCTTATGGTTTTGTAATTGTAAAAATTTCATTCAGAAAAGAGGAGTTTATAAGTAATCACAGAAAATGCAATATAAAGTTCTTATAATTCATACAAATAACTTAAACAGAACAATGACATTTGGACCAACATCGTTAGCCGTTTTAATACAGTTTCTATGTAAAGAGTGGTTTGGGACCAGGTTTTGGTGATGCAGTTCGCACATGGAGTTTTTCTGTAAGTGCTTTATCTTATTCAGGGATCTCAAAACATGTATTTATGGTGAAATCTTGATACCGAACTAAGCGGGATACAGTACGTAAATACCAAATTTGAATAACAAGTTTGACAGTAGTAGCACATTTCTGGGATCATAATCACAACATAGAACATAAAACACAAATACTAAAATCAGTTCACTTGAATCAAGCATTAAACATCTGGGAAAACATTTATATAAAGAAATACGAAACACATTTAATGAATTTTGACATTCCAACGAAAGACAATATTTTACTTAGCCTCATTGGATCGTCTCCGGAGAACCAATATCAGCTGGAACACCAAGGTTCCAGCCAGTTGACATGGAGGCAAAACACGTTGAAAGAAAATGATGCATACAAGTACAATGTCTCAGTCGACTCATTGTATAATTTTAATGAACTTTGACAGAGTTACGATGTCGACAACTTGCGATCGCACCTTCCTGTTTTCTACAGTTCAGATTTCTGTGTAGATGATCCCAATGCTCATGGAAGGAAGTGTAATAACCTCTAATGTTTTCTAAAAATAACAATCTTAGACACGAAGTACACACCTGAGGTCACTGGCTGCGAGAGGAGGCTAATTCAAATGAGCTCTTTTCAGGACATGATGTAACTTGTTTTAATTAACATGACCATTTTCCCATAACATAAATACGGGACACTCATAACTACTTCATGTCTTGTTGTTATTATTATATATTGAATTGTTTTTATTATCACATAGATACTTAAATGTATATGCAAATATGACATGCAAAGTACATGGGAATTCCATTTTAGAAGATTCCTTGAAGATTTGGACTCTACTTCTTTACCACACATACTGAAATTCTTCCTGGTAACACAAAAGCATGCATTAAAACAAATAATGACACTTCCTAGCTATAAGCAAATTTCTAGTCCATATTTTGTGTTTCATAACATCAACTATAAACAAACACTCACACAAATTGGAAAACATATCCCACAGCAATAGAACATAAGATAAACAACTTAGTTCAGAGGATCGCCGTCCATTGTTAGTAAATGTAGCCTAGATACAGGTTACTAGAGTTCACTAGTGATTTTTGGCTTTTAACATTTCTATTTTACTTTCTGAAGCTACACAACTGGTTTCAACAATTTAAGGTCACAAATAGCCACTCATTTACCATTTAGGCAAATCACCTCATTAATCTTTATTTGAGTTCAACTCCAATCTCAATATAATTGAAATTGATGTCAAAAATAAGATTTATATAGCACAAAAGAAAGGTATTATAATAAAATTCTTTTGGATCCCAGGACACAGAAACATAAGAGGCAACGATAGGGTGGATATGCTAGCTAAAGTCAGGAGAAGAATATAAAATACAAATATCATCTAAGGACTTAACTGCACACTTCAAAAGGGAGGTGAAACAGATATGGATAACAGAGAACTCAACTTCCCCTTGGAAAAATACAAATAGTAAAGATTTGTCGTATAGAAAGATATATGGATCTAGAGAAGATTTCTTAAATATTTTCAGAATTAGACTTAACATTGCTATGAATCCGATATTATTACATAAAATGAAACGAAAAGAACATCCCTATTGTCAGAGTGGAGAGCTTGGAATCACAGATCACATATTAATTGGATTTCAGATGAATAAGCAAGAAAATGATAATATTATGAAATCCTTATATGATATGGGATTACAAGGTCCAATAAAAGTTACTAATATCATACAATATGGCTCCAAAAATTATATTTAGAAAAATAAATAAACACATAAGAAAATGCAAAATAAAATTTTAATAGGTATAATAACACAAAGGGTACTTAAAGAGCCACATAGGCCCATTGGGAGATAAACTATTCAGGGACGGACGTCATAAAAAGCAAGCAGACTTCGGGGTCATCCTTAAAGAAGCAGAAGAAGAAGAAGAAGAAGAAGAAGAAGAAGAAGAAGAAGAAGAAGAAGAAGAAGAAGAAGAAGAAGAAGAAGAAGAAGAAGAAGACTCTTTAAAGTTCGTGTTTTTCAGTTCATCATCTATTCATTATTTGAATGCTCGTTGCATTACAAATTCACAAGAGCTTCAGAAAATACTGTGACTACGTGGGTTACGTAAAATCAAAAGTTTGGTTTGTAGAAATTTAGAACACTCTTTATTGCAGTAAAAAGACGTGAAATTAACAATCAGCCGTCTTCAAGGTCGACTCGGTGTTTCGCCGCACGTAAACAAATGAAAGAAATGACTGCGGTTCACTTCAAACGTCGACTGTCCCAATAACCATTACACAACTGCCGCTTCTAACACTTTGCGGTATTTATACCTCCAGTCATTGTTTCTAGAATGTCGTAGAACTTACGAGTACATTCGCGGCGACAAGAGAAAGACAGAAAATTCCGGAGCCTCTCTCTGTCTCTTTTTTTCTCTTGGCAAGCGTCCAGCTCTCCTGCCCACCGCCCGGCTTCCGCTTGTCGTGGCATGCACAACAATGCCATCAGTGACAATACTGCTTTAAAATTTGCTTTGCGTTGGTTAAATAAATATAAATGGTTCAGTTTGAATAACTCAATGATATTTCTTTCTTCTTTGAAATCTCCGGGTTTTTAATTGCCAAGTACAATATTTATAGAACTCAAAAATACAGACCTAAAATTTTGTGTTTACGTGAGTAAATAAGAGTTTTAAATGAATGTAAAAGAGTTAATTGGAATCAATATAGAAATTAATCATTTCTTCCACACTAGCCATGTGTAGGCTAAGGTTTGGATTAATAGAGCAAGACTGAAAAATTCATTACCGTAGCCGGGATTTGAACCACGTAACCCGATTTCCATCCGGGTGCTCTTATCGGAGATCAGGAGATCCGTGGTTCAAATCCTGGCTATGGCATTCAATATTTTAGTCTGGCTCTATTCATGGAATCAATATATTTAATTTAATAAATTATAATTAATTTATAAGTTTTAAGCGCGTATACTCCTCGACATATTAAAATGCTATAAATATTACTCAAAATAAAATAGGAAAAAAATTAAACCCTTCTATGTGTCACGTGTTCAGTACTCTTGAGAACGTTTTAGGAAAGCTATAACATAAAATGGACACCAATGATAATAGTTATTTGTGGGACTTGCGAGGTAACGCCCGAGATGCTAGCGTCGAACATGATAATTGATAATCATTAAACCTCGCTAGTCCCATACATAATTTTATCGTTACCTAAGAAAAAATTGACTTGTACCGTTAATATTCATTATGCAAAGAAACCAGAATAATAAAATATATATCTGAACATTGTAGGTGTCGTATGTTTGTTTCTTGTTTTTCAGAGAACTAAAGAAAAATTGAACATCGACTAAGCCATCTACGAGGTAATCGATAGTCAAATGTCTTTGGCAGTATATTAGAGTAGGCGTTATGTTTTTGTCTCGCGAATTTTAACTTTATTCTTCTGTTTGATCTGCTATATTGACTTTGATAGAAATAATTCGACTCTTTGCAGAGATTATTGAGTCTAACAGTAAAAGACCAGCAGTATCGCGTAATGTGTTTTTTTTTCCCTTATGGCGGCGGATAAAATATGTTATTCCATCAAATGGTAAAATAAATTGAAGCACAAAAACATCTGATTTGTTGCATTGGCTGCCTTTCTCTACCCTCAGTGTATATTAATTATTGTTACAAAAGTTTATTTTTCTACTCACTTCATTTTAATATAAGCGTTTTAAAAAATAAGTACATAACAATTTCATTTAGTAGATACAATGTAAACAGTTAACAACTGGATACTATTTGGAGTTAAGATTTCATACAATCAAATTGATATCGTCTGGAGTTGAACAAATCGAACTATTAATTGCGGATATCTCGGAAATGGCTTGAGTCACAAACTGTTATCTAAAATAAATAGTCTTTTAAAGATATCTACATAAAATTATATAGTACATTTTCTTCTATACCTTACCTTTTACCGGATATACAAAATTACATAAACTTTGTTAGCAATGAAGAGGACTTGACAGATTATTCCTAGAAAATTCAGTCTATACGGTTTATTTGTCATGCAATATATCCGCAATATTTAAATCACAATCGCTAGAAATCTTTCTGAGAAAGTAAAGGGTATATATTGCAGGTAAAGGGTATTTTGGGGGTGGGTGTTTGTGTCGCACTGAACTAAATAGCAACTGTTCACAGAGAGGTGTACTTGCCCTCTCCACGATGAGGTGGGAAACCGCAAGGTGCCGTGCTGTGTTTATGTTTTGAGAGGCATGACCGGAAGCGGCAGGTCTGGGGCGGGAATGACCAATTCCTCCACTCTCTGCTATGTGTGGGGATTACCCGGGTGCCACATGATTCAATGGGATTACAACTGCAGTCTTGATTGAGTGAAGGACAGCATTCTGCAGACGTCGTCTCACAAGGTAACGTTTCACTCACATTACGTATTTTAATGTTGCAAAAAACTATGATTTTGCATTAATATCGCTTTCTCTATCCGTTCGTCAACAAACTACCATTAAAAAACTTATTCTTCTATTTATGTTAGTTGAGATAAATATCTGTGTAAATTAAAACGTAAACAAGCAGAAGGTAAGAATACCGAAGCAATACAAATATTACAAACTTCACTTATCTTTTTCAGAAATTGCTAAACTATTCACAGAACTCAATAACAATTTACCAGTTTCTTAAAAAGATAAGTGAACGTTGTGGTGAATTATTATATTTTATTGTCATATTTGTTTAAGTGCTACAAGAAAATATGTTAAGCTATGTTTTTGATGTGGTAATGTGAAATGTTACAGTTTATCTCACCGCTCCCCAAATTGTATTCTCAGTTTAGTATACAACATAAACTATATCTTACACAAATCTTTATACAAATGGTTACATTACACATTTTGTTATAAATACAAATATTGATAGTCAGATATTTGGACGATATATGGAAAATGCTGATGCCACAGAAAGCTTGTGAACTTAGACATTGCATTTCTAACTTGGAATTTTAAGGTTTAAACATAACCGTTCCCCCTTGCTGTGGGTAACTTGGAACACCCATTTAAATCAGTAAATTTGTTAATTAATTGAGTGGAGACACCACTTGACTTCAGATATCTGTTCTATAGGTTATTACTAAATAGATAAATATATAATATAGGAAATGTTATGATCACAGGAGGCATAGCATAATATCAAATTTCAAAAGTGTTCCAAGTAACCCCGTTTTACGGTACATTAATTCTAGTGTAGTATGATTGGTCTATCTGTTAACGTTTACCAGTTACAACATTGTGCAACTTTCTTTCGAATCTTTAGAAGGGACTGTACTTAAATAATAAGTTTGGTATTTGTTTTCTTTGTATATTTCATGGTTGTGTTATGCTCTGAATACTGAGGCATACATATACATACAATATTCTAAAAATATGTTGTTTTTTAAATTAAGGGGACCCCAAAACGTGTAGCGAAACCTCTATATCAAGTTTTTAGATGTAAGAAAAAGAAAAACATTTCAAATATTTGATTTTTCAAATTTCTGAATCTGAGTTATGGATCAATCAATTTCAATTGAGGTATATCATATTTGTAACTAGTGTACAATTTTTTAATCTGAAAATTCAGAATCACTACTCAAGATCTTAAAAGCACCCTCTTCAACCTTATCATTTAATAGTTTTTGGTTCTAAAATTGCTAAGTTTTTACATCTTTAACGTAATTTGCATATGTTATCATAGCTTTCATCAGCCATAACTCGAAATTATATTTTCGTGATACTGCGTACTTAGCATTGAAACAAAATAATTTTCAAAATTACTTTCTTGAAATAAAGATTTGAATATTCTAAGCTTTTAAACTATCCAAATTATTTCTAGAATGTACTTCTTGTTAATGATTATATTTTCGTAACATTAAACTTTTTCTTAAAAAATAATAGTGTGCAGAAACTTTAAGGGTTTTTAAATTTCGATCATGTATTTGATTACTACAAGTATATCCTTTTAGAAATAACCAAAAGGTACGTAGAGAATATCTGAAAGAAACTGAACAGCATTTGCGTCACGTGAGAACTTAAAATGGTAAAAGGTTAACTAGTTTCGAGAAAATGTATTTAGAAAATTGCATACCCTGCTCATATCTACTTGAATGATAGTTTTTCTCAAATAAAATGCTCCTTTTGTTGCAAGTATAAACCGATTAGATTTCATCATAATAAATAAAAGTTACTGGTGAAACTTCTTAAGCAAGTAAAACTGATTATGTGTACTAAAATTTTTCTTATTGACTTGGAATACAAAAGGGATGAATAGTTAATTTATTATAGTTCTACAGCAACATTATTTCATCTAGAAATCACATAACTTTTTAAAGTGTAATCCTGGACGCAACTTTGAAGTTTTGTTGCTACATTTAGAAATCTGTAGTGCAAGGAGCTATTTAGTAGCGCAATTAAAATAACAATTACTATTTCATACATTAGTTTTAAAATGTGGCGATTTGTTATTTATATAGTGGTAGTAGTATGTGTTACAAACTTTAAGCTATTCGTTTAACAATCCCAGGGTTAAAGATTGGTTTCCTTAAACGCCAGGCAATTGAATCTTAATTCTAAAATATTTTTCTTCCGTTAAGCAAACATAAAAGTACCCGATTTTGTAGAACGTATGTGATGATACAGTTGCCAATGTTGCTTGGGACTTCCCCCCTGATGTGTAGGTACAGTGTACGAATAAGGTACCTGGGGAAGTGTGAGTTCCCAAGTACTCGACAAACACTCACAAGCAAACTTCCTCTTCCTTGTGATAAGCTTTGACTCGTCACTTTTCCTTACAATTTGTCCAGTAGTAGTAGTCATGATCTACTTGTGTCTCTTACAGATGAGAACTCACATTATCGCAGTGCTACTGTTGCTGCCATTGTTGCTGGAGTCCGTCCATTGTTGTTCCTCACACGGTGAGTACTTACATTGCTTGTATTTACGTTGTACTGCTACATTTTCTAAACTTAATGACTACGAATTCATTTCTCTCTCTCCCTCACTGAAATTATTGCGCAGTGATTTACAGGTCTTATAGTTGTAATTATATGCAGTCTATCTTATACCTAACAATGGTTTAGATATAAAAGAATGTGAAACATCGGTCTGAGCGTCTGAGTTCCCCAACCTTCCTCGGAGTTTGTGAAATGCTGTATACCCTTTGGCGGTGGAATGTTTTAGACAATCACAGCAGCTGATGTTAAACTTTTGTATCTGCTGTTTGGTCCCATAGTTATTTAACAAAGTAAATAGGTAAAGAGGTGAAGTTGGGATGGACAACTACACTACCAAATTAATGTCCTTTAGTGCCAATCTGATTGCCTCTGTTACTGATGCTGAAGTCCCAAATCAATGGTTTGCCTCATTTCGGGAGATTTACCTGTACCCCAAGTGGGTTATCCCGGGAGGAAGGATGAGGTGAGAGGAGACAGAGGACGGCCGGCCCAAGGAGCCACGGCAGTGTAGAGGGCAGGGTCCCTGCAGTTTACAAGTTGGAAACTCCCCAGCAAACCAGGACAATAGACCTCCCATTCACCGTGGTCCTAAAACGACCCACCAGACCGGAAACCGTCTTACCGGAGGAGAAAGTGTTTATCAGGAGGACATCATCCTGCCATGCAACATCGAGACACCCGCAAACACTTCTACCCTGAAAGAGACCACCAGATGAGAGATGTGAAATAATAATGGAGATGAAATTGAGGGACAGGAAATTCGGGGGATGTAGTTAACCTAACCAGCTTTCACCTAGCGACCCCTGGGTCAGGTAGGCCAACCACGGGAATCAAACCAGGCCTCCATAATACGGGCCACAACGAAACCGCCTGAGCCATCTTGTTCGGCTTGGGTCAGGGGAGGGAATCCGTCCCCTTCAGCTGCTGTGGTGCGGGTGCTGCGGACCCCTAGCACTCGTGGTACCTCTGACGTTACTAGAGGCACCTCGGGCCGAACATTCGAGCCCCCACCCGAATGGCAGTTGTTCGGATTGGGTTGGACTCGAGGGAGCAGTGTGTTCCCGATACCCATGGGAGATTGGATACCACAGGCCAGGATACGGCCGCCTGGACGGGACAGAGGGTTGCCTGAAAGGTCCCGGGTACTAGTCTGCAGGCTACGGCCGCCTGGAGGGGACAGAGGGTTGCCTGAAAGGTCCCGGGTACTAGTCTGCAGGCTACGGCCGCCTGGAGGGGACAGAGGGTTGCCTGAAAGGTCCCGGGTACTAGTCTGAAGGCTACGGCCGCCTGGAGGGAATAGAGGGTTGCCTGAAAGGTCCCGGGTACTAGTCTGAAGGCTACGGCCGCCTGGAGGGAACAGAGGGTTGCCTGAAAGGTCCTGGGTACTAGTCTGAAGGCTACGGCCGCCTGGAGGGAACAGAGGGTTGCCTGAAAGGTCCTGGGTACTAGTCTGAAGGCTACGGCCGCCTGGAGGGAACAGAGGGTTGCCTGAAAGGTCCCGGGTACTAGTCTGAAGGCTACGGCCGCCTGGAGGGAATAGAGGGTTGCCTGAAAGGTCCCGGGTACTAGTCTGAAGGCTACGGCCGCCTGGAGGGAACAGAGGGTTGCCTGAAAGGTCCTGGGTACTAGTCTGAAGGCTACGGCCGCCTGGAGGGAATAGAGGGTTGCCTGAAAGGTCCCGGGTACTAGTCTGAAGGCTACGGCCGCCTGGAGGGAACAGAGGGTTGCCTGAAAGGTCCCGGGTACTAGTCTGAAGGCTACGGCCGCCTGGAGGGAATAGAGGGTTGCCTGAAAGGTCCCGGGTACTAGTCTGCAGGCTACGGCCGCCTGGAGGGAATAGAGGGTTGCCTGAAAGGTCCCGGGTACTAGTCTGCAGGCTACGGCCGCCTGGAGGGGACAGAGGGTTGCCTGAAAGGTCCCGGGTACTAGTCTGCAGAGCTAATACGTGTGTTAGATCACCAGGTGGCTCCACCGAAGTTATTCGGTACTTTTCCTTGCGGAGTTGACTTGCGTAAGTGGCGTATCCACTTCAACCCGTCTTGACGTTATTGTGGATGGCGGGGGGGGGGCTTTTAGACTCAAGGTATTGCCCCAAGGAAAGCACCCCGGAGCTGTCCATCGTTCCCGGTTTAATAGAGGTCGGAGTATTCGGACTTTGGGTAGACCTCGTTGTACAATGTTCAGCTTGGGCCATGGTGTCATACTATTTTCTAAAAAGGGGCTATTTTTTTAATCCAGGGAGTCACGTCATCTCCATATATCGAATTTGCCCAGTTCTACGAGGATGACCTACCCATATTGCCATTACAGATCTGTTACACTGCCATGTGCTCTATACCGGAACTATATCGGCACGTCCTGTTTACCAAGCTTCCTTTGTCGCTTCATCTTCTTCCGCAAAGCTCCTGTTTTACTAAAATATCTACTCCAATTAAACATAGCATAACAGCGTATCGACCACAGTTAACTAAACCACTGAAGTTTTCTAACATTAAGGGCCTTTGGTTATGAATTTACTAACTTTTGTAACTTAAAGATCATTTAGTTCACACGTTTTTGTTATGAGAGTGATATCTAAGATGCAACATTACTAATAATTCTCCAAGATATTAAATATTTGTTGTAAAATATGTGCAGAACTTTGAAAACTCTTTCTTATGCTCAAGTATATCAGAGTTGAACCGCTTCTTGGTTTCGAAACTATACATTGTTTTACTGATATACAAAATCGTATTTCTACATATCTATTTGATTACAAATTCAAGATTTTTGCGTGTACGTGGTCTTTGTCCAAACCTGTGGCAGCACAGAAATAAAGATTCTAATTCTCCATTTACATAACTTTTCAACCGTTGTTCAACGTTCTTACAAACGCTTATACTTCTATCTACTAAAAGCTGATCGAGATAAATGTTTATTCCAGTCTGAATGTTGGTATTGGTCTACAAATCGCTACCTATCGTAGCTTCTCAAATTCCTCACAATGCTGACTTGGCATTGGTCGAATAGTTAGCTTGTAAACCACACGCATGCCATGACTGAATCAGAACACGACGCCTTATCACTGTGCGGGGGTCATAAGTCTTTCTGAGGATTCAACACATCAGGGTATTGTAATTCTGAGGTTTTAGCAGGTCAGACGTTATGAAGCTTTAGGTTAGCTTACTGGCATTCTGAGGATTTAGAAGATAGGGTACTAGAATTCGGAAGTTTTGTGAAGTGGGGTTACTGTGATTTTGAGGATTTAGATCAAAGTACAAGCTATGAGGATTTAAGAGATCAGAATTCTGAGGATTTTGGAGATCAGAATGCTGAAATTATGATAATTAAGGTAAAGATATTAGAATTCTGATGGTTAAGGTTAGGATAATGGAATTTTGAGGATTTTATGTCGGTGTACGAATTCTGAACATTTAAAAGATAAGGGAACTGACATCCTGAGGATTTAGGAGATTAGGGATATGGAATTCTGAGGATTTAGATCAAGATATTGGAGGAACATTGGAATCTTATGTTCTGAGGATTTAGGTCGAGTATCGGAATTTTGAGCATTTAGGCCAGGGTACATATTCTGAAAATTTGAGAGATAGGGTGCTGGAATTATAAGGAGTTAGTAGTTCAGATCTGGAATTCATACGCTAGTGTTTTCAGACACATCCCTCATTTTCTGTGAAAAAAGGTCTGAAAATCTTTTATCTTAATTGAACGTATGGACTGGAATTGTTTAGCAACAAATTGTGAGATATTACTTTAGTTTTGGGAATTACTACAATTGTTCTGAAATAATGCTGACTTTTACAGATTCCAGATGGCTGAATTTGAGGTGGCCAACTTCTAGTTCTCAACAGTGCAATTGTGTGAGGTCGAGATTGTGTCCTGGCTTCCTTATCCTGCTTCAGGAACTCAGGCGACGAGATCTGTCAACAGATGGTCTCCGGCAGTATAGCTGCGGGTTTGTCGGGTTCGAACCTATGGTCTGTTGCAACCAGGTTCGCCTATGTCCTGTCGTCCCTTTCGACATCAGGGAGTCACACAGGAACCGCGTGTATCGTCACCAGCCATGGCCACATCACGGCTGGCCTAGTCAAGAAATCGTCTCCGAGCCACGTCCTGAGGGTTGCGTTCTGGTACCCGACAACGAACACCATGGCAACCGGAACCTGGATCCCCAAGAAGACCCCTTCCTTTCCAACCCTGTCACGGAGGGCCCTCACATTGACCACACAGTGAACTCTTCAGGGATTAACGGATCATCGCTACTTCCCACGGACTTGTGTGGACTATCCGTCGAGCAGCGCATCATCGGGGGCAAGACGGCAACCCTTGGATCCTTTCCCTGGATCGCGAGGTTGGGCTACACTCGTGAGTATTTAATGAATCACTTCCTGTGCGGTACCTGACTTTGGAAAGGTCCACTGCTAGGAACATGCTTTGCATCCAACCACAGTAAAACAATACATTACGTCACCTCACGCCCTTAAACCTCGGGAGTGGAATTTGGGACACAAAACACGTTCATCCTTATCGCAATCTTCCATGGCCATTAACGGCTTCGTTCTCTTTTCCTTCTCATTCGTGCCAATCAAATTTTACTTATTACCTGCCCAGTTGTTACCTCATACACCTATCACGTCTCAACAAAGCTGTGAGAATGAAGTTAATTCAAGCAACGAGAATACAAACGGCTGACATTCTTGGTACACATTTTGCCATTTAATGTCTGTTAAAGGAAATAAACATTTGAAACAAATGTTTTATGTCCATGAAGATAAACGGGGAATACCATGGTTCAGTATAATAGTCAAACACAGTTCATTCTGTGATGTCACTGAAATTCCATATTCTACATAATCACCAGAAAAAAAAGAAAATAATAAAATGAACAGCAATTTTGTGGTTGCAAAAGTAAAAAAGCGCTTAATAATGCAACCAATAATAAAAAAATTCTCGGAAATGGTTAATACCAAAACATACTTATATAAATTGTGTCCTTTAACACAGTTGCACATTTTTAACTCTTGCGGTTTACCAATAGATCCTTTACAGTAGAAAGATGCAAGTGCCAAATTTATGAACAGAAGTTATAACAAAAAACTGTGGTAAAGCAGTGTTTTAGTTATTTATTCCTCAAAATTTTCAAAGTTATAAATGAGAGTTTTTATACATTATTTGCAGTTTCATGACACATTTGGAATTGTTTGGTGCTGAAAGCAATTCCCGCATAGAGTTTTACGAAAGATGTAAAGTCTCGTCAAGCTTCTAGGAGCTATTTCCTCGGTCATTCATCACATATTTGCACATAACATGCTCTCTCCGGGCAAGGAATTCTAACCTTTAAATCGTTCTTTTTCCACCTGTAAATAAGTTTATAGAGGATCGAGACTCTAAAATGGCCGATTGAATGTTTTTTACGTTCCCCTTTTTGAGGACTTCGACCTTATGCACCCTTTCTATCTGCATGTAACATTCTTAAACTGATACACTTTCTATATCTGAGGCATCGTATGTACCTAATGCTGACAGCTTGAATATACAAAATGGTGTAAAGATAACCTCTACATATATAATATTTAATTTATATGACAATGTTATATGTAATATTTATACACGTGTCTTATAATGTGAAAAGCAATAATTCATAAAACAGGAGAGAATGGCAGTCTATGCATAAACTTATCATGGCACCAAAGAAACCCACAAATAATTAAATGGCACACTGCACCATTCTTATAAAATTAATCACGAGGGAAATCAGCATTATTGCCATCTAGTAGTGTTATTTCTAATCACTTGAAAATCTCAACGGAATTAGCCTTTTTCACAGGTGCAGCTTTCAAAGCACTTATCACTTTTTACATGAATTTGGCATTCCATTCTACTGTTAAGTATCCAATTATACAAATGTCATTCAGATTCAAGGACTTTATAAGCCATTCGTAAAAAATGTAAGATCCAAATTTCATTTTTATGCAAATATCTTAACTATGTGGTATTTTAATCAAAACGTTTAGGGATATTATTGAAGACATAACTATGTTTTAATGTAAAAGGATTTCGTTCGCGTGGTACCCTTGGAAGGAGTTGACGTTTGGTATTTAACAATATTTTCATGCCCGCCTCGGTAGCATAGATGGTAGCGTGTCTGTCTCACGTTCAAGAGGTCCCGAGTTCGAATCTCGGTCAGGGTGAGTTACCTGGATAAGGTTTTTCCGAGGTTTTCCTTTATCCTAAAACACGAATTTCGGGTAACTTTAAGCTCCATGGACCCTGTGCCCATTTGAGCATTCCATTCATGGTCCGATATGACTTAAAAATGTTAAAGGACGTAAATGATAAAATAAAATAATATTTTCAATTAATACGTACAAACAGAAGCTAGCAAAAGTGAAGCAAAAAATACCACATAAAATATGTATAAGTATTTGTCACAAACTTCATTTATCTTTTAAGAAAATTGATGAAATTCACACAGAATTCAAGAGACTAGTTTAGCAAAATTCCTTCTTACATCTTCAGTCACTTTTTTTTTTGTCACCGCTACGGTCGCTAGATATATTATTTTTGTATTCTATTACCAAACTCTGAAAATGAAAAAATAAAGACAGAATCAATAGGTGATACTTCAGAATTCATTACACGACTTCTATTTTTTAAAATAAACATTTTCTCCCAAACCATTACACCTATCGGATCATTTATTCCCTTTAATTGCGGTCACAAATCATTTTGGTCATTCAACCATGAAATAAATCCAGAAGTAAAATCATTAAAACAATTAAATGGTCCGATAGATTTAATGGTTTGGGAAAAATTATTTATTTAACAAAATAGAAGTCGTGTATTGAATTTTGAAATACCGCCAATCTTTAAGTTTGTTTCATTTTCAGAGCTTGTTAATACAAAAATCATACATCTAGCGGCAGTAACGATGACAAAGGGGGAAAAGTGACTAAAGACGCAAATGATCTATTTGCGAAACTAGTCTCCTGAATTCTGTGTAAATTTCATCAAGTTTCTTAAAACATAAGTGAAGTCTCTGACAAATATATTTTTGTAGGATCTTTCCAATGTTGAGCTTGCTCTTCGCAGACATTCACATTCACAAACGGGTGTTTTTCTAAACATTTTTATATAGGACTATCTACTCAAATCTCCATGTCTAATTACAATACTTCCTCTATTTACTATAGGTACGTAGTAAATAGAGAAAGTAAAAACTTATTTTTATCAACTACTCGACTGCTAATCTGCTTTTGCTTTTCACATCAAAAAAGTTCGCTTCGCATTTATCAGTAGTCACACAACAATTTGATAAAAAAACAGCCAATTTAAACACACATCACAATTTTATTGAACAGAACACAACAATTGTAGGAAAGTGATCATAGTTTTCCAACGTCTGAATTGACAATTTCTCGTACCAACTTGACGCAGACAGCGAACATGACGACACTTTTGAAGATGGAGCGCCAGTACGGGTTCTCCCAAACCCGGTTCCCCAACGAGCGTATCTCTGCCACTTGCATTCTTCCTGAAAATTGCAACACCTTTATACTTTTATGGAACACATACAACGTTCTCTATCTAATTTCTAGAAACTATTATTATAAATGTTTATTTCTTCTTATTTACTTGATATTAATCGAGATTAGAGTTTGCAGAAATAGTTTAATTACACATTTCGTTCTACGTACAATAAGAATACAGAAGGCTCAAGCAATAGTCAAATATATAGAGTCAACATGAAAAATTCAATGCCATGGCTGGGATTTGAACCAGGAATCTCCTGGTTTTCGTCCAGTCGCTCTAACCCATTGAGCTACCATGGCCAACTTGCCGTCATGATATTAAATTCTCCATTTTAATGTCATGACGGCAAGTTGGCCATGGTAGCTCAATGGGTTAGAGCGACTGGACGGAAACCAGAACATCCGTGGTTCAAATCCCGGCCATGGCATTGAATTTTTCATGTTGATTCTATCTATAAAAAATCTTAGCCTATATACGGCTAGTGTGAAGAAATGATTAATTTCCATCAATTAAATAAAAAAATAGAATGTTGGGAGAACTGTGTAAAGCCAATAAAATTAAATAGGTGCACATGAGACATTTAAAACCATCAATTGTTAAACTCTACATTAGACGTTTAAAAGCAGAATACGATTTTGAAACAGTCCACTTTTAAGTTTTTGTTAAAAAATATTAACATTTTGACATTTTCGGAGTCAAGTCAATTTCCTTTTCTGTCTCATATGAGTCCTGCTGCCAAATAGTCTTTCAGGGGAAAACTGTTGCATTTGGAATACACAAATATTTAATGGTTCATTTTTTTTTATTTAGTTCTGGAAATGTTTAATTTGTTGTCCAGTAATGCAGTGTACTAGAAAGAGAAGGTGACAGGAGATATGTAGTGATTTCTTCTTGGGAACTGTTAACTGACAGTTGACACACGATTATTTTCTTACATAATGTTACTGTACAGCTACCACATTCCTCACAATTTCTCGGACTTTGTAATGTTCTACTTGCGACAATAATACTTTGTGATTTTAAAATAAAATAGACATTGCAGAGTCACCACCAAAGTATCGAACAATTATCGAATGCATTTTCTGAAGGATCGTTCGATGTCGATACCATGCAAGTATCGAAGTCCCATCCCGTATCCAACACCAACTCCAATACTCAAGACCATAATACGAGAATCGATTGTAGGAAAAATGGCGGCGCTCGTGGCCCAGCTTGTTATGTTGTGGTTATATCTACAGAGTAAAGTGTGTGTTTGTTTACTTTGATTGTGTGTTTGAAGAATTAATGTAATTGATATTACAGTGGCAATTAGTGACTAACTAGTTAGTTTATAGTTGAGTATTTGACATAAAGTGATAACGTTTACCTAAATATATACAGTGAAGTATTGTCGAAATGCATCGTTATTGTGTTCCCAGCTGCAATCTAATTATGATAATGTACCCCACACGACATTTAAATTTCCGAATGAAAAATCGTAATGGGATAAGTGGACCAGGAACATACATCGTAAAGATTTTAAAGTAAATGACAAAACTGTAGTTTGTATTCATAATTTTGAACAGTGCTTTGAGGTTAAGGAAGACATCTTTCCAGTAAATGATGGTGAACCAATTCGTGCCCTTCGAAAAGTACCAAAATTAATAGATGATGCCTACCCCACGATTTTTAAGAATCAGCCATCCTATCACACATTAAAGCTCAACCAGAAAAGACGAAATCCTGAAGAATGTATCCAAGACATTTTTCAGAGAGTGAAGATAATTTTAATATTTGGTGTGCACAAGATGTTATTGACAGTTTTGAACCTAAGTGGTGAGGAGATTTTAACCCATTGATAGTCATAATTAAAGACGGTTAGTTACGTTCTTTTCAATAACATTCAAGATCCCAGCTTCACTGATGTTCCTTCACTTAATAAGTTTCAAAGTATTTCATAACCTAGAAGAAATATTATGAGCCTACCAGTGGAAAATTTTAAATGGATCTTGCAGTGTGAGGGAACTTGACACCTTCAAACGTGACAATTGGAGTAAACTGGACAATCTGGTGAGTTCTCTTAAATATTATAGTATAAGCAGTATGTCCTTTCCAGAAAAGGTTACCATGTAAACAATGTAAAAGAAACTTTAGTACTTGCTACAGACGATAGGATGATACAGTCCAATAAGATAAAGTTTGCTGTGTTTAATGCTTATGAGTTGTCATGCCTTAAAAATTAAATTTTGATTGGAAGTATAAGGTGGAAAATACATAGTACTGGTCATGCTACTATATGTGATAAGCTCTTAGGATTTGTCATGATGCTCTTTATTTATGTTATTACACGTTTTAGTTGAAAGTATAAAGTGATAAATGCTTAAGAGTTACCTCGCTGCTCCGTTAATATGGATTATATTATGTCCATTGTGTATAGTTTCCTATTCTACGTAACCAGAGTCGCTGGGCTTCGACGGGCGCCATCTTGGAATATGAATTATGGTCTGAGTATTGGAGTTGGTGTTGCCGTATCCTTAGAACATAACGAGAAATAAGCGAATGGCGACAACACTTCAGTTATGTAGGATTCAAACCAACTAACGGTTAAGCCGGAAGTGGATGATTATTATTTGAAATAGACTGCTTTATAAATAATGTCTATATTTATGTGTATCTAGAATTTATCTATTTCTTAAAGTTTATAAGTTACAACTACACAACCTTTATTCCCACAGACGACTTCGGAGGCGATTCCCAGAAATGTCAATATTTGTCGCATATCTTCAACATATATTTTAATCAAAATCCATAGAGTATGAGGAAAAAGAGTAATGCAAAGCGTTTCATTTAAAGGATTGTTTCGGGGTTGGGGGATATTGAGGTGTAATGCATCTGACATTTCCTTTCTGAATTGCGCTGTACACAGACGGACAGGGGATCCCCAGAAATGCAAGTCTCGATAGACAAAATGATGCCTTGAGAATACAGATGAGATGTTTGGAGTTACTCATCGGATTCCTATGCCATACAATGGCTGGACATCCCGCCAGAAATTACAGGGGCACACCCCATTGTCCACACCAATCATTAAATGATTCACTTGTCCTGATCTGAATTAATGACTTCATTATCTGGAAACGTCTCAATTAACTATAACACTGGAGAGAAAGGAGTTGTCATAATTTCTTTCCTATTGCATTCCAACCAAAGCTTTCATTTCTAGATTTCACATGAAATGCATGTTTTGAGATTCCCTAAACTATGGACAGCATACCCAGCAATGATTATTACTAAATAGGTATTTACATAAGTGCAGCATCTCAAATTATCCTTTAATGAAAAAGTGCAATTTCTTTTGATTTTCTCAAGCATGGCTGTAACGAGTGTTATTAAAATGCTATATATTTTGAAAATTTACAAAGATAAACAAAACGTATCCTAATTTTTCTGCGAAGTTCTCTTCATTCAGAAGGAATATTTATAATTTTGCAGCCAAATAAGAAGGATTTGGAGCGGAAGATAAATAGCTAAAATTTCACCATCAAACTTTGTGGTATTTCTCCGAGCATGTTTGTAGAAAGAGTAGAATTCGCACGTTCCACCAGCTCCATGTTAATCTAAGAGAGAGCCATCTGTATAAATGTGTGTCCAATTTACAGAAGAGGAATTTGTGTGTGTTTCTAGCCATGTCTGGAGGAGTTTCTCTTTTATTAATGAAATTATTTAAATTTAGATTATAATCAATGTTGAAATTATCAATTCAATGATACCATATATTGTTCTTTGACTTTTTGTATTTCTAATTTTGCTACTTCTTGTATTTGTATACTGTTGTATATTTATTTGTCCAGTTTCACTACAGTGACTTTAACATCGTACATGCATTTATTATACATCCTGTAGAAATACATGAAATTGCTGACCTAAGATTTACTCGCTGAAACAAGGTCCCCTGGTCAATAGAATTTGGTTTTCCTGAGCAGCTTGATGTCATTTCCTCTTGGCCTTCACTTCTTTTACCCTAATCCACTGTTCTCTTAACCTATATAAGAAATTTCCTATACATCTATTTTTCTTTTCACTCATCCCCGTTAACATACGTAACGCTACTACTTCTTTGCTCACACTGTCCCATTTATTATCCCATATTTTCCTCCTATCATTTGTTAACTCCTTACATTCTATCAGGTAATGAACAGTGCTCTCTTCATCTCTACAAAATTCACATATCTCTACCTCATTACTTCTCAACCCTTTTAGATATATTATTCCTACTCTCATTCATGCTATGACTTCTCTTCCAGTTTTGTCACATTGATCTATATATTTTTCCCTACCCCATTCTGTCTTTAAATTACTTATAAAGTTTCAAAGATTTCTTTTGTTCTATACTTTCCCATATCTCCTGTCTATCTACGTCTTGTAGTCTAGTTCTCACTTCCTTCCAAAAACCGCTATGATTTGTCTCCTCTGCTCTCCATAAATCTCTCATGCCTATCTTCGATACAGTTCTTTCCAAATCTGACCACCAACTGTTTGTATTCTCCTTTCTGCCCTTTAATACACTTCTACCAGAATTTCAGTATTCTCTCTATTATTATTCCCCTCCTTTTTGTATTACCAACTCTAGTAATGCCACTTCTCTTGTTGCCGATTTTGGCAGCCCTAGTAGTCCATACATCTGGTCTAATTGTGTTCCTATCTCTGATGTGCCCCATACATTGTTCTGGCTTCAACGACCGCTACATACATTCTTTCTAACATCTAACTGACATCTCTAGTTTATGTTTACATATTCTTACCCCTGACATTGCCTCCCTGCCATTAGCTATCACTTTTCTGGCTTGTGCAGCCCATCCTCCACTGCTACACATCCTCACACCTAAATAGTCATACTCCTTCACCACTTCTACCTTTTGGTCTGCTATGTACCACTCTTCTCCTTTCCTCAGTATCGATCCTCTTTTAAATACAATTATTATTTATTTTTTCCTGTTTACTCTTAGTGCCCAGTCAGCGCAAAACCTATGAATTGCCTCAATTGATTTTTGTAGACCTACCACAGAAATTGCTCCTTTCGTTAAATCATCCGCATAAAATAAACCAGGGATATCTTTGTTCATTATTATTGGTCAATGGGCATTGCTTTCCTTAACCCTCCCTACTTGTTGTACAAATCCAGCTTTAGTTTTCATGCTTAGATTAGATATTTAATATTCTGTCCATTTATCTGAACCTGGGAAGCTTTTTAGTTTCTCACACATAAATAATGCTTGTTGTTAAAGTATTGAAAATTTGAAACCAGCGAATAAATCGGAAATGACTGAAAGATAAAAGTTATTTGAGATCATACTTTTTCGCCCATCTCGGTAGCGTGGTGGTACAATGTCTGCCTCACGTTCAACAGGTCCCGAGTTCGAATCTCGGTGAGGGTGAGTTACATGGATAAGGGGTTTTCCGGGGTTTTCCCTTATCCTGAAAGACGAATGTCGAGTAACTCTAAGCTTTATGGACCCTGGGCTCATTTGAGCATCATTACATTCATCGTCCGATATGACAACGTTGGAGGACGTACATTACAATAATAATAATAATAATAATAATAATAATAATAATAATAATAATAATAATAATAATAATAATAATAATAATAATAATAATAATAATAATAATAATAATAATAATAATAATAATAATAATAATCATACTTTTAATCATTTTTATTGTATGTTTAATTGTACTTTAACAGTTACGCAAAATTTCAAAATTTGTTCTGGAATAAAATGGACTCGATAGATTATTCTCAGATAGTTAAAGAGGCTATACACGTTACCACTTACTTATATATCCTATTTCAAAATCGTTAGAGTCAATTTTGAGAAAACAAACTAGCGAAACATTTTCCCCTCCAAAGGACAATTTGGGATGGAATAGATTTTCATGGAAATCTTGTTATCCTATCCTTGTAACACTGAAATTAAATACCAATCTGATGGACCACAAAACATATGTATACTTTTGTTCAAAATTCGAATGTTTTGATAGAAAGCAATACTGCAGTGAAAAAGCATTAATTGTACAACTGTAAAAGCAAGAAAATTCCTTTATTTTTCAATTAATTTAGCTGACTCTCTGACGTCATGTTCTAATTGTTATTATAGTGGATGTTTGGTTTTGTTTAGGAACGAGTTCGGGGGACAAGCTGTTGTTCCGGTGTGGAGGAGCCTTGTTCAGCAGCCAATACGTCATCACGGCAGCTCACTGCGTTAGTAATCTGTCTACAAGTCTTACTTTGTAAGTATTGTTGTAGGGAGTATGCCCACGACAAGAACGCTAGAGGGATATGAAGGGGAGAAGAGCTTGAACTGTTTATCGACTCTGTTAGTGGATCTGTTTACTAGGAAATGAGCGAATGAGTGAGTCACACAACTGCCAGATCTAATGCTCGTTGCAGTAACTGCAGTGATAGATATTATGTATGGGTGAGTAATGTGACAACACTTTGTATTTTAAACGAACCTTCCATCCTTGTCATACTGGGAAGGTGAGCATATTGTGACTTTGTGGGTTCGTGAAATGAAAAGTCCAATTACACAAACTCAACAATGTTCTTTATTTCCACCGACTTACAGTTTGATACTTGCCAATTACACAGAATTACGTAATGCACACAATTACGATTCACCAGTTCGTCCGTTACAATTTCACTCGTAATTACGTACGGTCTTCTCGCTAGCACTGTGTCCTTACACCAAGAACTGACTGACTAGCTGCAGCCCTTTTTATAGGCATCTCGCCGTCTTCTCGACGTTTCCAGATGATGAACGATCCCGTAATTTCTGGAACACGGGTGGAAGAGAAACAGACCGCACAATTATGTTTCTTTCCCCAGCCGTCCCTGTCACCACTATAAGACAAACGAGGGGAGGGCGTAGCTAACACGGACCTCCCTCGTCTCCCGCTCTCAGCTACTTTCATAGGGTGTTCCAACGCTCGTGTGGCACTGCTCCCTCAAAGCTGTTCGCCCCGAACAGCCCCATCGTAGCGTGCGAGGCGGTCCAGGTGTACCACCAGCATCTGCCCGGAGTCTGAGCCAGAAGTAGCGCTGCCGTAGTTTGTGAATCATACGGTTCGCTCCCAGGTGTCCTCCTGAAGTACCGGCGTGCACTTCCTCCAAGACTTCCGGGACCTTGCTCCGGGGAAGTACCAACTGTTCTCTCTGCGCCTTCCCATCGGGTGACTCCCATACCCGGAACAGCACGCCCTCTCTGGTCTTCAACGAGTCCCATTGGGCCCAGTGCGACTTGTAGGTGGCGCTCCTCGGTGCGATGTCCTCCCAGGTTGGTCTCGTCCCTGCGTCCACTTCCCTCAAGAGTGGCCCCAAGTCTGCGTCCGCCAGCTGCTCCCTCCTCAGGCCTGCGCTATCCCAGCCTTCAGCAGGCACTGCCACAACTACTCGGACTGCTGCGGCACGCTCCTTCTCTTCCACTCTTGTGCGCTCATGGCCGTCCTGGATCTGCGGTAGGACACCTCCAATGTAATGGTCGCTAGCGTCGGTGTCCACAATGAAGGCGCCACCCGGTTGTGGGAAACCCAAAATTGGAGCACTGCACAGGGTCCCCTTCGGGTGCTGGAAAGCGTCTTCGGCGTCCTCCGTCCACACATAAGGCCGGTTTTCCTCCGTCAGGCGGGTGAGGGGTTTTGCGATGTTGTCGGCCTTTTCCTCTAAATCATTAAGGCGGTCGTTCGTGACGTCATCCCTCACGCCGGCCAACCGTTCCTCAAACTTTGCGGCGAGAGCCTCGTTCGCCGCCTTCATTTCCGTGGCCAGACTGCCGTTCGCTGCTCTCATTTCTGTGGTTAACTCGGCGCGGTGATGTTGTCGTTGGCCGTCTTCATTTGTTTCAACTCGGCGATGAGGTTGCTGTTTGCCGCTTCTATTTTTGCAGCGAGGTTTTCAGTTGCCGTCTTCATTTCTTTCAGTTCCGCTAAAATCTTTTCTAATGCTGCCTCCATGGTTGTAATGTTCGGTGATGTTATGTTGTTTTCCCGCTTCCTGACACCAGTGTGACTTTGTGGGTTCGTGAAATGAAAAGTCCAATTACACAAACTCAACAATGTTCTTTATTTCCACCGACTTACAGTTTGATACTTGCCAATTACACAGAATTACGTAATGCACACAATTACGATTCACCAGTTCGTCCGTTACAATTTCATTCGTAATTACGTACGGTCTTCTCGCTAGCACTGTGTCCTTACACCAAGAACTGACTGACTAGCTGCAGCCCTTTTTATAGGCATCTCGCCGTCTTCTCGACGTTTCCAGATGATGAACGATCCCGTAATTTCTGGAACACGGGTGGAAGAGAAACAGACCGCACAATTATGTTTCTTTCCCCAGCCGTCCCTGTCACCACTATAAGACAAACGAGGGGAGGGCGTAGCTAACACGGACCTCCCTCGTCTCCCGCTCTCAGCTACTTTCATAGGGTGTTCCAACGCTCGTGTGGCAATATACACCGTTGGGACAGCAAAAGTGATTACCCTAAACATTCCTCTAGCTTGCCTTCTTATCGTGGGTCTACAGTAGTGTCTTAAGCTTCGGAGCGACTGAGTGTCATTTTCATGCTGCAATTTTTAACTCTTCCAAAATTAATTTCTTTCACTTTTCTTCCTTTATTTAATACTACTATACATTCTGAATCTTTGGTCTTGCCTCACAGGACTCTGTCCTCACTTTCAAGTTTTGAAATACCAGCTGTCGATTCTGTTTTTAAATTTGTTTCATTTTCAGATTTTGGTAATACTGACAAAAACATAGTGACATCTGGCGAATGCAACATTAACAATGAGATTGTTTATGACTTGCTGAGGATGTGGAAAAAATTTTCACGAAATCGCGATCCTGTTCAATTTATAAGAAAACTTTCATCATTTCTTATAAGATAAGTGAAGTTTTATGTTACAAATTATATATATATATATATGTGTGTGTGTGTGTGTGTGTGTGTGTGTGTGTGTGTGTGTGTGTGTGTACGCAAATGTTGCACGTTAAGAGTATTTTCGGATGAAGGATTTGGTTGAGAAGCTTCGTGTCGTACATTTAAGCGCTGATTTCTGTATTCAACAATTTTTTCGTTTTTGATTTATGTTGATCACACACATGGAACGTTTAAGGCTGATTATTGGGTTCTGGAGAGCTCAAAACGTGTATTTTAGGAGAGATCTCGGTGTCAAGTAGGGTGCAGTAGTTACTTATAGGAAACTGGCGTGTTTGCCACCAGAGTGAAGATCCGTCTGGGAGAGTTGGACGAGAGAACTGATCCAGATTGTGTCCACGACATGTGTGCAGATCCAGTGCAGGACTTCAACCCAGTCCAGATCATAGTCCACCCCAGGTACAACAACCCCAAGTACCGTAACGACATCGCCCTTATCAGACTCGACAAGCCCGTCAACTTCACTGGTAACTATGTTAAGTAATTAGCCAAAATAGTACTGTTTTATCTTTAGCCTATTGTTACGATCGGATGGCTCGAGAAACAAATATGGTAAAATTGAAATAGAAGCATTTAGTGTTGTAAGGAACTGAAGTTGTATATCCTAGACTCATCCTCACAGACTGACTTGACTCGATTGCTGAGTGATTTTGCTGCTGTCGACCTTCAGTGCAACACATGGCGTAACAGCTCTAAGTGATCCAGACTCTGCCAAACCGACTGCCGGCTTCACGCCCACATACGTAAGGTAGAAGTGGGTGATTAGCTAACCGATACGGAGAGATGTGGTCAGCATCAGGCACCCCCAGCCGCAAAGTTGACTTTCTAGACCAGGGTTCGCTTACGTAACTCCTCAATTTCCTCACGATGCTGAATGGGCACTGGGTAGGATCGACGCCGGGTGCATTCTGTGGCGGGGAACCAAAGCACAACGCTGCAGCCCTTTACACCACGGAGCAGGATGTTTATTTTCAAAACGGTGGGATTATTGCAGAAGGATGCAAAATTAGAACGAATGTATTAATTTTAGAAAGGTCGAGAAGATCAGTAAAATTATTGATAAAAGACAACAAACATAGCCATTTTCCTGCACTGATCATGCGCATTGTGAACTCTAACCTAAACGAGAAGCGATGTTTTGTTGTTCTTGTTTACTTCCTGCTCATGCTAGGTACTACACAAAACAAATTGGGTGGATCAGAAACCTAAGTTTATAGAAATAGTAAATCATACACGACATTAAGGAACGCTAACTTTGGTATGGCGTTTGTTAGTGTTCCTTGGCAGCATCTTGTTTGTATATTTATTTTTAAACAACTGGAGGTAGGAGGTGTCATATGTAGGTAAATTGAGAAATAATAGATTCTCGAGCCATCCGTAGTTTAAGTATTCCTCTTTTTCTTCAAATGAATGGAAATAATCTTTGTAGAAATGTCTTTCAAACATATTTACTTGCAGTAACAATGGAAGTGTGATAATATAATAAAGTTAAGTGCTAGTCAGAATCTTTCAAGAGATGTTCAGTATGCAATGAATTTGAAATTCCTTTCTATTTACATAACCACGATGGGGTTCTTATTTCAGAGAAGTAAACAGGAATACATCAGAAAAAACTTGCATAGCATAAATTGCACGTTGTAACAACACCTACATTTTTATAGTAATATTTTGTGTATTCCTTACAGTTTACTAGTTACTCAAAATTCATTCACTATATACAGGACTTCACTGGCTGAACCTAAATAATTATATATTTCTTCTCTTTCTAGAAATATCACAAATTTTGATGGTGAAGTTTTACTTATTTATCTTACGCTGCAAAACATTCTTATTTGATCGCAACGAAGCAAGAATATTGTTCTAATCCAATGATGGAAAAAGTTGTAGAAATACAAAGTATAATCCATACCATTAAAAAGCTTGGAAGACATAGTTTTGCAATGGATTCTAGCCCATGTGGAGTTAAAGGGAATGAAAAGGCTGATATATTAGCAAAAGGAGGATGTAAAATTAAACAGAAAGAATCAAAAGCCTTTTCATATACTCAATTCAAAGGATTTTAAAGAAATAAGAATTACAAATTTAGATAACCCAACAAATTGGCAACTAGAATATAAAAATACATCTAGAAAATCTCTCTGTAATTCTGGAATTGCCACATAAACCTGCTGTTGCCATGATGAGGGTTACTACAGGACGCGATTGTCTGGGAAAACACCTCCACAGAGTTGGCATACTAACTTCTCAAGATATAGAAACGCAAAGAGTTACCTTAGACTGTCACGCGTCGCCGAAAATCACGGCTATAAGTATTAACAAAAAACCGAAGGGAGGGGGCCAACACACATTGTACCTAGGGACCTTCTACATTAGATCAACAGAAAAGCTTCTAGAACGATCCATCCGCCATATTGGTTCTAAGTCCCAAGACCCGCTCATTGCAAATTCTTTGTTGCTAGGTTCAATGCCTAGAACTGCCGCGTTCCACATTCATGTACGGCTCTTGCCCCGAAAATTAGCAAGCTAAGGATATCTCGTCCTTTGTCCTGCTATGAGGTTCGACATCTTTACGCCCAGAAATGATTATTCAATTTTATAAAGAACTCCGTACTGTTAAAATTCGAAATAAAACCCTAAAATTAAGTTTGTTCATCTCACCAAAGCGTACGCGACAATATATTTTCTCGAAACTGTTCATTTAAAGTAATTTGAGAGGGGAGGTATTCTTCCAAAACTTCTAGTTGCTGTTTGGGAATATAATGATACTAAATACCAAATTTGGTAATTATCAGACATTTCTGCTGTTCACAGACATACACATATTGGCTTTTATTTTCTGGTGTATAGTAATGCAATACACATATTTACTGCAGTTGTAGGGACAAGAATGGAAAATGTAATTACCTGTTTTATTTGTCCAACAGCTTATATCAGGCCGATCTGTCTGCCGATGGATTCCTTAAGGAACAAGTCGTTCAAAGGTTTACAGTCTACCGTCGCTGGATGGGGCACTACAGATCTAGGTAAGGCTTAATGCACAAACTTCAACCACAACTCGTTCGTTGCTAACAAAAGTTTGTTTGTATCTTTGTGCCTTTAAATAATGTTGACAACGGTTACTAACAGACGGCCATGGACATTGTCCCCATAATGTTTTACGTTTGTATGGCTTTCTCTACCCATTATTCTTCAATCTACTTCATGTTAATTGAGAAAATATTTTTAGAAGTGTTTTATTACGAATTTCCTTGTATACACAAAGTAAATAAGAGAATATTGTAGGCTTTATGTACATCTAATGGCTTTGGCATTCTTTTGTTCGCATGGCCAGCTCAATCGAATAACAACTTCCCATTTCAGAAAAATATGAGTATTCTAAAACACAAACTAATAATAAAACAAAGAGAATTATCTCGATCATTATCACACATTCTGTTTTACCAACTGCGTACTTTAAGGATATCTATGACTGAAATTTCATGAACATTTTTAAAAAGTCACCTTTTCATCTTTTTAGTCTATAAAATAGTGTAAACCTTCCTGAATCCAAAGAATGCTTAGATCACAGAACATATATATACATATACCTATAACATCAGAACATATATGTATACAGAACATATTGTGACTTTGTGGGTTCGTGAAATGAAAAGTCCAATTACACCACTCAAAAATGTTCTTTATTTCCACCGACTTACAGTTAAACTCTTGCCAATTACACAGAATTACGTAATGCACTCAATTACGATTCACCAGTTCGTCCGTCACAATTTCACTTGCACTCGTAATTACGTACAATCTTCCGATGCTCTTACGCAGTCTTCTCGTCGTACACTAGCACTGCATTCTTACACCAAGAACTGACTCCTAACTCACTCCTCTTGCACGACGTGTAGCTTATATAGGGTACGCTTGCCGATCTGGAAGGTTCTCCAGGAGATGAAATATCCCGTAATTTCGAGAACACAGGTGGAACAGAAACAGACGGCACAATGATGCTTTTTTCTCCCAGCCACCGCCTGTCACCACTATAAGACAAACGAGGGGGGCGTGGCTAACACGGACCTCCCCTGTTTTCCGCTCTCAGCTGCTTCTATAGGGTGTTCCAACGCTCGGGTGACAATATACTTATGGCATCCGCAAGCCATTTTTAAATGCTCTAATCTAGTTTGAAAGTTATGTGAATGCTAGTGTTAGATATGAATTCTAATAAAGACGTAAATATGAAGCTATTAACAGTGAAGCAAACAAATATATACAAATATAACAGTTTGTAACTTAAAAATTCACGTATTTTATAAGTTCAGTATAACTTTAGTTCCTTAAAATAAATACAGTATTAAAAATGTATTGCATTTATCTAAAAAAAAGATAAAATTCCTAATAATAAAATATCTACTATTTATCAATATAATTGTTTCGATTGTGATAAAGTTTATATTGGAAAGACAAAACGTAATTTAGAAACCAGAACAAAAGAACATTTTCGTAACATTAAGTACAAACTGATAAATCGGCCGTAACAGATCATTTTTGGTCATTTAACCATGAAATAAATCCAGAAGTTAAATTATTAAAACAAATGGTCAGATAGATTTAATAGTTTGGGAAAAGATATTTATTTTAAAAAATAGACATCCCGTTATGTATTTTGAAATACCGGCAGTCGATTCTGTTTTTAAATTTGTTTCATTTTCAGATTTTGGTAGTACTGGAAAAAACTTAGTGAGATCTAGCGTTTGTAACATTGACAACGAGGTTGTTTGTGATTCTAGCTGATGATGTGGAACAAGTTTCACGAAATCGCGTTTCTGTTCAATTTATAAGAAGAGTAACATCATTTCTTATAAGATAAGTGAAGTTTTAAGTTACAAATTGTTATATTTGTGTGTATATATATATTAAATCTTTATCCTTGTTTTCTCGCTATTGAAAATTTCAGCATTTTTCATCGTTTAAGATGCTCCTTACGTCACAGTTTTAGTCTTATACTAATGAAACTTGCTACACATGTTTATAGAGACACTGTGAATAGAAATTGTCCTGGGTTTTACTGTGAGATGTTCACACATTCTTTACTTCAAAACACTTCAAATGTTGGGCGAAAAAGTCATATTTATTACTTTAAAAATTTCTGGAGCCTAAAGTTATTGAGACACCTAGGGCAATTTCTAAAAATGGATGTATTGGGAACCTGTTGTTAAAATATTAGAGCAACATTTAAGTTATTTTGTCGCAAGTGACTTTTTAGCTGACGTAACCAAAAATAAATAATTTTGACCATATTTTCCAAAATATCAAAGTAAAATTGACAGCATTTGTGTTGTGTCATATGTGCACTAAGTTATATCCGTGGTAGCCATCCAGTGATGAAATGAGTGCGTTTATCTACCAACTTATGAAATAACAATTTTAGTAAACAACGGATTAATTCCCGCTATCTTCGTAAACTGTTTTAACGGACGTGTATATACGAGGGCTGTTCAATAAAGAATGATCACAATTTTATTTTTTTGACAACGTGCCTTTACTCATCCTCATAATTTTGATGGTCCTTTTCAAAATAGTCTCCCCTGAATGCGATGTACTTGTCCCAGAGTTTCTGCCAGTCTTAAAAGACATGCTGGACACCATTTTTTGAGAGATCCTTCAAAATCGCCTCCGCAGCCTTCACCACTGCTTCTGATGATGGATAATGCCTCCCACGAAGGCGTTTCTTCAAGTTAGGGAATAGAAAAATGTCACATGGGGCTAAATCCGGACTATAGGGAGGCTGAGCGATGCACTTCACGTTGATTTTTGCAAGATATTCAGCAACAACATTGGCAATCTGCGGCCGCGCATTATCGTGGTGCAGCATCCATCTGCTTCATGGAAATGTGTTCTTTTGAACCTGATATGGATTTGCAATGTTTTCAGGACATCCCTGTAGTATTGTCCAGTTACTGATGTGTGTGCAGGTACAACATGCTGATAAACCATTCCATGAATATCAAAGAATGAGATGACCATAGCTTTCCCAGCAGAAGCAACCACTTTTGCTTTTTTGGGGGTTGGTGATGAAGGAGATTTCCTCACTGAGCTTTGCTGTTTGCTCTCAGGATCAAAATGATGTAGCCAAGTTTCATCAGCAGTGATTACGTTTGAAAGAAACTCCGGATTTTCTTCTAACATCAACTTTAAGTGCATGCAGACCTGCATGTGAATGTCCTTTTGTTCGGGAATCAACAGTCTTGGAACGCATCGCGCACAAACACGTCTCATGTGTAATGTTTCTGTCACCAAAGTGTGGGGGGCAACCAATGAAATGTTCAGTATTTCAGAAAGTGATCTTAAGGTATTTCGTCTATCCTCTCTCACAATGGCAGCAGCAGTGTTGATGTTTTCTTCCGTAAGAGGAGTAACTGGAGCACCGGGTCAACCTTCCTTTGAAATTGATTGTCTCCCCTCTTTAAACATTTTAAACAATCTTAGAGCTGTGCTGTATGGAAGAACAGACTCTCCATAGGACTCCTGTAACATTGTATAGGCCTCAACTGAAGATTTGTTGAGACGAAAGCAGAATTTCAAAGCCGCATATTGTTCCTCGCATGTTACCTCCATTGCAGTGGTAGGAGATACTGAACATGTCTGAACTTGCCTGGTTCTCACAGGCGGGAACCAGGAGTACCAACAATGAAACTACTACGGCGTGTTTGTTTTACATTAAGCTAACAGAATATAATAAGATTGAATTTTAGTGCGAAAAATTATGACAGTAAAAAAAAATTATGATCATTCTTTATTGAACAGCCGTCGTAGAATTTTTGTACCTTTTATATATGAGTTTGATGTGTTGACGAGATATCTGAATGTTCATCGATAACAGAAAACAAAGAATTATGACACATTTGTTCATTTGACCCTCTTTTGATGAAAAGAATCTATGCCCCAAGTTTGCAGATGTATTATTGCAACTAAAAGAAGCTAAAGAAGTAATATTTGTTCACACTTCTACAAACTGAAGCATGTTCTTCTATTTACTACAAATTGTTAATCGACACATTTCGTTGTAGGTACATCTTACATACTGTGACTTTGTGGGTTCGTGAAATGAAAAGTCCAATTACACAAACTCAACAATGTTCTTTATTTCCACCTACTTACAGTTGAACACTTGCCAATTACACATAATTACGTAATGCACACAATTACGATTCACCAGTTCTTCCGTTACCGTTCCGATGCACGTACACAGTCTTCTCGTCCGTTCGCTAGCACGTCAAGCACTGACTGACCTCACTCATTGCAGCCCTTTTTATAGGAATATCACTGTTTTCTAGAAGTCTCTGGTTTCAGTGAATCACCGCGAAAATTCCAGAGGACAGGGGAAGGGGAAAGAGGCGGCCAGCGACAAGTCACATTTCCCTAATCAACCCCTCAGTTAGTGACAGAGACTAATGGGAGGGTGTGGCTTGGCTGCCTCTGGCCCCTTACTCAGCTGTCGTTGGTTGTGCTTTCCGCTAATTGGGTGACAATACACTAAAGCTACATTCACAAGTTTAAAAAGACTTGAGTATTCGAAGATACGAACTCTAATAAAGACATCACGAAATTTGTTAACGTTACAGTTTTATCGCACATAACTAAATTGTTTACTTCGACGAAATCTTCATTCTTTTGTTTAGTAACATGTTGTCTATTTCTTAGATTTTAGATACTATGCAAGAGATAATCAAAATGATAATGTAAATTAATCACACAAATGTTTTAAATATAAGTTATTTTAATTAAAATATTAGAGACATTTTTGAGAAAGGGAAAAGTTGTAATTATATTTTCCACGAAAAAGGTAGCTGGAGGTTAGACATTTTCTTGAAAATATTTGAGTAAAATTGTTCTAAGATATAACTTCTACCAAGTTTAATGTTGAACGGACTTTTCAATTAATTACAACACGGACCTTTTCCTCATTATTTTCTCCTGAGTTAATCATAATGGGGCACGGGAATATGCAACTCCAAAATGAGCAGTATGTAATATATTGTGACTTTGTGGGTTCGTAGAATTAAAATTCCAATTTGCAGAAATTCAAATCGTTCTTTATTTGCGTAGAAATACACTCACAGTAGCAAGTTACAGCAGAATTACGTCACATACACATTCACAATCTACCAAGATCGATGACTACAACAACAGCGTTCTGATTACATCTGTTTATAACATCAGCTCTCGTTACAACACTTCACAGCTGTTTACTTCATCTTGGCGAGTCCTCGCTTCCTTAAATACCTCATCTGATAATTCCAGAACAATCAAGAAACCGAATAATCAAGATGTCACTAGAAATTTCCATTTATCTCAGTTTGTTTGTTTCGGTAGACCTTTATCTGCGTGCTATCTTTCTCAGTTCCTTTGTGTAAACAAGCCGCGTTATCGCCCTGCGCGAACCTTTTATGCGCGTCGACGCGACAATATTGTATTTATGGTATATTAATTATGTTATATATGTATGACGTTGTATATGCTAGATATTGTAATAAGACATAGGAAATAAACTAACATCCAAGTTTAAGTTAATTTTAATTGCTTAGCATATAATTAATTAGGCTTATATATGATTAGCATAAATATCCCTGATATAGAAGTTCTTTAATCACTACATAAATAAAACCAATTAGAGTCTAAATTCATTCATTCTGATCTCCAAAGAGTTATGCTACTGGTTTTTTAGCATTCAATTCAGTTTGGTTTACACCCAAAAAGAGAATATTTTCTATAGGTGGAGGCTTAATCTCTGGTAGGAATGCATTACCTCCTCTAAGTAACAGATAAAGTAAAACCCAGACTACAAAGTTTGGAGATACAGTTTTGGGAAGCTGAGGGAGTCTCTCAACTTGTAATGATGTTTGTATGTTGACATCAGAGAAGCCCAGCTCTAGTCCAGTGTTACAACAGCTGACGGTGACGGTCGTGTCCAACATAGACTGCGCCAGGGCCTTCAAGGAGCGAACTGACACAGAACTGGGTCCAGGACAACTGTGTGCTGGCGGTGAGCGAGGCCAGGACTCCTGCGAAGGTGACAGCGGAGGACCTCTCATGCGACCTGAGCAGCCGACAGCAGACTCCGTACCTCGGTACTTCCTCATCGGCGTCGTATCATTCGGAGCCAAGCGCTGCGGTGCCGCCAACTTGCCAGGAGTATACACCCACATCGGCAGCTATCTCGACTGGATACTAGAGAACATCCGACCTTGATCTCTCTGGTTGTACTTATTGTCGAGTTCTAGAATTGGGAACTTTATGTATAGAAGTTGCTAAAGCCGAGTTCTATAAGCTTCATCACATGAGCAGTGTTCAACAACCAACATATTTTGAAACATGTGACCAAGATACAATCTTTAAAGTTTTCAGATAATGCACACATTTCTTACACGCGTCACCACAGACGGAAGCATAACATATGAAAACTAAGAAAGAAAATTTGGGAAGGAAACGTTCCAAATCTAAGTTCAGTGAGGGGATTTCAAACGGAAAGCTCCCGTTCACAGTTCGGTGCCTTAACTACCTGAGCTACGCGTGTCGGGTTATAACTACTTAGATTATTCAGCTTTACTCTGTTTTGACGACCTGTTGTTGAACCCTATTCTGATTCACAAGTTATTTATCAGCAACTGTAAAGTATACGTAAAATAGGAAGCTACTTACAGTCAATCAACAAATACTATACAAATACATTAATTTGTAACATAAAACTTCACTTACCTTATAAGAAAATGATGAAAGTTTTCTTATTAATAGACGAGAATCGCGATTTCGTGAAAACTCATTCACGTCATCAACTCCAGCAACCTCCTTGTCATCGTTCCCTTTAATTTTTAAAACCTGGTATAAATATGTTGATGATATATTTGCTATTGTTCCTGATAAACACATAAATGTTGCTTTAAGATCACTAAATTTACAAGATAAAGCTATAAAATTCACATTAGAGACTGAAATTAATGGATTTCTTTTTTTTTTTTTCTAGATCTAAAGATAAAAATAAATAACAATACGAGGGCTGTTCAATAAAGAATGATCACAATTGTATTTTTGGACAGCGTACCTTTACTCATTCTCACAATTTTGATGGTCCTTCTCAAAATAGTCTCCACTGAATGCGATGCACTTGTCCCAGCGTTTCTGCCAGTCTTCAAAGACATTCTGGAAACCAGCTTTTGACAGATCCTTCAAAATCACCTCCGCAGCCTTCACCACTGCTTCTGATGATCGATAATGCCTCCCACGAAGGCGTTTCTTCAAGTTTGGGAATATAGAAAAGTCACATGGGGCTAAATCCGGAATATAGGGAGGGTGAGGGATGCACTTCACGTTGATCTTTGCAAGATATTCAGCAACAACATTGACAATATACAGCCATATTGGAACTCATCGCGCACAAACACGTCTCATGTGTAATGTTTCTGTCACCAACGTGTGGGTGGCACCCAATGAAATGTTCAGTATTTCAGAAAGTGATCTTAAGGTAATTGGTCGATCCTCTCTCACAATGGCAGCAGCAGTGTTGATGTTTTCTTCCGTAAGAGCAGTAACTGGAGCTCCGGGTCCACCTTCCTTAGAAATTGATTGTGTCCACTCTTTAAACATTTTAAACCACCTTCGAGCTGTGCTGTAGGGAAGAACAGACTCGCCATAGGCGTCCTGTAACATTGTATAGGCCTCAACTGAAGATTTGTTGAGACGAAAGCAGAATTTCAAAGCAGCATATTGCTCCTCGCGTGTTACCTCCATTGCAGCGGTAGGCGACACTGAACATGTCTGAACTTTCCTGGTTCTCACAGGGGGGAACCAGGAGTACCAACAATGAAACTACTACGGCGTGTTTGTTTCACATTAAGCTAACAGGGTATAATAAGATTAAATTTTAGTGCGAAAAATTATGTCCGTAAAAATTTATGATAATTCTTTATTGAACAGCCCTCATATATTAAACTTTGGTATTTATAGGAAGTCTACTCATGTCGATAATAAACCTTAACCTTTTTTCAGATAAATTCACTGTTTTCAATAATTTTATTTATAGATTAATAAATATACTCCTGAACAAAGAGGAATTTAATAGAGACTATAAACATATTATTAATATTGCTTTAATTAATGGTTTCAATAAAGAAAAAAATTAAATATAAAGAAACTGTAATGATTTTTCTACCCTTAAAAATAAAATACGATTATAATTTTAAAAGATGTACTTGGCATCCTTGGATTAATAAACATTTTCAAAATGTTTTTAAAGACTTTGGTATAACTTTAGTTCCTCAAAATAAATATAGTATTAAAATTTACTACATTTCTCTAAAAAAAAGATAAAATTCCTAATAATAACAAATATGGTATTTATCAATGTAATTGTTTAGATTGTAATCAGGTTTATACTGGAAAGACAAAACGTAATTTGGAAACCAGAACAAAAGAACATTTTCGTAACATTAAGTACAAACAGACTGATGAATCGGCTGTAGCAGATCATTTTTGGTATTCAACAATGAAATAAATCCAGAAGTTAAATTATTAACACAATTAATTATATATATTTAATATATATAAGTATAATAATATTAATATATTTATTTTAAAAAATAAACATCGCGTACTGAATTTTGAAATACCGACAGTCGATTCTGTTTTTAGGTTTGTTTCGTTTTCAGATTTTGGTAATAATGGAAAAAACATAATGACATCTAGCGTTTGTAACTTTGACGAGTTTGTTTGAGCTGATGATCTAAATGAGTTTTCACGATATCGCGATCCTCATCAATTAATAAGAACATTTTCATAACTTTCTTATAAGATAAGTGAAGTTTTATGTTACAAATTATTATATTTGTATAGTAACTGTAGAGTATATTTATTTCGGCCCATGTTTCTCTTTCACTTAAGACAAAATTCATTCCTAAAACACATTCACTCTCTGACTCTGAAACAATGCATGCGTTATCCACTTAAACAGGATAGAGATAAAAAAGTTTACATTTTTATTTTACCATAGTAACTATACACCATAAATACTAATCATTTTTTTCCTTTATTTTCTGTCTATATTTCTTCTCATTCCCTCTTTGGGTCTGCCCGAGATAAGTACAATTCAAAGCATTTGTTTTCGTAAACAACAAACCTGTTGTAAATAGATACAAAACGTTAAAGGTTAACGCCAGCAGACGTCTGTGGTTTCTTCAAATTTAGAGTTCCACAATGAAGAACACGAACATATTGTTTACTGTAAATTGTTTCTGTTCCGAACACTTTCGTTGAGGAATTGTCAGAAGCGTATGCATAACGTAAACTTGCAGTACCAAAGGTAAATAGCATAAATAATTCAATGACATCTTAACCATAGAACTTGCACATGTTCTATAGAAACGATATCACTCGTAACTTGTTTTGTATTTAACAATCAATGTGATATACATTACAGAGTTATACAAAAGTTCCCAAACATCAGTTACCCCGGTTTTGTAAACTGGACAAAGGAGAGTTTTCAAGAGATTCAAAAGATATTTTATTTGATACTTTTCTTTCTGTGTTAATTTATTTTACAATTAGGGCCGTGTGCTGTCTCAGACCTTGTGCAATGGATGACAAGACTGATGTGTTACTGTGTTATTTATAAGAAGGTGAGCTTGTTCAGATGGAACCTGGAACAGTGTGATATAAGTGACGACAAGTATTTATCACAAACTTACCTTATATCAACTCATCCAGTTCTAGGAAGTCAGGATATATGTCTGACCATTTAATTAAATAAATATTTATTTATATAACCATGTAATGAATAATAAATGTATGCCTACCTTGTATGTTTCCTGTTAGGGACCTGCCATGGATGTAGTGCCACCTGTAGAATACTTTCACCTCCTCCTTCCTGAGTCTGAGGCATAATGACCCACGGGAATCCTCGCTGTGATACACAGACAGACCCTACACGTTTTAAAGCGACATGGGAGGGAGCAAGTAGGTACTTCCATTTGCTAAGATTATGTTGATCACGACACCCCCAAAAGTGCAGGAGGCTACAGGTCGGCCGACAGACATCGGTGGACTGTTCAGGAGCAGCTCGAGAGGCTGACCGATCACTCCGCGCCCTGAAACATGGAAGGAGAAGCCAAATGAGGAAAAGGAAATCAGAGCTTTAGCCTTGCTAAACAGAAAATAGAGTGCCCGACCAGAATGTGAACTTTGGAACCATTTCCCTGGAAATATTGAACATTCAAACAAACTACATTGCATTTTAGAAATACTGGCTCAGAACATTTAAACTATAGTGTTTTTAGATAAATATTCAAAAGTAAAACTTCTCGTTTTTATTTCAAAAAGTAATTTTTTTTTTTAAAAATGTAGCCTCAAATAATATCAATAAAATTGTCCACTTAATACTCATTAACCACATTCACTGTATCTACAGGTACACGTAGCAAGAACAAAGTAATAATAATTATGCCCGCCTCGGTAGCGTGGTGGTAGCGTATCTGCCTCACGTTCAGGGGTCACGAGTTCGAATCTCGGTCAGGATGAGTTACCTGGATAAGGTCTTTTCTGGGGTTTTCCCTTATCCTGAAAGACGAATGTCGGATAACTCTAAGCTCTATGTACCCTGTACTCATTTGAGCATCATTTCATTCATCCTCCGATATGACTTAACGTTGGAGGTTTTCTCTTATCCTGAAAGACGAATGTCGGATAACTCTAAGCTCTATGTACTCTGTACTCATTTGAGCATCATTTCATTCATCCTCCGATATGACTTAACGTTGGAGGTTTTCTCTTATCCTGAAAGACGAATGTCGAACAACTCTAAGCTCTATGTACCCTGTACTCATTTGAGCATCATTTCATTCATCGTCCGATATGACTTAACGTTGGAGGTTTTCTCTTATCCTGAAAGATGAATGTCTGGTAACTCTAAGCTCTATGTACCCTGTACTCATTTGAACATCATTTCATTCATCCTCCGATATGACTTAACGTTGGAGGTTTTCTCTTATCCTGAAAGACGAATGTCGGACAACTCTAAGCTCTATGTACCCTGTACTCATTTGAGCATCATTTCATTCATCCTCCGATATGACTTAACGTTGGAGGTTTTCTCTTATCCTGAAAGATGAATGTCTGGTAACTCTAAGCTCTATGTACCCTGTACTTATTTGAACATCATTTCATTCATCCTCCGATATGACTTAACGTTAGGGGTTTTCTCTTATCCTGAAAGATGAAGGTCTGGTAACTTTAAGCTCTATGTACTCTGTACTCATTTGAACATCATTTCATTCATCGTCCGATATGACTTAACGTTGGGTGTTTTCTCTTATCCTGAAAGATGAATGTCTGGTAACTCTAAGCTCTATGTACCCTGTACTCATTTGAACATCATTTCATTCATCGTCCGATATGACTTAACGTTGGGGGTTTTCTCTTATCCTGAAAGGTGAATGTCTGGTAACTCTAAGCTCTATGTACCCTGTACTCATTTGAACATCATTTCATTCATCGTCCGATATGACTTAACGTTAGGGGTTTTCTCTTATCCTGAAAGACGAATGTCGGATAACTCTAAGCTCTATGTACCCTGTACTAATTTGAACATCATTTCATCGATCGTCCGATATGACTTAACATTGGAGGTTTTCTCTTATCCTGAAAGGTGAATGTCTGGTAACTCTAAGCTCTATGTACCCTGTACTAATTTGAACATCATTTCATTCATCCTCCGATATGACTTAACGTTAGGGGTTTTCTCTTATCCTGAAAGACGAATGTCGGATAACTCTAAGCTCTATGTACCCTGTACTTATTTGAACATCATTTCATTCATCCTCCGATATGACTTAACGTTAGGGGTTTTCTCTTATCCTGAAAGACGAATGTCTGGTAACTCTAAGCTCTATGTACCCTGTACTCATTTGTACATCATTTCATTCATCGTCCGATATGACTTAACGTTGGAGGTTTTCTCTTATCCTGAAAGATGAGTGTCTGGTAACTCTAAGCTCTATGTACCCTGTACTTATTTGAACATCATTTCATTCATCGTCCGATATGACTTAACGTTAGGGGTTTTCTCTTATCCTGAAAGACGAATGTCGGATAACTCTAAGCTCTATGTACCCTGTACTTATTTGAACATCATTTCATTCATCCTCCGATATGACTTAACGTTGGAGGTTTTCTCTTATCCTGAAAGACGAATGTCGGATAACTCTAAGCTCTATGTACTCTGTACTCATTTGAACATTATTTCATTCATCGTCCGATATGACTTAACGTTAGGGGTTTTCTCTTATCCTGAAAGACGAATGTCGGATAACTCTAAGCTCTATGTACCCTGTACTTATTTGAACATCATTTCATTCATCCTCCGATATGACTTAACGTTAGGGGTTTTCTCTTATCCTGAAAGACGAATGTCTGGTAACTCTAAGCTCTATGTACCCTGTACTCATTTGTACATCATTTCATTCATCGTCCGATATGACTTAACGTTGGAGGTTTTCTCTTATCCTGAAAGATGAGTGTCTGGTAACTCTAAGCTCTATGTACCCTGTACTTATTTGAACATCATTTCATTCATCGTCCGATATGACTTAACGTTAGGGGTTTTCTCTTATCCTGAAAGACGAATGTCGGATAACTCTAAGCTCTATGTACCCTGTACTTATTTGAACATCATTTCATTCATCCTCCGATATGACTTAACGTTGGAGGTTTTCTCTTATCCTGAAAGACGAATGTCGGATAACTCTAAGCTCTATGTACTCTGTACTCATTTGAACATTATTTCATTCATCGTCCGATATGACTTAACGTTGGAGGTTTTCTCTTATCCTGAAAGATGAATGTCTGGTAACTCTAAGCTCTATGTACCCTGTACTCATTTGAACATCATTTCATTCATCGTCCGATATGACTTAACGTTGGAGGTTTTCTCTTATCCTGAAAGATGAATGTCCGGTAACTCTAAGCTCTATGTACCCTGTACTCATTTGAACATCATTTCATTCATCGTCCGATATGACTTAACGTTGGAGGTTTTCTCTTATCCAGAAAGATGAATGTCTGGTAACTCTAAGCTCTATGTACCCTGTACTCATTTGAACGTCATTTCATTCATCGTCCGATATGACTTAACGTTGGAGGTTTTCTCTTATCCAGAAAGATGAATGTCTGGTAACTCTAAGCTCTATGTACCCTGTACTCATTTGAACATCATTTCATTCATCGTCCGATATGACTTAACGTTGGAGGTTTTCTCTTATCCTGAAAGATGAATGTCTGGTAACTCTAAGCTCTATGTACTCTGTACTCATTTGAACATCATTTCATTCATCCTCCGATATGACTTAACGTTGGAGGCTTTCTCTTATCCTGAAAGATGAATGTCTGGTAACTCTAAGTTCTATGTACCCTGTACTCACTTGTACATCATTTCATTCATCGTCCGATATGACTTAACGTTGGAGGTTTTCTCTTATCCTGAAAGATGATTGTCTGGTAACTCTAAGCTCTATGTACCCTGTACTCATTTGAACATCATTTCATTCATCGTCCGATATGACTTAACTTTGGAGGTTTTCTCTTATCCTGAAAGATGATTGTCTGGTAACTCTAAGCTCTATGTACCCTGTACTCATTGGAACATCATTTCATTCATCGTCCGATATGACTTAACGTTGGAGGTTTTCTCTTATCCTGAAAGATGAATGTCTGGTAACTCTAAGCTCTATGTACCCTGTACTCACTTGTACATCATTTCATTCATCGTCCCTTATGACTTAATGTTGGAGGTTTTCCCTTATCCTGAAAGATGAATGTCTGGTAACTCTAAGCTCTATGAACCCTGTACTCATTTGAACATCATTTCATTCATCGTCCGATATGACTTAACGTTGGAGGTTTTCTCTTATCCTGAAAGATGAATGTCTGGTAACTCTAAGCTCTATGTACCCTGTACTCACTTGCACATCATTTCATTCATCGTCCCTTATGACTTAATGTTGGAGGTTTTCCCTTATCCTGAAAGATGAATGTCTGGTAACTCTAAGCTCTATGTACCCTGTACTCACTTGCACATCATTTCATTCATCGTCCCTTATGACTTAATGTTGGAGGTTTTCCCTTATCCTGAAAGATGAATGTCTGATAACTCTAAGCTCTATGTACCCTGTACTCATTTGAACATCATTTCATTCATCGTCCGATATGACTTAACGTTGGAGGTTTTCCCTTATCCTGAAAGATGAATGTCTGGTAACTCTAAGCTCTATGTACCCTGTACTCATTTGAACATCATTTCATTCATCGTCCGATATGACTTAACGTTGGAGGTTTTCTCTTATCCTGAAAGATGAATGTCTGGTAACTCTAAGCTCTATGTACCCTGTACTCACTTGCACATCATTTCATTCATCGTCCCTTATGACTTAATGTTGGAGGTTTTCCCTTATCCTGAAAGATGAATGTCTGGTAACTCTAAGCTCTATGTACCCTGTACTCACTTGCACATCATTTCATTCATCGTCCGATATGACTTAACGTTGGAGGTTTTCTCTTATCCTGAAAGATGAATGTCTGATAACTCTAAGCTCTATGTACCCTGTACTCATTTGAACATCATTTCATTCATCGTCCGATATGACTTAACGTTGGAGGTTTTCCCTTATCCTGAAAGATGAATGTCTGGTAACTCTAAGCTCTATGTACCCTGTACTCATTTGAACATCATTTCATTCATCGTCCGATATGACTTAACGTTGGAGGCTTTCTCTTATCCTGAAAGATGAATGTCTGGTAACTCTAAGTTCTATGTACCCTGTACTCACTTGTACATCATTTCATTCATCGTCCCTTATGACTTAATGTTGGAGGTTTTCCCTTATCCTGAAAGATGAATGTCTGGTAACTCTAAGCTCTATGAACCCTGTACTCATTTGAACATCATTTCATTCATCGTCCGATATGACTTAACGTTGGAGGTTTTCTCTTATCCTGAAAGATGAATGTCTGGTAACTCTAAGCTCTATGTACCCTGTACTCACTTGCACATCATTTCATTCATCGTCCCTTATGACTTAATGTTGGAGGTTTTCCCTTATCCTGAAAGATGAATGTCTGGTAGCTCTAAGCTCTATGTACCCTGTACTCACTTGCACATCATTTCATTCATCGTCCCTTATGACTTAATGTTGGAGGTTTTCCCTTATCCTGAAAGATGAATGTCTGATAACTCTAAGCTCTATGTACCCTGTACTCATTTGAACATCATTTCATTCATCGTCCGATATGACTTAACGTTGGAGGTTTTCTCTTATCCTGAAAGATGAATGTCTGGTAACTCTAAGCTCTATGTGCCCTGTACTCATTTGAACATCATTTCATTCATCGTCCGATATGACTTAACGTTGGAGGTTTTCCCTTATCCTGAAAGATGATTGTCTGGTAACTCTAAGCTCTATGTGCCCTGTACTCATTTGAACATCATTTCATTCATCGTCCGATATGACTTAACGTTGGAGGTTTTCCCTTATCCTGAAAGATGAATGTCTGGTAACTCTAAGCTCTATGTACCCTGTACTCACTTGCACATCATTTCATTCATCGTCCGATATGACTTAACGTTGGAGGTTTTCTCTTATCCTGAAAGATGAATGTCTGATAACTCTAAGCTCTATGTACCCTGTACTCATTTGAACATCATTTCATTCATCGTCCGATATGACTTAACGTTGGAGGTTTTCTCTTATCCTGAAAGATGAATGTCTGGTAACTCTAAGCTCTATGTACCCTGTACTCATTTGAACATCATTTCATTCATCGTCCGAAATGACTTAACGTTGGAGGCTTTCTCTTATCCTGAAAGATGAATGTCTGGTAACTCTAAGTTCTATGTACCCTGTACTCACTTGTACATCATTTCATTCATCGTCCGATATGACTTAACGTTGGAGGTTTTCTCTTATCCTGAAAGATGAATGTCTGGTAACTCTAAGCTCTATGTACCCTGTACTAATTTGAACATCATTTCATTCATCGTCCGATATGACTTAACTTTGGAGGTTTTCTCTTATCCTGAAAGATGAATGTCTGGTAACTCTAAGTTCTATGTACCCTGTACTCACTTGTACATCATTTCATTCATCGTCCGATATGACTTAACGTTGGAGGTTTTCTCTTATCCTGAAAGATGAATGTCTGGTAACTCTAAGTTCTATGTACCCTGTACTCACTTGTACATCATTTCATTCATCGTCCGATATGACTTAACTTTGGAGGTTTTCTCTTATCCTGAAAGATGAATGTCTGGTAACTCTAAGTTCTATGTACCCTGTACTCATTTGAACATCATTTCATTCATCGTCCGATATGACTTAACTTTGGAGGTTTTCTCTTATCCTGAAAGATGAATGTCTGGTAACTCTAAGCTCTATGTACCCTGTACTCATTTGAACATCATTTCATTCATCGTCCGATATGACTTAACGTTGGAGGTTTTCTCTTATCCTGAAAGATGAATGTCTGGTAACTCTAAGCTCTATGTACCCTGTACTCACTTGTACATCATTTCATTCATCGTCCCTTATGACTTAATGTTGGAGGTTTTCCCTTATCCTGAAAGATGAATGTCTGGTAACTCTAAGCTCTATGAACCCTGTACTCATTTGAACATCATTTCATTCATCGTCCGATATGACTTAACGTTGGAGGTTTTCTCTTATCCTGAAAGATGAATGTCTGGTAACTCTAAGCTCTATGTACCCTGTACTCACTTGCACATCATTTCATTCATCGTCCCTTATGACTTAATGTTGGAGGTTTTCCCTTATCCTGAAAGATGAATGTCTGGTAACTCTAAGCTCTATGTACCCTGTACTCACTTGCACATCATTTCATTCATCGTCCCTTATAACTTAATGTTGGAGGTTTTCCCTTATCCTGAAAGATGAATGTCTGATAACTCTAAGCTCTATGTACCCTGTACTCATTTGAACATCATTTCATTCATCGTCCGATATGACTTAACGTTGGAGGTTTTCCCTTATCCTGAAAGATGAATGTCTGGTAACTCTAAGCTCTATGTACCCTGTACTCATTTGAACATCATTTCATTCATCGTCCGATATGACTTAACGTTGGAGGTTTTCTCTTATCCTGAAAGATGAATGTCTGGTAACTCTAAGCTCTATGTACCCTGTACTCACTTGCACATCATTTCATTCATCGTCCCTTATGACTTAATGTTGGAGGTTTTCCCTTATCCTGAAAGATGAATGTCTGGTAACTCTAAGCTCTATGTACCCTGTACTCACTTGCACATCATTTCATTCATCGTCCGATATGACTTAACGTTGGAGGTTTTCTCTTATCCTGAAAGATGAATGTCTGATAACTCTAAGCTCTATGTACCCTGTACTCATTTGAACATCATTTCATTCATCGTCCGATATGACTTAACGTTGGAGGTTTTCCCTTATCCTGAAAGATGAATGTCTGGTAACTCTAAGCTCTATGTACCCTGTACTCATTTGAACATCATTTCATTCATCGTCCGATATGACTTAACGTTGGAGGCTTTCTCTTATCCTGAAAGATGAATGTCTGGTAACTCTAAGTTCTATGTACCCTGTACTCACTTGTACATCATTTCATTCATCGTCCCTTATGACTTAATGTTGGAGGTTTTCCCTTATCCTGAAAGATGAATGTCTGGTAACTCTAAGCTCTATGAACCCTGTACTCATTTGAACATCATTTCATTCATCGTCCGATATGACTTAACGTTGGAGGTTTTCTCTTATCCTGAAAGATGAATGTCTGGTAACTCTAAGCTCTATGTACCCTGTACTCACTTGCACATCATTTCATTCATCGTCCCTTATGACTTAATGTTGGAGGTTTTCCCTTATCCTGAAAGATGAATGTCTGGTAGCTCTAAGCTCTATGTACCCTGTACTCACTTGCACATCATTTCATTCATCGTCCCTTATGACTTAATGTTGGAGGTTTTCCCTTATCCTGAAAGATGAATGTCTGATAACTCTAAGCTCTATGTACCCTGTACTCATTTGAACATCATTTCATTCATCGTCCGATATGACTTAACGTTGGAGGTTTTCTCTTATCCTGAAAGATGAATGTCTGGTAACTCTAAGCTCTATGTGCCCTGTACTCATTTGAACATCATTTCATTCATCGTCCGATATGACTTAACGTTGGAGGTTTTCCCTTATCCTGAAAGATGATTGTCTGGTAACTCTAAGCTCTATGTGCCCTGTACTCATTTGAACATCATTTCATTCATCGTCCGATATGACTTAACGTTGGAGGTTTTCCCTTATCCTGAAAGATGAATGTCTGGTAACTCTAAGCTCTATGTACCCTGTACTCACTTGCACATCATTTCATTCATCGTCCGATATGACTTAACGTTGGAGGTTTTCTCTTATCCTGAAAGATGAATGTCTGATAACTCTAAGCTCTATGTACCCTGTACTCATTTGAACATCATTTCATTCATCGTCCGATATGACTTAACGTTGGAGGTTTTCTCTTATCCTGAAAGATGAATGTCTGGTAACTCTAAGCTCTATGTACCCTGTACTCATTTGAACATCATTTCATTCATCGTCCGATATGACTTAACGTTGGAGGCTTTCTCTTATCCTGAAAGATGAATGTCTGGTAACTCTAAGTTCTATGTACCCTGTACTCACTTGTACATCATTTCATTCATCGTCCGATATGACTTAACGTTGGAGGTTTTCTCTTATCCTGAAAGATGAATGTCTGGTAACTCTAAGCTCTATGTACCCTGTACTCATTTGAACATCATTTCATTCATCGTCCGATATGACTTAACTTTGGAGGTTTTCTCTTATCCTGAAAGATGAATGTCTGGTAACTCTAAGTTCTATGTACCCTGTACTCACTTGTACATCATTTCATTCATCGTCCGATATGACTTAACGTTGGAGGTTTTCTCTTATCCTGAAAGATGAATGTCTGGTAACTCTAAGTTCTATGTACCCTGTACTCACTTGTACATCATTTCATTCATCGTCCCTTATGACTTAATGTTGGAGGTTTTCCCTTATCCTGAAAGATGAATGTCTGGTAACTCTAAGCTCTATGAACCCTGTACTCATTTGAACATCATTTCATTCATCGTCCGATATGACTTAACGTTGGAGGTTTTCTCTTATCCTGAAAGATGAATGTCTGGCAACTCTAAGCTCTATGTACCCTGTACTCACTTGCACATCATTTCATTCATCGTCCCTTATGACTTAATGTTGGAGGTTTTCCCTTATCCTGAAAGATGAATGTCTGGTAGCTCTAAGCTCTATGTACCCTGTACTCACTTGCACATCATTTCATTCATCGTCCCTTATGACTTAATGTTGGAGGTTTTCCCTTATCCTGAAAGATGAATGTCTGATAACTCTAAGCTCTATGTACCCTGTACTCATTTGAACATCATTTCATTCATCGTCCGATATGACTTAACGTTGGAGGTTTTCTCTTATCCTGAAAGATGAATGTCTGGTAACTCTAAGCTCTATGTGCCCTGTACTCATTTGAACATCATTTCATTCATCGTCCGATATGACTTAACGTTGGAGGTTTTCTCTTATCCTGAAAGATGAATGTCTGGTAACTCTAAGCTCTATGTGCCCTGTACTCATTTGAACATCATTTCATTCATCGTCCGATATGACTTAACGTTGGAGGTTTTCCCTTATCCTGAAAGATGATTGTCTGGTAACTCTAAGCTCTATGTGCCCTGTACTCATTTGAACATCATTTCATTCATCGTCCGATATGACTTAACGTTGGAGGTTTTCCCTTATCCTGAAAGATGAATGTCTGGTAACTCTAAGCTCTATGTACCCTGTACTCACTTGCACATCATTTCATTCATCGTCCGATATGACTTAACGTTGGAGGTTTTCTCTTATCCTGAAAGATGAATGTCTGATAACTCTAAGCTCTATGTACCCTGTACTCATTTGAACATCATTTCATTCATCGTCCGATATGACTTAACGTTGGAGGTTTTCTCTTATCCTGAAAGATGAATGTCTGGTAACTCTAAGCTCTATGTACCCTGTACTCATTTGAACATCATTTCATTCATCGTCCGATATGACTTAACGTTGGAGGCTTTCTCTTATCCTGAAAGATGAATGTCTGGTAACTCTAAGTTCTATGTACCCTGTACTCACTTGTACATCATTTCATTCATCGTCCGATATGACTTAACGTTGGAGGTTTTCTCTTATCCTGAAAGATGAATGTCTGGTAACTCTAAGCTCTATGTACCCTGTACTCATTTGAACATCATTTCATTCATCGTCCGATATGACTTAACTTTGGAGGTTTTCTCTTATCCTGAAAGATGAATGTCTGGTAACTCTAAGTTCTATGTACCCTGTACTCACTTGTACATCATTTCATTCATCGTCCGATATGACTTAACGTTGGAGGTTTTCTCTTATCCTGAAAGATGAATGTCTGGTAACTCTAAGTTCTATGTACCCTGTACTCACTTGTACATCATTTCATTCATCGTCCGATATGACTTAACTTTGGAGGTTTTCTCTTATCCTGAAAGATGAATGTCTGGTAACTCTAAGTTCTATGTACCCTGTACTCATTTGAACATCATTTCATTCATCGTCCGATATGACTTAACTTTGGAGGTTTTCTCTTATCCTGAAAGATGAATGTCTGGTAACTCTAAGCTCTATGTACCCTGTACTCATTTGAACATCATTTCATTCATCGTCCGATATGACTTAACGTTGGAGGTTTTCTCTTATCCTGAAAGATGAATGTCTGGTAACTCTAAGCTCTATGTACCCTGTACTCACTTGTACATCATTTCATTCATCGTCCCTTATGACTTAATGTTGGAGGTTTTCCCTTATCCTGAAAGATGAATGTCTGGTAACTCTAAGCTCTATGTACCCTGTACTCACTTGCACATCATTTCATTCATCGTCCCTTATGACTTAATGTTGGAGGTTTTCCCTTATCCTGAAAGATGAATGTCTGATAACTCTAAGCTCTATGTACCCTGTACTCATTTGAACATCATTTCATTCATCGTCCGATATGACTTAACGTTGGAGGTTTTCTCTTATCCTGAAAGATGAATGTCTGGTAACTCTAAGCTCTATGTGCCCTGTACTCATTTGAACATCATTTCATTCATCGTCCGATATGACTTAACGTTGGAGGTTTTCCCTTATCCTGAAAGATGATTGTCTGGTAACTCTAAGCTCTATGTGCCCTGTACTCATTTGAACATCATTTCATTCATCGTCCGATATGACTTAACGTTGGAGGTTTTCCCTTATCCTGAAAGATGAATGTCTGGTAACTCTAAGCTCTATGTACCCTGTACTCACTTGCACATCATTTCATTCATCGTCCGATATGACTTAACGTTGGAGGTTTTCTCTTATCCTGAAAGATGAATGTCTGATAACTCTAAGCTCTATGTACCCTGTACTCATTTGAACATCATTTCATTCATCGTCCGATATGACTTAACGTTGGAGGTTTTCTCTTATCCTGAAAGATGAATGTCTGGTAACTCTAAGCTCTATGTACCCTGTACTCATTTGAACATCATTTCATTCATCGTCCGATATGACTTAACGTTGGAGGCTTTCTCTTATCCTGAAAGATGAATGTCTGGTAACTCTAAGTTCTATGTACCCTGTACTCACTTGTACATCATTTCATTCATCGTCCGATATGACTTAACGTTGGAGGTTTTCTCTTATCCTGAAAGATGAATGTCTGGTAACTCTAAGCTCTATGTACCCTGTACTCATTTGAACATCATTTCATTCATCGTCCGATATGACTTAACTTTGGAGGTTTTCTCTTATCCTGAAAGATGAATGTCTGGTAACTCTAAGTTCTATGTACCCTGTACTCACTTGTACATCATTTCATTCATCGTCCGATATGACTTAACGTTGGAGGTTTTCTCTTATCCTGAAAGATGAATGTCTGGTAACTCTAAGTTCTATGTACCCTGTACTCACTTGTACATCATTTCATTCATCGTCCCTTATGACTTAATGTTGGAGGTTTTCCCTTATCCTGAAAGATGAATGTCTGGTAACTCTAAGCTCTATGAACCCTGTACTCATTTGAACATCATTTCATTCATCGTCCGATATGACTTAACGTTGGAGGTTTTCTCTTATCCTGAAAGATGAATGTCTGGCAACTCTAAGCTCTATGTACCCTGTACTCACTTGCACATCATTTCATTCATCGTCCCTTATGACTTAATGTTGGAGGTTTTCCCTTATCCTGAAAGATGAATGTCTGGTAGCTCTAAGCTCTATGTACCCTGTACTCACTTGCACATCATTTCATTCATCGTCCCTTATGACTTAATGTTGGAGGTTTTCCCTTATCCTGAAAGATGAATGTCTGATAACTCTAAGCTCTATGTACCCTGTACTCATTTGAACATCATTTCATTCATCGTCCGATATGACTTAACGTTGGAGGTTTTCTCTTATCCTGAAAGATGAATGTCTGGTAACTCTAAGCTCTATGTGCCCTGTACTCATTTGAACATCATTTCATTCATCGTCCGATATGACTTAACGTTGGAGGTTTTCTCTTATCCTGAAAGATGAATGTCTGGTAACTCTAAGCTCTATGTGCCCTGTACTCATTTGAACATCATTTCATTCATCGTCCGATATGACTTAACGTTGGAGGTTTTCCCTTATCCTGAAAGATGATTGTCTGGTAACTCTAAGCTCTATGTGCCCTGTACTCATTTGAACATCATTTCATTCATCGTCCGATATGACTTAACGTTGGAGGTTTTCCCTTATCCTGAAAGATGAATGTCTGGTAACTCTAAGCTCTATGTACCCTGTACTCACTTGCACATCATTTCATTCATCGTCCGATATGACTTAACGTTGGAGGTTTTCTCTTATCCTGAAAGATGAATGTCTGATAACTCTAAGCTCTATGTACCCTGTACTCATTTGAACATCATTTCATTCATCGTCCGATATGACTTAACGTTGGAGGTTTTCTCTTATCCTGAAAGATGAATGTCTGGTAACTCTAAGCTCTATGTACCCTGTACTCATTTGAACATCATTTCATTCATCGTCCGATATGACTTAACGTTGGAGGCTTTCTCTTATCCTGAAAGATGAATGTCTGGTAACTCTAAGTTCTATGTACCCTGTACTCACTTGTACATCATTTCATTCATCGTCCGATATGACTTAACGTTGGAGGTTTTCTCTTATCCTGAAAGATGAATGTCTGGTAACTCTAAGCTCTATGTACCCTGTACTCATTTGAACATCATTTCATTCATCGTCCGATATGACTTAACTTTGGAGGTTTTCTCTTATCCTGAAAGATGAATGTCTGGTAACTCTAAGTTCTATGTACCCTGTACTCACTTGTACATCATTTCATTCATCGTCCGATATGACTTAACGTTGGAGGTTTTCTCTTATCCTGAAAGATGAATGTCTGGTAACTCTAAGTTCTATGTACCCTGTACTCACTTGTACATCATTTCATTCATCGTCCGATATGACTTAACTTTGGAGGTTTTCTCTTATCCTGAAAGATGAATGTCTGGTAACTCTAAGTTCTATGTACCCTGTACTCATTTGAACATCATTTCATTCATCGTCCGATATGACTTAACTTTGGAGGTTTTCTCTTATCCTGAAAGATGAATGTCTGGTAACTCTAAGCTCTATGTACCCTGTACTCATTTGAACATCATTTCATTCATCGTCCGATATGACTTAACGTTGGAGGTTTTCTCTTATCCTGAAAGATGAATGTCTGGTAACTCTAAGCTCTATGTACCCTGTACTCACTTGTACATCATTTCATTCATCGTCCCTTATGACTTAATGTTGGAGGTTTTCCCTTATCCTGAAAGATGAATGTCTGGTAACTCTAAGCTCTATGAACCCTGTACTCATTTGAACATCATTTCATTCATCGTCCGATATGACTTAACGTTGGAGGTTTTCTCTTATCCTGAAAGATGAATGTCTGGTAACTCTAAGCTCTATGTACCCTGTACTCACTTGCACATCATTTCATTCATCGTCCCTTATGACTTAATGTTGGAGGTTTTCCCTTATCCTGAAAGATGAATGTCTGGTAACTCTAAGCTCTATGTACCCTGTACTCACTTGCACATCATTTCATTCATCGTCCCTTATGACTTAATGTTGGAGGTTTTCCCTTATCCTGAAAGATGAATGTCTGATAACTCTAAGCTCTATGTACCCTGTACTCATTTGAACATCATTTCATTCATCGTCCGATATGACTTAACGTTGGAGGTTTTCCCTTATCCTGAAAGATGAATGTCTGGTAACTCTAAGCTCTATGTACCCTGTACTCATTTGAACATCATTTCATTCATCGTCCGATATGACTTAACGTTGGAGGTTTTCTCTTATCCTGAAAGATGAATGTCTGGTAACTCTAAGCTCTATGTACCCTGTACTCACTTGCACATCATTTCATTCATCGTCCCTTATGACTTAATGTTGGAGGTTTTCCCTTATCCTGAAAGATGAATGTCTGGTAACTCTAAGCTCTATGTACCCTGTACTCACTTGCACATCATTTCATTCATCGTCCGATATGACTTAACGTTGGAGGTTTTCTCTTATCCTGAAAGATGAATGTCTGATAACTCTAAGCTCTATGTACCCTGTACTCATTTGAACATCATTTCATTCATCGTCCGATATGACTTAACGTTGGAGGTTTTCCCTTATCCTGAAAGATGAATGTCTGGTAACTCTAAGCTCTATGTACCCTGTACTCATTTGAACATCATTTCATTCATCGTCCGATATGACTTAACGTTGGAGGCTTTCTCTTATCCTGAAAGATGAATGTCTGGTAACTCTAAGTTCTATGTACCCTGTACTCACTTGTACATCATTTCATTCATCGTCCCTTATGACTTAATGTTGGAGGTTTTCCCTTATCCTGAAAGATGAATGTCTGGTAACTCTAAGCTCTATGAACCCTGTACTCATTTGAACATCATTTCATTCATCGTCCGATATGACTTAACGTTGGAGGTTTTCTCTTATCCTGAAAGATGAATGTCTGGTAACTCTAAGCTCTATGTACCCTGTACTCACTTGCACATCATTTCATTCATCGTCCCTTATGACTTAATGTTGGAGGTTTTCCCTTATCCTGAAAGATGAATGTCTGGTAGCTCTAAGCTCTATGTACCCTGTACTCACTTGCACATCATTTCATTCATCGTCCCTTATGACTTAATGTTGGAGGTTTTCCCTTATCCTGAAAGATGAATGTCTGATAACTCTAAGCTCTATGTACCCTGTACTCATTTGAACATCATTTCATTCATCGTCCGATATGACTTAACGTTGGAGGTTTTCTCTTATCCTGAAAGATGAATGTCTGGTAACTCTAAGCTCTATGTGCCCTGTACTCATTTGAACATCATTTCATTCATCGTCCGATATGACTTAACGTTGGAGGTTTTCCCTTATCCTGAAAGATGATTGTCTGGTAACTCTAAGCTCTATGTGCCCTGTACTCATTTGAACATCATTTCATTCATCGTCCGATATGACTTAACGTTGGAGGTTTTCCCTTATCCTGAAAGATGAATGTCTGGTAACTCTAAGCTCTATGTACCCTGTACTCACTTGCACATCATTTCATTCATCGTCCGATATGACTTAACGTTGGAGGTTTTCTCTTATCCTGAAAGATGAATGTCTGATAACTCTAAGCTCTATGTACCCTGTACTCATTTGAACATCATTTCATTCATCGTCCGATATGACTTAACGTTGGAGGTTTTCTCTTATCCTGAAAGATGAATGTCTGGTAACTCTAAGCTCTATGTACCCTGTACTCATTTGAACATCATTTCATTCATCGTCCGATATGACTTAACGTTGGAGGCTTTCTCTTATCCTGAAAGATGAATGTCTGGTAACTCTAAGTTCTATGTACCCTGTACTCACTTGTACATCATTTCATTCATCGTCCGATATGACTTAACGTTGGAGGTTTTCTCTTATCCTGAAAGATGAATGTCTGGTAACTCTAAGCTCTATGTACCCTGTACTCATTTGAACATCATTTCATTCATCGTCCGATATGACTTAACTTTGGAGGTTTTCTCTTATCCTGAAAGATGAATGTCTGGTAACTCTAAGTTCTATGTACCCTGTACTCACTTGTACATCATTTCATTCATCGTCCGATATGACTTAACGTTGGAGGTTTTCTCTTATCCTGAAAGATGAATGTCTGGTAACTCTAAGTTCTATGTACCCTGTACTCACTTGTACATCATTTCATTCATCGTCCCTTATGACTTAATGTTGGAGGTTTTCCCTTATCCTGAAAGATGAATGTCTGGTAACTCTAAGCTCTATGAACCCTGTACTCATTTGAACATCATTTCATTCATCGTCCGATATGACTTAACGTTGGAGGTTTTCTCTTATCCTGAAAGATGAATGTCTGGCAACTCTAAGCTCTATGTACCCTGTACTCACTTGCACATCATTTCATTCATCGTCCCTTATGACTTAATGTTGGAGGTTTTCCCTTATCCTGAAAGATGAATGTCTGGTAGCTCTAAGCTCTATGTACCCTGTACTCACTTGCACATCATTTCATTCATCGTCCCTTATGACTTAATGTTGGAGGTTTTCCCTTATCCTGAAAGATGAATGTCTGATAACTCTAAGCTCTATGTACCCTGTACTCATTTGAACATCATTTCATTCATCGTCCGATATGACTTAACGTTGGAGGTTTTCTCTTATCCTGAAAGATGAATGTCTGGTAACTCTAAGCTCTATGTGCCCTGTACTCATTTGAACATCATTTCATTCATCGTCCGATATGACTTAACGTTGGAGGTTTTCCCTTATCCTGAAAGATGATTGTCTGGTAACTCTAAGCTCTATGTGCCCTGTACTCATTTGAACATCATTTCATTCATCGTCCGATATGACTTAACGTTGGAGGTTTTCCCTTATCCTGAAAGATGAATGTCTGGTAACTCTAAGCTCTATGTACCCTGTACTCACTTGCACATCATTTCATTCATCGTCCGATATGACTTAACGTTGGAGGTTTTCTCTTATCCTGAAAGATGAATGTCTGATAACTCTAAGCTCTATGTACCCTGTACTCATTTGAACATCATTTCATTCATCGTCCGATATGACTTAACGTTGGAGGTTTTCTCTTATCCTGAAAGATGAATGTCTGGTAACTCTAAGCTCTATGTACCCTGTACTCATTTGAACATCATTTCATTCATCGTCCGATATGACTTAACGTTGGAGGCTTTCTCTTATCCTGAAAGATGAATGTCTGGTAACTCTAAGTTCTATGTACCCTGTACTCACTTGTACATCATTTCATTCATCGTCCGATATGACTTAACGTTGGAGGTTTTCTCTTATCCTGAAAGATGAATGTCTGGTAACTCTAAGCTCTATGTACCCTGTACTCATTTGAACATCATTTCATTCATCGTCCGATATGACTTAACTTTGGAGGTTTTCTCTTATCCTGAAAGATGAATGTCTGGTAACTCTAAGCTCTATGTACCCTGTACTCACTTGTACATCATTTCATTCATCGTCCGATATGACTTAACTTTGGAGGTTTTCTCTTATCCTGAAAGATGAATGTCTGGTAACTCTAAGTTCTATGTACCCTGTACTCATTAGAACATCATTTCATTCATCGTCTGATATGACTTAACGTTGGAGGTTTTCTCTTAACCTGAAAGATGAATGTCTGATAACTCTAAGCTCTATGTACCCTGTACTCATTTGAGCATCATTTCATTCATTGTCCGATATGACTTAACGTTGGAGGTTTTCTCTTATCCTGAAAGATGAATGTCTGGTAACTCTAAGCTCTATGTACCCTGTACTCATTTGAACATCATTTCATTCATCGTCCGATATGACTTAACGTTGGAGGTTTACCGTTTAACTGAAGCAGGTAGAAAAGTAAGATTTGATAATAATAATTTGTAGAAATTAACGATAATGACTAGAAAAGATATGTGCTTGAAATATATAATATTTTTTTAAAGAAGCGAATTCTTTGTTGTAACCACAGGGTTTAATAAAACAGTTATATGGATATTATTATTTATTCCGAGTGTTTGCAATCTTTGTAATGGTAAAAGTGCCAAAATAAATTAAAATAGCAAGATAAGAGTTGCATTATTAATTAGAAGGTTGATAATGCGTCATACAAGGTGAGAGGAAGAAATGTCATTTCGTAACGCGTTACATTTCTGCTGTACAGTGTTTTATATTGGCGGAGCAGGCTATCAAGAGAATAAAGCGTGAAAAGCAATAAACACGCTTGTGGCTATACCACTATAAATATGTTATCAGCAGCAGTTACGTTCATAGACGCATCTACCTGGGCTTAGTAGTGACTGTTTGGTCTGTAAGTACAATCTGCTTTCCTTTCTCTTACTGTCTAGGTCTTCCTATACTTCTCTAGCTTATACATTCGTAGAGTAATGTGATGTCTATGTGTGGCTAATCCAATTTGTTTTACGTTATCCTGCTTTATCACTTTAGTGGCTTATCAATAGAAAGAATGAACATGATATACGTAATAATAATTATAATATTATTAATATTAATATTATTAAGGAGCGGATTTATAGGCACTAATCATTTGCTAAGTAAACACTAAGAAGTACAAGAGTTTAGTAAAATTACTCTTAAAATGCACTATAACAAAATGACAATCATTGCAACATAAGCTACAACAAATTCGCTAAACACATACTATTTTGCGGTTCCCTAGACGAAATACTTCTACATTTATTCCAAATTTCATAAATGGCTCCACAACAACTTAAAATACCAGATATTGTCGTATAATTAAAATACATATAAATCCACTTCACTAAGTAAGAACCATTGTGCAGAAAGGGGTGGAGTGAACACGTCAAAAAACAAAAACATAGGTGTTATTTGGGAGGGGACTTAAGGGTGAAAATTGAAATATTTGTAGCTTTTGTTAGATTTGTTTCAAATGTATTCCATTTATTTTTGTGATCGATCAAGAATGGAATAACACCAACTTTTGGCTTTCTAGTTACAATAGTTTGTGAGGATATACGGTTTATGTCTATAAGGTTTCAAAATGTCCACTTATTGTAATTTTAAAATTTACTGCTTATAGTATAATTTTCTGCACCCATTTTAACCTATTAATGACCTATATCTTTGTGAAGTATTTGTCTTCGCCATATCAACAAAGGGAAAAAATAATCATACCTATTTAAAATTTTTTATTTTCCTAAGCGTTTTCAGTAAGAAGTAAGCATTATAATCCTTTTCAATACAAATAACAAAAACACAACAAATGTAAATGGGTACACTTAATATGCAGTTTCCCTTACAGACATGTTTAGAATTTCATACAGATTAATAGAAAACTGCAACCTGTAGAACATTCTGAAGTTAGAGAAATGTAGAAAATATGGAATCTGAGAAATCTGAGGTTAAAATTACGTAATAACAGCTACGATACAGGTGTAAGGTTATTTAAATAGTCATGTCACGTTTTTTGTAGTGCCGCTAGAAAAAAAAAACTTTATATTATTGGAGTATGTCTATATTAGTTTCAAGACAAAAAAAAAAACAATTAGGATTGTTGTAAGTTTTGGGCCAATTTTCATAGATGCATCTCTTCAATAGAAATGAGTGTTGGAAAGATAAATTCAGAATTTCATCGCAGCAATCTTAATATCTCTTAAAATGCTGTCACGATGTGTCAGAAAGATACAAAGCACAGAACAAAAATTAATTAAAAGCTAAAGCTGCAGAATCCTAGTTTTTGTAATAAAAGCCTTAAATGCCCCATTGTCGACTAAGAACAAATAATAAAGCACAGATTTTAAGTAAGCGCTTCCCGTTCATTCAAACAGAATTACAGTATTTACGACACCGTGAAAAGAATTCTCGTACCTACATTTATAAAGGCATTTCTGTAAAATTTTACACAAACCATTATGATTTATTGGTCTGCAGTTTCATTTTCAAAGTTGGAAACTACACCGGAAGTCTCCAAGCAATAGATATCATGATTCCTTGAGATACATGTAGAGAAACGTCACAATTGTTTCATATATGTATAATCCTAGTCTGTGTAGCCTAGCTAAATAAGCGCTGGAGTCCCAGAGTGGGTAAAACAGCGTTGTGTCAGTAGATTTACACGCATGTAAAATAAATCTTACGGGAGTAAATTCTGATTGTGATCTGATATGTTTGTTAACAACTGACACCACCAATAATTTAATTAATTATCCCTCCCCCAGGTATTACTATTAGCTCAAATAATAAGCCTTTACAGCAGCACAAAAATATCATGCTACTGCATTGAAATTGCCAAAAGCTAATACTCGTCACAAAATTGTGAAATTCAGTACACTGTTTGCAAAGCTATACCTATAGGTTTCAAATAAATAATATTCTAATCAAGATGAAATGCATTAGACGGGCTTGCTTCACGATTCAGATATGCTTTAAGCTAAATCTCAATGTAAAGTCGTCTAATGTGATGAAAAAATTTTCACATTAACCAAATGTGTGCTTTAATTTGGGAAAGTGAAAACATTGACAAAAAATTATTTTCCCATAAGTGCTGAATGCTGGGTCACCATTGATCCACTGTTGCTTCTCTCTTTTGGCATATTTGCAAAGGAAACTGATCTATGTGTGCACTTGAAACACTGCTTACAGAATGGGCTTTCCATTCCCCACATAAAAGAATGGTCATTTTTAATCCATTGAAATATCATTTAGCTTGTGTTTGATACTCGTCCTTGAGCGAATTCTAAGATTTTTCTATGACGTCATTATCGCATTGTGACATGTCTGTAAGACAGATACCTGCCTTGCTAAACCCCTTTTTGTATATCGAATGTGCAGCACTAAGAAATTTCTCTTCCCCGAAAACTTCACGTTGAAACCAAAAAATACAAAAGCTGTTGTTACAAATTACAAGCAGAAGAAATTGGCTAAACAGGAAGTTTTGGGCACTAATAAGCAGAATAGGCACAAACATATGAAATAGGCATTTATAGGCACTATAGGCCAATAATTGTAGGAGACATACTTATAACTTAAAAGCCTGCATTTCTGAACAGAGGAATAGAATAGGCAACTAGGGCAAAATCCGCCCCCTAGTTATTATGTATACTAGCAAGAAGGTGTTTTTTATATTGATTTATGTTGTATACTTTCACTTACAATATGGTAGTCATATCCCGGCAGTATGTTGGCAATGAAGAAATACAATTTAATGAATTTCAGTAAGGGAAATGTGTTACATTATGAAAAGTAATTATTATTTTTAAGAATTAAAATAGTGCTTCATTGTGTGAATAATTATTGAAGGTCTGTTAGATTGCACTTTGTTCGCTGCTGTTATGGCAGTGTGACATATGGGCTCTTTTATTCAGTAGATGGTTGTACTGCCCACCAAAGCAGAGTAAGTCTCTGAAATGAATGCGCCCCCTTACATAGTGAGATAAGGACAGCGAACGTGTGTGACAGAACGCATGCTACACAAGGAGCAGAACCGTTAAGAAACATGCGCCCTATTAACTCTATACACTAAAACCGAGAAGATGCATTCACAAAAGTAGAAGCCATCAGAACGTTTTTGAATGATCTGTAACTGAACTGACATGGGGTGTCATAAATCTATCCAGGGAGGGTATGCGAACCTTCTCCAATCCCCCTGCGTATCAGGCTCCGGAGACTTTCTCTCCTGTGGAGGACAGTAACTGTACTGACATGGGGTGTCATAAATCCATCCAGGGAGGGTGTGTGAACCTTCTCCAATCCCCCTGCGTATCAGGCCTCGGAGACTTTCTCTCCTGTGGAGGACAGTAACTGTACTGACATGGGGTGTCATAAATCTATCCAGGGAGGGTGTGTGAACCTTCTCCAATCCCCCTGCGTATCAGGCCTCGGAGACTTTCTCTCCTGTGGAGGACAGTAACTGTACCGACATGGGTGTCATAAATCTATCCAGGGAGGGTGTGTGAACCTTCTCCAATCCCCCTGCGTATCAGGCTCCGGAGACTTTCTCTCCTGTGGAGGACAGTAACTGTACTGACATGGGGTGTCATAAATCTATCCAGGGAGGGTGTGCGAACGTTCTCCAATCCCCCTGTGTATCAGGCTCCTGAGACTTCCTCTCCTGTGGAGGACAGTAACTGTACTGTCATGGGGTGTCATAAATCTATCCAGGGAGGGTGTGCGAACCTTCTCCAATCCCCCTGTGTATCAGGCTCCGGAGACTTTCTCTCCTGTGGAGGACAGTAACTGAACTGACATGGGGTGTCATAAATCTATCCAGGGAGGGTGTGCGAACCTTCTCCAATCCGCCTGTGTATCAGGCTCCGGAGACTTTCTCTCCTGTGGAGGACAGTAACTGAACTGACATGGGGTGTCATAAATCTATCCAGGGAGGGAGTGCGAACCTTCTCCAATCCCCCTGTGTATCAGGCTCCGGAGACTTTCTCTCCTGTGGAGGACAGTAACTGAACTGACATGGGTGTCATAAATCTATCCAGGGAGGGTGTGTGAACCTTCTCCAATCCCCCTGCGTATCAGGCCTCGGAGACTTTCTCTCCTGTGGAGGACAGTAACTGTACCGACATGGGGTGTCATAAATCTATCCAGGGAGGGTGTGTGAACCTTCTCCAATGCCCCTGCGTATCAGGCTCCGGAGACTTTCTCTCCTGTGGAGGACAGTAACTGAACTGACATGGGTGCCATAAATCTATCCAGGGAGGGTGTGTGAACCTTCTCCAATCCCCCTGTGTATCAGGCTCCGGAGACTTTCTCTCCTGTGGAGGAAAGTAACTGTACTGACATGGGGTGTCATAAATCTATCCAGGGAGGGTGTACGAACCTTCTCCAATCCCCCTGCGTATCAGGCTCCGGAGACTTTCTCTCCTGTGGAGGACAGTAACTGAACTGACATGGGTGTCATAAATCTATCCAAGGAGGGTGTGTGAACCTTCTCCAATCCCCCTGTGTATCAGGCTCCGGAGACTTTCTCTCCTGTGGAGGACAGTAACTGAACTGACATGGGTGTCATAAATCTATCCAGGGTGGGTGTGTGAACCTTCTCCAATCCCCCTGCGTATCAGGCCTCGGAGACTTTCTCTCCTGTGGAGGACAGTAACTGAACTGACATGGGTGTCATAAATCTATCCAAGGAGGGTGTGTGAACCTTCTCCAATCCCGCTGTGTATCAGGCTCCGGAGACTTTCTCTCCTGTGGAGGACAGTAACTGAACTGACATGGGTGTCATAAATCTATCCAAGGAGGGTGTGTGAACCTTCTCCAATCCCCCTGTGTATCAGGCTCCGGAGACTTTCTCTCCTGTGGAGGACAGTAACTGAACTGACATGGGTGTCATAAATCTATCCAGGGAGGGTGTGTGAACCTTCTCCAATCCCCCTGCGTATCAGGCCTCGGAGACTTTCTCTCCTGTGGAGGACAGTAACTGTACCGACATGGGTGTCATAAATCTATCCAGGGAGGGTGTGTGAACCTTCTCCAATCCCCCTGTGTATCAGGCTCCGGAGACTTTCTCTCCTGTGGAGGACAGTAACTGAACTGACATGGGGTGTCATAAATCTATCCAGGGAGGGTGTGCGAACCTTCTCCAATCCCCCTGCGTATCAGGCTCCAGAGACTTTCTCTCCTGTGGAGGACAGTAACTGTACCGACATGGGTGTCATAAATCTATCCAGGGAGGGTGTGTGAACCTTCTCCAATCCCCCTGTGTATCAGGCTCCGGAGACTTTCTCTCCTGTGGAGGACAGTAACTGAACTGACATGGGTGTCTAAAATCTATCCAGGGAGGGTGTGTGAACCTTCTCCAATCCCCCTGTGTATCAGGCTCCGGAGATTTTCTCTCCTGTGGAGGACAGTAACTGAACTGACATGGGTGTCATAAATATATCCAGGGAGTGTAAACCTTCTCCAATCCCCCTGCGTATCAGGCTCCGGAGACTTTCTCTCCTGTGGAGGACAGTAACTGAACTGACATGGGGTGTCATAAATCTATCCAGGGAGGGTGTGTGAACCTTCTCCAATCCCCCTGTGTATCAGGCTCCGGAGACTTTCTCTCCTGTGGAGGACAGTAACTGTACTGACATGGGGTGTCATAAATCTATCCAGGGAGGGTGTGTGAACCTTCTCCAATCCCCCTGCGTATCAGGCTCCGGAGACTTTCTCTCCTGTGGAGCACAGTAACTGAACTGACATGGGGTGTCATAAATCTATCCAGGGAGGGTGTGTGAACCTTCTCCAATCCCCCTGTGTATCAGGCTCCGGAGACTTTCTCTCCTGTGGAGGACAGTAACTGTACTGACATGGGGTGTCATAAATCTATCCAGGGAGGGTGTGTGAACCTTCTCCAAACCCCCTGTGTATCAGGCTCCGGAGACTTTCTCTCTTGTGGAGGACAGTAACTGTACTGACATGGGGTGTCATAAATCTATCCAGGGAGGGTGTGTGAACCTTCTCCAATCCCCCTGTGTATCTGGCTCCGGAGACTTTCTCTCCTGTGGAGGACAGTAACTGTACTGACATGGGGTGTCATAAATCTATCCAGGGAGGGTGTGTGAACCTTCTCCAATCCCCCTGTGTATCAGGCTCCGGAGACTTTCTCTCCTGTGGAGGACAGTAACTGAACTGACATGGGGTGTCATAAATCTATCCAGGGAGGGTGTGTGAACCTTCTCCAATCCCCCTGTGTATCAGGCTCCGGAGACTTTCTCTCCTGTGTAGGACAGTAACTGTACTGACATGGGGTGTCATAAATCTATCCAGGGAGGGTGTGTGAACCTTCTCCAATCCCCCTGTGTATCAGGCTCCGGAGACTTTCTCTCCTGGGGAGGACAGTAACTGAACTGACATGGGGTGTCATAAATCTATCCAGGGAGGTTGTGCGAACCTTCTCCACTCCCCCTGCGTATCAGGCTCCGGAGACTTTCTCTCCTGTGGAGGACAGTAACTGAACTGACATGGGGTGTCATAAATATATCCAGGGAGGGTGTACGAACCTTCTCCAATGCCCCTGCGTATCAGGCTCCGGAGACTTTCTCTCCTGTGGAGGACAGTAATTGAACTGACATGGGGTGTCATAAATCTATCCAGGGAGGGTGTGCGAACCTTCTCCAATCCCCCTGTGTATCAGGCTCCGGAGACTTTCTCTCCTGTGGAGGACAGTAACTGAACTGACATGGGGTGTCATAAATCTATCCAGGGAGGGTGTGCGAACCTTCTCCAATGCCCCTGCGTATCAGGCTCCAGAGACTTTCTCTCCTGTGGAGGAAAGTAACTGTACTGACATGGGGTGTCATAAATCTATCCAGGGAGGGTGTACGAACCTTCTCCAATGCCCCTGCGTATCAGGCTCCAGAGACTTTCTCTCCTGTGGAGGACAGTAACTGAACTGACATGGGGTGTCATAAATCTATCCAGGGAGGGTGTGCGAACCTTCTCCAATGCCCCTGCGTATCAGGCTCCAGAGACTTTCTCTCCTGTGGAGGACAGTAACTGAACTGACATGGGGTGTCATAAATCTATCCAGGGAGGGTGTGCGAACCTTCTCCAATGCCCCTGCGTATCAGGCTCCAGAGACTTTCTCTCCTGTGGAGGACAGTAACTGAACTGACATGGGGTGTCATAAATCTATCCAGGGAGGGTGTGCGAACCTTCTCCAATGCCCCTGCGTATCAGGCTCCAGAGACTTTCTCTCCTGTGGAGGACAGTAACTGAACTGACATGGGGTGTCATAAATCTATCCAGGGAGGGTGTGCGAACCTTCTCCAATGCCCCTGCGTATCAGGCTCCAGAGACTTTCTCTCCTGTGGAGGACAGTAACTGAACTGACATGGGGTGTCATAAATCTATCCAGGGAGGGTGTACGAACCTTCTCCAATGCCCCTGCGTATCAGGCTCCAGAGACTTTCTCTCCTGTGGAGGACAGTAACTGAACTGACATGGGGTGTCATAAATCTATCCAGGGAGGGTGTGTGAACCTTCTCCAATTCCGCTGTGTATCAGGCTCCGGAGACTTTCTCTCCTGTGGAGGACAGTAACTGTACTGACATGGGGTGTCATAAATTTATCCAGGGAGGGTGTACGAACCTTCTCCAATGCCCCTGCGTATAAGGCTCCAGAGACTTTCTCTCCTGTGGAGGACAGTAACTGAACTGACATGGGGTGTCATAAATCTATCCAGGGAGGGTGTGCGAACCTTCTCCAATGCCCCTGCGTATCAGGCTCCAGAGACTTTCTCTCCTGTGGAGGACAGTAACTGAACTGACATGGGGTGTCATAAATCTATCCAGGGAGGGTGTGTGAACCTTCTCCAATGCCCCTGCGTATCAGGCTCCGGAGACTTTCTCTCTTGTGGAGGACAGTAACTGAACTGACATGGGGTGTCATAAATCTATCCAGGGAGGGTGTACGAACCTTCTCCAATCCCCCTGTGTATCAGGCTCCGGAGACTTTCTCTCTTGTGGAGGACAGTAACTGTACTGACATGGGGTGTCATAAATCTATCCAGGGACGGTGTGCGAACCTTCTCCAATCCCCCTGGGTATCAGGCTCCGGAGACTTTCTCTCCTGTGGAGGACAGTAACTGAACTGACATGGGGTGTCATAAATCTATCCAGGGAGTGTAAACCTTCTCCAATCCCCCTGCGTATCAGGCTCCGGAGACTTTCTCTACTGTGGAGGACAGTAACTGTACTGACATGGGGTGTCATAAATCTATCCAGGGAGGGTGTGCGAACCTTCTCCAATGCCCCTGCGTATCAGGCTCCGGAGACTTTCTTTCCTGTGGAGGACAGTAACTGTACTGACATGGGGTGTCTTAAATTTATCCAGGGAGGGTGTGCGAACCTTCTCCACTCCCCCTGCGTATCAGGCTCCAGAGACTTTCTCTCCTGTGGAGGACAGTAACTGAACTGACATGGGGTGTCATAAATCTATCCAGGGAGGTTGTGCGAACCTTCTCCACTCCCCCTGCGTATCAGGCTCCGGAGACTTTCTCTCCTGTGGAGGACAGTAACTGAACTGTCATGGGGTGTCATAAATCTATCCAGGGAGGGTGTGTGAACCTTCTCCAATCCCCCTGCGTATCAGGCTCCGGAGACTTTCTCTCCTGTGGAGGACAGTAACTGTACTGACATGGGGTGTCATAAATCTATCCAGGGAGGGTGTGCGAACCTTCTCCAATGCCCCTGCGTATCAGGCTCCAGAGACTTTCTCTCCTGTGGAGGACAGTAACTGAACTGACATGGGGTGTCATAAATCTATCCAGGGAGGGTGTACGAACCTTCTCCAATCCCCCTGTGTATCAGGCTCCAGAGACTTTCTCTCCTGTGGAGGACAGTAACTGTACTGACATGGGGTGTCATAAATCTATCCAGGGAGGGTGTGCGAACCTTCTCCAATGCCCCTGCGTATCAGGCTCCAGAGACTTTCTCTCCTGTGGTGGTATACTGTATTTCTGTAGTCTGCTAAAAGGTAATTGTGCCCACATTGTTGTTTGATCTCCTGGTTATATCAATTTAGCATCATTTTAATTAGGTAAGGATATCTGTTCATGAGTTGTGCATTGCTTTAGTAACCACTTTGCACGTTCATTGTCTGCAACATTCTGAGCATTAGAACGCTAGGTAAGTACATATAAGTAAGAAGGTTTCTGGACAATGATTAAAAACAGGGTAGAGGACATTGACAGACATGTGACTTAGAGAAATCTGATAAGTAAGAAATCACTAAATGTATACTTGAAAATGGAGAGAGAATGTGGAAGGGAAACATATATTTACATATGTGATAGATATGAGAGGGAGGGTTTAGCTTGGTTAAGGTTAAGCTGTATTGAGAGGGGGTTCACCAAAGAGGGCATGTTATGTGAATATAAAATAAGCATGGAACACTATGTAGTTGAGTGCAAAGAAATAGAAAACTGGAAGAAATTAATACGGGACAAGAACTGGAATAATAAAGAGGCTTGTATAGAACTGTAAAAATGCTCACTTGAAAGGAGAGAAAAGAATGACTATGCAAACAAAATCAGAGTGAAATGAGGGAGAAGGATAAGGAAGTTAAGAGGCAGAGAAATGGAGGACACGACGGAATATGAGGTCAAGGTCGTATAAGGGCTAGAATAGAGATAAACGGCCAGGAAGGCAATACCACTAGTAGCACGTAAAATAAGCAGTTAGTAGGTAAGAAAGGATACAAACACCCAAAAATTAAGTAGACCTCCCGTAAAGGATCAAGGCAGGATCTGCAGCTATTGAAGTGACGCCGTATATACCTAATCCATTGAGGTGCTACACGAGTGATTCTTGTAATGGAGTTGCTACCTGCGTTGGCTGTGTGGAAGTCAAGCATAATGCAACATATGTTAATGTAATTTCTCATCGAAATCCAGAGAATGACCCCATTTTATGGAGGAAAAGACGATCCAAGAGATCCGGGAAAGAGAGAGGATGTCCTTCTTGGAAGACCGGAAGCTCTTGCGTAGTCGTCAGCCTTCTGTTCCTAGTTTTTTTTTTTTTTTTTTTTGTAATTTACGTCCTCCAACATTAAGTCATATCGGACGATGAATGGAATAGGTGATGCTCAAATAAGCCCGGGGTCCATAGGGCTTAGAGTTACCCGACATTAGTCTTTCAGGATAAGGGAAAACCCCGGAAAAAACCTTATCCAGGTAACTCACCCTGACCGAGATTCGAACTCGGGACAGGGGCAGACATGCTACCACCACGCTACCTAGGTTGGGTACTTATAGTGCAGTTGCAGCTAAGCCGGTATCTAGACGTGGGAATCGCAATACAAGCTAGCGACTTAAACGGGGCAGTAATTTGGAAACAACAATTACACCAAAACCACAGCCAAAACAACCAGCACGCCTACCAAGTCAAGTCCTAAGAATAACGTTTCAGCCAACTCAACACCGAAAGCATCTACTTCAAGAAAGACACGTGAATCCGTTTTATATAAGGGGTCGCCAGAGAAATTCAAGACCTCATATGAAAGAACTGACTTCCTTAGGGAAAATAATAAAACCAGTAAAAACTCAGTTGGCCATCGTAAATGTCCGCGACCATCTCCTCCAGAACATCTTCTGAAAATCATCTGGAGAGGATTCAGATCGGCGACTATCATCTTCGTCGATCGTAGTTTCCGTTCGGTTCGAGGACCTCAAACCGAAATTTTCAGTTGGAAATCGTTCCTCCTCCATAGAGGATATGGAGCATGAAGATCCTGCTCTCACTGCCAGAATGGTCGTAAAAAGACAGGATAAACCTACTGAAAAGAGAGTTGGCCCATTGCCGAAAAAGGGGGCAAATTGATTCCAACACCACTGGGCAAATGGTTAAAATTATTTTTTCACGCTGTTATAGAATTTCTAAAGAAACGGATTTTTATGACTTTTGGCTCTTTATTAATTGTTATTTACAGTTTCATTGTTTTTTTACCCAATTGTGCATGTTTATTTTATTTGACGTTTTTTTTTGTAATTTATAGTTCACTTTATCTCTGGCTATTGCTATGATTTAGCTTTTAAAGGGACTTGATGACGTCGCAGTTGAGTGCCCTTATATACACACCATCATGATCATCAGATTTTGTAGCTCAATAGAGCACACGTGTAGGAACTGTACTGCACGACCATGCCAGCGGTTTACGTCATCGCAGTTTAAAAACAAAAATAGTTTTCAGTAGGCTTGTCGATCATGCAATTATTAAAGTTTATTGAAAGGAAAATTGAGCCACGTCATTCCAGAAAATGGCTTCGTCGTTAAGAAAAAAGGTGGAGTTTTATTTAACGTCATGTGAAAGGTCTGGTGATTGAAGTCTCCAAATGAAGCTATTGGCGTCTTATCAGGTACTTAAAGCTGCAAGTTAGACACGCTTAATTAAACTTGATTTAAGTGTTTCCACATCCTCATTCTAGCTAGTGACACAAACCAATGGCTTTATTACATTACACATCCAGTATATGTGAGTTCCTGAGTTCGATTACCGATACACTATGTTTTGCTACCAAGGCTCCATGATTTGGACATCATCATCTTGCAAGTTCTTACCATCGCAACAGCAATCAAGTGGAACCAGCTCCTCTTACGTGATTTACGCCACCTGGAGAACTTATTATGATTGGCTAAAGTTTGATATGGATCGATTCCTACTAAATGGAAGAGACAGAATAACGAACTCTACTCCAGGCAATTAAGGACACGGTCGATTTTCAGTTGTGGCCACATTCTCATTTTCAAATTGTTCCACATCATGCAGCTTTTGTTATAAATAAATAAAATTTTGTATACCTCCTTTTTAAAAACTCAAAATAATGAAATGAATTTTTGTTACGCTAAGTTGCAATGTTGTTAGTATAATCCTGACGTTGTATAAATCTTTATGCAAAAAATTGAAGATAGACATTTAACACTTATTTTCTCCCAAATTGCAATTATTAGGAATAAACATAGTTATAGTATAACTCGTTAATCCAGACCAATTGGGGCTTAATGTAGTCCGGATTAAACACCAAAGAGAAATATTTTCAATAAGAAATTAGAGCATGTAACTGTATAACTTTATTAGAGCGTAAGATACAGTGTGATCCATATAAATCTGAACCATTTCAATTGGCCGTACAATTTGAACCAATAATAGGACACACGTATAACTTTGGGAGAATATAATACACAATTGGGAGATAACATTACACTATTTACATCTCAGAGAAAATGTTGGAAGAGTCCTCCACCAGCATCTATGGATCGCTGGTCACATTTTCTTTTTACGACTATAGACACTGAAGTTTATATGGATATCTTCAAGACGTTTGTGGAGCAGCTGGATGATATCGAATTGAGAGAAGGTTATTTCCAGCAAGATGGAGCAACGTGCCATACATCTAATGACACCATGGAACTTGTAACCAGTTTCTTTGATAATCGAATAATCTCAAAAGGCCTCTGGACCCCCAGATCTCCTAACCTAACATCACCGGATTTTTTCTTGTGGGGGTGTCTAAAAATAGAGTGTACAAGAATAGACCACGGACAATTGATGTTCTCAAGGAATCCATTCGAACCGAAATAAGTAACATTGGCGAGGATACTCTCCGTAAAACTTCAGAGAATATGGTGAGACGAGTACAAACATACCTATATAGATGCTCACAGCAACGTAATATTTCATGCAACTAAATAACTACCTCACAGAAAAAATGAAAACAAAACATGTTCCCATTTAACATGTTGGGTACACCCTAAACTTGTTTATTTGTCGTAAACTTTCCCTTCGGAAATATATTTGACACGTCCAGTATTTTTTACAAATTAGTTAATTTAAGCTGTATTTGGACTATTCGCTCGGTACTTGTGAAATGTGTGTAAATGTGAAAGGGCGAGGAGGATCTTACTGTAATTTGATATTATTTTAGTTTTTTTTTTAAATCTGAAATATAATAAATACAAAAGAATATATTAAGATAACGCTGATAGTGCCTATGAACTGCGGCAATAAAGTTTGAAATAAAATTCTCTGCTAGTCTCAGTTTTTAAGAGGAAAATAATATAATAAGAGGAGAAAGGGATTTTATGTGGTTTCCTGTCCACAGGAAAGAGGTAACAGGAAAATGTGTTGAATTTAACCCTTCAACATAATCTTGCTGTTTCCTCCACGTACATTTATCGAGTTTCCAAAATGAAGTAAGATTTAGGTGTAATAAAGTGTTTAAGTCAACAAACGAGTTTGGAGGCGTTTCAGGATAAAGAGAAACCATCATTGTTTACCTTTAAACTAAATTATAATTCCTTGGTGTGTATGATTCTTTACCTTGCCAGTGAGTAGACGGCGCGCCCAGGTTCAAGTACCGACTACTCAAATGAGTAAAACGTGCACAATTCCCTGCAACTCGGTGTGAACCACAGAGCTCTGCCTGCCACCGACCGCTATTCATAATGCTCTCATATACAACGGATTTCTGAACTAATAATAATAATAATAATAATAATAATAATAATAATAATAATAATAATAATAATAATAATAATAATAATAATAATAATAATAATAATAATAATAATAATAATAATAATAATAATAATAATAATAATAATAATAATAATAATAATAATAATAATAATAATAATAATAATAATAATAATAATAATAATAATAATAATAATAATAATAATAATAATAATAATAATAATAATAATAATAATAATAATAATAATAATAATAATAATAATAATAATAATAATAATAATAATAATAATAATAATAATAATAATAATAATAATAATAATAATAATAATAATAATAATAATAATAATAATAATAATAATAATAATAATAATAATAATAATAATAATAATAATAATAATAATAATAATAATAATAATAATAATAATAATAATAATAATAATAATAATAATAATAATAATAATAATAATAATAATAATAATAATAATAATAATGATAATAATAATAATGTTGTGCTGAATTTGCATTAATGAAAGAAAATGACATTTACCTTGGGATTGAACAAAGTAGTGTAATAGATCATACAGCTATGAAAAAGATGTTTGGATTAAAATACAAACAACGATTAGCAAAATTAGTTCACACAATATTGAAAGGAAAAACATGATTCAGGCATTAATACATGGACAACTATCCATTTGGAATACTGAAATATTCAGATATAGAATGTCATGAATTAGAGGCATTAACAAGAAAACTCGATATGACTATGTATGTACATGCAGCAGTAGAGCGTCTCTACCTCCCACGATTTAAAGAGGGAAGAGGCTTCACAAATATATTTGATTTGAGCAAAAAGCAGGTGAAAAACTCGAGAAAATATTTCCCAAAACCAGAATAAAATTACTCACTACGTTGTTCAATTTGACACTAGATCTGCAAAGAGATGGTGCTAGCTTGACTCAGCGGAAGGTTAAAGTACTTCATGGAAAACGCCCAACAGCTTTAGACGAAGAAAATATTAACAAGGATCATTCCTGGAATGATTGAAGAAAGAGCTCACTCTATCCAGAAACGGAAGGATTTGTAAGACAAAGTAATAAGGACTAGAAATTATGAAAAACATATAATAGAAGTAAATACAGTTGACAGATGTCGGAAATGCAATTTACAAGGAGAATCCACAGAACACATAACATCTGCTTGTCATTTTTTTTTTTTTTTTTTTTTTTTTTTTTGTAATTTACGTCCTCCAACGTCAAGTCATATCGGACGATGAATGGAATGGGTGATATGATGTTCAAATGAGCCCGGGGTCCATAGAGCTTAAAGTTATCCGACATTCGTCTTTAAGGATAAGGGAAAATCCCGGAAAAAACCCTTATCCAGGTAACTCGCCCTAACCGAGATTCGAACTCGGGACCGCTTGAACGTGAGGTAGACATGCTACCACCACGCTACCGAGGCGGGTTGCTTGTCAACATCTAGCAGATAACTCATATCCAGCTAGACGTCACCAGGTAGCAAAAATTCTCCACATACAAACTCATTCAAAATCCACCACAAAGATACTCCAGAGCCAATTCTCGAACCTGTTATATTGGGATAGAGTGATAACAACAGATAAAACAGTTGACCTTTACCGACCAGATCTACTACTTATTGATAAAAAGAGTTCTAAGGCAATTATAATTGATGTCAGCATCCCATCCACTCGTAACTTAAGGAAAACAGAAATGCATAAACTCGGTAAATACACGAACCTAGCATTAGAGATAAAATATCTGGAAATTACAACCTGTAAAAATGATACAAATAGTTATATCGGTGGAAGGTGTGGTCTCAATATTCTTACCAGAGAACATTCAAGATATCGGAATTCCAGTGAAGATAATCAGCAACATACAACGAGCAACACTACTAATGTTAAATTGCAAAAATACTTAAATGCCATGTAAAGAATGTCGACTAGGAATAAAGATTTACTTTACCTATACCAGCTGGAGCGAACTTAAATTACCATTCTCGATATATCTAATTGAGGTAATATACTCTACAACACCGAACTTTCGAATTGTATGGTCAATTTGCTCGGGTAATAAATGAAGAGGCAATCATCTTCATGAACAATTATTTTGTAGATAAAAACGCCGAGTACTATTTGGACGGGTTACAGAGATGGAGACATCGCTGGGAGAAGTGTCTAGAGTTACAAGGAGACTATGTTGAAAAACGCCGAGTACTATTTGGACGGGTTACAGAGATGGAGACATCGCTGGGAGAAGTGTCTAGAGTTACAAGGAGACTATGTTGAAAAACGCCGAGTACTATTTGGACGGGTTACAGAGATGGAGACATCGCTGGGAGAAGTGTGTAGAGTTACAAGGAGACTATGTTGAAAACGCCGAGTACTATTTGGACGGGTTACAGAGATGGAGACATCGCTGGGAGAAGTGTGTAGAGTTACAAGGAGACTATGTTGAAAAACGCCGAGTACTATTTGGACGGGTTACAGAGATGGAAGCATCGCTGGGAGAAGTGTGTAGAGTTACAAGGAGACTATGTTGAAAACGCCGAGTACTATTTGGACGTGTTACAGAGATGGGAGCATAGCTGGGAGAAGTGTGTAGAGTTACAAGGAGACTATGTTGAAAAACGCCGAGTACTATTTGGACGGGTTACAGAGATGGGAGCATCGCTGGGAGAAGTGTGTAGAGTTACAAGGAGACTATGTTGAAAAACGCCGAGTACTATTTGGACGGGTTACAGAGATGGGAACATCGCTGGGAGAAGTGTGTAGAGTTACAAGGAGGCTATGTTGAAAACGCCGAGTACTATTTGGACAGGTTACAGAGATGGGAACATCGCTGGGAGAAGTGTGTAGAGTTACAAGGAGGCTATGTTGAAAACGCCGAGTACTATTTGGACAGGTTACAGAGATGGGAACATCGCTGGGAGAAGTGTGTAGAGTTACAAGGAGGCTATGTTGAAAACGCCGAGTACTATTTGGACGTGTTACAGAGATGGGAGCATCGCTGGGAGAAGTGTCTAGAGTTACAAGGAGACTATGTTGAAAAACGTCGAGTACTATTTGGACAGGTTACAGAGATGGGAACATCGCTGGGAGAAGTGTGTAGAGTTACAAGGATACTATGTTGAAAACGCCGAGTACTATTTGGACGTGTTACAGAGATGAGAGCATCGCTGGGAGAAGTGTGTAGAGTTACAAGGAGACTATGTTGAAAACGCCGAGTACTATTTGGACGGGTTACAGAGATGGGAACATCGCTGGGAGAAGTGTGTAGAGTTACAAGGAGACTATGTTGAAAACGCCGAGTACTATTTGGACAGGTTACAGAGATGGGAACATCGCTGGGAGAAGTGTGTAGAGTTACAAGGAGACTATGTTGAAAACGCCGAGTACTATTTGGACAGGTTACAGAGATGGAGACATCGCTGGGAGAAGTGTGTAGAGTTACAAGGAGACTATGTTGAAAACGCCGAGTACTATTTGGACGGGTTACAGAGATGGAGACATCGCTGGGAGAAGTGTGTAGAGTTACAAGGAGACTATGTTGAAAACGCCGAGTACTATTTGGATGGGTTACAGAGATGGAGACATCGCTGGGAGAAGTGTGTAGAGTTACAAGGAGACTATGTTGAAAACGCCGAGTACTATTTGGACGGGTTACAGAGATGGAGACATCGCTGGGAGAAGTGTGTAGAGTTACAAGGAGACTATGTTGAAAACGCCGAGTACTATTTGGATGGGTTACAGAGATGGAGACATCGCTGGGAGAAGTGTGTAGAGTTACAAGGAGACTATGTTGAAAACGCCGAGTACTATTTGGACGGGTTACAGAGATGGAGACATCGCTGGGAGAAGTGTGTAGAGTTACAAGGAGACTATGTTGAAAAACGCCGAGTACTATTTGGATGGGTTACAGAGATGGCTGGGAGATGTGAGTAGTTACAAGCAGAATATGTTGAGAAAAAAATCTGAAAAAAAATGTCTTGTATCTTTATTAGATCGGAAACTTTTCAGACCACCTATGTATGTACGTAGTAGTGTAGTACAGTTATTTTCTTTGAAGCTATTCATAATATTGATTATTATTAATATACTTGTATGTCTAGCCAACACCATATTTGTTTTATCCTTCCCATGAGCGACCTCTCTCACGTACACACTAGTATCTAGTTAGTTAATACTGGAGCTTTTCAACACTTGCCTTTTCTCTTTAACTAAGGGACCTCGAAATAGGTATTTTAGTTAAATATCTATATCAAATCTTCAGATGCAATGTGTACAATACTTCTCTAGCGACAAAGTAAGAAATGTATTGGCCAGAGTAAATGTGCGTTAGTTGTTTGTTTTGATCTGTAACTTTCTAGTTGACAATTACTGACGTTTTGTTTTTGTTTCCCCAGGTTTATCATTACAATGTACCAACAACGAGCAGCTGGAATGTTCCTTACACTAATGGTTGTTATAGTGTATTGCAGTGTCAACACGAATGCAGGTGTGTACCTCTAAATGCAAAACAGTAACATGCAAAGTCTGAAAACAGATCTAAGAAAGTAATGATAATTCTGACTTTCCTTTACGAATTGTGTGAAACAACAAATTATCATCGATTCTTACAGTATTTTAACTATCACCATCTCCCATAGAATCATCTACTATTCCTACTACTACTAATAATATTTGATATTTATAGACTGTCTCCTTGTCATACAAGGTACAGATAGTGTTATCCAAATAATATACAAAATGTTAACACTAAGAACTTATTTAATAAAATTCACTAACAGTATATATTGGATTGGTCAGCAATATAGTCTTGACAGGCCTTTTAAACATAGAATGGCTTAGACATCTAATATAGAATGGTAGACTATATGACTATAAAAGGCAGTCCAATATGTACATTGCAGGCAGTGGAAGTATTCCTAGTTGTATACAGGGAGTTCTAGTTCAGACACCACAGATAATCCTCATAGCTTTTTTTTTTTTTTTTTTTTTTTTTTTATTTTATTTTGAAGCATTAATAGTCTGGATGCTGATGAATGATTTTCCCGCAATAGAATCCCTTTACTTAGGTAACGAATACATTACAGCATAGTAAACCATAACTAAATCTTGTCGGCAATGTCCCTTTAAGAATTCTTAATTTTAATATTCCACTGTTTAATTGATCAGACAAATAAATACTCCTTAAATAAATAATAAATATATAAATAAATGAATAAATAAACACTTCTTCCAAGCCCTCCTTCAAGATGAATACCAAGGTACTTTGTAATGACGAAATTATTTAATACTCGACTAAATGAAAACACAATATCTACTGTTTTATTGTTATTGATGCTAAGTTTATTTGCTTGACTTTAAGAATGTACATTTGAAGAAAGTTCACACAGTCTTGTTTTTACAGTCACGTCATTTTGGTGTTATAATCCAAGCGTCACATCATCAGCAAACATAAAGTCTCAATACATTCGTCGTGAGCGGATGCAGGAAGATTATTTATATAGATAACAAAACAGGTCCAAGTATGGAGCCTTGCGATACACCAAGTTTAATAGATTTAAATTACTATATTTGACCATTCAAAGAAGCAGGCTGATGGTTACCCGCTAAATACGATCTAAGGAACGCAATACTAGCGGAATTAAAACCATAATAATTTAACTTATGTAATAAGATACCATGGGAGATGGTATCAAGTGCTTTCGTAAAGTGATAAAAATGACCATGGGAAATTATACCATTCTCAAGTGCTTCTACCGTTTTTCAACAAATTTAGTAATTGCTCCTATGGTACTATTGGAATGTTCCATATTGGCTTATGAATAATTTACTACGTTCAAAATACGGTGTAATTTGCTTATGCATTAAACGCCTGAGAATTTTTGAGATAGTAGGTGTTAAATCTATCGGTCCATAGTTCTCTAAGTTAGATTTACTAACTTTTTATGTATTGGGATTGCTTTGACATAAGGAAAACTACATTTTTCTTGACAAGTGTTAATCGTTGAGATATATAACTTTCAACTAATTTGATCATCTTGTAGCTTAACATGGAAAAAGTTAACAAATATTTGGCTTTCTCAAAAACGATCCAACAATATGGATTAAAATGCGGTGGATTAGGAATATTTACATAATAAATAAATAAATAAACAAACAAAAAACAAACAAACAAATAAATAAATAAATAAATAAATAAATAAATAAATAAATAAATAAATAAATAAATAAATAAATAAATAAATAAATAAATAAATAAATAAATAAATAAATAAATAAATAAATAAATAAATAAATAAATAAATAAATAAATAAATAAATAAATAAATAAATAAATAAATAAATAAATAAATAAATAAATAAATAAATAAATAAATAAATAAATAAATAAATAAATAAATAAATGAATGAATGAATGAATGAATGAATGAATGAATGAATGAATGAATGAATGAATGAATGAATGAATGAATGAATGAATGAATGAATGAATGAATGAATGAATGAATGAATGAATGAATGAATGAATGAATGAATGAATGAATGAATGAATGAATGAATGAATGAATGAATGAATGAATGAATGAATGAATGAATGAATGAATGAATGAATGAATGAATGAATAAATGAATAAATAAATGAATAAATAAATAAATAAATAAATAAATAAATAAATAAATAAATAAATAAATAAATAAATAAATAAATAAATAAATAAATAAATAAATAAATAAATAAATAAATAAATAAATAAATAAATAAATAAATAAATAAATAAATAAATAAATAAATAAATAAATAAATAAATAAATAAATAAATAAATAAATAAATAAATAAATAAATAAATAAATAAATAAATAAATAAATAAATAAATAAATAAATAAATAAATAAATAAATAAATAAATAAATAAATAAATAAATAAATAAATAAATAAATAAATAAATAAATAAATAAATAAATAAATAAATAAATAAATAAATAAATAAATAAATAAATAAATAAATAAATAAATAAATAAATAAATAAATAAATAAATAAATAAATAAATAAATAAATAAATAAATAAATAAATAAATAAATAAATAAATAAATAAATAAATAAATAAATAAATAAATAAATAAATAAATAAATAAATAAATAAATAAATAAATAAATAAATAAATAAATAAATAAATAAATAAATAAATAAATAAATAAATAAATAAATAAATAAATAAATAAATAAATAAATAAATAAATAAATAAATAAATAAATAAATAAATAAATGAATAAATAAATAAATAAATAAATAAATAAATCTTGTGACTTCAATTTTCTGTGAATATCTTTAGAGCCGCCTTCATTTGGAAGAAATATCGTATAAGTTCGTATAACTGGAAAACCATGAGATAGAAGGGTACTACACATAAAACTGGAATCAGATTAATTTTGTGACATTACACCCATTTTCGATACATATGTAAATTGTTGCTTACATTTTTAATATGTTCGTCTTCTTAATACATTGTCCCAATTCAGTTATTTCTCGCAATTTTAATAAAATAGTAGGAATTTCAAAGCATAGTAAATGTTAATCTCGCTATCTGTTCTGTTTGCTCTATTTCCCTTGTAATTACAACAAATGATTAAGATGAAGTATAGTGCGATCCATATAAATCTGAACCATTTCAATAGGCCATGACTTTTGAACCAATAATAGGACACACGTACAACTTTGGGAGAATATAATACACAATTGGGAGATTACATTACACTATTTACATCTCAGAGAAAATGTTGGAAGTGTCCTCCACCAGCATCTATGGATCATTGGTTCTATTTTCTTTTTACGACTGCAGACATTGAAGTTTATATGGGTATCTTTAAGACAATTGTGCAGCTGGATGATATCGAATTGAGAGAAGGAGCAACGTGTCATACATCTAATGACACCATGGAACTTGTAACCAGTTTCTTTGGTAATCGAATAATCTCAAAAGGCCTGTGGTCAACCAGATCCCCTGACCTAACCTCACCGGAAGCTTTCTTGTGCGGGTATCTAAAAATAGAGTGTACAAGAATAGGCCATGGACAATTGATGTTCTCAAGGAATCCATTCGAACCGAAATAAGTAACATTGGCGAGGATACTCTCCGCAAAACTTCAGAGAATATGGTGAGACGAGTACAAACATGTATAAATGCTGGTGGCGTACACTTCCAATATTTTCTCTGAGATGTAAATAGTGTAATGTAATCTCCCAATTGTGTATTATATTCTCACAAAGCTGCACATGTGTCCTAGTATTGGTTCAAAGGTCATGGTCTATTGAAATTGTTCAGGTTTAGGTATATGGATAACACTATAGATAGAAAAATAAGAGTATTATGTACACGCTATATAAAATAAGTCACGAGGAGGAGTAGAGAAGGTAAGACATTTAGGTATCTTTTGTGAAAACCTACCGCAACGGAATTTAGTGATAATACAGACTATTTGTTTTTGAGTACCGCTATTCACACACACCTTTTCCTAAAAGGGACCTCAAAACATGTTCTTCCCATACGGTTAGTTTTATAAAATGCAATACTTGTTCACATGGTGGACAAAACAAGCCATAAGTTTGAACTAATATTGACTACAATAGATAATGAACCATAGGATTTATGTAATTATTGTGTTGTAGGTTTTGTTTTGATTTCTAATTTTAAGGATTAGAAGAGATGAATTGTGTCAAGTATTAACTGCTGCAAATGAAAACTCACAGAGACATGGCTAGACTTACTTTATGTAGTTACCTAAATTTAGTTCCTGATGCGGTTTCGTCTTAGGGCAACCGAAGGGATATAGCGAGAGGAAGGATGTGGTTTTCCTTACACTATATGCTACATATTTTTAATACTGAACTGTGCAAGGTTTTCCTTGTTAAATGTGCAGATTTGTGTGGCCTTAAGTTCCAAATATGAAGACAGTATCCATTTTGGCAATAATCAATGACGTATGGGCTAAGCTCTTCCAGTTTAGATAAGGATAGTATCGCATGTTGTGTCACCAACATTAGAATTGGAGTTAAAGCTGATGCTACTCCGGGACGACTTAATCAAGCAACATTTTGGTTTAATCGTCCTGGAGTATTTTATGGACAATGTTCAGAAATCGGTTTTTTCATTAATATATATAAGAAATTTTATAAATTTTTATCTTTATTTAAGAATAATTTTGGCATTTTTAGTTAAAATACCTTGAAGAGGGATCAAAAACTGAGAATAAATTTGTTATCATTTTCATTATCATTACCCACTTCTGCTTATTTAATATAAGGGGATAGTAGTAATTAGCCTAGCACACAAATGGAGTGGTCAGGAATACAGGATTTCAACCCAGAGGTTCAATGTGTGTTAAAAATTAATAAAATGAACATAAAAACGTAAAGTTTATTGAGTAATAAGAGTGAGTTGTTTGTTAAGTCAAAGTCGAGATATGGCACAGAGATTTAAGAGGCCATGGAGCGTACGTTGTTTGTACGTGATCCAAAGTTGTGTAGAAATATGGCATCGTGATATAACTGTATCTTTTGTAAACGTTTGAAGGACAGTTTCTTTAGCTACGAGGCTTTCCATATAGTACAGTAGAAATGAAACAATATATATTATCACTGCATATGGAACAACTGTTTAATATATTTAGTATTAAGAATGGGATCTCAATACGCACACAGCCATATTGCTAGCAAGGAAAATAAATGTACGGACAGAAACGGTAATCTCAGAAACATGTACAAAAATTGTAAATTATTAACTTTATTATAACTGGAATAGGCTGGTGCACGGAAAAGCATTAATAGAGAAAATTATTATTATTATTATTATTATTATTATTATTATTATTATTATTATTATTATTATTATTATTATTATTATTATTATTATTATTATTATTATTATTATTATTATTATTATTATTATTATTATTATTATTATTATTATTATTATTATTATTATTATTATTATTATTATTATTATTATTATTATTATTATTATTATTATTATTATTATTATTATTATTATTATTATTATTATTATTATTATTATTATTATTATTATTATTATTATTATTATTATTATTATTATTATTATTATTATTATTATTATTATTATTATTATTATTATTATTATTATTATTATTATTATTATTATTATTATTATTATTATTATTATTATTATTATTATTATTATTATTATTATTATTATTATTATTATTATTATTATTATTATTATTATTATTATTATTATTATTATTATTATTATTATTATTATTATTATTATTATTGTAACTGCGAAGACTATGATGTAAAAGTATAGCAAGCAAATTATAAATAGTCAAAAAGCAATGTAAGTATAGCATGTAGTATTGCAGTATTGTAAGCAATGGAACATGCTGTAGATGTCAAGATCATATCAGTACCGCCAGTGTGCCGGAATATCGTCCTGCAGAGTTCATTTGCATGCCCTCAACAACCGGTCCGGGTGGGCCTTGATCCCTCAGTAGGATAACTGAGCCACCCAGGCCGACATAGATGATGTGCTACATCCGTTTTAGATACTGAACTAAAATACCAAGTTTGGTATGTATCGCAAATTTCGTTCTCTTTCACACACACCATCTTCCAAAAATCCTTTTTTCTTAGATTCAGGCCTTCAAAACATGCATTTTAGTGTTATTTATTTAACATAATTACCCTCAAATCTGTATATGCTTAATACTGACAAAGAATTTATAAGTCCGTAACATTTTTGTTTTTGCTGTGAGCGCAGCATTGTGTCTTTCAACGGTTGCTCCCCTTTAAGTATATCTGTAATGAGCTGGACGTACATCCGGCGTTTGCAATAAAACCAAGAACAACCTTGTCACACAAAGGGGCATGTGTCAAACTTTGGTCACTGGTTTTGTTTGACTCACGTTTCCATTTCTTCAATAGTTGCCTTTTGCTGAATCCTAGTAATGATCTAACTTGACTGCATATCTTCCACAAAGACAGAAATATTAACTTAAGAAGAACAATTCGACTTCGACTTGCAAGTTCTTAGCTTGAATCTGTTAGACGAGGCTTTATGCATTTAAAGCAATATAATAGTAACTATTGAAGGTCAAATTATTATCATCTTCTATAGCAGAAATCATCAATCTTCTTAGATGATACATGCAAAGAAAGTGCGGGTAAATGGGATTAATATTTTGTAAATATTTCAGAAAAGTCCTATTTCTCAGATAAATATGAAAGCTTTTGCCTGGTGTTGAAGCCTGGACGTTCTAGGTTATGTTAAATGCTAAGTTTATAGATGTAGATCTCTCTTTGTATATTTCCACTTTTATTTTTATTCCGAGCGGAAACAAATGCTAATCGGCCGCAATAGGATTGTCATAGCGGACGTATCGGAATGGAACATTCAATTTGAGTACATAATGTAATCATGAGAACAAAATAACACATTTCTACATTTGTGTATTCATATCTTTATGTATCTCACATATGAATTGCATTCTCCATTTTTCTGGGCTCATATGGGCATCACTTCACCCATTTCATTCATCGTCCGATATGACAACGTTGGAGGACGTAAATAAAAAAAATTAATCCCTGGGCTTACCTTAATCCGCTCCGCGTATTTATTTTATGCCCATTGGCAACACTGATTAAGTAACCATCATAACAACAAGAATGATTATGGATGTAAGCAAATCTGTATCTTCTTTCTTGTTATGCAAGTTTCTGGAGCAATAAATTTCAATGCACATTCGTTATAAATCTATGTTAAACGAAGTTAAAAAATAACAAAATGCCAGAAATAGAGCAATGACATACCTCGTTTCCGTAAAACAATCTCGATTTGTCACTTAGACTGAACAAAACACAATCGTATTACACAGTCAACTGTCTCACGTAGTTAACTCCCTCCTTCCAAACCAGGGAGCAAATTTTGCAAACCTAATCCAAGTCGCCCACACTTACCTTAGAGAAACATTTTCAGCAATGAACAAGGGAAAAGAAAACGACTTCTTTCTCTATCCATTCTTCCTCCAATTATTCCCACGAAATCACATTTACTGACTGATTCATGTTATTTGAGATAAACGTTTAAGGAAATGTTTTCACTACATACTTTGTTGTAAGGTATCGAAGAAGACGGGAGAGTCAAGTGACTCAGATCTTAAAAGCAGGTCGCTTGCAATAACCTTGAAATTGTACTTTACATCAGAAGATACAGCGAAATGGTGTCTTAGCATTTAAAATTATAAAGAACTGAAAACTTCAAACTTGGTCCAACCAATAGCATGGAAACAAATTGAGCAAGAAATTGTTAAATAAATATTATGTATTTTAAAGGGATGTAAAATTTGCTTTTGTTACAGTAAGATTTTTGCTATCTTTATGTATGTATGTATTTATTCACTGCAATTGGGTACTACCCGGTGGCAGAGTTAAGAATACAGATCAAATTACAAATACTAGATTTACAACAATAACACAATAAACAATACAAACATGATATTATTTTAACTTTAGTCACTTAAAACATATCTAATTACTTCTCTATTTACATATTATATACCATTATAATTTAAAAGTTAAACTATAAACCATCTAGATTTTTGTGGAAACGTAGAGTCAGACTGAAAAATTCAATGCCATAGCCGGGATTTGAACCACGGATCTTCTGGTTTCCGTCCAGCTGCACTACCATTGTGCTACTATGGCCAACGTGCCGATATGACATTAAATTCTCCAACTGACTCGTATTTTCCCGGTAAACCACTTAGGAGTTCTCATAAACACATGAGACAACTACCTTAATGGCGACTTACTATGCTGTAAGTACTTTAAGGCCCGGGCTTCATATAGTAAATCACTATTAGGTTAATTAATGGAAATTAATTATTCTTTCACACTGACCGTGTGTAGGCTAAATTGTGGAAACGTAGAGTCAGACTGAAAAATTCAATGCCATAGCCGGGATTTGAACCACGGATCTTCTGGTTTCCGTCCAGCTGCACTACCATTGTGCTACTATGGCCAACGTGCCGATATGACATTAAATTCTCCAACTGACTCGTATTTTCCCGGTAAACCACTTAGGAGTTCTCATAAACACATGAGACAACTACCTTAATGGCGACTTACTATGCTGTAAGTACTTTAAGGCCCGGGCTTCATATAGTAAATCACTATTAGGTTAATTAATGGAAATTAATTATTCTTTCACACTGACCGTGTGTAGGCTAAATTGTGGAAACGTAGAGTCAGACTGAAAAATTCAATGCCATAGCCGGGATTTGAACCACGGATCTTCTGGTTTCCGTCCAGCTGCACTACCATTGTGCTACTATGGCCAACGTGCCGATATGACATTAAATTCTCCAACTGACTCGTATTTTCCCGGTAAACCACTTAGGAGTTCTCATAAACACATGAGACAACTACCTTAATGGCGACTTACTATGCTGTAAGTACTTTAAGGCCCGGGCTTCATATAGTAAATCACTATTAGGTTAATTAATGGAAATTAATTATTCTTTCACACTGACCGTGTGTAGGCTAAATTGTGGAAACGTAGAGTCAGACTGAAAAATTCAATGCCATAGCCGGGATTTGAACCACGGATCTTCTGGTTTCCGTCCAGCTGCACTACCATTGTGCTACTATGGCCAACGTGCCGATATGACATTAAATTCTCCAACTGACTCGTATTTTCCCGGTAAACCACTTAGGAGTTCTCATAAACACATGAGACAACTACCTTAATGGCGACTTACTATGCTGTAAGTACTTTAAGGCCCGGGCTTCATATAGTAAATCACTATTAGGTTAATTAATGGAAATTAATTATTCTTTCACACTGACCGTGTGTAGGCTAAATTGTGGAAACGTAGAGTCAGACTGAAAAATTCAATGCCATAGCCGGGATTTGAACCACGGATCTTCTGGTTTCCGTCCAGCTGCACTACCATTGTGCTACTATGGCCAACGTGCCGATATGACATTAAATTCTCCAACTGACTCGTATTTTCCCGGTAAACCACTTAGGAGTTCTCATAAACACATGAGACAACTACCTTAATGGCGACTTACTATGCTGTAAGTACTTTAAGGCCCGGGCTTCATATAGTAAATCACTATTAGGTTAATTAATGGAAATTAATTATTCTTTCACACTGACCGTGTGTAGGCTAAATTGTGGAAACGTAGAGTCAGACTGAAAAATTCAATGCCATAGCCGGGATTTGAACCACGGATCTTCTGGTTTCCGTCCAGCTGCACTACCATTGTGCTACTATGGCCAACGTGCCGATATGACATTAAATTCTCCAACTGACTCGTATTTTCCCGGTAAACCACTTAGGAGTTCTCATAAACACATGAGACAACTACCTTAATGGCGACTTACTATGCTGTAAGTACTTTAAGGCCCGGGCTTCATATAGTAAATCACTATTAGGTTAATTAATGGAAATTAATTATTCTTTCACACTGACCGTGTGTAGGCTAAATTGTGGAAACGTAGAGTCAGACTGAAAAATTCAATGCCATAGCCGGGATTTGAACCACGGATCTTCTGGTTTCCGTCCAGCTGCACTACCATTGTGCTACTATGGCCAACGTGCCGATATGACATTAAATTCTCCAACTGACTCGTATTTTCCCGGTAAACCACTTAGGAGTTCTCATAAACACATGAGACAACTACCTTAATGGCGACTTACTATGCTGTAAGTACTTTAAGGCCCGGGCCTTAAAGTACTTACAGCATAGTAAGTCGCCATTAAGGTAGTTGTCTCATGTGTTTATGAGAACTCCTAAGTGGTTTACCGGGAAAATACGAGTCAGTTGGAGAATTTAATGTCATATCGGCACGTTGGCCATAGTAGCACAATGGTAGTGCAGCTGGACGGAAACCAGAAGATCCGTGGTTCAAATCCCGGCTATGGCATTGAATTTTTCAGTCTGACTCTACGTTTCCACAATTTAGCCTACACACGGTCAGTGTGAAAGAATAATTAATTTCCATTAATTAACCTAATAGTGATTTACTATATGAAGCCCGGGCCTTAAAGTACTTACAGCATAGTAAGTCGCCATTAAGGTAGTTGTCTCATGTGTTTATGAGAACTCCTAAGTGGTTTACCGGGAAAATACGAGTCAGTTGGAGAATTTAATGTCATATCGGCACGTTGGCCATAGTAGCACAATGGTAGTGCAGCTGGACGGAAACCAGAAGATCCGTGGTTCAAATCCCGGCTATGGCATTGAATTTTTCAGTCTGACTCTACGTTTCCACAATTTAGCCTACACACGGTCAGTGTGAAAGAATAATTAATTTCCATTAATTAACCTAATAGTGATTTACTATATGAAGCCCGGGCCTTAAAGTACTTACAGCATAGTAAGTCGCCATTAAGGTAGTTGTCTCATGTGTTTATGAGAACTCCTAAGTGGTTTACCGGGAAAATACGAGTCAGTTGGAGAATTTAATGTCATATCGGCACGTTGGCCATAGTAGCACAATGGTAGTGCAGCTGGACGGAAACCAGAAGATCCGTGGTTCAAATCCCGGCTATGGCATTGAATTTTTCAGTCTGACTCTACGTTTCCACAATTTAGCCTACACACGGTCAGTGTGAAAGAATAATTAATTTCCATTAATTAACCTAATAGTGATTTACTATATGAAGCCCGGGCCTTAAAGTACTTACAGCATAGTAAGTCGCCATTAAGGTAGTTGTCTCATGTGTTTATGAGAACTCCTAAGTGGTTTACCGGGAAAATACGAGTCAGTTGGAGAATTTAATGTCATATCGGCACGTTGGCCATAGTAGCACAATGGTAGTGCAGCTGGACGGAAACCAGAAGATCCGTGGTTCAAATCCCGGCTATGGCATTGAATTTTTCAGTCTGACTCTACGTTTCCACAATTTAGCCTACACACGGTCAGTGTGAAAGAATAATTAATTTCCATTAATTAACCTAATAGTGATTTACTATATGAAGCCCGGGCCTTAAAGTACTTACAGCATAGTAAGTCGCCATTAAGGTAGTTGTCTCATGTGTTTATGAGAACTCCTAAGTGGTTTACCGGGAAAATACGAGTCAGTTGGAGAATTTAATGTCATATCGGCACGTTGGCCATAGTAGCACAATGGTAGTGCAGCTGGACGGAAACCAGAAGATCCGTGGTTCAAATCCCGGCTATGGCATTGAATTTTTCAGTCTGACTCTACGTTTCCACAATTTAGCCTACACACGGTCAGTGTGAAAGAATAATTAATTTCCATTAATTAACCTAATAGTGATTTACTATATGAAGCCCGGGCCTTAAAGTACTTACAGCATAGTAAGTCGCCATTAAGGTAGTTGTCTCATGTGTTTATGAGAACTCCTAAGTGGTTTACCGGGAAAATACGAGTCAGTTGGAGAATTTAATGTCATATCGGCACGTTGGCCATAGTAGCACAATGGTAGTGCAGCTGGACGGAAACCAGAAGATCCGTGGTTCAAATCCCGGCTATGGCATTGAATTTTTCAGTCTGACTCTACGTTTCCACAATTTAGCCTACACACGGTCAGTGTGAAAGAATAATTAATTTCCATTAATTAACCTAATAGTGATTTACTATATGAAGCCCGGGCCTTAAAGTACTTACAGCATAGTAAGTCGCCATTAAGGTAGTTGTCTCATGTGTTTATGAGAACTCCTAAGTGGTTTACCGGGAAAATACGAGTCAGTTGGAGAATTTAATGTCATATCGGCACGTTGGCCATAGTAGCACAATGGTAGTGCAGCTGGACGGAAACCAGAAGATCCGTGGTTCAAATCCCGGCTATGGCATTGAATTTTTCAGTCTGACTCTACGTTTCCACAATTTAGCCTACACACGGTCAGTGTGAAAGAATAATTAATTTCCATTAATTAACCTAATAGTGATTTACTATATGAAGCCCGGGCCTTAAAGTACTTACAGCATAGTAAGTCGCCATTAAGGTAGTTGTCTCATGTGTTTATGAGAACTCCTAAGTGGTTTACCGGGAAAATACGAGTCAGTTGGAGAATTTAATGTCATATCGGCACGTTGGCCATAGTAGCACAATGGTAGTGCAGCTGGACGGAAACCAGAAGATCCGTGGTTCAAATCCCGGCTATGGCATTGAATTTTTCAGTCTGACTCTACGTTTCCACAATTTAGCCTACACACGGTCAGTGTGAAAGAATAATTAATTTCCATTAATTAACCTAATAGTGATTTACTATATGAAGCCCGGGCCTTAAAGTACTTACAGCATAGTAAGTCGCCATTAAGGTAGTTGTCTCATGTGTTTATGAGAACTCCTAAGTGGTTTACCGGGAAAATACGAGTCAGTTGGAGAATTTAATGTCATATCGGCACGTTGGCCATAGTAGCACAATGGTAGTGCAGCTGGACGGAAACCAGAAGATCCGTGGTTCAAATCCCGGCTATGGCATTGAATTTTTCAGTCTGACTCTACGTTTCCACAATTTAGCCTACACACGGTCAGTGTGAAAGAATAATTAATTTCCATTAATTAACCTAATAGTGATTTACTATATGAAGCCCGGGCCTTAAAGTACTTACAGCATAGTAAGTCGCCATTAAGGTAGTTGTCTCATGTGTTTATGAGAACTCCTAAGTGGTTTACCGGGAAAATACGAGTCAGTTGGAGAATTTAATGTCATATCGGCACGTTGGCCATAGTAGCACAATGGTAGTGCAGCTGGACGGAAACCAGAAGATCCGTGGTTCAAATCCCGGCTATGGCATTGAATTTTTCAGTCTGACTCTACGTTTCCACAATTTAGCCTACACACGGTCAGTGTGAAAGAATAATTAATTTCCATTAATTAACCTAATAGTGATTTACTATATGAAGCCCGGGCCTTAAAGTACTTACAGCATAGTAAGTCGCCATTAAGGTAGTTGTCTCATGTGTTTATGAGAACTCCTAAGTGGTTTACCGGGAAAATACGAGTCAGTTGGAGAATTTAATGTCATATCGGCACGTTGGCCATAGTAGCACAATGGTAGTGCAGCTGGACGGAAACCAGAAGATCCGTGGTTCAAATCCCGGCTATGGCATTGAATTTTTCAGTCTGACTCTACGTTTCCACAATTTAGCCTACACACGGTCAGTGTGAAAGAATAATTAATTTCCATTAATTAACCTAATAGTGATTTACTATATGAAGCCCGGGCCTTAAAGTACTTACAGCATAGTAAGTCGCCATTAAGGTAGTTGTCTCATGTGTTTATGAGAACTCCTAAGTGGTTTACCGGGAAAATACGAGTCAGTTGGAGAATTTAATGTCATATCGGCACGTTGGCCATAGTAGCACAATGGTAGTGCAGCTGGACGGAAACCAGAAGATCCGTGGTTCAAATCCCGGCTATGGCATTGAATTTTTCAGTCTGACTCTACGTTTCCACAATTTAGCCTACACACGGTCAGTGTGAAAGAATAATTAATTTCCATTAATTAACATCTAGATTTTTTCTAAATTTCTTCAGCGATAGGGGACAGCCTTGAAAGACTGCTACAGGCAATTCATTCCATTCTTCAATGGTTCTATTAACAAAAGAAAATTTTCCTACGTCGGATCTGTATCTTCTACCCTTAATTTTATACCTATGATCATTTTGTCCATAATAATCCGGATTATCTAACCTTACACTAACGTCCACCCATGCCTTTACACCAGCATTAGCTTTGTTTGTTTGTTTGTTTGTTTGTTTGTAATTTACGTCCTCCAACGTTAAGTCATATCGGACGGTGAATGAATTGGATGAAATGATGCTCAAATGAGTCCAGGGACCATGGAGCTTAGAGTTACCCGACATTCGTCTTTTAGGATAAGGGAAAACCCCGGAAAAACCTTATCCAGGCAACTCACCGTGACCGAGATTCGAACTCGGGACCTCTAGCATTAGCTTTGAATAATGCTACCAACCTATGTTTTTTACGCCTAATTCTTAATTCCTCCCATTTAGTCTCATCTCCTTTTATAGGCCCAAAATACTTGCCTCTTTTTATGAATTTATTGCCCTCTTCTGTATTTTTTCTAATGGATCGATTTGGTTAGCTCTACACGGGTCCCAGCATGCTACTCCATATTCCATAACCGGCCGCACTAAGGCCTTGTAGGCAATTTCCCTGGACCTAGCACTCCCCTTTTTCAATATTCTCATTACGAAATGTAATGCCTTCCACGCATTCCTAGATGTGGAATTTACTTGTTCGTCCCATCCAGCATTACTTGCCAGGTACACTCCCAAGTATTTGCAGCTGTCCACCTGTGGAATTTGCACCCCTCCCATGTAATAGTTAACAATAATTTTGCCCTTAGTTCTACTAAAAACAATTGACTTACTTTTCTTGGCATTAATTGACATTTTGTTAGCCGCACCCCAATTACAGATTTCATTTAAATCATCCTGAAGAGCGGTTTCATGCACTGTATTCCGAATTTTATTATAAATGATACAATCGTTTGCAAACAACCTTATCTGGCAGTTAATATTAACAGCAATGTCATTAACAAAAACGAGAAACAGTAAAGGTCCTAGTACTGAGCCTTGCGGCACACCCGAACTTACGGTTCCACTATCGGACAGCTCTTGACCTACTTTAACTTTTTGCATTCTCCCTTTCAAAAAATGTTTAACCCATAATACTACGCGTTTGTCAATTCCTGTATTAGCTAGCTTACAAATAAGTAAACTATCTGGCACTACATCAAAAGCTTTAGAAAAGTCAATTACCACTGCATCAGTTCTTCCCCCTGCATCTACCTCATCTGCCAAATCTTGAAATAATGAAGTAATTTGACTTTCGCACTAATGCCCAGGTCTAAATCCATGTTGCGCTTCATTAAACCACTTTTTATTTTCTAACTCCCCTCGTATATATTCTGCAATTAAATGCTCCATTAATTTACATACTACTGAAGTTAGGCTAACTGGCCGATAATTATTTATATCTGTTTTATTACCCCCTTTATAAATCGGAACTATAATAGCTGTTTTCCAGTCTTCCGGTAAGGCACAGTTGTTAATTGACATGTTGAACAAGAGCATTAGATAGAGAATCATGGCTTCATCCCCAAGCTTTAATATTTCAGTCGGTATATTGTCTGGTCCCCTTGAGTTTCGGTTTTGCAGCATCTTAATCCTTTTGCGTAATTTGGGCACAATTATTTGAAAAATCGTTTCTCCGCTCCCCCCAATTTCCTGTTCGGAACTATCGCCGGATTTAAGAAAAACAGATACAAAATGCGAATTTAATATATTAGCTTTGTCCCTATCACTTAATACATCTATCCCATTAACGTTAAAATCTGGTATGCTCTCTTTATTTCCCCTGCGTCTTTTTACATAATTGTAAAATGATCTCCAACAATTATTTGTCCCGTTAAAAACGTTATCTAAGAATCGTTCCTGCGCTTGCAACTTTTCGTCTTGTAATTGTTTAGCTAATTCTTTAAATTTGTTAAGATGCCATTCTGATATCTTCCTTTTATTATGAGCGTGCCTAGTCTTTCTTTTAAGTGTCCTAATACATTTTGTATAAAATTCTGGATCCGCTTTATGTTTAATAACTTTAAAAGGTACGTGTTCTCTAATTGTTTCCAGGATAAGTGTTTTGAAATTAACCCATGCTTCATTTACACTAGTGGCAGATTTTACAAATAACCAATATTTTTCCCGGAGAAATGTTTGGATAGCCTCCCCGTTCGCCTTATGGAAATCCCAACTAATTACTTGTGATATACAAAATAATACAACATGTGTCGAATAGGGATGATCTTACCAGCTGTTCGCAGAAAATGCAAGCTATGCAGTTTACTACTCGTGTACACACTCCATATTAAACATTTGACATTACAATCAAAATCGCTGGAGCCTTTTCCAAAAATTGCAACAACAACAACAACAAAGTGTAAAACGTTGAACGGAAAACAGTTTGGGGAAGGGGACTTTCACGAAAACCTTCAGTTACTATCTTTTGTAGACATCCATATGATAAACCACAGTTTTGGTATTTATCTCAGTATCGGTAAAGGTTTGTCACGTATCAAAATCCTAACAATCGCTTCTTTCACAAGGGAAGTAGGTAAAGGCAGTGGTACCGTGTGGTAGATATAGGGCAGCTATAAGAACCTTAAGCCTGATAAAGAGCCCTGTGAGCAAAATTAATATCTCTTTCATATCCAACACAGAATGTGACTCTAAGAGTAAGGAGCACCAAATACAATTTCAATGTTCCATCTTTACGTAACCTTCGTATACCAATAATCGATCTCAGAGGTCGAGTAACTCTTTCGATAATCGCAATACCGAAATTTAATAATCACTCTCTCTGGTCTTACAGTTATTTAGCAACATAAGCGTTTCCCAGTTTCACATAGCACAGAAACCTTTATACAGCGAAACAAGGATGAATCTGGAGACTGGAGTGGACTGGACTGGACTGGACTACGCTTCGGCATGCAAGTCTAAACTTGGTCTATTGTACCTATGTCACCAAGTGGGGCAGCCTCGGGGGGGGGGGGGGAAGGTGAGAGGAGACAGAGGGTGACCATCACAAGGATTCACCACAGTGCAGAGGGTAGGGTTCATACACTTTACTAGTTGGAAACTCCCCGGCAGACCAGCACGACTGGACGTGTGACAACAGGAAAGTTCTGTTCTCAGAGCTGACATCGTAGCATACCATCTACAGCATCTATCCTCGTGTAGCTTCTGGACGTGTGACAACATGACAGTTCTGTTCTCACAGCTGACGCCGTAGTATACCATCTCCAGCATCTATCCTCGTGTAGCTTCTGGACGTGTGACAACATGACAGTTCTGTTCTCACAGCTGACGTCGTAGTATACCATCTCCAGCATCATCCCTCGTGTAGCTTCTGGACGTGTGACAACATGACAGTTCTGTTCTCACAGCTGACGCCGTAGTATACCATCTACAGCATCTATCCTCGTGTAGCTTCTGGACGTGTGACAACATGACAGTTCTGTTCTCACAGCTGACGTCGTAGTATACCATCTCCAGCATCTTCCCTCATGTAGCTTCTGGACGTGTGACAACATGACAGTTCTGTTCTCACAGCTGACGCCGTAGTATACCATCTACAGCATCTATCCTCGTGTAGCTTCTGGACGTGTGACAACATGACAGTTCTGTTCTCACAGCTGACGTCGTAGTATACCATCTCCAGCATCTTCCCTCATGTAGCTTCTGGACGTGTGACAACATGACAGTTCTGTTCTCACAGCTGACGCCGTAGTATACCATCTCCAGCATCTATCCTCGTGTAGCTTCTGGACGTGTGACAACATGACAGTTCTGTTCTCACAGCTGACGCCGTAGTATACCATCTACAGCATCTATCCTCGTGTAGCTTCTGGACGTGTGACAACATGACAGTTCTGTTCTCACAGCTGACGCCGTAGTATACCATCTACAGCATCTATCCTCGTGTAGCTTCTGGACGTGTGACAACATGACAGTTCTGTTCTCACAGCTGACGTCGTAGTATACCATCTCCAGCATCTATCCTCGTGTAGCTTCTGGACGTGTGACAACATGACAGTTCTGTTCTCACAGCTGACGCCGTAGTATACCATCTCCAGCATCTTCCCTCATGTAGCTTCTGGACGTGTGACAACATGACAGTTCTGTTCTCACAGCTGACGCCGTAGTATACCATCTACAGCATCTATCCTCGTGTAGCTTCTGGACGTGTGACAACAGGAAAGTTCTGTTCTCACAGCTGACGCCGTAGTATACCATCTACAGCATCTATCCTCGTGTAGCTTCTGGACGTGTGACAACATGACAGTTCTGTTCTCACAGCTGACGTCGTAGTATACCATCTACAGCATCTATCCTCGTGTAGCTTCTGGACGTGTGACAACATGACAGTTCTGTTCTCACAGCTGACGCCGTAGTATACCATCTACAGCATCTATCCTCGTGTAGCTTCTGGACGTGTGACAACAGGAAAGTTCTGTTCTCACAGCTGACGCCGTAGTATACCATCTACAGCATCTATCCTCGTGTAGGTTCTGGACGTGTGACAACATGACAGTTCTGTTCTCACAGCTGACGTCGTAGTATACCATCTACAGCATCTATCCTCGTGTAGCTTCTGGACGTGTGACAACATGACAGTTCTGTTCTCACAGCTGACGTCGTAGTATACCATCTCAAGCATCTATCCTCGTGTAGCTTCTGGACGTGTGACAACAGGAAAGTTCTGTTCTCACAGCTGACGCCGTAGTATACCATCTACAGCATCTATCCTCGTGTAGGTTCTGGACGTGTGACAACATGACAGTTCTGTTCTCACAGCTGACATCGTAGCATACCATCTCCAGCATCTATCCTCGTGTAGCTTCTGGACGTGTGACAACAGGAAAGTTCTGTTCTCACAGCTGACGCCGTAGTATACCATCTACAGCATCTATCCTCGTGTAGGTTCTGGACGTGTGACAACATGACAGTTCTGTTCTCACAGCTGACGTCGTAGTATACCATCTCCAGCATCTTCCCTCATGTAGCTTCTGGACGTGTGACAACATGACAGTTCTGTTCTCACAGCTGACGTCGTAGTATACCATCTACAGCATCTATCCTCGTGTAGCTTCTGGACGTGTGACAACATGACAGTTCTGTTCTCACAGCTGACGCCGTAGTATACCATCTACAGCATCTATCCTCGTGTAGGTTCTGGACGTGTGACAACATGACAGTTCTGTTCTCACAGCTGACGTCGTAGTATACCATCTACAGCATCTATCCTCGTGTAGCTTCTGGACGTGTGACAACATGACAGTTCTGTTCTCACAGCTGACGTCGTAGTATACCATCTCAAGCATCTATCCTCGTGTAGCTTCTGGACGTGTGACAACAGGAAAGTTCTGTTCTCACAGCTGACGCCGTAGTATACCATCTCCAGCATCTATCCTCGTGTAGCTTCTGGACGTGTGACAACATGACAGTTCTGTTCTCACAGCTGACGCCGTAGCATACCATCTCCAGCATCTATCCTCGTGTAGGTTCTGGACGTGTGACAACAGGACAGTTCTGTTCTCACAGCTGACGCCGTAGTATACCATCTCCAGCATCTTCCCTCATGTAGCTTCTGGACGTGTGACAACATGACAGTTCTGTTCTCACAGCTGACGTCGTAGTATACCATCTCCAGCATCTTCCCTCGTGTAGCTTCTGGACGTGTGACAACATGACAGTTCTGTTCTCAGAGCTGACACCGTAGTATACCATCTCCAGCATCATCCCTCATGTAGCTTCTGGACGTGTGACAACATGACAGTTCTGTTCTCACAGCTGACGCCGTAGTATACCATCTCCAGCATCATCCCTCGTGTAGCTTCTGGACGTGTGACAACAGGACAGTTCTGTTCTCACAGCTGACGCCGTAGCATACCATCTCCAGCATCTATCCTCGTGTAGCTTCTGGACGTGTGACAACATGACAGTTCTGTTCTCACAGCTGACGCCGTAGTATACCATCTCCAGCATCATCCCTCATGTAGCTTCTGGACGTGTGACAACATGACAGTTCTGTTCTCACAGCTGACGCCGTAGTATACCATCTCCAGCATCTATCCTCGTGTAGCTTCTGGACGTGTGACAACATGACAGTTCTGTTCTCACAGCTGACGCCGTAGTATACCATCTCCAGCATCTTCCCTCATGTAGCTTCTGGACGTGTGACAACATGACAGTTCTGTTCTCACAGCTGACGCCGTAGTATACCATCTCCAGCATCTATCCTCGTGTAGCTTCTGGACGTGTGACAACATGACAGTTCTGTTCTCACAGCTGACGCCGTAGTATACCATCTCCAGCATCTTCCCTCATGTAGCTTCTGGACGTGTGACAACATGACAGTTCTGTTCTCACAGCTGACGCCGTAGTATACCATCTCCAGCATCATCCCTCGTGTAGCTTATGGACGTGTGACAACATGACAGTTCTGTTCTCACAGCTGACGCCGTAGTATACCATCTAGAGCATCTATCCTCGTGTAGGTTCTGGACGTGTGACAACATGACAGTTCTGTTCTCACAGCTGACGTCGTAGTATACCATCTACAGCATCTATCCTCGTGTAGCTTCTGGACGTGTGACAACAGGACAGTTCTGTTCTCACAGCTGACGTCGTAGTATACCATCTCCAGCATCTTCCCTCATGTAGCTTCTGGACGTGTGACAACATGACAGTTCTGTTCTCACAGCTGACGTCGTAGTATACCATCTCCAGCATCTTCCCTCGTGTAGCTTCTGGACGTGTGACAACATGACAGTTCTGTTCTCAGAGCTGACACCGTAGTATACCATCTCCAGCATCATCCCTCATGTAGCTTCTGGACGTGTGACAACATGACAGTTCTGTTCTCACAGCTGACGCCGTAGTATACCATCTCCAGCATCATCCCTCGTGTAGCTTCTGGACGTGTGACAACAGGACAGTTCTGTTCTCACAGCTGACGCCGTAGCATACCATCTCCAGCATCTATCCTCGTGTAGCTTCTGGACGTGTGACAACATGACAGTTCTGTTCTCACAGCTGACGCCGTAGTATACCATCTCCAGCATCTTCCCTCATGTAGCTTCTGGACGTGTGACAACATGACAGTTCTGTTCTCACAGCTGACGCCGTAGTATACCATCTCCAGCATCATCCCTCGTGTAGCTTATGGACGTGTGACAACATGACAGTTCTGTTCTCACAGCTGACGCCGTAGTATACCATCTACAGCATCTATCCTCGTGTAGCTTCTGGACGTGTGACAACATGACAGTTCTGTTCTCACAGCTGACGCCGTAGTATACCATCTACAGCATCTATCCTCGTGTAGCTTCTGGACGTGTGACAACATGACAGTTCTGTTCTCACAGCTGACGCCGTAGTATACCATCTCCAGCATCTATCCTCGTGTAGCTTCTGGACGTGTGACAACATGACAGTTCTGTTCTCACAGCTGACGCCGTAGTATACCATCTACAGCATCTATCCTCGTGTAGCTTCTGGACGTGTGACAACAGGAAAGTTCTGTTCTCACAGCTGACGCCGTAGTATACCATCTACAGCATCTATCCTCGTGTAGGTTCTGGACGTGTGACAACATGACAGTTCTGTTCTCACAGCTGACGCCGTAGTATACCATCTCCAGCATCTTCCCTCATGTAGCTTCTGGACGTGTGACAACATGACAGTTCTGTTCTCACAGCTGACGTCGTAGTATACCATCTACAGCATCTATCCTCGTGTAGCTTCTGGACGTGTGACAACATGACAGTTCTGTTCTCACAGCTGACGCCGTAGTATACCATCTCCAGCATCTATCCTCGTGTAGGTTCTGGACGTGTGACAACATGACAGTTCTGTTCTCACAGCTGACGCCGTAGTATACCATCTCCAGCATCTTCCCTCATGTAGCTTCTGGACGTGTGACAACATGACAGTTCTGTTCTCACAGCTGACGCCGTAGTATACCATCTACAGCATCTATCCTCGTGTAGCTTCTGGACGTGTGACAACATGACAGTTCTGTTCTCACAGCTGACGCCGTAGCATACCATCTCCAGCATCATACCTCATGTAGCTTCTGGACGTGTGACAACATGACAGTTCTGTTCTCACAGTTGACGCCGTAGTATACCATCTACAGCATCTATCCTCGTGTAGCTTCTGGACGTGTGACAACAGGAAAGTTCTGTTCTCACAGCTGACGCCGTAGTATACCATCTACAGCATCTATCCTCGTGTAGGTTCTGGACGTGTGACAACATGACAGTTCTGTTCTCACAGCTGACGCCGTAGTATACCATCTCCAGCATCTTCCCTCATGTAGCTTCTGGACGTGTGACAACATGACAGTTCTGTTCTCACAGCTGACGCCGTAGTATACCATCTCCAGCATCATCCCTCGTGTAGCTTATGGACGTGTGACAACATGACAGTTCTGTTCTCACAGCTGACGCCGTAGTATACCATCTCCAGCATCTATCCTCGTGTAGCTTCTGGACGTGTGACAACATGACAGTTCTGTTCTCACAGCTGACGCCGTAGTATACCATCTCCAGCATCTTCCCTCATGTAGCTTCTGGACGTGTGACAACATGACAGTTCTGTTCTCACAGCTGACGCCGTAGTATACCATCTCCAGCATCTATCCTCGTGTAGCTTCTGGACGTGTGACAACATGACAGTTCTGTTCTCACAGCTGACGCCGTAGTATACCATCTCCAGCATCTTCCCTCATGTAGCTTCTGGACGTGTGACAACATGACAGTTCTGTTCTCACAGCTGACGCCGTAGTATACCATCTCCAGCATCATCCCTCGTGTAGCTTATGGACGTGTGACAACAGGAAAGTTCTGTTCTCACAGCTGACGCCGTAGTATACCATCTCCAGCATCTTCCCTCATGTAGCTTCTGGACGTGTGACAACATGACAGTTCTGTTCTCACAGCTGACGCCGTAGTATACCATCTCCAGCATCTTCCCTCATGTAGCTTCTGGACGTGTGACAACATGACAGTTCTGTTCTCACAGCTGACGCCGTAGTATACCATCTACAGTATCTATCCTCGTGTAGCTTCTGGACGTGTGACAACATGACAGTTCTGTTCTCACAGCTGACGCCGTAGTATACCATCTACAGCATCTATCCTCGTGTAGCTTCTGGACGTGTGACAACATGACAGTTCTGTTCTCACAGCTGACGCCGTAGTATACCATCTCCAGCATCTATCCTCGTGTAGCTTCTGGACGTGTGACAACATGACAGTTCTGTTCTCACAGCTGACGCCGTAGTATACCATCTACAGCATCTATCCTCGTGTAGCTTCTGGACGTGTGACAACAGGAAAGTTCTGTTCTCACAGCTGACGCCGTAGTATACCATCTACAGCATCTATCCTCGTGTAGGTTCTGGACGTGTGACAACATGACAGTTCTGTTCTCACAGCTGACGCCGTAGTATACCATCTCCAGCATCTTCCCTCATGTAGCTTCTGGACGTGTGACAACATGACAGTTCTGTTCTCACAGCTGACGTCGTAGTATACCATCTACAGCATCTATCCTCGTGTAGCTTCTGGACGTGTGACAACATGACAGTTCTGTTCTCACAGCTGACGCCGTAGCATACCATCTCCAGCATCTATCCTCGTGTAGGTTCTGGACGTGTGACAACATGACAGTTCTGTTCTCACAGCTGACGCCGTAGTATACCATCTCCAGCATCGTCCCTCATGTAGCTTCTGGACGTGTGACAACATGACAGTTCTGTTCTCACAGCTGACGCCGTAGTATACCATCTACAGCATCTATCCTCGTGTAGCTTCTGGACGTGTGACAACATGACAGTTCTGTTCTCACAGCTGACGCCGTAGCATACCATCTCCAGCATCATCCCTCATGTAGCTTCTGGACGTGTGACAACAGGACAGTTCTGTTCTCACTGCTGACATCGTAGCATACCATCTACAGCATCTTCCCTCGTGTAGCTTCTGGACGTGTGGCAACAGGACAGTTCTGTTCTCACTGCTGACATCGTAGTATACCATCTCCAGCATCTTCCCTCGTGTAGCTTCTGGACGTGTGGCAACAGGACAGTTCTGTTCTCAGAGCTGACATCGTAGTATACCATCTCCAGCATCTTCCCTCGTGTAGCTTCTGGACGTGTGGCAACAGGACAGTTCTGTTCTCACTGCTGACATCGTAGCATACCATCTCCAGCATCTTCCCTCGTGTAGCTTCTGGACGTGTGACAACATGACAGTTCTGTTCTCACAGCTGACGCCGTAGCATACCATCTCCAGCATCTTCCCTCGTGTAGCTTCTGGACGTGTGACAACATGACAGTTCTGTTCTCACAGCTGACATCGTAGCATACCATCTACAGCATCTTCCCTCGTGTAGCTTCTGGACGTGTGACAACATGACAGTTCTGTTCTCACAGCTGACGCCGTAGCATACCATCTCCAGCATCTTCCCTCGTGTAGCTTCTGGACGTGTGACAACAGGACAGTTCTGTTCTCACTGCTGACATCGTAGCATACCATCTCCAGCATCTTCCCTCGTGTAGCTTATGGACGTGTGGCAACAGGACAGTTCTGTTCTCACTGCTGACATCGTAGCATACCATCTCCAGCATCTTCCCTCGTGTAACTTCTGGACGTGTGACAACAGGAAAGTTCTGTTCTCACAGCTGACGCCGTAGTATACCATCTACAGCATCTATCCTCGTGTAGCTTCTGGACGTGTGACAACATGACAGTTCTGTTCTCACAGCTGACGCCGTAGCATACCATCTCCAGCATCTATCCTCGTGTAGCTTCTGGACGTGTGACAACATGACAGTTCTGTTCTCACAGCTGACGCCGTAGTATACCATCTCCAGCATCTTCCCTCATGTAGCTTCTGGACGTGTGACAACAGGACAGTTCTGTTCTCACAGCTGACGTCGTAGTATACCATCTCCAGCATCTTCCCTCATGTAGCTTCTGGACGTGTGACAACATGACAGTTCTGTTCTCACAGCTGACGCCGTAGTATACCATCTACAGCATCTATCCTCGTGTAGCTTCTGGACGTGTGACAACATGACAGTTCTGTTCTCACAGCTGACGCCGTAGTATACCATCTCCAGCATCTATCCTCGTGTAGCTTCTGGACGTGTGACAACATGACAGTTCTGTTCTCACAGCTGACGCCGTAGTATACCATCTCCAGCATCTTCCCTCATGTAGCTTCTGGACGTGTGACAACAGGACAGTTCTGTTCTCACAGCTGACGTCGTAGTATACCATCTCCAGCATCTTCCCTCATGTAGCTTCTGGACGTGTGACAACAGGACAGTTCTGTTCTCACAGCTGATGTCGTAGTATACCATCTCCAGCATCTTCCCTCATGTAGCTTCTGGACGTGTGACAACATGACAGTTCTGTTCTCACAGCTGACGTCGTAGTATACCATCTCCAGCATCTTCCCTCATGTAGCTTCTGGACGTGTGACAACATGACAGTTCTGTTCTCAGAGCTGACGCCGTAGTATACCATCTCCAGCATCATCCCTCGTGTAGCTTCTGGACGTGTGACAACAGGACAGTTCTGTTCTCAGAGCTGACGCCGTAGTATACCATCTCCAGCATCTTCCCTCGTGTAGCTTCTGGACGTGTGACAACAGGACAGTTCTGTTCTCACAGCTGACGCCGTAGCATACCATCTCCAGCATCTATCCTCGTGTAGCTTCTGGACGTGTGACAACATGACAGTTCTGTTCTCACAGCTGACGCCGTAGCATACCATCTCCAGCATCTATCCTCGTGTAGGTTCTGGACGTGTGACAACAGGACAGTTCTGTTCTCACAGCTGACGTCGTAGCATACCATCTCCAGCATCTTCCCTCGTGTAGCTTCTGGACGTGTGACAACAGGACAGTTCTGTTCTCACTGCTGACATCGTAGCATACCATCTCCAGCATCTTCCCTCGTGTAGCTTCTGGACGTGTGACAACAGGACAGTTATGTTCTCACAGCTGACGTCGTAGTATACCATCTCAAGCATCATCCCTCGTGTAGCTTCTGGACGTGTGACAACATGACAGTTCTGTTCTCACAGCTGACGTCATAGCATACCATCTCCAGCATCTTCCCTCGTGTAGCTTCTGGACGTGTGACAACAGGACAGTTCTGTTATCGCAGCTGACGTCGTAGTATACCATCTCAAGCATCATCCCTCGTGTAGCTTATGGACGTGTGACAACAGGACAGTTCTGCTCTCACAGCTGACGACATGGCATCTCGGGCAGTTCCAATTCTAACGTAACGTGGACAAACTTATGTCAAGTTTTGTTTTCTACTGGAAATATAAGTACGATGATCGTTACTGCCCTACAGTATGATCATCGAGGTAGATTTTGAAACTTTACATCAAATATACATTGATCATTTGAAGATGGATGGTCTAATAAGAATTTTCTTGGCAACGTGCTGCACGGTATTTGCAAATACTCATGGCGTCTTATATTTAAGCACCTTAATCCTCAATCACTGGTATTCTAAGCTGAGGTTTCCGAAATTCATAATCCCTGTGTAAGCTTTTTCAAAGCTTTGTGGTTCTCCGATGTCCTCGAGTTTACTCTAAGATTGTGGCAAATAGCTTTCTGTTTCTTATCAAGAATAGATCATATTTCCTTCAATCTATTTACATTACAGAATATTTCTCTGTGAGGTGCACTTCTCCAAAACAGGTCGTTATTACTCAGGAATAATGTACCAAGACTCATTTTTTATTGTAATGGAACTAACACCCCATAACACTGAAGCACACGATCTTACAACCTTTTTACAGCAGAGACATTGGATTAACTGTCAACCTTAACAGAACCAGCGGCTAGTGATAAAGCCATGTGTCAAGCCATCTTCCGTTAGGATCGAGCCAGAAGAGAACAAGACTTGGAGCATTAATAGATACATGGTCTGAGGATTGTCGAGTGTTTTGTTGTCTCTAACTGGATATACATGTAACTATGAACTTGTTGTTACAGGCGTGTGCCGTCGTAGAAGCGCTCCAACACAACCAAGTAACTGGACTGACCCAGCACAGCACAAGAACTGGGATCTTGTGCAATACGAGAGATGTGGTCTCAGTCACGCAGAGCGTATCATTGGGGGCAAGGACGCCGCCTTAGGACACTACCCCTGGTTGGCGCGTATCGGATATATAAGTAAATATCAGCATTTTGTTATTATGTGAAGTCAGTTTATCAGTCCTAACTCGTTCAACAATAGCCTATAACAGTTTCAGATGGCTATTCTGACGAGGATCCAAATCTGGTGCTATTTAGATGTGGCGGTGTACTCATTAACAAGTACTACGTCACCAGTGCTGCACATTGCGTTACTAACCTTCCCAGTGGCCTCAAAGTGTAAGTAAATTCTGCCATCATCCTGTGAGTATATCACCTGCTTGCTGTAGCTAGTTGCTAGTGTTAGGTACCAACTCAAGCTCGAAAATTTCGAGAAATGGAAACCGTCAAGCAAAACACAGAACTTCGCAACGTCATAGCGATAAAATGCTCACTGTAATAAATGTAAAATAAATAACATGAAAAGCAAACGGGAATTCCGTTTTATAAGAGTACTGGAAGACCCCGAAGGATTGCTTCCTTCCATCGATACCGAAATTCTTCTTGATAAAACAATAAACACGTATTAAAGTAAACAACAGACCTCCTAGGCTATACACAAATTTCTACATAGTGCATATTGTCACATGTATGACTGAGAAATACCTGAGAACATACCAAATTATGAAACCTTGGAATCTTGTTACTTAATCCTTATTTCTTGTGCCGTGACTTGGCACACTTCGCACATTCTAAAATTCTTCATTCTGCTGATCTATGGGTACAGCGTAATACGAGATTTTACTTGGCTTTGGTTTATGATATCAGTTTCCTATTCCCGTAGGGGAAGGGATCCGTCCCCTTCAACTGCGGGCGCTGCGGAACCCTAGCACTCGTGGTACCTCTGACATTACTAGAGGAACCTCGGGCCGAACATTCGAGCCCCTCCCTGATTGGAAGTTCTCCGGATTGGGTTGGACTCGAGGGGGCAGTGGTTCCTGATACCCGTGGGAGATCGGGTACGTCTCCGGACGGGGTTGAGGAAAGCCATATATTCCCGCGTACTAGCCAGCATAGCTAGTAGAAGATGTGCTAGGTCACCAGGCGGCCCCACCGAGGTCATATCGGTAGCCTTCCCATTTTGAAGTTGGCGCGCGTAAGTGGCGTATTCACTTCCATCCCGTCTTGAGTCCACAGGACCAGTTGAGGGGGGGGAGCTTGTTAGTCTCTAGGTCTTGCCCTATGGAAAGCCCCACGGAGACGCCGGGCGCCATTTCGGTAACTCCCTGGTCGTTAGAGGGGGTCACTCTTCACTCTGTGAGGATGTACCCTGGTAAATACCCTCGATTTTATAATATATAAAGTTTCCTATTTACTCATTTCGATCAGGTGCAGGTGACTGGATGCGGGCTTTGCTGACTAAAGTAATCCGAATTATCTAGACGCCAAGTTGCAGTTAGGATGTTTCGAGAATGTGATCATGCTTAGATTTGCTTGGGAATCGTTTACGTAGCTTCTTTGGCGTGGGGATGCTGGTTTGACAATAGCTCGCCATTATTTTAGTTAACTGATGGAAATTAATCATTTCTTCACACTAGCCGTACATAGGCTAAGGTTTTTGATAGAGTCAACATGAAAAATTGAATGTCACGGTCGGGATTTGAACCACGGATCTCCGGGTTTCCATCCAGTCGCTCTAACCCTAAGTCTCCTCCAGATCTCTACTCCAACTTAATAGCTAGGATATAGTAAACTGGCACATATAGAATTTGGTGTAATCTTGCTCATACTTTGCTCTACCATCTGACTTCCTACCTTGTAGTTATGCCCCTAGTTACGGGGTAGATTGTGAACCCTGAGTTCTAAGCTTTACAATTTACCATATGTAACATTATTTTATGCTTCATAACACAACTACAAACAAACAAAACCTGCTACAAAAACGGAAAACATCTCGCAGCTACAAATACGAATTAGAAACTACCGAGGCCTTCAAAAATGCATACGTACTTTATGTTTTTGGGGCAGCACCAATTCCGATATATTTATTATTGTTTCAGGCTTTTTCAATACTTTGTCTTTTTTTTTAAAGTGTCATTCGAATTTCTCCTGGGATGTCTTGAAAAGCGTGTGATATTTTAACGTTTCAATACAGCCACTAGTTTGTGACAATCGACACGGATTTCCTATTCCTTTGCGAACCTCATAATGAAGCTATTTTCCAGACAAAGAAGATAAAAGAGTCAGCGTTTTAGTTTGTTGAAGAGTGTAACACCATTGGCTCATTGTTGCAGAGGCAGCATCAGACTGGGAGAGCACAACACCGACACAAACCCGGACTGTGAGGATGACGAGTGCGCAGATGCAGTTCAAGACTTCCGCCCGAAAGAGATTAAGTCTCACGAACGCTATGGACAACCCGAGTTCAGGAACGACATCTCCCTCATCAGACTCGACAGGGAGGTAACCTTCACAAGTAAGTTTGTTGACCCTTACGACATTGTCGACAACACAAACGATTAACTTATTCGTTTTAATTGAAGCAGTTACATTATATAATTAGTTGATACTATGCTTCAATATATTGTTGCGTATTTGGCTGGGCGAGACTTAGGAAATTACTTTGATCTTGTTATTTAACATTCATATCCTGTGCCTTGATTTTGGGCACAGTTTGCAGATAAACAGTTCAAGCCTCTCTCCCTCTTCATGCCTCGCTTGCCTTCTTGTGGTGGGTAGACCTATCACTGCAGTTACTGAAACGAGCGTTAGATCTGGCAGCATAGGCGACTCATATGACTTCTCGTACACTCATTTCATAGTGAACAGATCCACCAACAGAGCAGATAAACAGTTCAACTCCCTCTCTGTCTTCAGGCCCTACTTGCCACCTTGTGGTGGGTAGACAGTACATAATATCTATTACTGCAGTTACTGAAACGAGCATTAGATCTGTCAGCATGGTCGACTCATATGTACTCTCATCAACTCATTTCATAGTAAACAGATCCACCAACAGAGCAGATAAACAATTCATCTCCCTCTCTGTCTTCAGGCCCTACTTGCCACCTTGTGGTGGGTAGACAGTACATAATATCTATTACTGCAGTTACTGAAACGAGCATTAGATCTGTCAGCATGGTCGACTCATATGTACTCTCATCAACTCATTTCATAGTAAACAGATCCACCAACAGAGTAGATAAACAATTCAACTCCCTCTCTGTCTTCAGGCCCTACTTGCCACCTTGTGGTGGGTAGACAGTACATAATACCTATCACTACAGTTAGTGAAACGAGCATTAGATCTGTCAGCATGGTCGACTCATATGTACTCTCATACACTCATTTCATAGTAAACAGATCCACCAACAGAGCAGATAAACAATTCATCTCCCTCTCTGTCTTCAGGCCCTACTTGCCACCTTGTGGTGGGTAGACAGTACATAATATCTATTACTGCAGTTACTGAAACGAGCATTAGATCTGTCAGCATGGGCGACTCATATGTACTCTCATACACTCCTTTCACAGTAAACAGATCCACCAACAGAGCAGATAAACAGCTCATCTCCCTCCCTGTCTTCAGGCCCTACTTGCCACCTTGTGGTGGGTAGACAGTACATAACATCTATTACTACAGTTAGTGAAACGGGCATTAGTTCTGTCAGCATGGGCGACTCATAGGTACTCTCATCAACTCTTTCATAGTAAACAGATCCACCAACAGAGCAGATAAACAGCTCAACTCCCTCTCTGTCTTCAGGCCCCGCTTGTCACCTTGTGGTGGGCAGACAGTACATAACATCTATTACTACAGTTAGTGAAACGGGCATTAGATCTGTCAGCATGGGCGACTCATATGTACTCTCATCAACTCCTTTCATAGTAAACAGATCCACCAACAGAGCAGATAAACAGCTCAGCTCCCTCTCTGTCTTCAGGCCCCGCTTGTCACCTTGTGGTGGGCAGACAGTACATAACATCTATTACTACAGTTAGTGAAACGGGCATTAGATCTGTCAGCATGGGCGACTCATATGTACTCTCATCAACTCCTTTCATAGTAAACAGATCCACCAACAGAGCAGATAAACAGCTCAGCTCCCTCTCTGTCTTCAGGCCCTGCTTGCCACCTTGTGGTGGGTAGACAGTACATAACATCTATTACTACAGTTAGTGAAACGGGCATTAGTTCTGTCAGCATGGGCGACTCATAGGTACTCTCATCAACTCTTTCATAGTAAACAGATCCACCAACAGAGCAGATAAACAGCTCAACTCCCTCTCTGTCTTCAGGCCCCGCTTGTCACCTTGTGGTGGGCAGACAGTACATAACATCTATTACTACAGTTAGTGAAACGGGCATTAGATCTGTCAGCATGGTCGACTCATATGTACTCTCATCAACTCCTTTCACAGTAAACAGATCCACCAACAGAGCAGATAAACAGCTCAACTCCCTCTCTGTCTTCAAGCCCCGCTTGCCACCTTGTGGTGGGTAGAGAGTACATAACATCTATTACTACAGTTAGTGAAACGGGCATTAGTTCTGTCAGCATGGGCGACTCATAGGTACTCTCATCAACTCCTTTCATAGTAAACAGATCCATCAACAGAGCAGATAAACAGCTCAACTCCCTCTCTGTCTTCAGGCCCCGCTTGTCACCTTGTGGTGGGCAGACAGTACATAACATCTATTACTACAGTTAGTGAAACGGGCATTAGTTCTGTCAGCATGGGCGACTCATAGGTACTCTCATCAACTCCTTTCATAGTAAACAGATCCACCAACAGAGCAGATAAACAGCTCAACTCCCTCTCTGTCTTCAGGCCCTACTTGCCACCTTGTGGTGGGCAGACAGTACATAATACCTATCACTGCAGTTACTGAAACGAGCATTAGATCTGGCAGTATGGGCGACTCATAGGTACTCTCATCAACTCCTTTCATAGTAAACAGATCCACCAACAGAGCAGATAAACAGCTCAACTCCCTCTCTGTCTTCAGGCCCTACTTGCCACCTTGTGGTGGGTAGACAGTACATAACATCTATTACTACAGTTAGTGAAACGGGCATTAGTTCTGTCAGCATGGGCGACTCATAGGTACTCTCATCAACTCTTTCATAGTAAACAGATCCACCAACAGAGCAGATAAACAGCTCAACTCCCTCTCTGTCTTCAGGCCCCGCTTGTCACCTTGTGGTGGGCAGACAGTACATAACATCTATTACTACAGTTAGTGAAACGGGCATTAGATCTGTCAGCATGGGCGACTCATATGTACTCTCATCAACTCCTTTCATAGTAAACAGATCCACCAACAGAGCAGATAAACAGCTCAGCTCCCTCTCTGTCTTCAGGCCCTGCTTGCCACCTTGTGGTGGGTAGACAGTACATAACATCTATTACTACAGTTAGTGAAACGGGCATTAGTTCTGTCAGCATGGGCGACTCATAGGTACTCTCATCAACTCTTTCATAGTAAACAGATCCACCAACAGAGCAGATAAACAGCTCAACTCCCTCCCTGTCTTCAGGCCCTACTTGCCACCTTGTGGTGGGCAGACAGTACATAACATCTATTACTACAGTTAGGAAACGGGCATTAGATCTGTCAGTATGGGCGACTCATATGTACTCTCATACACTCCTTTCATAGTAAACAGATCCACCAACAGAGCAGATAAACAGCTCAACTCCCTCCCTGTCTTCAGGCCCTACTTGCCACCTTGTGGTGGGCAGACAGTACATAACATCTATTACTACAGTTAGTTAAACGGGCATTAGATCTGTCAGTATGGGCGACTCATATGTACTCTCATACACTCCTTTCATAGTAAACAGATCCACTAACAGAGCAGATAAACAGTTCAACTCCATCTCTGTCTTCAGGCCCTGCTTGCCACCTTGTGGTGGGCAGACAGTACATAATACCTATCACTACAGTTAGTGAAACGAGCATTAGATCTGTCAGCATGGTCGACTCATATGTACTCTTATCAACTCCTTTCATAGTAAACAGATCCACCAACAGAGCAGATAAACAGCTCAACTCCCTCCCTGTCTTCAGGCCCTACTTGCCACCTTGTGGTGGGCAGACAGTACATAATACCTATCACTGCAGTTACTGAAACGAGCATTAGATCTGTCAGCATGGGCGACTCATAGGTACTCTCATCAACTCCTTTCATAGTAAACAGATCCACCAACAGAGCAGAAAAACAGTTCAACTCCCTCTCTGTCTTCAGGCCCCGCTTGTCTTCTTGTAGTGGGTAGACAGTACATAATATCTATTACTGTAGTTAGTGAAACGAGCATTAGATCTGTCAGCATGGGCGACTCATAGGTACTCTCATCAACTCCTTTCATAGTAAACAGATCCACCAACAGAGCAGATAAACAGCTCAACTCCCTCTCTGTCTTCAGGCCCCGCTTGTCTTCTTGTAGTGGGTAGACAGTACATAATATCTATTACTGTAGTTAGTGAAACGAGCATTAGATCTGTCAGCATGGGCGACTCATAGGTACTCTCATCAACTCCTTTCATAGTAAACAGATCCACTAACAGAGCAGATAAACAGTTCAACTTCCTCCCTGTCTTCAGGCCCTGCTTGCCTTCTTGTGGTGGGTAGACAGTACATAATACCTATCACTGCAGTTACTGCAACGAGCATTAGATCTGTCAGCATGGTCGACTCATATGTACTCTCATCAACTCCTTTCACAGTAAACAGATCCACCAACAGAGCAGATAAACAATTCAACTACCTCTCTGTCTTCAGGCCCCGCTTGTCACCTTGTGGTGGGCAGACAGTACATAACATCTATTACTACAGTTAGTGAAACGGGCATTAGATCTGTCAGCATGGGCGACTCATAGGTACTCTCATCAACTCCTTTCATAGTAAACAGATCCACCAACAGAGCAGATAAACAGCTCAACTCCCTCTCTGTCTTCAGGCCCTGCTTGCCACCTTGTGGTGGGTAGACAGTACATAATACCTATCACTGCAGTTACTGCAACGAACATTAGATCTGTCAGCATGGTCGACTCATATGTACTCTCATCAACTCCTTTCACAGTAAACAGATCCACCAACAGAGCAGATAAACAATTCAACTACCTCTCTGTCTTCAGGCCCCGCTTGTCACCTTGTGGTGGGCAGACAGTACATAACATCTATTACTACAGTTAGTGAAACGGGCATTAGATCTGTCAGCATGGGCGACTCATATGTACTCTCATCAACTCCTTTCATAGTAAACAGATCCACCAACAGAGCAGATAAACAGCTCAGCTCCCTCTCTGTCTTCAGGCCCTGCTTGCCACCTTGTGGTGGGCAGACAGTACATAACATCTATTACTACAGTTAGTGAAACGGGCATTAGATCTGTCAGTATGGGCGACTCATATGTACCCTCATACACTCCTTTCATAGTGAACTGATCCACCAACAGAGCAGATAAACAGTTCAACTTCCTCTCTGTCTTCAGGCCCTACTTGCCACCTTGTGGTGGGTAGACAGTACATAATATCTATTACTGCAGTTAGTGAAACGAGCATTAGATCTGACAGTATGGGCGACTCATATGTACTCTCATCAACTCCTTTCATAGTAAATAGATCCACCAACAGAGCAGATAAACAATTCAACTCCCTCTCTGTCTTCAGACCCTACTTGCCACCTTGTGGTGGGCAGACAGTACATAATATCTGTTACTACAGTTAGTGAAACGAGCATTAGATCTGGCAACATGGGTAACTCATATGTACTCTCATACACTCATTCCATAGTAAACAGATCCACCAACAGAGCAGATAAACAGTTCAACTCCCTCTCTGTCTTCAGGCCCTACTTGCCACCTTGTGGTGGGTACACAGTACATAATATCTATTACTGCAGTTACTGAAACGAGCATTAGATCTGACAGTATGGGTAACTCATATGTACTCTCATACACTCATTCCATAGTAAACAGATCCACCAACAGAGCAGATAAACAGTTCAACTCCCTCTCTGTCTTCAGGCCCTACTTGCCACCTTGTGGTGGGCAGACAGTACATAATATCTATTACTGCAGTTACTGAAACGAGCATTAGATCTGACAGTATGGGCGACTCATATGTACTCTCATCAACTCATTTCATAGTAAACAGATCCACCAACAGAGCAGATAAACAGTTCAACTCCCTCTCTGTCTTCAGGCCCTACTTGCCACCTTGTGGTGGGCATACAGTACATAATACCTATCACTGCAGTTACTGAAACGAGCATTAGATCTGACAGTATGGGTGACTCATATGTACTCTCATACACTCATTTCGTAGTAAACAGATCCACTAACAGAGCAGATAAACAGTTCAACTCCCTCTCTGTCTTCAGGCCCTACTTGCCACCTTGTGGTGGGTAGACAGTACATAATACCTATCACTGCAGTTACTGCAACGAACATTAGATCTGGCAGCATGGGTAACTCATGCACTTATTTCGTAGTAAACATATCTACTACCAGAGTACGAGGGCTGTTCAATAAAGAATGATGATAATTTTTTACGGTCATAATTTTTCGTACTAAAATCAAGTTTATTATATTCTGTTAGCTTAATGTGAAACAAACACGCCGTAATAGTTTCATTGTTGGTACTCCTGGTTCCCGCCTGTGAGAACCTCGCCTACCGCTGCAATGGAAGTAACATTGTAATTCTGCTTTCGTCTCAACAAATCTTTAGTTGAGGCCTATACAATGTTACAGTAGACCTATGGAGAGTCTGTTCTTCCCTACAGCACAGCTGGAAGGTGATTTAAAATGTTTAAAGAGGGGCGACAATCAATTTAAAAGGAAGGTAAACACGGTGCTCCAGTTACTGCTCTTACGGAAGAAAACATCAACAATGCTGCTGCCAATAGACGAATCACTCTAAGATTACTTTCTGAATTACTGAACATTCCATTGGATGCCACCCACACGTTGGTGACAGAAACATTACACATGAGACGTATTGCTTTTCTATCAGTTTATCTCATACTGTTTGCCATAAGTGTATTTTATATTGCTTTGCCATCCGTTTATCTTCACTGCTATACCATATGTGTATTTCGTACTTTATCTTATGTTGGTGTTTCATGGGTTTGCTTCATTTCAATCATGTATGTGTAACAAGGTCTAGAGTGTATATACATATACAGTTTTAAGATCTTGGAAAAAAGAAAACGAAAGCACCCTTCGGTAAGGCACAGAAGAATCTTTTATATTCTTCTATTTGCTTTTTTAATTATGCGAATGGCAAAGTAAAACTGATAGGTAGTACTTTTAATACAAACCGACAATAAGGAACCTTGGGATTCCACATGCGGCAATCTCCAATTCTATTACACATGATGCAATTGCTTATTTTCCAGGTTATGTTCTACCCATCTGCCTGGTACACGGTGATCTCATGACCAAGGAATACACAGGCGAGATAACCGAAGTGGCTGGCTGGGGCATATATGATTTAGGTAAGGGCTGTGTACCTTTTTGCCCATATTCATAGCCTCTTAAGTTCAAGCACATGTATTTTTATGCACATTACAACTAAAATAATGACATACCTTCCTCGTGTACTGTATTGAAAATGATCCCATTGTGTTGCTACACTCTCACAACTTTTTTTACAAAAACGTGCATTAACACTTATTCTTCATAGTCATACACCTAAGATATTGTTTCGTAGGAAGAAAACAACAAACAACATGTAAATAGAGCGATATTAACAATCTCCAACACCCAAGTGCAAACATTAACTCTTCGCACATTATCACGTGGTTACAATTCCTTAACAAAAGTTATTTTATTGGTCTTTGATTGTAACAGGTTAGTGGCATTCCAAACTGGAATTTGCGAAATTAATGCTTTCTGTTTAAGAGTTTTAGAGATTTCTTTGGGCTTCGTTTTAACTTTCAGCCAATGTCATAGAGTTTTTACTGTGTCAGAAAGGGCGATGAACACATCCCGTTTTCGAAATAGAATCTTATGAACCGTTTCCCTATTAGGCCCACAGCAGAGAATCTGTCTGCAAATTGCATCCTCAGTTTACTACAAGAGTTTGTTACTACTAGGGCTAGAAAGCTGGGTTCTTATAAATGGTCTAAAATGAACCTTTGAAAAAAGTTAAAAATATCCCAAAAGGGATCTAAAGATTGAAAAAAGGTGGTAAAGAAGTGATACCTACAAATTAATAAATTAATTTTCAATTATATATTTAATGAATAAGTGTAAAGTAATACATCCAAGAGATATGGAACACATAGAGCGAGAAGAACTTCTGTAAGAAATGCTTCTTCTGATTCAGCAACCAGCAGTTGACATTCTGGGGAAAGAAATTGAAGTAGATATAATCAAATCATTCTTGGCTTAAATCCCTCGGGTTACAGAAATTCAACTTCATAAAGCTTAACCCACCTGCCCTTTTTTAAACTTACGTCCTCCAACGTTAAGTCATATCGGACGATGAATGAAATGGGTGATATGATGTTCAAATGAGCCCAGGGCCCATAAAGCTTAGAGTTACCCACCATTCGTCTGGCAGGATGAGGGAAAACTCAGGAAGAAACTTCATCCAGATAGCTCACCCTGACCGAGATTCGAAACTCGGAACCTCTTGAACGTGAGGCAAACACGTCGCCATCTCCGCTGCCGTCTCAGTGACGTTGCAGTATATCACAACAGTCATTTCTTAATTCTTATGTGTAAAGGACTGTCCGCAAAACAATGAAAATCTTGTCTCCACATCAACGTAAGTCATTGACGCATACCTGAAACAAGTGAAATCTTGTGAGAAACAAAAAACCGTTATATTTAGAGAGGATTTACTAGGTTCTGTGCTGGAGCTAATGACAAAGGATCCTCTCACCTGTAGCCAGTCTTAGGACTGCGTATTAGTTAAAAGAAATTAGAATTTACACTAGACTCTGTTGAACAGGAAAAAGATGATCAAAAGAAGTTACAGTAAAAATGAAACTGTTAAGTGAAACAAAAATGAAAAAGGGACCTCTAAATAAAAAGCGCAAAACGGGATTTGTGGTGGGCAACACGGCTCTGGGACGGGTTTTCTCCGGGATCTCCGGTTTACCCCGCCATCTTATTCCACCGGTGTTCCATGTTCATCTCATCTATCATCAGTGTCACCGTGGTGGTGCCGTATGTAGTAAAAGCAGGCACTAAACACTACACACATTTAAATAAAAATAGCTAAAAAGGCGAACAGCATGATTAAAAATTCTAAAAAGGGACCGTTAAATAAAAAGTAACTAAAGGGCAGAGAGAGACAAATAAAATCGTCCATTTTCTGACCTATAATGACCCATAACTAACATATATATTGTGTTGGGTTTCGTCTTCAGAAGCTAGGGAAGGAAAGGATATTTCCTCAACTTCCTAGCCCATACTTGAAGATTCTATTAACACGTGGTCTCACACTGTACATGATACACTTAGCGACAACTAATTACCTCTCTAGAGCGAATAGAACCAACTAGATACAGCGCAGTTCCCATAATAAGGCCACGTGTCCAAAGTTAAATGACTTCATCGTACATTTTCAAGTTGTCTCAACGTCCTCCTTGTTGAAACAGATACTAACTCTGTGATTGTTGCAGATCACCCCAGCAACAGCGTGATCCTGCAGACGATCAAGTTGCCTGTTGTATCCAACGAGGTGTGCAAAGTGGCGTTCAGGAATCACGCCGATATAGGCCCTACCCAGATGTGTGTTGGAGGAAGTATCGGCCAGGACTCATGCGGAGGCGATTCTGGAGGTCCTCTAATGAAGGTGGAGGCCTACAACGGCCCTCCTAGGTACTATTTGCTGGGAGTGGTATCCTTCGGAGCCAAGAAATGTGGGGCGACGGATATGCCTGGAGTGTACACGAGGATAACTGCATTCATGACTTGGATACTGGATAACATCCACCCCTGACATGTCCAGCATACGTAGTATATTTTGTAATAGTGTTCCCATAAATCATGTTTTCTTGTAATAAAAGCGTATATCAACTTACACTGAATTGTTATGTTCTCTAGCATACTGAAATAAAAATATTTCAATCTTGTGACTCTCCAGTTCAGAGAAATGATATACGAAAGCTGTTCAATAAAGAATGATGACAATTTTTGTGACAACGTACCTTTACTCATCCTTATAATTTTGAAGGTCCTTCTCAAAATAGTCTCCCCTAAATGCGATGAACTTGTCCCAGCGTTTCTGCCAGTCTTCAAAGACATGCTGGAAACCATTTTTTGAGAGATCCTTCAAAATCGTCTCCGCAGCCTTCACTACTGCTTCTGATGATGGATAATGCCTCCCACGAAGGCGTTTCTTCAAGTCAGGGAATAGATAAGTCACATGGGGCTAAACCCGGACTATAGGGAGGGTGAGGGATGTACTTCACGTTGATTTTTGCAAGATATTCAGCAACAATATTGGCAATATGCGGCCGCGCATTATCGTGGTGCAGCATCCAGCCTGCTTCACGGAAATGTGGTCTTTTGCGCCTAATATGGACTTGCAATGTTTCCAGGACATCCCTGTAGTATTGTCCAGTTACTGATGTGTGTGCAGGTACATGCTGATAAACCATTCCATGAATATCAAAGAATGAGATGGCCATAACTTTCCCAGCAGGAGCAACCACTTTTGCTTTTTTGGGGGTTGGTGATGAAGGAGATTTCCACACTGAGCTTTGCTGTTTGCTCTCAGGATCAAAATGATGTAGCCAAGTTTCATCAGCAGTGATTACGTTTGAAAGATACTCCGGATCTTCCTCTAACATCAACTTTAACTGCATGTTACCTCCATTACAGCGGTAGACGGTACTGAACATGTCTGAACTTTCCTGATTCTCACAGGCGGGAACCAGGAGTACCAACAATGAAACTACTACGTCGTGTTTGTTTCACATTAAGCTAACAGAATATAATAAGATTGAGTTTTAGTGCGAAAAATCAAGACCGTAAAAGATTGTGATCATTCTTTATTGAACAGCTCTCGTATCTAAAAATATTCGGAGATGATATGGAATTGAGAGAAGGTTATTTCCAGCAAGATGGAGCAACGTGCCATACATCTAATGACACTATAGAACTTGTAACCAGTTTCTTTGATAATCGAATAATTTCACCCAGATCCCCTGACCTAACCTCACCGGATTATTTCTTGTGGGGATATCTAAAAATAGAGTGTACAAGAATAGGCCACAGACAATTGATGTTCTTAAGGAATCCATTCGAACCGAAATAAGTAACATTGACGAGGATATCCTCCATAAAACTTGAGAGAATATGGTGAGACGAGTACAAACATGTACAGATGCTGGTGGAGGACACTTCCAACATTTTCTCTGAGATGTAAATAGTGTAATGTAATCTCCCAATTGTGTATTATACTCTCTCATAGTTGCACATGTGTCCTATTATTGGTTCAAAAGTTATTGCCTGTTGAGGTGGTTCAGGTTTATATGGATCACACTATAGCAGCGTAAGTAGAAAGAATCAACATCACTAACCTACCTGTGGATACTGTCGATTTATATGTTAGTTGTGACTGGATTGTTATTAATTCACAAAACTGCTATCAGGATCTGCCTATGAAAGTACAATCGTGGAACGATGGTTTATATTGGATTCTAATATCCAGAACGGACGGCCAACTTTTTTTGTTTTTCCTTGTTCCATTTATACCTCGCCTTTAACTGCTATGGTCATATCGGCGGCCGTTCTCCTTTGGAACATACTGAAGGTGTTAACTCGTTATCTTTGATTTTTAATCATTATATCACGCACACATTCACACTTTCAGACTCTGGGGAAGAGTCAGAGAAAAATCCCCACCCCCACCGCCGGGAATCGAACCCGCGACCCCTAGCACGGCAGGCAGGTGCTCTACCGACTGAGCTACGTGGCCAGCCACAGCCAACTTACCTTTATGCTTCCAGTTTCATTAACAAACTGTACTACTGCTTCATTACATTACAGATTTTCTTGTCACCATTCTATATGGAACTGGAGCATATTACTACATAAATTCGGAGCCTCACATCTCGGTGGATAAATTAGAATCCTTGTAGTCAACTGATGGAAATTAATCATTTCTTCATACTAGCCGTATATAGGCTAAGGCTGTTGATAGAGTCAACATGAAAAATTCAATGCCACGGCAGAGATTTGAACCATGGATCTCCTGGTTCCCGTCCAGTCGCTCTAACCCATTGTGCTACCATGGCCAACGTGCCGTCCTGACATTAAATTCTCCATTTGACTCGTATATTTCCCCGGTAGACCACTAGGGGCTCTCGCATTCGAGATACACCGCGACTTACTAAACCTAAGTACTTGAGTGCCAGACTTCATCATTTAACTCTTATAAAGAGTTAAATAATATTAATTAAAATAGTAAGAGTTAAATGATGAGTACTTGCGATAGTAAGTCGCCACAAACGGTGTATCTAGGACACGAGAGCCCCTAGTGGTCTACCGGGGAAATATACGAGTCAAATGAAGAATTTAATGTCAGGACGGCACGTTGACCATGGTAGCTCAATGTGTTAGAGCGACAGGATGGGAACCAGAAGATCAGTGGTTCAAATCCCGGCCATGGCATTGAATTTTTCATGTTGACTCTATGTATTAGAATTCTTTATTTAACATAACGAATACCACAAAATAACGTGGTACAAAACGTCGACCCGTTATATGTGTGAGTATTTGTTGTAAAGCTGTTGGAGAAATATAATAAAAGCAAAATTAATTAAAAATAATAACAAACTTTCCATTTGAGAAAAGTATAGTGAAACTAACAACAAGGGATGTTATCTCAACAACAAAAAGTTTATTCGGCGATAGTTGTCCACCTCTTTAGTTGAGTAAGTTTTTGTCTATGTCATGATTTACCAAACTTTGCACAAATGTATAAGAAATTCCGTGAAGACCAATGGGATCCGAGAGATACTGTGCGGCTCAGTTGGTGTAGTGCTGGCCTACTGTTGCCAAGGTCGTGGTTTGAAACCCACCCCAGACATTTGGTTTTTAAGTAAGCTTAAAATCGGCAGACCTGTCTCAATAGATATACCGCGAATAAAGAACTTCTACGGAATGAGGCGGTTTTATTAGGCACGCAGACATCTTAAAACGCTTTCATAAAAGTTTTTACGCTATTATTGACAAAGCAAACACGAATCAAAATATTTGCATGGAAGCAGTGGGAAGGGCAATGTCCTGAACATTTTGGTGCTGCATTGAGAACTTGATGTTATTTTGTAGTTTACCTGAATCATAGAGAGAAGCCGTTTTCCGGGTAGGAAGTAAAGAAAGAAAGGAAGAAAAATGGTGACAAGGAAGTGGTTACACAGCGGAGCCTAATTTTTAAATAAAAGCCCGTAAATCTGTAACGTGAGCCATTCTTCAGCATGTTCGTCCTCAGGGAAGCTCTACTGCTGTGCAGCATTTTCTTCTGTTTCTCATCAGCAAGTGAGTACTCAACAATTTTAAATTAACTTCTGCATTTTTTACTTTTTACGTTCAAGTTAGTTATTTTAGGTATTTTTATAAACAATTAATACGCAGCTTGGTTTTTGAGGAGGATAAAAGGACTTATTTCGTAAATTTTAATTAGTTAATTATTTTCTCTGGCTATAAATTGCTATTCTACTTGATTCTATTTTCTTAATGCATTACTAGTGGCAGTAAATTTGCGATTTCAAATCCTTGACGGGGTAACCACTACTGTTTACTTTATGTAGCTTCTCTAATGTTTTTATGCAGAATCTGATCTACAACATTTTTTCTTCTTTTCGTTTCAGCCTCTTTGAGTACCCCATTTCCTTATGTGTTGTCCTTTCCTTAGTTCCCAGTATTTCTTCATTCTATCTCATCTTTTTCTCCTTTCTTCTGCCGAGATAATGGGGTTGGATTTTAAAGTAGATTTATCTTTGAACCTTTTATTTCCGTTTTAGTTATTACTTTCGCTGTTCCGCCAAGTAATGAATTTTTAATTCTGCTAAGTATGTTTCAGTTTCTTTAAACCAGTTAGGTTTCGTTTTACTGTTACGGAAGAAATCAAAGATTTGTTTAGTTAATTTGCTAGAGTTCATTGTCCGAAGATGACCATAAAAATTTATCTAGGTTTGATTCTAGACAGTACCCTTACATGGAAGGACCATATTATGCATGTAAAAATAAGATTCTTCCTGTGTTAGCTGTAATTCACAGGCTGAAATTCAAAGGATTCAGTGTAAATCATTTACGAAGTATCTACCATGCTTTAATTCAATCCCATTTGGATTACTTAAACATCTTATGGGGTAACTCTGTTAAATATTTAAATCATGACCTCGAAGTACTTCAAAATCGTGCCTTGAAAATAATCTACAATATGTTCTTCAGAACAAACACAAAACACTCTACCATGTAACTAACATTTTACCATTACAAGTAAACATAGAGTTGTCCTTGATAATATATCTCCACAAAATAAAACAATAATCTTCTAAAGTTTAATCTAACATTTGAAATCTCCTCACATATATAATACATTAAATAAAGGAAACTTAACAAAACCAACAGTGAACACTTCTACTTATGGCCTGAACCTCACACGTTATCAGCTTATATAATGCACTGCCACTGGAACTGAAAGGCTGCAGGAACATAAAAGCTTTTAAAAGGAAAGTTGCTGAAAATTTACTGAAGGCATACTTTGATAGCTGATAAAGTGTCACACATTTATAGCTGGTTTGATAGCTGTACTCGTTAAAAATTAATATGGATTAATGTCTCATAGAATATGTAATGTTCTTTGTTACTCTTATTTCTTGAGTTACAGTGAATGTTTGCATTTTTGTATGTTTCATACATGTTATTCTTGTACTATGAAAATGTAATATAAGTAGTGTTAAGGGCTGTTTGCCATCATTTTATATATTTTTGTACTGTTCCCTAGCATGAGCTACGGCTCTGGAAACCTTTTCAGACAACAATAAATAACAATCCTCCGTTTTCGTATAGTATCTGAGAGTTTTTCAATTTTCTGGTAGAGAGTTTCATTCTTGATGTATATTATCTTATTATCCCGATGATCTTTCTTAATATTTTCCGTTCTTTTAATTCGAGTTTCTCTATCTGATCCTTGACATTCATGTTGAGTGTTTCTAATGCATACAGTGCTTCTGGTTCAATCACTGTTTTATAATGTTTAATTTTGCATCCCCAGGAGATTAATATGTTGTTATAAGTTTCTTTTGTTAGTTGCAAAGCTAGTTAAAGTTTATTTTTTCTAGATTCCGTTGCTTTATTTACCTTAGTATTCCAGCTAATCCATTCTCCAACATATTTGACCTCTTTTACTATTTCAATCGATTGTTCGCAGACTTTGATGTGTTAATCTACATCATTTTGATCCATATGATTGAAAAACTAAGTTTCCTTACCGTAATAAGTACTCACAAGTAGGACACGTGACAGCACTTCAAAAATAGCAAAGTACCTATTGAACAGGATACCTCGGTCAGGACTGATCCAAAAATGTATTACAAGTTTTAAAAAAATACAGGCATATTTTCGTGTAATAAGTTTATACTTTGATTATAGAAAAATCTTCCGAAATCTATGCCGGCTACTCTAGAATAATCAAGATAACTACGTAGTTCAACAGAAGTATAAACATCTAAGAATATGATCCTTTAATCAAAACCTTTAGACAAAATAGTTCTTTAGATCACAATCTTTGGAAGATACTGCACTTGAACACTTTGGTGTTTCTTTGGAATTTCGTTTATGAGTTATGCTCTTCACAGTTACAACGTTCAAATAAACATGGAATTTTTTTTTGAAAAATGATGTCTTTTTTACTGGGGCAACTGTGATATAGATTTTAGGGGAGCTTTATCAATACTATGGTTGAGACAGTAAACATTATAGGACTTTTTGTTTACATTAAAATGTGGATACTTTTAATCAGAGACTATACAGGAATGTACCACATGGTATAGCTCTTTCTTTATAAACTTCAATTGTTTTGTCTTATTTGAATTTCACATATCCAAAGGTTTAGCGCTTTAATTTCTCTGACGAGTATGTACATGAAGCTCCCACCTCCAACAAAGAGTGTTTCGGGTCTACCTGTATGCGTCGGTCTCTGAACTAAGCCCAAAGTGTGATCAATATCTAAACTGCTAATATAAGACCCTGAAGCTTTCCTAACGAAGAATATCGGGAAACAAGGCAGGTGTAAAGACGATTAGAAATCGACGTTTCGGCAGTGTATATCTCTCCCATCATCAGGATACTTTAAGAAATGTTATAACCACAAATGTATCACTGGATATAGCACAAATATCAACAAAGACAAAACACTCTCAATACTCGCATCTCTGAACAAAAGACTGTTTTCAGTAAATTAAATGCCAGGTAAGGAGATGGCGTGAGTATAGAAAATTAATTGGGTCAAAAAAACGTAACTACTTAACTTGATTATCAGGCTTTATAGATCTGTGCTACTTAAATCGACCGATTTCCATTTTAAGGCCCGTTTCCAAGAGGAACTGAACCGAGGTCCAGTATCACGATTAAGCGTGCTCCTCTCGGAGGAAATGGCCAAAGCCTCCTTAACTCTCCGCTCCCAGTAGCTGTTGCATTTTGCAAAGATGGTCGTCTCCCGAAAGTTGCCTCTATGGTCATTATCAAAACAATGCTCTGACAGTCCAGACTTATTTGAACCAATTAATTTTTTAAATTAATTAAATTTAATGCATACTCCCAAAACGTCGATTTCTAATCGTCTTTTCACCTGGCTTGTTTCCCGAGAAGACCTCGAACCTATACTGATATTTAATTTAACATTTTCCAGGAATTAACATGAACATTTTCATGAAAAGTTCTCTAACACAAATTACTCATTACAAGGAACATTGTTCATAACATTTTTTTTTCTAAAATGTGGCTCTAACCATTTAAAATGCTTAAGATTAACAAAATGAATTTTCATTATTCTGGAAATGAACTGTAAAACCATAAAAGATGGACAAAACAAGTAGATCACTTTAAAACACACAGCTTGTTTAAGATATATGTTTTATAGCACCAACTATTCCAAAATTATTATTATTGTTGGTTTACACGTTGTCAATAGTTAGGCATTTCTAAAGTGCTGTCGCTATATAGTTGTTTCTCAGAAATATCGATTGGAATTGTTCCATCCTTCAGTACACTTTGCAACTTAACTACCCTACAAATGTTTTATTTCAATTAACATGAAGAGACGGAAAGTTAAGATTTCATATGCATAAGCTCAGAACTTAGGTATACCTATAAGAAAAAAGAATTTGAAATTCCAACTTCGTTATTTAAACAACTTTTCGTTTATGAATTATTTATTCCTTTCAAACACAAACATGAACCTTTTTTTCAAAAATGCTTTAGTGTGATTCAGAGGACCTCAATCTGTATATTTCCACTAAAATCTGGATATCGAGTTTTATGTGTGGAACACATTACTTCAGCTTACTTAGCAGAGGACTCAAAAATTCTACTTAGGCAGTGTAATCATTCTACTAATGTTATTAAGCAGATTTCCTTTTCCATTCTGTTTTAATTTTTGTGTTGTATGTTGAAAAAACTATTTTTTCACACTCGTGAGACAGTGGACCAGATAATTTTGATGTAATTTCACTCCGTCACTTGTCAAGTTGTACTCCATGGTGTGATGGTATTCATTGAAATTCTGCTGTTTCATTTAAATTGTTGTTTAAAATAATGTTCTACCACTGTACATTTGGCTATTGTATCAGATGCTATAGGTAATTTTGAATCACATATTACTACTCTTGTAAATTTTTTTATTTGTTATAAGAAGTTCTGTAAACTAGGTTGCTTAAATTTCAATATCAATATTTATAGAATGTATAGGAAAAAGTGGACATACCACACTAGCACTAGTAGCACTTATTTGGAAAGTTGGATCTGTTTGTACAGAGACGTAGCTGTTCCTTAGAATGATACATTTGCTTCTAACACATAGGGAGGTATGACATTTTAAATATCCTAACTGTAAATATTGTTCACTTTCAAATAGGTCCATGGGATTGACATCTTTTTTAATTTTCTTTTAAGCATGGGATTTTTTAATTTATGTTTGATTTCTTTGATTACGTTAACCAAGCTTTACTGAGTTATTAAATTCAGTGCTTAGTTTTATTTCTTCGCGAATTGTTGAAGGTTAGTTTGATTAATGTTAGATGTTACATGATAGCTGCGATTTCAATATTATGATTAAGCCTTGAATTATTCGATAATTGGGATATTTTAAAATCTCCAGTTACTAAACGACAAATTTGGGTTTGTAGAATAATACACTTTTCTATATTTGCAGTCGTTAATATTTATTCACAATATTTGAAATCTGATTTACTATACCTTTTGTAGAATGTTGTATTGCACTACCCCATCAAGGTTTCCTGCCAGTACTTTTAATTGTGGTAGTGTTTCCTAGTTTTTTTTTTTTTTTTTTTTTTTTTTTGCACATATTATCATTATTGTCGCGAACCCGATCACGATAGCGCGGCTTGCGCGCACAAAGGAACTGATAGTTTCACTCAAAGAGTCGGCAGATAAAGGTCAGCTGAAACAAACTGAGATAAATGGAAATTTCTGATAACATCTTGATTATTCGGTTTCTTTATTGTCTCAGAAACCTCTCGAATTTATGAATGAGATATATAAGAGATTGTGACACGCCAGCGGACAGTTGCAAAACGAGAGTGAGTCGCGAGAGGTAAGCAGAGAACAGCTGAGAGTGTTTTAACGAGAGCTGATGTAAACTGAACGCTGTTTGTTATGGTCATCGACCTTGGAAGATTGTGTTGTATCTGTGATGTAATGTTGTTACGTGACAATGGATAGTGTATTGCTACGGAAATAAAGAACATTTAGAATTTCGGCAAATTGGACTTTTAATTCTACAAACTCACAAAGTCACAGTATGCTTTCTCCATGCTACATTTTGTACCATAAAAATAGCTGAACATTTCAGTTTACAAGTTTGTGCAACTGAGTTACAAAATTCAAATTAATAACCAAGAACAACTAGAGTTAATTAAATGGTTAAAGCCATAATACGTTCTGTTTTACGTAAGTTGTGCATTCTAACAAGATCGCCTTTTTATAATGATGATGATGATGATGATGATAATAATAATAATAATAATAATGATAATAGTAATGATAATAGTAATAATAATAATAATAATAATAATAATAATAATAATAATAATAATAATAATAATAATAATAATAATAATAATAATAATAATAATAATAATAATAATAATAATAACAATAACAATAACAATAACAACAATAATAATAATAATAATAATAATAATAATAATAATAATAATAATAATAATAATAATAATAATAATAATAATAATAATAATAATAATAATAATAACAATAATAATAATAATAACAATAATAACAATAATAACAATAATAACAATAATAACAATAATAACAATAATAACAATAATAACAATAATAACAATAATAATAATAATAATAATAATAATAATAATAATAATAATAATAATAATAATAATAATAATAATAATAATAATAATAATAATAATAATAATAATAATAATAATAATAATAATAATAATAATAATAATAATAATAATAATAATAATAATAATAATAATAATAATAATAATAATAATAATAATAATAATAATAATAATAATAATAATAATAATAATAATAATAATAATAAAATGGTGTTTTGGAAAATTTATTGTGTTTCTTTGGTTTGGCAATGCTATTTACAGGAGGTCATGGCTAGTGTTACGTACATTACGAGTATGTATCAAGTCTTCAGTTGTTAATAAACAATCACAAAACGGAGATAATAAAGTTTGAACTTCTAAAACACTACTAGAAACAAGATTATAAAGTCGCTGTCGCAGCTCGAAGAATATGTGAAGTGGAAGGAGAAGATGTCGTCAGTGAGCGTGTGACACAACGATGTTCCAACGTCTCAACAATGGAGACGAAAACACTAAACATTTACCACGTTCTGGAAGACCTAAGTATGGAATATTGAGGTTACACAAGTTTTGAGAGAAAATCCGTAAGAAAGTATCTGCAGGCTTTCCGAAGAACTTGGTACATTAAATGATACCATACATCGTCACATTAAGACATTTGGAAAATAATACAGAAGCTGTAGATCTGTACCTCAACAGGCTGAACGTAGAGTGGATATCTGCCGTCAGCTTATCCGTGATCCCGTCACCTCAGACGAATGCTGGTTCGAGTTGACAGGTTGTGTCAACACACAAAGTACTGAGCCTCCAAATCAGTTTATGGAAACCTCACAGTACCAAAAATAATGACGTCTGCTCAGCCATGTCACGACAGTGAATAATCGCCCAATTGTCTTTGCAGAGAGACTAAACGCTCGGCGATGCAGGGAAGAAATTTTAACCGAATTTATTGACCAACCGGATGAAAATGAAAAATCCGATGGCTGGTGCTAGCAGGATGGTGCTCCTGCACAAACCGCCAGTGGTGCAAATGTTTTCCTAGAAAGGCATTTTCCTGGGAGGTAAAACGGCAAATTTCTAGATCATATTTTCCGAAATGCGCTCAGCATGAATAACCTGAATTATGTTTTCTCCTCAACAGATTCATTAGCAATCCTGTGTGGCCACCAAGATCTCCAGATCTTACCCCGTTGGATATTTTCCTCTGGGGTTATTTCAAAGATCGAGTTTATTCGAGACGACCCTAAACTTCAAAGCAACTGCAGCAGCTAATGATAGATGAGATGACCGCAGTTACATCTGCGATGCTGCAAGCATGGTAAAAAGAGTAAGGACGTGTCTTGCTCTCAATGGCGGTCACGTTGAACCATCGTATACAGGAACGCTGATATCTAATTGCCACATTGCACCAGCTTTACTTATTTGTGTTCAGCTATTCCTTGCTATTTAGTTTCCATAAAGCTGTTCACAGAAGTTAATGTTCAACAATTATTGGTTTCATTGTTTTGATAAACGTATATAAGTAGCTCATATTCGGTTGATTTACATTTGTTTCTTGTGCGCCTCCATGATGTGACGTAGCGTCTGTGCCTCACACTCAAAGGTCGTGAGTTAGAATCTCGCTAAAGATAAGTTACCTGGATAAGGATCTTTCCAGGGTTTTCTCATATCCTACGAAGACCAATGTCGGGTAACTCTGAGTTCTAGGCATCCTGGCCTCATTTGATTATATCATAACCCGTTTCATTCATTAATTTAATCATATATATATATATATATATATTTGTGTGTGTGTGTTTCTTTGCAAAATGTTTTGAAGCTAATACTGTTATTAATTTGGCATTCCTTTATTAAAATATATTGATTATTATCTTCACAGAGATACACCAAACTGCAAAATATTGTTTTAATTTATCCGTCATTTATAGTGTTCACATTCATTAAAACAATATATAACAGTTATCGTCTCTACGCACCTTGCCAAATTACGCACCTTTATATTACCGGGCAGGACGCACCTCTCAAATAGTATATTTACCTGCCGGTAGAGGGAGGCCTCAAACCTGCTGTCAGCACATCAAATACGATCGTAAGCCGCTATGGGAATCGTATGTAAACTCGCTCCATCAGCGATGCTATTTATGACGCCAAATTTTGCGTGGCAAAATCACAGATAAAATGAACACCGTGTATAAGCAGTTCTAGTTTTTAGAATCTTTATTTCGAAAATTCAAAGAACAAAATTGTTGTACGTTCTCCTTATTTACATTGTTCAAAAGTGAAACATTGTGTGTTTGTAATGTTTGCCAAATATCTGATACTGTTCACTTCACTATACTTTCCTTCATACATCACTTGTATTTTCTTGATACTTGCAACAATCTTCCTCATGCGCCTTAATTAAATTCTGGGGTTTGTCCAACTCCACTTTACCCAGATAATTTCGCAATTAGAGTGAGAAACTTCATAGTCTTATCGTAGGAAATTCAAAGTATACATTTGATTTTTGATGTATATATCTTTAAATTGAGGAACTTTTATCAAATTATTTAAGGCATGTTTTATGAAATCCAGAGATAAAATCTAGATATCTAATATCTGGGTTACTTACTATATTATGTTCCTACATTCCAGAGGCGCCCAAAGAAGGCCAGAAATGTACAGCCGAGGGTCGAACCGCAGTGTGCCGCGTGTGGCACAGATGTGCACCCATAGCGGAAATATTGCAACGAAATCCATCCCAATCAGAGGTGGTATACACCGAGAAGTTCCTCTGTGGATACAGAAACCGCATACCGTACTACTGTTGTGTAGATGGAATTTCCAGCCAGCCTCAGCCACTCCGACCTGAGCCACCCCGGCCTGAGCCACCCCGGTCTTCTCATAACCAGAACAAAACAAGATCCAGTAAAGAGGAGAAGAACATACAGCGAAATCCTCTGCTCAACCACAGAAATAGGAAGCTGCTTCCCATGGAGACATGTGGCCAAACTGAGAATAAGTACATCGTGGGAGGCGAGCAGGCGAATATGGGAGAATATCCCTGGTTAGCCCTCATCCATTACAAGCGCAAAGGTAAGTATTGCCGCAGGGATGAAAGTGTAAACACTGATCAAAGAATTTGAAATTTGGTTAAAATCTGTATAAGTTGTGAGCTTTCTTCAAGTTTCTGGGACCAAGGACACCAATTTTATACAAATAATCTGAGTGTCCCTTTGAGTTATGATTTTATATAGTACTAATTCACTCAACCAGTTAGTTTTTTTGATCTCAAATGACTGATTATTTGCCTTATTAGTGTACGAATGATCCGGAAGACCTTTAGAGGAAAGCTTCACCTTTACCGGTTATAATTACAGTTGCTGATAAGGAATGAACAATTCCCGGATATTCACAAAGAACGATGTAAAACTTTGGCGGAACATCTGACTTCCTTAACCTACGTCCGACATCTTCCAACTTGTTGAAATGCTATATTTAGCTTTGGGTAAAACAATCATTGAAATGTTCGAATAGCTTTTTTAGATACTCATAGAAATTATAAACCTTTATTTTTCCTCTTGATTAGTTATTTAATAACATAGCATAATCCATCTCCTTTTTTGTTGAAGCAACTATTTCTTGCATACTGATCTCCAAATTACAGATGGTTCTGACATGCTGTAGTGACCAGGGTACAGTAGGGACGATAGTTCTGTGCCGGTGACCTACTTTCTTCACGCACTGAAGAGAGTCTATGTCCAAGAGTGACTTGCACCTTCTACTAGCGCTAGAAGATGCATACCTTGAGATATATGAGTACTTGCTCATCTTAGCCACTGAGTAACAACAGATCTTTACTGTTTTACTACTTGGCTTTTACAAATGCTTTAACTTACAGGAAAAAGGATTTGGGTGATGCCTTTGTGGCACATGGAAGTGAGATTTCCGGTTCTCGTATAAAGATATCTTTCATCTTCATAAGTAATCGGCCTTTCTTCATCTCTAAACTTTTTTTATGGCACGCAAATGTGCCAATTTCTTATATACGTTTCCGATAACAATACCTTGTTTTTTCCTTGTTTTCTTCCACTTGAAACCTATGCCACTTAGGATAGTCTTTAAACTAGTGTTTCCTCCTTTAAAGTTAATGGAATCTTGATGTTCCAGAGGTCCCAAATTTTGACAGTAGGCACAGTTTTCTCCTGAGTATACAAATTATAAATTGTTTGGCGAATTGCACACCTATCAAAGTCATCAATGACAGTGATTCTTTCTAGTGCGTGATGTATTTTCCAAATGATTCAAAGATGGTCCCTTGTTCCTCACATTTCTCTCCTTCTTTAATTATTTATGAAAATTTCTCTGAGATACTTTTGTTGCTGCACTCACCTTCTCTTGTCTTTATTAGCATATAGCCAGAAGCTGCTTCCCATTTCAGAAGAGAGGACATATTAATATCTTCACGTGTTTGGCTGTGAGGTATTTTTCTACCAAGTTTGCTTTGAATTGGAGGCAGTTTAGTCTAAATAAGAAAATATATACATGCGCACACACATGCACACACATGCAAAACGCTAATCACCAGTGTGATTAATAATCACAATTTTTAAAACTATAAAATCTTAACGTGCCGTCACCGAAGCGTTACAAGATGGATGTTAACCGGTCAAACCTCTGAACGATACTGGCCATTTCAGTGTATTGCGCATGACCGAGATTGTAGGCTCGGCAACTGGATTGTAAACGACTGCGCACACGGTCTTCACCGGCACAGAACTATCGTCCCTACTGTACTATTGCAATCGCCTAGGGCGAGCATGTGAGTTCACGTAACAAAGAGAACTCCAGGTGTTGGAGCTGCGCAATGCTTTCTGGTCCAGTATGTAAACACCTCAGCTTAGTACATATGTGGGGCTGATCAAATTAGTTCTACTTCAACAGTTATGGAAGTACCCTTGTGACCACAATCAGGACAGAGACGTTCCGTATCGAGAATTTTGGGGGTCTGTCACTGTGACCTGGTCACAGTGATTGATTTTAGCGTTCTGTTAATCTAAGTTCACACTTCCTAATTGCAACTGTTCCCAGCGGTCATCTAACTCTAATACCTGCGGTTCGTTGCCAATTCTTGAAGGCTACCTCTTGAATTTCCCATATATAAACAAAAAGGTGTTGTCGTTACTCTTATATTCTTTTATCCTATGAAGAAAAACATAAAGTAATAGTAAGCTCAAAGAACCCTGGAGGCATTTCACCCTTCACCGTCCTGTACGACCTATCTAGTTAACTGAGTTAGATACTTCACAACAAACAAAATTTGGCATACGAGGGTCATGCCGAAAGTTTTTAGCAGTGCTAAGACGGAGAATCTGACAAACATGACATTATTGTAGTTTGAAACAGCCCTGTGTTCTGACCTCGGAGCATGTGTGTGGCGGTCCTCCCACCACAGGGCCATGCATGGACAGCAAATGAAGATGCAGTTAGTGGTGAGTAAGACACAGTGCAAGATGGATCTGTTGTGCCGTGATTTCCGAGCAATGATTTATTATGAGTACATGAAGAAGTTAAATGCAGAAGAATGCCACTTTTCACTATTACGGGATTTTGGTGAGTGTGCTCCATCCTGGGCCACTGTTGGAATTTGGTTCCGTGAATTTTCAAGGGGCAGGGCGTCTCTTGAAGATGAACATCGTCCTGGTCGCCCCGCAACAGCAGTCACTCAAGAAAATGTTGATGCTGTGAGGAAAATGATCCAAGAGGATCCTCATCTCACATTTTGTGATATTGAAAGGACCTTAAATATTGGGTCGACTGCAGCACAGACCATTGTTCATGATTATTTAGGCCTAACCAAGAGATGTGCGCGTTGGGTGCTACATTTCCTGACAGAAGCCCAAAAGAACGCAAGAGTGGATTGGTGTAAATTTATGCTTGAAAACTTTGACCAAGGACGGTCCAAAGACACTAACAATATCGTCACAGGTGATGAAACATGGGTATACCATTATGACCCCAAAACCAAGAGGTAAGATCTGTATGGTGGTTTCCAGGTCAGGAACCACCCACAAAAACTTGAAGAACTATGAGCTCTGAAAAGAAGATGGTGGCCAATTTTTTCACCAAGATGGGTCATCTCACCTCTGTGACCTTGGATACATGCCGTACAATCACTGCAGAGTGGTACGAGACTGAATATCTGCCGAAAGTCTTTGCAACATGGAGGTCAGAGCATCCCAAGATGAAGAGTGGGCATCTTCTTCTCCATCATGACAATGCCTCAGCACATACGGCTGCCAGAACCATGGACTTCCTGGATAAAGAGAAAGTGCGAGTCTTACTTCACCCACCCTATTCACCAGACCTGAGCCCATGTGACTTTCCTGTTCCCAAAGACAAAGGAAAAACTATGTGGGCAGTCTTTTTCATCCGATGAAGAGGCTGTTGCAGCGTACAACAGTGCGCTAAGTGACATCTCTGAAGAAGCTAGGACTGAGCCGTTTTCTAAGTGGTTTCAAAGGATGGAAAAGTGTATCAGTTCTCATGGAGAGTACTTTGAAAAGTTGTAACAGTTAGTTTGTGAATAAAATATATTTCTGAATCTCTGCTAAAAACTTTCGGCATAACCCTCGTATTACATTCAGTGCACCTTCTGGAATTACCTTTGTTTCAACTGTTTTCTGTAACTATTCTTAACCCTGTCTTTCTATATATACTATGTTAACCGAAATTAGGATTACAGAAAAGATAAGAAACTTAACGATTGAATAAAATACCTTTAAAAGCTGATGCTTTCCTTGCAATTTTAATATTTCTCTGATGTTCTCCAGCTTGTAATGAAAAAGCGAGGTTGGGGCAGCGGGACGCTCAATTATATAAAGAGGTATACGTATTGTTCAAGGTTTACTGGAATGTTTCAGATGTTGGGAAATTTAGGTGTGCTGGAGCACTCATCAATAAGCACTATGTGTTGACTGCAGCGCATTGTTTAGATGAAGTCAAAACTACCGAATTTATTCCGTAAGTATTAGTTTCATAGGTTATCCATTTTACTCTTCCAAAAAGGCATTAGTAGAGGGATTACCTTCCTTCCAGATCACTTTGCATAAATTTGCATAACGCCGCGACACCGCCGCCGGTGGGAGGGGGAGGGGAGGGGGGGTGTGAGGACCACCCAAGATGTTGCAGGTGGTATGGAAACATGTCACAACTTGCATTCCCAGGTGGCTTTTTTTTAATGGAAGCCATAAATTAATGTAAATGTATGTTATAGATACAGACGTCGTGACTGTCTTTGGAAGGGGGAGATGAGATCGGCCACCTGTCACTCGAAAAAGATTATGTGGGAGAAAACATTGAAATGAATTCCCAGAGATTTTTAAGGGATGTCATAAATTATTGTAAATGTATGTTATAGATACAGACGTCGTGACTGTCTGTGGAAGGGGGAGATGAGATCGGCCACCTGTCACTTGACAAAGTTTATGTGTTATGGAAGGGGGCATACATGTCTCGTGAGATTGTCCCGAACCCTTTTGGACATTGTTAATAATGTCGTGTTTTCCATCGGCACTCGACATAAATTGTTTCCGGCTTGACGAAGTTTATGTGTTATGGAAGGGGGCATACATGTCTCGTGAGATTGTCCCGAACCCTTGTGGACAGTGTTAATAATGTAGTGTTTTCCATCGGCACTTGTCATAAATTGTTTCCTGGTAAACATAGCGCAGAATGAGGGTCCCTCTCTTCCGAAAAGAAATCGCCAAACTGTGGGTTGTAACACAAATTAGCGTCACATAAAGTTTTACCCGACCCCACACAACCGCAGTAAGAGGTGAGGGTTCTCTATCCTTCGTTACATCTCTCGTCTGCGGAAGGGGGAGATGAGATCGTCCATCTGTTACAGGGCAAAGATTATGTGGGAGAAAAACGCTGAAATGAATTCCCAGAGATTTTTAAGAGAAGCCATCAATTATTGTTTCCAGCATCCAGAGAGAAGCAAGGACTCTGGAAAATCCATCCCCAACTTGTAACATTATCCATGACAAAGATTACGCGTTCATACTTTAAACTTATTTTCACTTGTTTTTAATCGCGTTACGAATGTTTTCTTCTCAAGATTACAATGTGCGCCTTCTTAGAACTGCTTATGACACAACGTTTTTATTTTCTTCATGGGGCTTAAAGATACAGAGTTTGAATTTAGGTGAAACATTTCATTTACGTATACATTATTCTTAATACCTGCTAATATTCTAAGGGGAGATGAGATCGTCCATCTGTTACAGGGCAAAGATTATGTGGGAGAAAAACGCTGAAATGAATTCCCAGAGATTTTTAAGAGAAGCCATCAATTATTGTTTCCAGCATCCAGAGAGAAGCAAGGACTCTGGAAAATCCATCCCCAACTTGTAACATTATCCATGACAAAGATTACGCGTTCATACTTTAAACTTATTTTCACTTGTTTTTAATCGCGTTACGAATGTTTTCTTCTCAAGATTACAATGTGCGCCTTCTTAGAACTGCTTATGACAAAACGTTTTTATTTTCTTCATGGGGCTTAAAGATACAGAGTTTGAATTTAGGTGAAACATTTCATTTACGTATACATTATTCTTAATACCTGCTAATATTCTAAAGCATTTGCGCTAGCTTCTTTTTTCTGATCTATCTGCGAACTGATTTTCGTGAGATAATTAGATAGAGGATTACTTAATATTTCACACTCAAAAGTATACTCTGGAAGCGATTGTTTCACGCGTACAAGCAAGCACCATAGAGAGGGAAAGAAAGAGAGAGGGAGGGAGGGAGTGAGAGAGGAAACAAAAAACTTTCGGAGAAAAGACCAAATTCTGTGCAAAAGTTACACACAACCGTTTAACCACGCATGTGGTCAGTGATGACCAACAGGGCATTTAATTAGCTACATTGAAGGACTCCAAATAATCTCCCATTCAAGGAAATATGTAATGTATTTCTTCATTTACAGTTGGTTACAGGAGAAGATTCTTCAGTTCTTGTAAAAGGGTTTTAGCGTTAAGAATGAAAAGATAACCGTAATTGGTGAAGCGTAATAACGAATGTACACCACTTAGAGAAAATTTAAATTGATCCCGCTTGGAAATCAATACCATTCTTTTACTTTCAATGTTTATGACCAAGGCAGGGCGCCAGCAATTAATGCTAATTTTTAAAAAATCACTTGAAATAAATAGTCCTCTGGCTAAGAACGTAAATAGTACTCCATCTATAGAATAACATGAAAATTGACGGGAAAAAAAGCTTCAGTGGTTGGTAGCCAACGCATCTAGGTTCGAATCTCATGGATGTAACTCAAATAAATCTGAATATATATATATATAGTGTACTCATGAAACAAATGGTTTAAAATGAATATATCAGGCACACACATACGCACATAGTCATACACACTCACATGTATACGAATGTACTGAGGAGAAGCGTCATTTGCAGTTATAACATCTTTTTCAGACTGTACCGCACGTAGAGAAGGAAATATCTTTGGATGACAGAGGGGAGAGGGAAAATCGAAAGTCTCAAAACGCTCTATACAGGGCTCGCTAGACTAGTGGAGGGGAGGATTTTGAAATCGCTATAAAAACGATTGTTTGATAGACAATTATTCAGTCTGTAGCATTGCACAGCCAACACCCATCAGACAGCAATTCTTCCTTCTTCGGGATATTCATCCAGACTTCATTTTATAAAAAAGGTAAGCGATTCATTTATAATTACAGTGATATAATTATAGAGAGTGTTTATTTGCAAGAAAATATATTGAAGGAAATTATCTCTTATCAGTGTTAAAGATGTATAGACTGCGTGCATTTTTCAAGAATATTTCTTGTTCAAATCGCAATCGACATTATTAACTTATAAGATGCTCATTGCTTCATAATTATAGAGAGTGTTTATTTGCAAGAAAATATATTGAAGGAAATTATCTCTTATCAGTGTTAAAGATGTATAGACTGCGTGCATTTTTCAAGAATATTTCTTGTTCAAATCGCAATCGACATTATTAACTTATAAGATGCTCATTGCTTCATAATTATAGAGAGTGTTTATTTGCAAGAAAATATATTGAAGGAAATTATCTCTTATCAGTGTTAAAGATGTATAGACTGCGTGCATTTTTCAAGAATATTTCTTGTTCAAATCGCAATCGACATTATTAACTTATAAGATGCTCATTGCTTCATAATTATAGAGAGTGTTTATTTGCAAGAAAATATATTGAAGGAAATTATCTCTTATCAGTGTTAAAGATGTATAGACTGCGTGCATTTTTCAAGAATATTTCTTGTTCAAATCACAATCGACATTATTAACTTATAAGATGCTCATTGCTTCATTTAACTTATAAAATGCTCATTGCTTCATTTAACTTATAAAATGCTCATTGCTTCATTTAACTTATAAAATGCTCATTGCTTCATTTAACTTATAAAATGCCCATTGCTTCATTTAACTTATAAAATGCTCATTGCTTCATAGTTATATCGTAATCTCTATTATTTCAGGAAAACAAGATGCATCCTAGAAAAAATTGGGTAAATAAATTGACCCTTGCCGGCAGAAAGCGTAAAGCTCCCGACAGCGAGCAAGCGTCGCCAATATTGCCTGGGGTGGATTACATCATTCCACCGCCCACAGATTTTCAAGACGATGAATGTTCCTGTCGGAATTGCGGCTATAGGATTGCACTAGAATGGATTGAAAACACTAATGCAGGTAAGCAATACTCTTTCATGGTTTTCTATTTGTACTTTTTACCACTTTCCTCATTTCATGCAACTATGAGTTTCTTTCAGAAGATTGCGCTAATTATTAATTAGTTTTTCCACCGCATCTCCTGCTCGATAAGACATAGGTCACTCTATTGTAACTTTTAAACTAAGGGCCTGAACATAGGCGAATTTATACTCAAATAAATTCTCTAATTGAGATCTTCAAGTATATATATAGTTATTTTTTGTATATATTAATCTAGTTATTTTACTTTCAAATTTTACATTTTAAATTTTAACTTTTGGTCTCATATGTGTTGTGTAGCAGATAAAGAATAACTGTAATTGACAAAATGGATATAGTTTCAAATAAACATAGTCTCTGTATCATTTATATATTAGAAAGATATATATCAAAGGCATATAATGCGCAATACGCTTATCTACATTTACAGCCATCCGCCAACTAAGAAATAGAGTATAATGAAATGGTTTATGCTTCAAGCACTTTTTAGTCTCGCAAAGCAGGTTGTAGTGTAATAATATTGGAATATAAGAAAAGTAATTTGCCATTAGCTATCATTGTGTGTGTTTTTTCAATTATATCATTCTCGGTAGTAGAGCTTGTTTCACTATATTTATTCTTACAGGATTTTAAGCTAGTAATATGATTAATTTCTCCGATTTCAGAGCCAGGACCAATGCCAGATCCCGAAGCCGAATGGTGCGGTTGCACCAATTGTGTGTACAGGATCCGGCTCTGCGAGCTGTTACATCCCATGCAATGTAAGTGCATTTGACAAATTATTTTCATTAATTAGAAGCAGGCATTCTTTCCATTAATGTGTACTATTATACTGCTTGCGCTTTCTTCTCCATCTCCTTCTTCTTTTATTATTATTATTATTATTATTATTATTATTATTATTATTATTATTATTATTATTATTATTATTATTATTATTATTATTATTATTATTATTATTATTATTATTATTATTATTATTATTATTATTATTATTATTATTATTATTATTATTATTATTATTATTATTATTATTATTATTATTATTATTATTATTATTATTATTATTATTATTATTATTATTATTATTATTATTATTATTATTATTATTATTATTATTATTATTAGCACATTGAATGTCTTATTGTTATTTCGAATATATGTAGCTAATATGTCTAGTTTTTCTTTATTATTGTGTAATTGCTACATGTTTCTTTTATTAAAGATGGTGAACCAATGTCCGTGCAGGAGGATCTCCAGCGTCCAGCACCAGAGGTTTCAGTGCGAGATCCGAAGAGGCTCCGTCACACCAGCAGCGAAGAAGACCGCATCCCTCCCGCATCCATCTGGAACACAGGAAACCGGAGGGAGGAGGAAGCAGTGGCGGGGCCTTCAGGTCTCTGCAGGCCATCTCCTTCATCATCATCATCATCATCATCATCATCATCATCATCATCATCATCACCGGCAGAAAGGGTATGTAGAAATGATCATTTTGACCTAGAATGCAAAACTATCGAGTCAGCATTCAAGGGCCGTATCTTCAACAGCAAAATTGAAAATACGGTGGGAATAATGGTCCCCAGCGAGTTTCTGGATGAATGCAAGAGTCTCGTTATTAGAGAAATTGAATCCACATTAAAGAGGAGCATATCCGGATTAAAGATGAGTTGTTCACTGAACGTCTCATACTTAATTCAGACACCTGACCATGAAAACGTGGAATCGGTTTATTTTAATTCCAAGACTAAAGAGATCCAGCAATCAACTAACGTGAATGATATCTTCCGTGCAATGAAAAATGAAATTTTAGAAAACCTAGCCTGTTTTGAAGGCCAAGCAAGTTCAAAGACTTTGCTCGCAATCCACTCGCTAGTAAACAGCGCAGCAGAATATAATCCTCTTCGCGCTTCAGGGTATATTGAGTTGCCTGCATGCATCAGGAGGAAGAATGCTATTCTTAACATTAAGAATAATGATGATTTTTGTTTCGCTTGGTGCATGTTGGCTTCAAAATTTCCCGCTAAGATAAATAGATGTCGGCCATCATCGTACCCTAGGAATTTGCTATTCAAAGCATTCAATTATGAGCAAATTACATTCCCATTTCCAATTGATCAAATTGAACGATTTGAGAAGCAAAATCCTGATGTATCTATAGCTGTATTTGCTCTAAATGCCAACAACTCGGTGGAGTCTATTCGCAAACCATCAGAGAGGAAGGCTAGCCAGGTTAACCTGCTGATCATCGATGATGGTGATAAGTCTCATTACTGCCTCATTACCAACATATCGAGGCTTATTAGAAGTCAGATAACTGCAGATCGCAAGAAAATGTGGCTATGCGAAGCATGCATGACAAGGTGTCCTAATGAGGATGCCTTGAGATTGCATAAACTGAAATGCAATAAATGTCAGACACTCAAAATGCCTGCGCAGGGTGAGAGTTTGTCGTTTAATGCATATTCCAAGTCTGCTCCTGTACCGTTTGTTATTTATGCTGATATCGAATCTGTTTTGAGGAAGGTTCACTCATGCGAGCCCTCAGACGCAGAGAGCTGGACCCGATCCATACAAGAGCATGAGGCGATATCTATAGCGTTGAAAGTTATATGTAGACATGACCAGTCATTGTCACGATTTAAGCTCTTCAGAGGTGCTAATGCACTCGATGACTTCTTCACTGAACTTAGGAAGATTGGTGATGAAGTCATTGAGGTATACAAGCAAATTATACCACTGCAAATGACACCTCTGAATGAGCAGGATTTTGCCAATGCTGATCAATGTCATATATGCAGGAAAGGTTTTGCTATAGATGATATCAGGGTGAGGGACCATTGCCATATCACTGGAGCATATCTCGGAGCGGCGCATAATGCTTGCAATTTGAATAGGAAATTGCCGAACTTCATTCCAATTTTTTTTCATTGCTTAAGCAATTATGATAGCCACTTCTTGATAAGGCACATGGCTTATGACAATGGGAACATTTCGTGTATAGCACAATCTTCTGAACGTTATATTGCATTTAGCAAAATGTATAGGGGCTTAGAATTCAGGTTCCTCGACAGCTACAAGTTTCTTGATGATAAGTTATCCAACCTAGCTGATATGCTAGATGATGATGACTTCAAGGTCACTAATGCCGAGTATTCGAACCCAGAACACCTGCAGCTAATGAAGTGCAAGGGAATATTTCCATATACTTATCTAGATTCTGTCGAAAAGCTCCAAGAAGAGGAGCTTCCACCCATCGAGCTTTTCGATGGTATTTCGGAGGAGGAATATGCCCATGCGCTTAAGGTGTGGAGCACATTCAACATAAAGAATCTCGGGGAATATAGTGATCTTTATTTGAAGACAGATACGCTTCTTTTAGCGGATGCTTTTGAAAAGTTTAGAGACTTGTCACTGGAGATGTATCATCTGGACCCAGCATGGTACTACACCTTACCATCGCTAGCTTTCGACGCCATGCTGAAAACAACTGGAGTCGAATTAGAGTTACTATCGGATCCCAGTATGCTAGAATTTTTCGAGAAAGGTATTCGTGGGGGTCTTTGCACAGCATCAAAGCGCTACTCCAAAGCCAACCATGAATATATGGTAGACTATAAGCCTGATCAAAAAAGGAACTTTCTAGCATATTTGGATGCGAATAACTTATATGGGTGCTCAATGGCTAAAACTTTACCGCATGGCAACCTGAGATGGCTTGAGAGGAATGAAATAGAGAGCATAAACTTCGCCAGGATCCCCGAGGACTCCAAGACAGGATATGTTCTAGAAGTAGATCTAGAGTATCCTGACCATCTCCACGACGCCCATAATGATCTTCCTCTCTGCCCCCAGAGTGAGATACCACCCGGCAGCCAATACAAGAAACTGATTGCAAGTCTCACTGACAAAAGCAAATATGTCTTGCATTATAAAACCTTGCAGCAGTGCTTAGAATTAGGGCTGATATTGAGACATATTCATCGGGTGGTATCGTATGACCAAGCTAAATGGCTTAAGGTTTATATTGACCTTAATGCCAATAAGCGAGCCAGGGAAACTTCTAAGTTTGGTCAAAACCTCTGGAAGAAAATGAACAACGCTGTGTACGGCAAGTTTATGGAAAACGTGCGTAACCACCGTGATTTCCGTATTGTAACTGCCTGGAAGCAAGCACGGAAATATACGGCACGTCCAACGTATATAAGGAGCATTCTTTTCCATGAAAACTTGGTTGGCATAGAGTTGGCTAGAGAGGAGATCCTCATGAACAAGCCAATCTATATTGGTCAGGCGATATTAGACATCTCAAAATTTATTATGTATGATTTTTTTTATCATGTAATGAAACCCCATCTGAATGATCTTGTCCTGGATTATATGGACACAGATTCATTCATTCTGGAAACAAGTTCCGATGTATACCACTTCATGAAGATGCATCCCCACCTTTTTGATACCTCAAATTATGCACCCGATAATGTATATGGGATAAAGCCGGCCAATAAGAAAAAGATTGGGTTGTTTAAAGATGAATTGGGTGGAAGGGTGATGACCGAATATGTTGGTCTCAGAGCAAAGCTCTACAGCTATAAATATGACAAACAAACGGTTATGAAGGCGAAGGGGATTACCAAAGGTGGAATGCGAACAATCACCTTTGAGAAATATTTCGAGTGTCTACTGGATTTGAATAAAAAATTTTTGGCTAAACAAATTTGCTTCAGAAGCACCAAACATAAAGTTTCGACGGTCGAAATTAATAAAATTGCATTGCACGGGGGAGACACTAAGCGTAAGCTTATTGATGGCTCCCATGCAACACTTGCGTGGGGCCATTATTCCCTCAGGTCTTCATGAGACATTTCACCCTAACCTGGATGCCCCATCTCCATCTCGTGTACATATGTATATATGTATAAATGTATATTTTTTATTTATTTATTATTATTATTTTATTGTAAATACTATTCATAAAGGGATAGGAACTTTCAGAAAAAATAAAGAAACATTCACATATGTTTTGAGATGCAGTGTTCTTTATTTCACTATGATTGTTTTTTACAATAAATCCTTCCTGTCAATCCACTGGCTATTAGGGAATCCATACCACTTCACAAGAATCCTGTTTCCTTGGTGCCTCAAGATCTTCTCAACCAAATAAGTGTTGGGAAATAATGATGAGTGAAGTTCATGGCCGTAGAAAGCTCCCTTTATTTCCTCGCCGTCCTTATCCTTTAGAATGTATGTGACAGGGTTGGTTTGCTTCACCTTAGCCACTTTGAAGATTTCAACGCTCCAGTTTGGTTCAAACCCCTTTTCAAAATGTCCTTTATTTTTTGATATCCTCACATAATCACCAACACTAAACTTTCTGGCACTCCTCTTCTCTATTGGCGGCTCATCATAATTGTAAACAGACAAAAGAAGATCATTGTTCTGCACTTCACGAGGCTTCATTCGGATAGTGGTGTGGTAAGTATCATTGTATTTTGCAATGATTCTAGGTAAGAGATCTAGCCACTTGTAGGAACCTTGGGCTAGAAACTCTCGATACATCATATTCTTTAATGTTCTTATTAACCGTTCCACGGCTGCAGCCTTGACATGTGTATAAGTACTGTAGTGATTGATATTATACTTCTCCATTAAATTCTTGAAGTGTTTGTTATAAAATTCTTTCCCGTTATCGCTCTGTATATGTCTGGGAGGTGTTTTCATGTCATGTAATATATCCTCCATAGCCTTTGAAACTTGGAGCCCCGACTTGGTCTTTAATGGCTTGGCATACGCCATTTTAGAGTAGAAGTTGACTGCAATAAGGATATATTTGAAGTTCTTATTTATTCTTGCATGCGGTATCATCTCCACCAGGTCGATCTGCACCAGATCATGTAGTCCTTTACTGATGATCTTGCGTCGTAAAAAGTTCCTCCGTGCAGGAGCATGAAGTTCACTAGCTATATGTTGCTTTACTTGGGTCATGCTATAATTTTAGCCGATTTCAATTCTTGAATTATCTCCCTAATTTCTTGGGTATGATTGTTATTTCCTGCGTCCCTAGATGCAACTAGAAGCCTGAGGCGATTTACCAGGTCGTTGGGGTCGTTCCAATAGATGTAGTCTTGCTCTGCGCCAGGACGATGCTCCTTCCACTCCAATCCTAAACCTTTGTGTTTCTTCACTAATGGACGTATAACACTTTTATACTTGTATGAATTGCCCGCCCTCAGCTGACCATGCTTGCTATAGTTTCGCCGATGCACTAGAGTTGATCTCAGTATTTTGCCATAAGTATCCAGATCCTCTTCTGTATATGCATGCATTTCAGGGATCCTCTTAAAAATGAGTTCACTTAATCCAGGTGTAACCTCATACGCTTCTTCACCTACTCGAATTCGATTATTAATAAAGTCAATGATCTTGTTTCCCAGCATGTAGCTACCATCTTCGTATCTTATACCATATGATGCATCTAATTCATTTCTGTCCTTCTTTCGAACTTTCTGGAGATAGCTAATTATTTTTTCTCTTTTCTCATCCTCAACTGGCACATTATTTTTTATCTTGCTTTCCTCCGCCGGTGTTGTAGGTGTATTGTTTTTCTGGAGTTGTAAGATATCACGCAGCGGTTCTGTTACTGGTTGAAGAGCCTCGCTCATTACTCTCTGGGTATCAAGCTGGTGCCCTTTTAACGCTCTCAACTTTTCGCGTATAGCCTTAGAATGCTTGGCTATAGATTCCTTTAGTCTTATGCTTTCACTGTCCATTGTGCAAATGGTATGATGCTAAGAGATTGCATTTATTTATAGCATCGGTGGTGGTAAGAGTTTATATTCAAGCACTAACTCGATGTGTAAAGCACCACGATCGAATGCACGATTAGTAAGTGGAGTGAATGATATGCGATCGCCCTTTTTAATGATTACAGGAAAGGTCTTAATGGTATCCTTGTTTATCGAGATTGTAATGTCGGTTTTGCGATGAGCAAGTATACGTTCGCTGCTCCTCAATTCTTGTTCTGGCACTACAATAGTGCACGATAAGAGATTTGCATCTATTGTAAATGAATAGTATCTGTCAGCTGTAGAAAGTATGTACGCACCGTTACCAGTACTGGGAGGAAACGCTTGTAGTTGAATAACGAGATGTCCTCTCATTAATGATAGCCTCGTTTTCAATGTATCCACTGTTTTAGCAATCTGTTCGGTAACTGCCTTTGTACGTTCAAAATTGGTGCCAAACTCTTTGCTCTGCCTACTCATTTCACTTGAGAGCATATTACATCTATTTTCTAGTGTTTGATGGACTTCTTTAGCTTGAGTAATAGAATTCTTCAGCGAATCCTCAGTTTCTTTTGTAGACTGCGTCAGTGCATCCATCGCATTGTTTGTCTTGTTCAAATGTTCTCTAATTGTTTTCAGGTTCTTGTCTATCAGTTTTTCAATTTCCCTTATAACAAATTTGTTTAAGTTATTCCATGTCTCGTTTGCCTTTTGAATAATCATGCTTCGGAGAAATCTTTTATTTACAGCGTCCAGATCTCCCACAGGATCTGCTATATCAATGATTCGCTTTTTGCTAAATATGATGTTGCCATTATTATCTCGCGGCTGAATGCGAGAGTTCATATACTCAGTAAAGAACTTTCTATTTACCACATCATTATCATGAATAGGATCTAATAATACTTTTAATCTGGTATTATCAATCACTATGTTATTTTCTTGATCTCTTTTGAAAATATACTTTGAAACCAAATCCTTGATCATGACCTTAACGTTTGTCTCAATTCTCCCAGTATTCTGCTGCGAGAAAACAATCATCCTATTTTCGAGTGCATCCACATATCGTTTAGTGCTCGCGTCATTATCTTCTTCAGGATCCTGGACTATACATAGCCTCTTGTTCTTAAATTGATAATTACCTTTCCCATCTCTGTTAATGATAAAGTGCTGAAGTGATCTTTTGGTTGAGGGAGCTCTCCGTGCTCCGAACCTGTCAATACTCATGATGAACTTCAAATGACATTTTCCTTATTTTCTACTTTAATATATACATCAAACCCATTCCTATATCGACCGCCATTGATAGAGAATTCAGGAACAATTGTTACGAATGGTCTTCCTTCTGATCCACTCTCCCAGACGCCTTTGCACAAGTCTTTAAATTCTGTATATGTCATGTCAGTGTTTACATAATCTTCATATATGTGTTTCAGATTTAAATTATCTTGTCTAAACAGAATAATCATATTGGTATTATCGCGAATTAAATGTTTCGGGACTTTCGCATAGGACTGTGCTAAATATATTGAGTCGACGTTTCGATGTCTTCCCATGCTGTAAAAGGAGGCAATCTTTCCTTGCTTTTCAGTGATGACATCATCAAATATAAATATTGAGTTTTCTTTAACGTCGGTGGGATGTAATACGCTTTCTCCATCCTCATAGGTTTTTATTTCGATGCCATCAATGTTTCCGAGTAGGTTTATGAGATATTGATACTTTGGTTGATAAAGGGACTTTGAGTATATGTGCACATTTTCAAAGCGCAAGCCATTCTCATGAAGCAGCCAATTCAGAAGTACATTGGTTTTTCCTGCACTGGAACTTCCTAGAATAAGAGCTCTGACGTTAGAAGGAAATAGCTTCCCATGTCGTTCGCGCCTGAAATCACTTTCAAAGTCTAGCACCTGAATAGGTAGGGAGCAATCTTGCTTCACAAGCTCCATCCTAACGACTGAATTTTACGTGCATACCTAGTGTTTATATATACACTTGCGAAAATGGGGTAACTTAATGGATGTGAAATTCGTCAACAGGAGACGTTGATTCGAAAATTGTATAAAATATGAGGGCAAATCATAAAGTAGAGTAGTTTATGATGGTGCATAGGAGGAGCAAGACCTCCAGAGGATCAGGGATACTTAACTCCCTTATTAATCGCCTACCATTTGAAGTACACTTACCCGGTTACAGATATTGCGGTCCCGGGACAAAACTAGAAAAACGCCTCAAGAGAGGAGATCCCGGAATTAATTCTTTGGACGAAGCTTGTAAATTTCACGACATCGCCTACGCAGAGCGCAAGGACTCCGCCTCGCGAAATATTGCGGATAAAATATTAGCAGAGAAGGCGTGGAAAAGAGTTCAATCATCAGACGCTAGCCTAGGGGAAAAGTTGGCTGCAAGGCTGGTAACATCAATTATGAAGGGCAAGGTAGCTATTGGTGCAGGATCCCGGAAAAAGAAGCATGGTGGATTTCTGCCTCTCATACCAATTATTGCAGCCTTAGGGGCTGCAGCCGGAGGTGCAGCTCAAATTGCAGCAGCAGTGAATAAGAAGAAAGCTGCAGATAAACAGCTTGCAGAAATGACACGACATAACAGGGAGATGGAAGCAAAAGGAAAAGGTCTCCGAGGGAGAAAAAGTAATAAGAAAAAGATTAACAAGAAGAGAACTGGTGGTTTTCTCCCAATGCTACCGCTCGGCGCATCTTTAGCTCTTGCTTCCAAAATTGCCAGAGCCATAAAAGCAAATAAGTCTACTAAAGGAAATGGTCTGAAGAGGAGGAAGCAGTCCCAGAATAAGCATCCTTCAAAAAAAAACTCCGGTCAGGGGCTATACTTGTCCCGGAAAAAGCCCTAAGTAACATTGAGCTTGCATTATACGCTCGTCGTTTAAGAATTCCCCATTTTAGAGGTGTATATATGCTTGATAAGCTACCTTCAAAGCCATATCAACGAGAGAGGATAATTGTCAATCTCGATTACTCTGATAATGAAGGAACTCATTGGGTAGCTATAAAGAAGGAAGGTGATATCGCGTTTTATTTCGATAGCTTTGGAAACTTGAAACCACCGAAAGAGGTAGAAAGCTATCTCAAAGGAGTTAAGCTGATGTATAATACAAGAAGATTTCAGAGTTTTAGCTCAGTTATCTGTGGACACCTGTGCTTGCAATTTCTATCACAATGAGTTACACTATTGCTGTTAGCGGGAATGATTCCGATCTTACCACCTACCTGAATCCCCCTCTGAGGATTGATCCTCGCGGGAATTATGAAATTGCTCTTCTGAATTTTGAAACCTTCTATTCCATTCCCAATGTGGACGAGAGCAATAATCTCTTCCATTACATTTCCAATGACACTCTTAAGGTCATCGATATTCCGCCTGGAACTTACGAAATTGCTGATATTAATACTTACCTCAAAGATAAGCTTAAATTCGATGAAAACGACTTCTTCATTCGTCCTAATAATAACACAATGAAGGCTGAAATCAAGTGCCCCTTTTCTATTGATTTTTCTAGGGGACGTTCTATTGGATCTCTTTTAGGATTCAGTGAAAACAAAGTTATTGCTCCTAATCAGGTGACTGAATCTGATTTCCTAGTAAACATATTTAAGGTGAGCATCATTCGAATCGAATGCAGTATTGCGACAGGCTCTTTCATCGATGGTAAAAGAGGACACTCGATCTATGAATTTTTCCCTTCTGTGCCGCCTGGATATCACATTTCTCAAGAGCCTCCGAACCCTATTTACCTGCCTATAATAGACACTAATCTTATCGATCAAATCACCCTTCGTGTGGTCGATCAGAACGGAGATAGCATCAACTTTAGAAACGAGGATATAAGCATACGTCTTCATATTCGACGAAATGGGGATAGATTTTAGAAGGAGAAACCGTCGCAAAGCATATAATACAGTACAATCACATAATCTCCGTACTCACCCTTTGACTCTTAGAGTGTTAACATCGAGCAGCAAGAAGTTCCTCGAAGCTTTGGGCTTCAGAATTCTGTAATGGACATCTTTAACGTGACCGAAACGCCTTCATTTGAGGATAAGATTGCTAAAGAAGAGGAACATGTGTTTCTCCCGTATAATACATCGGCTCTGGACGCTAATGACGAGATTAGGATACCTTGTCAAGCGGAAGATTTATATACTCTGCCTAACCGGAGTTATCTCTACATTGAGGGATCTGTTTCTAAGCCTAATGGAACAGCTACGTTGGCGAAGTTGACTAACAATGCCCTGGCATTTATGTTTGATGAGATTCGGCTGGACATGAATGGAACTTGTATAGATAGAACAAGGAATCCTGGCATTACATCGACTATGCGCAACTATGCTGCTCTCAATCCCATGGAATCGAATCGTTTGATCAATGCCGGATGGTGCTATCCTGGAGAAGATGTGGATATTGTGCACTCGACAAGCGGAGCATTCAATGCCGTAGTGCCCCTGTCAATGCTTCTGGGATTTGCAGATGACCACAAGGACCTCGTTCTCAATAGCAAGTTTGAGTTGGTGCTCATTCGATCTAAGGACTCTAAGAACTGCATTCTGGCACCCGAAGGAGAAGGAAATGCTATCGTTAAACTTGCTCGCATCGAGTGGAGGATGCCTGTAATCCGCCTTTCTGACACTGAAAAGGTAGAAATCCTCAAGATCGTCAAGGCAGACAGACCACTGCATATCGCATTTAGAACAATGGATATACATACCCAACCGGCCGTTCCGCAAACTAGATCATTTACATGGAACGTCGCAACAACTTCGAAACCGGAGAAGCCGAGATTTGTTATAGTGGGAGCCCAGACATCAAGAACAAATAACGCATCAAAGGACTGTTCCGAGTTTGATCATTGTAACATAACAAATTTGCGGCTTTATCTCAATAGTGAGTGTTATCCCTATCACGATATGAACTTGGACTTGGGGAACTCTAGATTTGCAGCTTTATATGAAATGTATTCAAAGTTCCAAAACTCTTATTACGGGAAAGAAAACTATCCTCTATTGAAGAGAAAAGATTTTCTCAAGCATGCACCATTGTTCATCATAGACTGCTCGCATCAGCCTGAGGAAATTATAAATGGCGCTGTCAATATCAGACTTGAAATTGAAACTAGTGCAAATATACCCGCACAGACTACTTTGTATTGTCTGGTAATACATGACCGAGTTTTCACATACAAGCCTCTGACTCACGTGATGCAGTCATTAATTTAATTTCATCAAAGGATTCTTGTAATGAAGGATATACATGATATAGGATGCGTGTAACAAGGATTTCAAGTGAATAAAAAAGATATATAATATGAAAAGTAATTTAGTTTTATTCCATATCATTGTACATTTCCAATGCCGCCCTTCTCCAGCTCCTTGTTCCTACATATGATATTTCATTAAAGAGAGTTAGATTCGTTAAGTGTCTCTGTATATAACCTTCCAACCTCTTTAACTGACAAAATTCACTAAAATTTAAAAGTATTTCACCTCTGTTTAGAACTGTATTCAGAAATCTGATGCTCTCATCTTCCATATACACAATGACATTAAAGGAATATACAATGTTCTCACTGTAATCACAACACACGTAGTTTCTCTCTTTGAGGAATGCTTCAAATACATGAAGCCTACTTTTAATAATTTCCCAGTCATACACTGACATATACACAAAATTGTCACTGGCTCTATTCTTTATGATTACAGCTGGAATACGAAAGATTAGTCCTACGTTAACACTGTAACTTTTGGATATTTGAACGTCGTGGAGCATGGTAGCCGATGTCATGATTCCCGTTATTTTTAATGAAGAAGCCCGAATCTGTTCCCTCTAATTCTTTCAGAGGTTCAGGCGTCTTGGTAAACGGGAACTACTTGCATGCCTCTTTGGGGTAGCAGCAGCAGACGTCATTCGCTCTTCTAAGAGTGTCAGCCTCCTTTGGAGATCCGCAAAGCTATTTTTATGTACCTTTTTTCGAGGTTTCCTTATAGCTGTCCTGAAACAGAGCACATAACATGTGTGTTAGCAAGAGAAAAAAAATAGATTGTCTCCTGAGAGAGTAGCACTTAAGAGGCGCAAGAGTTTCTTTTTTAAGTTGTATGATAGCAATACTTACAATGATGTTTTGCGGCGTTCGGATTGTGTGCTCGGGGTGCGCTCAGGAGTAACATTCTCAGTAATTTCATCGTCCTGATCTGGCAGGAAGTCGTCTACAAGCTGTGTAGATCGCGCCGTAACAGCATCATTTTCAGCTTCATTGCTGGAGGTTTCGCTATCAATCACGGGCCTAGGATCTCGAACTGTCATTCGTAGCCTGTAACAAAGGTATTTTTTGTACATGGAATTATATATTTCAGCGATTCTGTAAGGAAAGAGTCGTGAATTTTCTTTAATTTCACTCACTTTGATTGTCTCTGTCTGAGCTGGTACACGCTACACTTCTCATTGCAGAGGAAGTAAGAGTACATATGTTCATGAGCCTCGGGCTGCGTACACAGGGTTGCATGCGTATCACCGTTACAAAATTCAGAGTGGTGTATGGCCTCGTGACTTGGAGCGAATCTATCAACCTCATCAACTCCGCTTTGTTCTTGCTCATGAACCGGCTCTTGGCTGAAATAACGAATAGGTTTCAAATTACTTTTTCTACTTAAATATAAAACAGCATTAAATTCTCTAGAAAAAAAAGAATAATTGCTATTATACTTACATGTATCGCTTTCTGTAGACTGGACAGTTTTCTGTGCATACTTCCCGAGAAGACATCTGATCATGGTATGAAGGTCTGTTACAAACGATTGAATGCATAAGACCGTTGCATAACTCTTTGTGGTAATACGCGTAATGATGCGCCTCCGCTGCACACTCACTCCCAAGAGTTGACATATCAGACATAGCAAATAAGAACGCTGAGAGAATCCACGAACTAATTTAGCGCTCCAAGCTGGAGAGTCTTATATACTCTTTCAATAGTGGTGGGGGAATTCAGAGGTGGGAAAGCGTTTGGGCGGAAAAAAAACAATTTATGACGAGTGCCGATGGAAAACACAACATTATTAACAATGTCCAAAAGGGTTCGGGACAATCTCACGAGACATGTATGCCCCCTTCCATAACACATAAACTTTGTCAAGTGACAGGTGGCCGATCTCATCTCCCCCTTCCAAAGACAGTCACGACGTCTGTATCTATAACATACATTTACATTAATTTATGGCTTCCATTAAAAAAAAGCCACCTGGGAATGCAAGTTGTGACATGTTTCCATACCACCTGCAACATCTTGGGTGGTCCTCACACCCCCCCTCCCCTCCCCCTCCCACCGGCGGCGGTGTCGCGGCGTTATGCAAATTTATGCAAAGTGATCTGGAAGGAAGGTAATCCCTCTACTGGCATTTATACCTTGCCTTTAAGATTTTAAGACTATTTCTTAATTCAGCATGTGACATCAAACTTGAAACGAGGAGTTTAAAACTTTCATTGATTTCTTTACTAAGTAATGAAAACAAAATTTTCATTTGCATAGAAGCACTCCTTCCTGAGGATCACTAAGGAGAAAGATCTCGTTTCTTGACACTTAAAGCAATTTTGGGTATCTTTCAAAATCAAAAACAGAAAGACTGCTTCAGAAGTTCACCGGCCAACAGAGAGGGACATATTAAAATTATCCTCTAAGAGCAATTATCTTTTCCTACTATTTATTCTAGGTAGAAAAATGCTTTCGAAGAAAATTTTTACAAATATTTATCTCTCCTACAATCAACAATAATATGGCGAGAACAAAGTTGGTGACATTAATAGTCATTTACATGGACAGCATTATTAAAAAGCTTCAAACTCTAGGAAGAGAATATAAAACCATTTGTTCAAAGAAATAGATAACAATGACCGAAAAGGAGGTACATAGGCACATGCAAATATCAACATTTGAGGCAATAAATTTATGAGTGCCACCAGAACACTAGTTGCGTATTTTGGAACCAATGAGGATGTTTGGATATGAGAAGATTAACTTAGTTTAGATTGTAATAGATTGTATGTAATGGGCATTGTCAGGGACATGGTACGACTGGGAGAGCATGATCTTACAACGGATCCTGACACCGAACATGGAAGGGAAGGACGGCTGATACAAGCAGATCCTGTCAAAGAATTTATGATCGAAGAAATAATCATACATGAAGACTACAGGCCTGTCAAAAACCATCAGTTTCACGATATTGCCCTCATACGCCTGAAGGGCGAAGTACCAGGTAAGAGCTGCCATAATAAGTGCTACAGCATAGTCCTTTAAGCCGTACATAGTATACTAATTAAGATGAAACGCTGTTTGTTCAATAAATAATTCATTTTAATGATAATACTTCACTAAAAGCTGCACTAAGCTGGGTATAAACAATTCCCTCTGAAACAGAATCAGTCTAATGCTCACGATCTTCTTTGGGTTAGACAACCTTTCAACTTCGACGTACATATTCCCGGTGATAGATGTTCTACTTCCTCATATTGCCTTTAATGTTTGCTATGAAATAGACATTGACGTCGCCATGTAAGAGGTCAAGGTGTCAGTATTGGCGATCTGTAGCCGTTATTCCTGACATGTATAAACTTATTAATTTTCACGTTCCTAGTGACTATACCTACGAGTTGATTGTTTATCTCTTCACCAGTTATGGATGGTTATCTTCAATTTGTAAAAACTAATCTTATTAAATAAAAATAACAAAATCTCAGATGAATCAACACAGCTTCCTTTTATCTGATATACTAAGTGTAAAGTGTTATTCACATAAATAAACCAAACATTCTTTAAGCGATTTTTGCAAATGAGATCTGCTATTCAGGCAAATTTTCAAAAATTCTTTATAATCAGGCCTCTCAACAAACTTAAATGGGTTTACACCTCAATATACGACGGCTATTCAATAAAAAATGATTACAATTTTGTTTTGACAACGTATCTTTACTCATCCTCATAATTTTGAAGGTCCTTCTCACAATAGTCTCCCCTGAATGCGATGTACTTGTCCCAGCGTTTCTGCCAGACTTCAAAGACATGCTGGAAACCATTTTTGAGAGATCCTTCAAAATCAACTCCGCAGCCTTCACCACTGCTTCTGATGATGGATAATACCTCCGACGAAGGCGTTTCTTCAAGTTAGGGAATAGAAAAAAGTCACATGTGGCTAAATCCGGACTATAGAGAGGGTGAGGGATATACTTCACGTTGATTTTTGCAAGATATTCAGCAACAACATTGGCAATATGCGACCGCGCATTATCGTGGTGCAGCATCCAGCCTGCTTCACGGAAATGTGGTCTTTTGCGTCTGATATGGACTTGCAATGTTTTCAGGACATCCCTGTAGTATTGTCCAGTTACTGATGTGTGTGCAGGTACAACTTGCTGATAAACCATTCCATGAATATCAAAGAATGAGATGACCATAACTTTCCCAGCAGAAGCAACCAATTTTGCTTTTTTGGGGGGTTGGTGATGAAGGAGATTTCCACACTGAGCTTTGCTGTTTGCTCTCAGGATCAAAATGATGTAGCCAAGTTTCATCAGCAGTGATTACGTTTGAAAGAAACTCCAGAGCTTCCTCTAACATCAACTTTAACTACATACAGACCTGCATGCGAATGTTCTTTTGTTCGGGAATCAACATTCTTGGAACACATCGCGCACAAACACGTCTCATGTGTAATGTTTCTGTCACCAACGTGTGGGTGGCACCCAATGAAATGTTCAGTATTTCAGAAAGTGATCTTAAGGTAATTCGTCGATCCTCTCTCACAATGGTAGCAGCACTGTTGATGTTTTCTTCCATAAGAGCAGTAACTGGAGCACCGGGTCCACCTTCCTTTGAAATTGATTGTCTCCACTCTTTAAACATTTTAAACCACCTTCGAGCTGTGCGGTAGGGAAGAACAGACTCTCCATAGGTCTGCTGTAACATTGTATAGGCCTCAACTGAAGATTTGTTGAGACGAAAGCAGAATTTCAAAGCGCATATTGTTCTTCGCGTGTTACCTCCATTGCAGCGGTAGGCGATACTGAACATGTCTGAACTTGCCTGGTTCTCACAGGCGGGAACAAGGAGTACCAACAATGAAACTACTACGGCGTGTTTGTTTTACATTAAGCTAACAGAATATAATAAGATTGAATTTTAGTGCGAAAATTATGACTGTAAAAAATTATGATCATTCTTTATTGAACAACCCTCATAGAATGGTACGCTGAAAAGTAAAGCAGTTAAAGTGCGTCCCAAATTAAACAGTCCATTTCCATATTCAATATTCTTTAAACTGAACTTCCCAAATGAGATATGCTATCTCATATATATGAGGGATATCTTTGTTATGGTATTGCAGGTCTCAGTGCTCTGCAATAATACTTAATTCCAAAAGAAGTATGGAAGTATGTATTCATTTTCAGAAACGAGATACGTGAAACCCATCTGCCTGCCCACCCCGGAAGTCGATAGCGAGATCATCGACTCAGACGACTATCTGCAAGTCGCTGGATGGGGAAATACAGAAAATGGTGAGTGTGCTGTAATAATGTATTGTAATTTATACCTTTTACTAATAACTACTATAAGATACATCTTTTTGTATCAAAACCAAGCAACGTGCAACTATTTAGCGCTTTTGGTGTATTTCTGTTAAGATATGCATATCGAATTACCGGACGAAATTATTTCTCTACTTCTCTTCTCGGCTCGTTATATAATTTTACAGCTGTTCTATAAACTTGTCTCAACATTAAAAGACAGTATGGAAGTAAATGGGATATATCTCTCTCTGTCTAGCACATGGGAATTCCCATTATCTTCGTCCTTTTTAACCCTCGCGCTGTTGCCACTTGCTAATAACATGGTATAAATAATTAATTGGAATAATTTGCAGCTTTGAACACACCATATCATGCAGAATATTTTCTCTGTCAGATTATGTCATTATTACAGGTTTTATTGCATTATTACGTGTTACATCGTTACGACATAGATGTATAAAAATGTTAAGTAAAAGATACGTAATTCGGTACCAAGCAGATAAGTGACTTAGTAAATACAATGCTACGTTTTCTATAGTTTTAATTCCACATTATACCTTGACTTAAGGGAGCCCCTCGTGGACTCCCGGAGGTCCGTGGACCACGCTTTGAGGAACACTGCTTTATACCATATTTTTAATCTAATTATTAAGAAAGATAAATGCCCTGATAAATGGACATCAACTAAGGTAACACAAATTTTCAAATGGGGAGATTCTAAAAATATCAAGAATTATAGACCAATAGCTATTTTATCAACTCCAGCTAAAGTATTTGAGAGTATACTTTATAAATATATTTTGGCATGTAAAAACTGTATTAGTGTCACTCAGCATAGATTTATAACTAGCAGATCCACCGTAACTAATTTATGTAATTTTGTTCATTATGTATCTGGTACGTTAGACAATAGATAGCTAGTTGACGTTATCTACACAGATTTTTAAAAAGCCTTTGATAGAGTTGATCATGATAAATTAATAAGTAAATTCTGGTTCCATGGTATCCCTAATGATATCCTATTTAAATTTGAGATTTCAAGTTGTTAAATATAAAAGCAGCGCATCCTGTTCTTTTGAAATTTACTCCGGCGTGCCTCAGGGTTCTAATTTAGGTCCACTTCTGTTTATTTTGTTTATAAATGATATATCATCTGTTGTTACACGTTCAAATATATTACTTTTGCGTATGATTTAAAAATCTTTAGTTCCGTAATATCCATCCCTGATTGTATAGAATTTCAAACAGATCTGAATGCATTAAATAAATGGAGCAAAGCCAATAATCTTCATTTTAATATATAAAATGTCAAGTTATGGTCTTCTATGGACTTAAAAAGAATATTGTTTTTTACTATAAAATAGATGAAGTTAATTTAAAAATTTTAGAAACGACCACTGATTTAGGAGTTATCTTTAATAAAGATGTATCTTTTAATAAACACATAAACACAGTACTCAAGTGTAGCATATAGAAATCTGGGATTCATTATTCGTAACTCATCCAACTTTAAGGATATTAGACTTTTTGTTACATTATATAATTCATTTGTAAGATGAAGATTCGAATATGCTTCACTAGTATGGAGTCCTTATACCGCTAAATTTATTAAACTTATCGAAGTTGTTCAATACAAATTTCTAATGCATGTGTTTTTCAAAACTTTTCATTATTTTCCCAACTTTATATCATATAATTCATTGCTTCATTTATTCGACTTTAGAAGTATATCACATAAAAGAAATTATCAGTTATTGTTTCTACTTTACAAACTACTTCATAATATGATTGATGACCCTAACCTAAGACAATTAATACGTTTTTACGTTCCAAATGTTGCACCTATTAAATTTGCTAATATTTTTCTTCCTCAGAAGATTATCACTGATCCCTATAAATATTCAACTATACATAGAATGCAGCTATTATACAACAAATTACATCCCTTAAACATTGATATATTTAGTATGAAAATCAGAAACTCTGCTTTATCCTGAGATTATTTATTACCAAAAGTAGAATGATTGACTTACTGGACATGTGAATCGACGTTACCAACTTGTTTGTGTTTGTTTTTGTTATCACTTGTTTTGTAATTAATTTTGTGTTGTTTTTGATACATTTTGTTCATATTGTAACTTCATAGTGAACATGGTAGTTGGGGAAATCTGTAATGTTCACATTGAATAAATAAATAAATAAATAAATAAATAAATAAATAAATAAATAAATAAATAAATAAATAAATAAATAAATAAATAAATAAATAAATAAATAAATAAATAAATAAATAAATAAATAAATAAATAAATAAATAAATAAATAAATAAATAAATAAATAAATAAATAAATAAATAAATAAATAAATAAATAAATAAATAAATAAATAAATAAATAAATAAATAAATAAATAAATAAATAACTAAATAAATAAATAAATAAATAAATAAATAAATAAATAAATAAATAAATAAATAAATAAATAAATAAATAAATAAATAAATAAATAAATAAATAAATAAATAAATAAATAAATAAATAAATAAATAAATAAATAAATAAATAAATAAATAAATAAATAAATAAATAAATAAATAAATAAATAAATAAATAAATAAATAAATAAATAAATAAATAAATAAATAAATAAATAAATAAATAAATAAATAAATAAATAAATAAATAAATAAATAAATAAATAAATAAATAAATAAATAAATAAATAAATAAATAAATAAATAAATAAATAAATAAATAAATAAATAAATAAATAAATAAATAAATAAATAAATAAATAAATAAATAAATAAATAAATAAATAAATAAATAAATAAATAAATAAATAAATAAATAAATAAATAAATAAATAAATAAATAAATAAATAAATAAATAAATAAATAAATAAATAAATAAATAAATAAATAAATAAATAAATAAATAAATAAATAAATAAATAAATAAATAAATAAATAAATAAATAAATAAATAAATAAATAAATAAATAAATAAATAAATAAATAAATAAATAAATAAATAAATAAATAAATAAATAAATAAATAAATAAATAAATAAATAAATAAATAAATAAATAAATAAATAAATAAATAAATAAATAAATAAATATATAAATAAATAAATAAATAAATAAATAAATAAATAAATAAATAAATAAATAAATAAATAAATAAATAAATAAATAAATAAATAAATAAATAAATAAATAAATAAATAAATAAATAAATAAATAAATAAATAAATAAATAAATAAATAAATAAATAAATAAATAAATAAATAAATAAATAAATAAATAAATAAATAAATAAATAAATAAATAAATAAATAAATAAATAAATAAATAAATAAATAAATAAATAAATAAATAAATAAATAAATAAATAAATAAATAAATAAATAAATAAATAAATAAATAAATAAATAAATAAATAAATAAATAAATAAATAAATAAATAAATAAATAAATAAATAAATAAATAAATAAATAAATAAATAAATAAATAAATAAATAAATAAATAAATAAATAAATAAATAAATAAATAAATAAATAAATAAATAAATAAATAAATAAATAAATAAACTTTGGTCAGGATACCTACAGCCTGTTGAAAAGAGCAGACAAAGCCAGGTGCATGACACATCAGAGTTTTGTTGTTTCATCATTTTACATGAAATTTGTTTGAGTGTACCAAGTTGACCAAACTTTTATTTTTGTTTGCAATTTTCAGGTACCCGAAGTTCGATACTGTTGAAGATAGCAATTCCAACTCGAGATTTCGAGACATGTAAAAAAAGATACCGTAAATATCAAAGAGATATGGCGTCTACGCAACTGTGTGCAGGTATGCAGGGTAAGGATTCGTGCCAGGGCGACTCTGGAGGTCCTCTCATGGGAGTAGGAAGATACTCCGACTACAAAAACACGCGCTTCTTTGCTGTTGGTCTGGTCTCCTATGGACTTAAGGATTGTGGCAATGATCTTCCAGCAGTGTACACCAGAGTTACGCCTTATGTCAGCTGGATATTGGACCATATGAAGCCCTGATTTCACGGAATTCACGCAGTATATTATATAATTCCCTGTAACATTTATAAAAGGTACAAACGATACGCCGCTAGAAGGAAAAAAAGGTAAAGTATTTCTCACTAAGCTTGGTAAAGGTTGCATTTGGAAGATTTCAAAAATGTTGCAAGAATCATCGGTCATTAATAAGCCCACGTTGTTGTCGTGTTCACCTCAACGTAAGCTTTGTTTACGGCGAGTTCTCAACCTAAAAACATGAATTTAACTCATGCTATTGTTTCTCCTCTTGCAAAAAAGAATTATTTCTCCAATTAAGAACATCAAATTTACAACTCGTTTACACTGACTCCTATTGCCAGGGATATTAAAATGTTAACGTCATTGTGAATATCTTACTGTGCAATAAAGCCATCGATAACTCTTTCACTTCTTTCTCTACTTGGCGTTGGGTTTTGGTCTTTTAAGTTTGACCACAGGCGAATAAAGTTGAGCACCTTCAAGTAAATAAATAAGGTTATATTAATTTGGAACCCAGAGCCTAGAAGGCATAGAGGGCGCTCCGGTCTATAGGAATGTGCAATACAGCAATATCAAGGAAACATGCGAAATACTTTCAGCAGGAACCACACTCTACCGCCATACCGTTTGTACCTTTCTATATCTATTTTCTAGAGTTGGAGTCCGACAGATTACATTAGCGGCCAAACTCTTGAGTTACAGCGTGATGTTGCCAACGTATTCACTTTATATGTCCATACTTAACAATGTGATAATAATGAAACAAAGTACATAGGGAAAGCGACCACAGTTATTTTTTATGATAGTTACATAAACAACAATTCAATGTCCGGTAAAGATAATGGCTACTGAAGATCGAGATCATCTACACCTATTTTGTTTTAATTTGATTTTAAACTTCAATTAAATGATAGGTTAATGAATCAGTGAGCTGGACAAATATACACAAATGAAAGACTTAAACGTGCATTTTCATTGTTTATCGTGTGTATTTATTGATTTGCTTACGAAAATAAAGCGTTGGCATAAAGTGAAATAGCAGCCCAGTTAGGGAACTAAAATAGCAGGAAACAGCCCTTTACGGTCTAGGGCTTAATTTCCATTACATGTGAATGAATACAAGCATGTTAAGCTGTAACCAGGTAAGACGCATTCAGTTGTTTCTACCACTGTAAGCCTCCAACTCTCGAAAGCAGAACTAAATATGGTTATACTATTGGCTTTTCTCAAATTTGCTGAGAAATAATCGGAAGCACACACGAAGGCGAATGGGGAGGAATCACTGCGCTCCGTGAGAGAGCGGAGGGGAGACCGACAGTCAGCTCCCTGTGCGCAACCTGCACTCATGCACCTTCGTGTCTGCACCCAAAAAATGTGACAGGCTGCTATTGACTTGTTCGTGTTACAAAAAGAATGTGCACCATACCTGTCAACATTTAACACAGATAATGGAACATCCACCCAGTGTTAGGGATAAATAGATCCCATCCCAAGGAATACAGATATCACCATGTTGACCAGGGTTAAATAATGACAAATATTCCTGAAAATAACATATAGAACCTACGTCACCAACCGCGCTTTCAGGAGTTTTTATTTTGAACCTAACGCAGACTAAACGAATACTGGTTTACACTTTCCAGCTTTTATGAGATGGTTCGTGTTTCATTTATTATGTTAAAACTATGCTGAATAATCCATAAAAATATGTAATAATAAAGTTATAAAAAGTTTCTCACAGTGTATTATATTAATGTTATGAGGGGTGATCTGAACCAATCAGTAATAATTTTCTGCCCAAGGGCAGGTCGTTTCCTGTCAATACAGTTTTGCTTGCATATGTACACTGTCACTTGATATTGATTCCTGTACTGAAAACCTTTTTCTATACTCACTATACCTTCCAATGCATTCCTTAACACAATCTCGAAGTCCTTACCATGAATAAGTGTGAAAGATTCAACGCCATATCCAGGATTGGATCTTCCGGTCTTCATCCGGTTGCTCTTAACAACCGAGCTACTATGGCCAACATGCCAGCATGACATTGAATTCTCCAACTGACTCTTATTTTACCGGTAAACCACTATGGTCTCTCTTATACACATTAGACAACTATCTTAATGGCGACTTTCAACGTGTAAGTACTGTAAGTCCCGGACAATATAGTTCAGATGACTATTAGGTCAATTAATGAAAACTAATGTTCATTAATTATTTCTCTTATTTAAACTCGCACAAAGCCATTTGCTTGCTGAGTCAAAATTGCGATTAAGGAAATTTTCATGCCTAACTATTAACTTTTCTTACAGTGGAAGCTGTTAGTCCGAATCCCAAATTCTTGCATTGTATAACATAGTTGACTATTGCAATTTCAAAATCTTGTGTCAATGACAAGAGTCTTCCTAATCTGTGAAAGAGGATTATTTCGTTTTCAAAACTCCTAGAAAGAATTTCAAATGTTGACCAAGGAGGAAACATTCCTTTCAAAGCAAACACTGAGCCGTTTTTATTCTTTACCAGTTTTGTTGTAATGTAGAAATGAAGAGGCAACATCGTAGTCATTAGCATGTCATTACATATAAAATGGTAGAGTGTTGAGGTCTATTGATCCGAGCGCTGCATTCGTCTGTTATCCTGTTTATTAGTAACTTGGCGTACAGTAAATGACGAAAAACAGGTAGAGTTGCGTGTCTGATGTCATTATTGCACACAAATATAAACCACCATTGCAACCGCTTGACACAAAGGCACTTTTGATTCCCTGCTCTGTCTTCATTCACGCTGTAGACGTTTTCTCGCTCCACACATTGCTGTGATTATATCTTAACAGAGCGTACCCAAAAATAAAATAAAATAAAATCTGCATATGTAATAGCCCAGTTTCTAGATTCTATACAGGCCTTATTATGCGAACTTAATTTTTAACTTTATCAATTTTAAATCAAATTACACAAAACAATTTACAAATGTTGCAGATATAATCTGCTTGCTACCTTAAGGAACTAACTAAACCTACAGTTTACTGGATTCCAGTAACCTTACAAATCTACTCACCTAATCTATCTAAAACAGACTTTCTTCTACTTTACTTCTACACCAACAATATAAATCAAATCTACATTTCTACTACAGCTTTAGTTGCTATAACAGACTATGAAAGACTGTTTCCTACAATTGTAAAACTTCCTCTTCTGCAACTGGTATCCAAAGCTTTCTCCTACTGGTATCCATCTCCTAAAGGGACTGGCATCAGTAGATGTAGCTGGTTCGTCAGTTCCAGATATCCGGGTTGTCATCTCTCCGTTTCTGCATATCTGTCCCCTCCGATACTCTCCATATCTTCTTCTGGCTCTCCTGGGATTCTCCTTCTTTCTATGGTTTCTGCTCTTCTTTCCGATACCCATAACTGGCGTCTTTTATTTATCAGTTGTGGGTGTTAAATTAGCTCTTCTCAATTCTAGTAATCTCTTGGTCCTATTTTCCTCCGATGATCTCTTAAGTAATATTCTTTGCTTATAGATTGAAATGTTCCTACATTTCTTTCTTGAAGTATTTTGTTACGGGTCATAAATTCCTCTAACACCTTAGCAGACGTAATCTGAGACATATTTTCTAAATTTGCATAATCTTCTGCATCTCTTAAGATGCTCCATAAACATTTTCAACCTTCTTCTACTAGTTCACTATATTTATTGCACTCAAAAATAACATGTTCAGGCGAATTTAAACAGTTACATTGCTGATTACGTAGAAAATGAAGCTAGCTACAGTGAAGCAATAAATAGTACAAAAATATAATATTTATATTTGTGTAATAGTTACATAAATCTTCCCCATTCTTTTTAAATATACATTATATGGGCCATTTCCTGTAAGTACATACATACACAGTCTTACCGTATATTATCGATAGGCTTACGTAAACAACTGTTGTCTTATATGCCTTCCGTTATGCTTTCACGTTTTGCCATGTAGTACAGGTGTAGAATTTAAAATCAGGATATCGCATTCACTTTCGTTTAAATTGGAAGAAATAAAAGTCTTTAACAATGTACTCCGTACACTGAGTTTCGTGAGTAATTCAGGTGGTGAGGGAATTTTACAACGTAAATACAGGAACAGAGGAGGATTATGTGAGTCAAATGAAGTGATGGCGTTGAAATACCGTTGTCATTGCTTGAACAGGAAGATGAAAAATAAAATGAATTAAAAGGAATAGCACACTTCCCAAAATAAGACCTGAAGCTTTTCTGGCGACGAATATGCTCAATTTCTTCTCGGGCAACAAGCCGGGTGAAAAGACGATAAGATATTGACGTTTCGGGAGTGTGCATCTCTCCCATCATCAGGATATTTATAAAATTTTAGAACTACAAATGAAACACTGGATATAACACAAATATAAACAAAGACAAAACACTATCAAAATTCGCATTACTGAACAAAAGACTGTTTTCAGTCAATTACTTGCCAGGTCAGGAGATGGCGTGAGTATAGAAAATTGTGTCAAAGAAACGTAACTACTTAACTTGATTATCAAGCTGTATTGATCTGTCCTTCTTAATTCGACGGATTTCCATTTTAAGGCCGGTTTCCAAAAGGAGCTGAACTGAAATCCAGCATCACAATTAAGCGTGCTCCTTTCAGAGGAAATCGCCAAAGCCTCCTTAACTCTCCGCTCCCAGTAACTGTTGCATTTTGCCAAGATGGTCATCTCCCGAAAGTTGACCCTATGGTCGTTATCAAAACAATGCTCTGCCAGCCCAGACTTCTCAGGTTGCATTAAACGAATGCTCCGTTCATGTTCGTTTATTCGTGTAGCGATGGTACTTCCGGTTTGTCCTATATACGGCGTCCCACATTCACAGGGAATGCGATACACTCCCGAAAGTTGGCTCTATGGTCGTTATCAAAACAATGCTCTGCCAGTCCAGACTTCTCAGGTTGTATTAAACGAATGCTCCGTTCATGTTCGTTTATTCTAGTAGTGATGGTCCTTCCGGTTTGTCCTATATACGGTGTCCCACATTCACAGGGAATGCGGTACACTCCCGAAAGTTGGCTCTATGGTCGTTATCAAAACAATGCTCTGCCAGCCCAGACTTCTCAGGTTGTATTAAACGAATGCTCCGTTCATGTTCGTTTATTCGTGTAGCGATGGTACTTCCGGTTTGTCCTATATACGGTGTCTCACATTCACAGGGAATGCGGTACACTCCCGGAACTTGGAAGTCCAGTTTGTCTTTCACTGGTCTCAACAGATGTTTAATCTTCGGAGGTGGCTTGTGAATGGTCCTGATGTTGAGACCAGTGTAAGACAAACTGGACTTCTAAGTTCCGGGAGTGTACCGCATTCCCTTTGAATGTAGGACACCGTATATAGGACAAACCGGAAGGACCATCGCTACCAGAATAATCGAACATGAACGGAGCATTCGTTTAATACAACCTGAGAAGTCTGGGCTGGCAGAGCATTGTTTTGATAACGACCATAGAGCCAACTTTCGGGAGTGTACCGCATTCCCTGTGAATGTAGGACACCGTATATAGGACAAACCGGAAGGACCATCGCTACTAGAATAAACGAACATGAACGGAGCATTCGTTTAATACAACCTGAGAAGTCTGGGCTGACAGAGCATTGTTTTGATAACGACCATAGAGCCAACTTTCGGGAGTGTATCGCATTCCCTGTGAATGTGGGACACCGTATATAGCACAAACCGGAAGGACAATCGCTACCAGAATAAACGAACATGAACGGAGCATTCGTTTAATACAACCTGAGAAGTCTGGACTGGCAGAGCATTGTTTTGATAACGACCATAGAGCCAACTTTCGGGAGTGTACCGCATTCCCTGTGAATGTAGGACACCGTATATAGGGCAAACCGGAAGGAGCATCGCTACTAGAATAAACGAACATGAACGGAGCATTCGTTTAATACAACCTGAGAAGTCTGGGCTGACAGAGCATTGTTTTGATAACGACCATAGAGCCAACTTTCGGGAGTGTACCGCATTCCCTGTGAATGTGAGACGCCGTATATAGGACAAACCGGAAGGACCATCGCTACCAGAATAAACGAACATGAACGGAGCATTCGTTTAATACAACCTGAGAAGTCTGGGCTGGCAGAGCATTGTTTTGATAACGGCCATAGAGCCAACTTTCGGGAGTGTATCGCATTCCCTGTGAATGTGGGACACCGTATATAGGACAAACCGGAAGGACCATCGCTACCAGAATAAACGAACATGAACGGAGCATTCGTTTAATACAACCTGAGAAGTCTGGGCTGGCAGAGCATTGTTTTGATAACGGCCATAGAGCCAACTTTCGGGAGTGTATCGCATTCCCTGTGAATGTGGGACACCGTATATAGGACAAACCGGAAGGACCATCGCTACTAGAATAAACGAACATGAACGGAGCATTCGTTTAATACAACCTGAGAAGTCTGGGCCGGCAGAGCATTGTTTTGATAACGACCATAAAGCCAACTTTCGGGAGTGTATCGCATTCCCTGTGAATGTGGGACACCGTATATAGGACAAACCGGAAGGACCATCGCTACCAGAATAAACGAACATGAACGGAGCATTCGTTTAATACAACCAGAGAAGTCTGGGCCGGCAGAGCATTGTTTTGATAACGGCCATAGAGCCAACTTTCGGGAGTGTACCGCATTCCCTGTGAATGTGAGACACCGTATATAGGACAAACCGGAAGGACCATCGCTACCAGAATAAACGAACATGAACGGAGCATTCGTTTAATACAACCTGAGAAGTCTGGGCCGGCAGAGCATTGTTTTGATAACGGCCATAGAGCCAACTTTCGGGAGTGTACCGCATTCCCTGTGAATGTGGGACACCGTATATAGGACAAACCGGAAGGACCATCGCTACTAGAATAAACGAACATGAACGGAGCATTCGTTTAATACAACCTGAGAAGTCTGGACTGACAGAGCATTGTTTTGATAACGGCCATAGAGCCAGCTTTCGGGAGTGTACCGCATTCCCTGTGAATGTGAGACACCGTATATAGGACAAACCGGAAGGACCATCGCTACTAGAATAAACGAACATGAACGGAGCATTCGTTTAATACAACCTGAGAAGTCTGGGCCGGCAGAGCATTGTTTTGATAACGACCATAGGGTCAAATTTCGAGAGACGACCATCTTGGCAAAATGCAACAGTTACTGGGAGCGGAGAGTTAAGGAGGCTTTGGCGATTTCCTCTGAAAGGAGCACGCTTAATCGTGATGCTGGATTTCAGTTCAGCTCCTTTTGGAAACCGGCCTTAAAATGGAAATCCGTCGAATTAAGAAGGACAGATCAATACAGCTTGATAATCAAGTTAAGTAGTTACGTTTGTTTGACACAATTTTCTATACTCACGCCATCTCCTGACCTGGCATTTAATTTACTGAAAACAGTCTTTTGTTCAGTAATGCGAATTTTGATAGTGTTTTGTCTTTGTTTATATTTGTGTTATATCCAGTGATACATTTGAGGTTATAACATTTTATAAATATCCTGATGATGGGAGAGATGTACTCTCCTGAAACGTTGATTTCTAATCGTCTTTTCACCTGGCTTGCTGCCCAGAAGAAATTGAACAGACTTCCCATTTGAGAACAATATAGCAAACCAACAACAAAGGGTGTCCGGGATATAGTTATCTCAACAATCGACGATCATTTTCTATCTGTTTAGTTGAGTAAGTTTTTGTCTATGTCATGATTTGCCACACTTTACACAAATGTATAAGAAATTCCATGAGCACCAATGGGACTCCAAAAATACTGTTCGCTCATTTAGTTAGGTGCTGGCCTACTGGTCCCCGGTCCAAACCCGGCCCAGACAGTTCGTTTTTAAGTGTGCTTAAAAGTGGCAGCCCTATCTCATTAGATATGCGCGATATAAAAGAACACCTGTGGGACGAAACCACGGCACACCGGCGGCGCTTATGTGGTCAACTGACAAACAAAACAAAGAGACTAATGGCAGAAAATTTAAGACCATCGGTTTTATGTGGCACGCAAACATCTCAAAACATGTTCATAAAAATTGTTACGCTATTACTGAAATGGAAATATTTGCTTAAAAAGGACACTTTGGAATGGGGGGAGGGGAGATCTTGGTGTTGCATGATGAAATTGATGTTATTATGGAGTTTCTTGAGTGGTAGAGCTGCCAGTTTCCTCCTAGGAAGTAAGAAAACAAAGGAAGCAAGATAGCGACAAGGAAGTTATTATAAGGCGGTGCAATCATTCTACTGAGCCATTCTTCAACATGTTCGTCCTCAGGGAAGCTCTACTGCTGTGCAGCGTTTTCTTCTGTCTTTCATCTGCAAGTGAGTACTTTACGTTCTAATCAACTATTTCTCAATAATTTTGATATTGACTTCTGCAATTTATATTTTATTACTTTCAAGGTAGTTCTTTTAATTACTTTTGAATATAATTAATATGCAGTTTGGTTTTAGAGGAGTAAAAAAGGATTTTTTTTTTTTTTTTTTTTTTTTTTTTGCAAAATTTATTACTTAGTAATTTTATCTGGCTATGAACTGCTTTTCTACTGATTTTGTTTCCTTAATATATTTCTTGCAATAGTAAGTATGTAATTCCACATCTCTAACAAGTGAATTGCAATATTTTATATACCTTCTGATAACTATTCATACAAAATCTCATCTACATCATGTTAATCCATTTAGGTGAACAAATAAGTGTCCTTGCCAACATAAGTATTCACAAGTGTGACACATGAGAGAACTTCACAAATAGCAAAGCACTGGAAAAAGTCTACGAATAGCACAAGATACTCCGGACATGACTGCTCCAAAAGTTTATTTCAAGTTGTATATTTTAAATAAATAGACGTACAGATACAGTCAAACTTAAACATTTAATGCCATGGCTGGGATTTGAAACACGGATCTCCTGGTTTCCATCCAGTCGTTGCTACCCATTGAGCTACCATGGTGAACATGCCATCCTTACATTAAATTATCCAACTGACTCATATATTTCCCCGGTACACCACTGGGGCCTCTCGCATTCGAGATACACCGTTTGTGGACCCTTACTATTGGAAGTACTTAAGTCCCAGGCTTCATCATTAAACTCTAATAAGAGTATGTAAACATTAGTCCGTAAATCTTACGGTCTTTTCTCCCACCAAGATAATTCCCCAGAGTCTGTAACTATGAATGAGAGTGTGAAAGTGTACGTGATCTAATAATTAAAAACCAACGAATACGAGTTAACACCTTCGATATGTTCCAAAGGAGAACGGCCGCTGATATGACCATTGTAGTTAAAGGCGAGCTATAAATGTATACGTGATCTAATGATTAAAACCCAACGAATACGAGTTAACACCTTCAATATGTTCCAAAGGACAACGGCCGCCGATATGACCATTGTAGTTAAAGGCGGGGTATAAATGTGTACATGATCTAATGTTTAAAACCCAACGAATACGAGTTAACACCTTCGATATGTTCCAAAGGAGAACGACCGCCGATATGACCATTGTAGTTAAAAGCGGGGTATAAATGTGTACGTGATCTAATGATTAAAACCCAACGAATACGAGTTAACACCTTCAGTATGTTCCAAAGGAGAACGACCGCCGATATGACCATTGTAGTTAAAAGCGGGGTATAAATGTGTACGTGATCTAATGATTAAAACCCAACGAATACGAGTTAACACCTTCGATGTGTTCCAAAGGAGAACGACCGCCGATATGACCATTGTAGTTAAAAGCGGGGTATAAATGTGTACGTGATCTAATGATTAAAACCCAACGAATACGAGTTAACACCTTCGATATGTTCCAAAGGAGAACGACCGCCGATATGACCATTGCAGTTAAAGGCGAGCTATAAATGTGTACGTGATCTAATGATTAAAACCCAACGAATACGAGTTAACACCTTCGATATGTTCCAAAGGAGAACGGCTGCCGATAAGACCATTGCAGTTAAAGGCAAGGTATAAATGTGTACGTGATCTAATGATTAAAACCCAACGAATACGAGTTAACACCTTCCGATATGTTCCAAAGGAGAACGACCGCCGATATGACCATTGCAGTTAAAGGCGAGCTATAAATGTATACGTGATCTAATGATTAAAACCCAACGAATACGAGTTAACACCTTCAATATGTTCCAAAGGAGAACGGCCGCCGATATGACCATTGCAGTTAAAGGCGAGCTATAAATGTATACGTGATCTAATGATTAAAACCCAACGAATACGAGTTAACACCTTCCGATATGTTCCAAAGGAGAACGACCGCCGATATGACCATTGCAGTTAAAGGCGAGCTATAAATGTGTACGTGATCTAATGATTAAAACCCAACGAATACGAGTTAACACCTTCGATATGTTCCAAAGGGGAACGGCCGCCAATATGACCATTGCAGTTAAAGGCGAGGTATAAATGTGTACGTGATCTAATGATTAAAACCCAACGAATACGAGTTAGCACCTTCGATATGTTCCAAAGGAGAACGGCCGTCGATATGATCATTGCCGTTAAAGGCGAGGTATAAATGTGTACGTGATCTAATGACTAAAACCCAACGAATACGAGTTAACACCTTCGATATGTTAACTAATCAGTTAAAGGTGGGGTATATGTGGAAAACAAAGTTAGAAGTACTTTTAAATCACATATTACTGCTTTTGTAACTGTCTATATATATATTAGAAAATTTTGTAAACTAAGACTACTAACATTTTAACATCAACATTTATAGAACTTATAGAAACTATTGGATGTACTGGACCAGAACTAGTACTATTTGTTTGTGCAGAGATGTAACTATTCTTTAGAATATTTTATATAAAGTATTTCCAGTAACAATGGTTCCTAACATATTGAGAGGCACCAGGTTCTAAATATTCTTTTGCGAATTTTAGATATTACTGAATTTCAAATAACCTTCTCCTTTTGCTCACCTTTGTTTGTAACTTTTCTATTATGCATGGAAGTTTTAATTTATATTTGATTTCTTGGGTTTCATTAAGAAATGTTTGCTGAGTTATTAAACTCAGTTTTTACTTTCTTTTCTTCGCGAACTGTTACAAGTTAACTTAATTGAATTTACATACTGTATTATAGCTGCGATTTCAGTATCAGGGTTAACTCTCGCATTATTTGATGTATTGGGAAGTTTTAAAAGCTCCAAAAAGGGTGAGTTCGGGTCTGTAGAGTATCACTTTTATACAGTTGCAGTTGTTAATATTCATTCACAATATTTGAAAACTGTTTTAATATACTTCTTATAAAAATGTCTACAGCACTATCACTTCATTTTTCCTGCCAGTCCTTTTAATGATGGTAATTTTTTTGGCAACATTATCACTGCATTTTCTCCATTAATGATTTGCTCCATCAATGTTTTACCACAGATAATAAACATTTGACCTCACAAGTTTGTAGAATTCTTTTTCAAATCCAAACTTTTCAAATTAAAAAAAAAAAATAACAAACAATATCTACAATTAATGACATGGTTAAGGCCATAATTATTATTATCATTAATATTATTAATATTGTTACTGTTATTATTATTATTATTATCATCATCATCATCATCATCATTATTATTATTATTATTATTATTATTATTATTATTATTATTATTATTATTATTATTATTATTATTATTATTATTATTATTATTATTATTATTATTATTATTATTATTATTATTATTATTATTATTATTATTATTATTATTATTATTATTATTATTATTATTATTATTATTATTATTATTATTATTATTATTATTATTATTAAACTCATTAGGTTATTTTTGAGAAAATGTGCTGAGCAATTAAAATAAAAATTGAACAACAAAAAATATTACTAGATATTTCTGGAACAAACAGGAAATCGAATGTTCTGTAAGACAATCAAGTTGTCACTAAAATGTTCCATTTATCTCTTTATTTATTTCCGCAGACTTTTATCTCCGTGCTATGTTTATCTTCGACCGGCACCATCTGTCCCTTATCTCTCTGCGGCGCGCTATCGTAAATAATGGGTTCGCGACAATATGAGCAGTTCTTGGTTTCAGAATCTTTAGTTCGAAAATTCAAAGAACTAAACTGTTGTACTTTTTCTTTCTTATTTACATTGTTAAAAAGTGAAACATTGCGTGTTTGTAATGTTTGCCAAAAATCTGGTACTGTTCACTTCATTATACTTTCCTTTATGCATCACTTCCGTATTTTATTGATATTTACAGCAATTTGAGTGAGAAACCTCATAGTCTTATCGTAGGAAATTCAAAGTATACATTTGATTTTTGATGTATATATCTTTAAAATGCGGAAATTTAATCAAAATCCTTAAATGTATTTTTTATAAAATTCAGAGATAAAATCTAGAAAGCTATTATCTGGGTTATGTTCCTACATTCCAGGGGCGCCCAAGGAAGGCCAGAAATGTACAGCCCTGGGTCAAACTGGAAAGTGCTACGTGTGGCACAAATGTGCACCCATAGCGGAAATATTGCAGCGAAATCCACCCCGAGAGTCAGAGTTGGTCTACGCCGAGAAGTTCATCTGCGGATACAAAAAGCACACACCGTACTACTGTTGTATAGATGGCCAGCCTGAGCCACCCCGACCTGAGCCATCCCGGCCTGAGCCACCTCGGCCTCCTCCGAACCCTGACACGCCAACTTCCAGCGAAGAAGAAAAAAACATACAACAAAAGCCTCTGCTCAACCACAGAAAGAGGACGTTGATTCCCATGGAGACATGCGGCCAAACTGAGAATAAGTACATCGTGGGAGGCGAGCAGGCGAATATGGGAGAATATCCCTGGTTAGCCCTCATCCATTACAAGCACAATCGACGTAAGTACCGCCACAGAATAACAATGAACACAAAACTACTTCAAATTGGATTAAAACGGCATAAAATTAAGGATGTTTTAGTCAAGAGCCTCCGAAAGGTTTTCTGACACACAAAGTAAATGATGTACAAATAATCTCATGACCTTTTTAATTTTCAGTTTTGATTTTATACATCAAGTGTTAACTTACCCAAAAGTGCTTAGTTAAATTTTTAAACTCAATTGGTCAATTAGTTACTCCCTCATTCGTGTGGAGTAATCCAGAAGATCTTTAGGGGAAAGTTTCACCTTTGTGAGTTATAATTATAGTTGCTAATTAGTAATTAACAATTTCCTGAGATTCACGAACAACGATGTAAAACTTCAGCGGAACATCTCCTAACTCTTGCAAACGCTACATTTCTCCTTTGTATAAAACAATTTTTGGAATGCTCGAGTAGCTTTTTCAGATATTCACAGATCTTAAATCCTAAACCTTTTCCCTCTCCTTTGATTAGTTAGCTAATAACATAAAATAATCGACTTCATTCGTTGATAAAGCAACTATTTGTTGTTTTCTGAGCTAGACAGCCAAGGGGATTCTTCAGACATACTGTAGCGATTAGGATACTACCGAAATGGTCTTGGGTGGGGATTCTACGACGGCTGTTCAATAAAGAATGATCACAATTTTTTTAACAATGGGCCTTTACTCATTCTCACAATTTTAATGGTCCTTCTCAAAATAGTCTCCCCTGAATGCGATGCACTTATCCCAGCGTTTCTGCCAGTCTTCAAAGACATGCTGGAAACGACTTTTGACAGATCCTTCAAAATCGCCTCCGCAGCCTTCACCACTGCTTCTGATGATGGATAATGCCTCCCACGAAGGTGTTTCTTCAAGTTAGGGAATAGAACAAGTCACATGGGGCTAAATCCGGACTATAGGGAGGGTGAGGGATGTACTTCACGTTGATTTTTGCAAGATATTCAGCAACAACATTGGCAATATGCGACCGCGCATCCAGCCTGCTTCACGGAAATGTGGTCTTTTCGCCTGATATGGACTTGCAATGTTTTCAGGACATCCCTGTAGTATTGTCCAGTTACTGATGTGTGTGCAGGTACAACATGCTAATAAACCATTCCATGAATATCAAAGAATGAGATGACCATAACTTTCCCAGCAGAAGCAACCACTTTTGCTTTTTTTGGGGATTGGTGATGAAGGAGATTTCCACACTGAGCTTTGCTGTTTGCTCTCAGGATCAAAATCATATAGCCAAGTGTCATCAGCAGTGATTACGTTTGAAAGAAACACCGGATCTTCCTCTAACATCAACTTTAACTTCATGTTACCTTCATTGAGTGGTAGGCGATACTGAACATGTCTGAACTTGCCTGGTTCTCACAGGCGGGAACCAGGAGTACCAACAATGAAACTTCTACGGCGTGTTTGTTTCACATTAAGTTAACAGAATATAATAAGATTGATTTTTAGTGCGAAAAATTATGACCGTAAAAATTATGATCATTCTTCATTGAACAGCCCTTGTAGCTGCGATTTCCCTCTGGCCCGATATGTAAATACCTGAGTTTATTACATATCTGACATTGATGAAATTAGTTCTAGGTACTTCACCAGTTATGGAAGTACCCTTGTGACCACAATCAGAACAGAGACGTTCCGTATCGAGAATTTTTGTGGTCTGTCACTGTGACTTGGTCAACAACACTGATTCACCTGAACGTTCTGTTAATCTAAGTTCACACTTCCTAATTGCAACTGTTCCCCGCGGTCATCGAACTCCAATACTTGCGGTTCGTTCCCACTCCTTGGAGGCTACCGCTTGAATGCCCCGTACACAAAAGTGTTGTCGTTACTCTTAGATTCTCTTATGATATGAAGAAAAACGTAAAGTAATAGTAAACTCAAAGGACCCTGGAGACATTTCACCCTTCACCGTCCTGTACGACCTATCTAGTTAACTGAGTTAGATACTTCCCAACAAACAAAGGGTGATATATTACATTCACTGCACGTTCTGTAATTACCTTAGTTTCAACTGTCTTCTCTAACTATTCTTAGCTCTGCTTGTTTTATTTTATTTTTTGTTAACCGAAATTAGGATTGCAGAAAAGATAAGAAACTTAACGATTGAATAAAATACCTTTAACAGCTGATGCCTTCCTAGCAATTTTAATATTTCTCTAGATGTTCTCCGGTGGAACAGCGAGTTTGGGGAAGAGGAATGCTGAGTAATTTACAGAGACATACCCATTGTTTAAGGTTGATATTTCAGTTGAATGTTTCAGGAAATGGGCAGTTCATGTGTGGAGGAGCGCTCATCAATAAGCACTATGTGCTGACTGCGGCGCATTGTTTACACCCAGGGAAACTCTTCGGATACTCTCCGTAAGTATTATTTTCCTATGATATCCATTTTAATCGTCCAAAAGGGCATTTATACCTTGCGTTTAGAATCTTAAGATTTATTCTTAATTCAACAATCAACACTAAACTTGAAACGAAGGTTTTAAAAGTGGCATTAATTTTATTTAGTAACAAAAACAAAATGTTTCAATTTCAAAGAAGTCCTTCTTCATGGGAGTCACCTAGAAGTAAGGATCCTTATTCTTGATACTGTAGCGGCAAGGGACATAAAACTTTCGGCGCAAATAGATAACAGACGGATATTGTTTCACGGTAATAAAGAGTTTGCATAAGCAGTTCAAGATATCGCGAGATAAAGGTCTGCCGAAACAAACTAACTGAGATAAATGGAAATTTCTGGTGACATCTTGATTGATAGAAATTTTTCGGTTTATTTATTGTTCCGGAAATATCTAGAATTTCTCAATGGGGTATTTAAGAAGGCGACAACTCGCCAAGAGTCAGAAGCGGGAGTCGGAACAGGAGAGTTGTAAACAGATGTAATCAGAGCGCTGTTTGTTATTGCCATCGACCTTGGTGTTGTAGATTGTGATATGTGATGTAATTCTGCTGCTACGAAGTGTGTTTCTACGCAAATAAAGTACATTTAGAATTTCGGCAAATTGGACTTTTAATTCTGCGAACCTACAAAGTCACAATACTTAAGCAAATCTGGGTATCTTCGACATCGAAAAAGAAACACTGTTTCAGAAGTTCACCACCCAACAAAGAGGTAGTTTTTAGAAGTATCCTCTAAAAACAGTTTTTTTCCTCTCTACTCTTTATAGTTGGTAGAGAATATTTGCTTTCGAAAAAAAAAATGAATCTAGATTTTATCGGAGAATCACGATTTGAGGCTTGCTGAATAAATATATTCTTTATTAGAGAACGGTCGTGCGCATGTACCTTTATGAACAATATAACTGAATACCAAAAGTCGTCATGCCGAGCTGTGTATTAAGTTCTGCGTCTTCCAAAAATGACTCTGATATCATCTGGAGATGATTTTTTTTTTTTTTAATTTACCTCCTCCAACGTTAAGTCATATCGGACAATGAATGAAATGGGTGAAATGATGCTCAAATGAGTCCGGGGTCTATGGACCTTACAGTTACCCGACATTCGTATGTCAGGATAAGGGAAAACCCCGGCAAAAATCATATCCAGTTAACTCACCCTAACCGAGATTCGAACTCGGGACCTCTTGAACGTGAGGCAGACACGCTACCATCTATGCTACCGAGGCGGGCAATATTTGTTGTGCATTGCAACTCCGACGAGATCTTGTTCTATAATCTAGATGTTTCCTAATGTTTTGCTCTAATTGTTTTGAAAATATGTTTTTGTTTTAGATACATTATAAGAATGATCAGCAAATACAAAAAGAAAAATTAAAGCTTTTAGTGATAAAAATCCGGGCCGTTTATTGTTTCTTATACTCGTCAAAAGCAACACTTCACCACCTGTGAAGGAGCTGTTATTTGCAGATGACTTCACCCCCTCTGTAGGGAGAACTCCCTCACTAATTCAGCACTTGTTCAGGCGACACTAGAGAACCACCCCATCTGAGCAATTCTCGCTGATCGTAATCTGTCAAACGTGAGGTCCAAAACCATATACTATGTGCGCGCGATAAGAAGAGCGATCGGGTTCCAAGTCCTCATTCGGTAAGTTTCGTTTAACTCCGTAAACATAGATGACAACTTTGAAATTTGAAATGCATTATACACTGACCTCTAGTGGCTAATACGCTAAGCTTTATCATGTCCGCCATATTTCGTTTGGATCAATCTGTAGGTTAATTAGCTAACCAGTTTACAATTAGAATTAGAACTTCAGTTCGTCCTTGGCAACATATACATGTTATGAGACACGTCAAAATGTATAAATACAGCATATACATAAAGTCAAATTGATTACATACAATATACACAGTAAGCAGCTTTTCTATGGTTTCATGTGGTATTTACATAGACTAATTTAGTACAAGAAATGTCATAATATGAATATTGTAGTTTTGTAAATGTACTATGCTCCCAGTGCTCATTTATGTGATTATAGCTCTAAACATTCATTAACCGTATAAAAACAATGTGCATACAAAAACTTCTTAACCTTATTCTTAAAGTGTTTTAATGATGCAGCTTGTTTAAATGAATTTGGAAGTTTATTATATAACATTATCACTTTGTAGTTAAAGCTTCCTTCATAAAGGCTCGTTTGGTGCGCTCGAATTGCCAGTTTATCCTTGTTACGAGTGTGGTACATCAGCATTTACTTGAAAGTGATTTATATTTGTATGAACATTTGTGGATGTTATGGCTCTCGAAAGGGGACACATTATTATTCGTCTACCTCCGTATAACTGTGATCTGAATGCAATTGAGCTGGCGTGGGCAAAACTAAGGAATGTTTTCAGAGGATGAAACGTTACTTGTGATATCTTCGCTTATCTTACACGCTATTTTGCTGAACTGTGTTTTTCAAGGTTGACCACACTGCAGAAACAAAAGAGCGTTAGCTCTCACTTCTTCCCCTCTGTCTGCACCACACCGGAAATCCAGCGATCAACTTATTTTGCACGTACTGTATTTTCATCTTATGATATATGAAATTCCAGGATATCTTAAAATAACAAGGTGATTAAAGTTCGCTCCGTAGCTCAGTAGGCAGAGATCCCGCCTGCCGTGCGAGGGGTCACGGATTCGATTCCTGGCTGGGGGTGAATTATTCCCTAGCTTCCTCACAGTCTGGAAGTATGTTGTGAGCGTGATCTAATTATAAAACAAGAGAGAGAGAGAGAGAGAGAGAGAGAGAGAGAGAGAGAGAGAGAGAGAGAGAGAGAGAGAGAGAGAGAGAGAGAAAGCCAAAGTACCTGCAGCCCAACGGTTACGAACACCATTGCCAATAGGCGATATGTTCTAAAGGAGAACTGCCGCCGATATAACCGTTCCAGTTAAAGGCGGGGGTTTTGTTCAATGGAACAAAAACCGTTGTTAAAGTTACCAAAACTGTCAACATTTTGGGGTTAGCATTTGACTCGACGTTAAGCTTGATGAAGAAAAGTAACCGAATTAAGAAGATTAAATTTTCTAAGAGCTCTGACACATATAAATAAATATAAGTACTAACGTACATTTACGAACCTGCCAAGCACTTACGAGTGGGGACCCAAAAGAAACCGGATTGTTGTCATAAAAACTTTATTGGTGAATCTTTTTACAAAATTACTTCAGTCACCTTCAAAATACTCTCCATTACATGTGATGCACTTGTCAAGTCTCTTTTCCCACTGTTGGAAGCATGTTTGGAACTCTCAAGTTTGATATTGTCCAGTGCCCTTTGCGAAGCTGTTTCTACCGCCTCCACATTGTCATAACGCTCCCCTTTAGCGTTTTTCTCATTCATGGAAATAGGAAAAAGTCGCGCGGCGCTAGATCCGGCGAATACGGAGCGTGGGGAACGACAGACCACCTCTGAGATGCCAAATAGCGAGTCACTCGTAAGGCCGTGTGTGCTGGAGCGTTGTCGTGATGCAGAAACCAGTCACCTGATCGCCAAAGTTCCGGGTGTTTCCTCCTCACGTCCTCTCGCAGACGCCTTAAAACATCCAAGTAAAAGTGCTGGTTAACAGTCTGGCCAGGGGGTACGAATTCCTGATGCACAATTCCACGAACATCAAAAACGACAGTGATCATCGTCTTCAAATTTGACCTCACTTGCCTTGCTTTTTTTGGTCTGGGAGAGTTGGGAGTCGTCCACTGGCTTGACGCTTGCTTGGTTTCTGGGTTATACCCCTAACACCAACTCTCATCCCCTGTAATGACTTTGTTCAAGAAGTTTAGATCACGTGCAATCTCTGTTTTCAAGTCCTGACACACATTCATGCGGATGGTTTTGTGCTCTTGTGTGAGAAGGCGCGGAACAAATTTAGCAGCAACACGTCTCATGTGCAAATCCTTCCTCAAAATCCGGTGGCATGAGCTCCAACTGACTCCTGTCGCTGCTGAAATTTGGTCGATCGTTTGGCGACGATCCTCGTTGATCTTTTGGCGGACCTTTTCAATGTTCTCCTCATTTCACGATGTTGAAGGGCGTCCAGAAAGAGCTTGGTCTTCAACACACATCTCACCACGTTTAAAGCGCCCAAACCACTCGAAAACCTGTGTGCGGCTCATAGCGTCCTTCTGGAAAGCTTCCTGAAGCATTTGGTGTGTCTCCGTTGCAGTTTTTTTAAGCAGGAAACAAAACTTCACACACACTCTTTGTTCTTTCAAAGTTGCCATAACGACTTCGCAGAGGTAACGCACCAACAGTCAGAGAAACACAATACCACACTTGCACGTTCAGCTCTACTCTGACGCCGTCTGCACAGTTGTTTCATGAAGGTCTCTACTAACACCATCTAGCGTGAGAACCCTGCACTACGTCTACGAGTGGCAGCGCCCTCGGAGTCCGGTTTCTTTTGGACCCTCCCCCCTCTCGTATTATAACAAAATTGCGCTTTTATGCTCAGGTACGTATGGAGCTTTAAAGCTACTAAATACGAGTATGAGTAAGACAAAAGCAATAGGATCTATCTACCTCATAAGTCTATTGACCCTTCTTCTCTGACAGATACAACGAAAATCTCAAAACAAAGCCACAACAGCCTCATTTTACCTTAAAATAAGAGCGTACACGAAGAATTGTCCGTAAATTGCTCTACTAATGCCAGTGATATTTCACTAATTACCATCATGGAAAAATCTCTTCCTCAACTTCTCTTGGATCTTACGAACTTTCAAAACTCTCTCACAGAAATCACTTATATCTCAACAAATGATTTGAGGCCTCCTCTTTCTGGTGCACTGTATTACTGGAAAACAAATCCAAATTCCCTGAAATAAAAATTAGCCGCTAAATATTTGTGCATTCCACCTGCAAGAATTTTCTTTGAAAGACTATTTAGCAAAGCAGCACTTATATGTGACAGAAAAAGAACTAGACTTGACCCCGAAAGAATGAAAATGCTAGTATATAAAACAAAAACTTACAAACGTGGACTGCTTTTGTTTTAAGCATCTAATGCAGACACCAAAATCGAAAAATCGACTTGACTTATGAGATCGCCTAATAGATTGTATGTAATGGGCATTGACAGGGACATGGTACGACTGGGAGAGTATAATCTTGCAACGGATCCTGACGCCGAACATGGAAGGGAAGGACGGTTGATAGAAGCAGATCCTGTCATAGACTTTATGATCGAAGGAACAGTCATGCATGAAGACTACCAGCCTGTCAATAACCATCAGTTTCACGATATTGGCCTCATACGCCTGAAGGGCGAAGCACCAGGTAAGAACTGCCATAATAAGTGCTACAGCATAGTACTTTAAGCCGTACATAGTATACTAATTAAGACGAAACGCTATTTGTTAAATAAAAGATTCATTTTAATGATAATACGAAGGCTGTTCAAAAAAGAATGATCTTTTTTTTTTTTTTTTTTTTTTTTTTTTTTTTTTGACAACGTACCTTTACTCATCCTCATAATTTTGATGGTCCTTCTCAAAATAGTCTCCCCTGAATGCGATACACTTATCCCAGCGTTTCTGCCAGTCTTCAAAGACATGCTGGAAACCATTATTTGAGAGATCCTTCCAAATCGCCTCCGCAGCCTTCACCACTGCTTCTGATGATGGATAATGCCTCCCACGAAGGCGTTTCTTCAAGTTAGGGAATAGAAAAAAGTCAGATGGGGCTAAATCCGGACTATAGGGAGGGTGAGGGGTGCACTTCACGTTGATTTTTGCAAGATATTCAACAATGGCAATATGCGGCCGCGCATTATCGTGGTGTAGCATCCAGCCTGCTTCATGGAAATGTGATCTTTTGTGCATGATATGGACTTGCAATGTTTTCAGGACATCCCTGTAATATTGTCAAGTTACTGATGTGTGTGCAAGTACAATCGGCTGATAAGCCATTCCATGAATATCAAAGAATGAGATGGGCATAACTTTCCCAGCAGAAGTAACCACTTTTGTTTTTTGGGGGTTGGTGATGAAGGAGATTTCCACACTGAGCTTTGCTGTTTGCTCTTAGGATCAAAATGATGTAGCCAAGTTTCATCAGCAGTAATTACGTTTGAAAGAAACTCCGGATCTTCCTCTAACATCAACTTTAACTGCATGTTACGTCCATTGCAGCGGTGGGCGATACTGAACATGTCTGAACTTGCCTGGTTCTCACAGGCGGAAACCAGGTGTATCAACAATGAAACTACTACGGCGTGTTTGTTTCACATTAAGCTAACAGAATATAATAAGTTTGAATTGAAGTGCGAAAAATTATGACCGTAAAAATTATGATCATTCTTTATTGAACAACTGTCATACTTCACTAAAATCTGCACAAACCTAGGTATAAACAATTCCCTCTGAAACAGAATCAGTCTAATGCTCACGATCTTCTTTGGGTTAGACAACCTTTCAACTTAGACGTACATATTCCCGGTGATAGATGTTCTACTTCCTCATATTGCCTTTAATGTTTGCTATGAAATAGACATTGACGTCGCCATGTAAGAGGTCAAGGTGTCAGTATTGGCGATCTGTAACCATTATTCCTGACATGTATAAACTTATTAATTTTCACGTTCCTAGTGACTAAACCTACGAGTTGATTGTTTATCTCTTCGTCAGTTATGGATGGTTATCTTCAATTTGTAAAAACTAATCTTATTAAATAAAAACAACAAAATATCAGATAAATGAGGCACAAAGTAATTTTACCTCATCGTCCCAAGTGTGACTCGTTATTCAGATCATTAAACATAATATCTTTCAAGCAGATTTCCTAAATGAGCTCTGTTATTGAAATAAGCAAACAAAAATGGTTTATAAAGAGGCCTCTCAGCAAAATTAAATGGGTTTACACCTCAATATAGAATGGTACGCTGAAAAGCAAAGCAGTTACAGTGCGTCCCAAAGTAAACAATCCATTTCCATATTCAACATTCTTTAAACTGAACTTCCCAAATGGCACATGCTAATCTTCTATATATTCGTTATCGAGTGTTGGGGGTCTCAGTGCTCTGCAATAATACCTAATTCAATAAGAAGTATAGAAGTATGTATTCATTTTCAGAAACGAGATACGTGAAACCTATCTGCCTGCCCACTCCGGAAGTCGATAGCGAGATTGTCGACTCAGACGACTATCTGCAAGTCGCTGGATGGGGAAATACAGAATATGGTGAGTGTGCTGCTGATGATATATTGTAATTTATACCCATTAACCAATAACCAAAATAAGCTACATTGTATTAAAAGCTCGTTCCCTATCAAAACCAAGCAGCATGCAACTATTTAGCGTTCTATATCATTTACTGACACTGAGTAGTTCTTTTTTTAATTGTATTCACTAACTCTCTCTATTGTCCTGTACACACTGTTCTTCTTCTTCATTGTATAGGCTTCAACGCTATTCAGCTCATTCTGCTGAGGCTATCCTTTCTTTGGTCCATCCAGTTTTCTTTTCCCTTGAATATCCTATTGTTCAAATGCGACTTTCCATTTTCTTTAGGCATTCATTACGCTATTTATTTCCTTGGCAGTGTTTAATTTACACCAAAACAAATCAACATCTGCAAGAAACAAAAGCAAACAAACTATAAAGAGCAGAAATGAGCTTCTTGTGATCTATAATGAAACACAGAGTGAACAAAAGCATCAATATATAGCCGCTTTTAGAAACGGTTAATATATAAGAGAAACAGAGAATAACTCGGGAATGGACATTGCGAAAAACATTTTATTTCAGATAAATTGTTCCTTAAAGAGATTTACATGTTTACGAAGTAAAGTTTGTGTATCTCATAAAGTTTACCCATTATGCAAATGCCGTTCAGAATGAAAAGATCTGCACATACCATTCCAAGAAATTTCAAGATACATCTTAATCAAAATCGTATGAGATATTTTAAGGAAATCAAAAATAACAAAATGTTTTCCATACAAAAGATAGTTTGAGGTAGGGGGACTTTTCTGAAAGGGTTAGTGTTGCATCCTGGCAAGATTGCCATCTTAAACACCAAGCTTGATATTATTTGTGAGTTTCTTCATAGACGCAGAGTTCTCTTAAAATGTTTCTTAATTCAGAGGACCTCAAAACCTGAATTTATGGTAAAAAGAACTGTATCTATATATCGAATTGCTGGACGAAATTACTTTTCTACTTCTCGACTCGTTATGTAGTTTTACAGCTGTTCTACATATCAGTTCTACAACGGAAAATGGTTACTGTTATAACCAGAGCTAAGAAGTTCGTACCAATTTCCTTGAGCAGTGTAAGAGCGGCCAGGAATGGCTATACCATGCAGCACTACTACAGATAGACCGCGAACAAAGTGTAGTCGGTGTACGCATGCGCGAGCACAGTCCTCAAATCACGCCTCCAGCTGCATTTTGTTCCTGGTTTATCTATAGCAAGGGCAAGGTTCATCGTAGAATGCAACTTATTACCACAAAACATGTGTAACTACATGACACAGAGCACGTTGGTAGGAAGGAAGACATTCGAATATCATCTTTGTTGTACTTCAAATATGAGCAACTAAATTTGGTGTACAACGATTGTATATTTTCTAGAAGTGTACTTATTCATGATCTCATTTACTTCATTATTTACATTTACATTTCAGTGGGATACTTCAGCAAACATGGAAAAAAAGAGAAGCCAGATCGAGAAACTAAATTAGCTGAAATCATTAACAAGTTTCCAACAGATTATCAATCAACTAAATCTTTTTTTACGGGACATAGAATGAGTTTTTCATTTGAAAGGTTTCAGAGGTACATTATTGTTTTTAGTAATACGGCCGCAGATGAGTAAATATATAGTAAAATTCTTCCTTTGGCATTTTGTCTAGTAAGAATCTTCAGATATTTAAGAAATTAATTTTATTATTTGGATATTATTTTACATTCGATCAGGAAATGTTACAATCCACGTTATAATTGCTAGGGTGTTGCCAGAATGTGCCTATTTAAATAATGAGATCAGCCAGAGATAAACTCGTATGTACCATATAAGTATTAGTATGCTGTACATAATGATCTAAGTAGTTGTGCATTTACGAATGTCTAATAAATCATTTTTTCCTCTGGGCAACCGGTTTCAATGCCTCTCCGCTGTAAGGTTTTAATCTATGATTTGTTTGGATGCCGGGAGAGGGTCGGTCGCAACCTGCATAGGGAACGGCGAGCGGTACGAACTTCCTAGTCATGGTTATAACGTTTAAGTAGATACACAGGAATACACTAGTTTACTCTTAAACAGATACATCGTAAAAGGCTAAAAGTAACACAAATTTTATTTGAAGCCAATTAGGTACTACATTTCAAGAAAGTAAATGTACAGTTTCCGCAAGGCGTTCTTATACTAGAGGGTATGAAAACTGAATTGGCCATGTTCGTATAATGTCGTGGTCGCCGTTTTAATCTGTTGCTCACCTCGTGGATTTCTGGGGCTATATATTAACCCAATATGCCAAAGGATTTACTAAATATCAGAAAGCATGTAGAAATTCCCTTTCAGCTGAGCTATTACCTACATTGCGCTGGAGACTATGCAAGAAAACGGAGAATCCTTGGAATTAGGATTTTAACAGATCTAATATCGATGTTGTGTAGAAGGCACGTTCGATCAACTGTTCTCGTAGCTCAATGGCAAAACTTAAGCTGCGACAAGCGCCACGAGCGCTAACTTGTGCGCATAGCCTTTATCTCCAGTTCTTTTTGCTTTGTTAGACTCCGTAACGAATTAACTTACAACTGTGTTCCTGCAGCTAAGCTAACTCCACATGGCGTTGAATAATATCAAAGAAAATAGAAAACACGTGGAATAGTGGTTTTAATAGAACCAACATCTAAATTTGCAAATGTATAAGCGGCACCGTAGCAACGGCTCTCGTAGCTCAGTGAAACAACGCACGGTGTATGAAGAGGACCGAGAGTTCATGGTTCGAACTCCCAACATTGTTACTCAGTAACAACCTACTTACAAATTTTCTCTTACGGCTATGTTAATACTATATGGCATTGGAAGATATGCAAGAAGGGGAAAACACGTGGTACGACTGTTTTCAAAGAACCACCGCCACCTATGTTCTATATAACTTACGTGTTTTTCATACCCTCTAGTAACGGAACGTCTGAATGATACCGACCCGCGGAAAGTACATTTACTTCCTTGAAAGAGTACATATTTTACTTATTACTCGACAAAGCGTTGAGGCGTATCGATCTTCAGGTGACCAGCGCTGTGATCTTCTTTTATCGGGGCTTATCTATTCGATTAGAAGAGTGAAATATAAGTAAATTGATGTACAGTAAGTTACGAAACACAAATAGAGGATTGGAAGCTGCCTGTGATATGTTTTCTCGCGCCTGCCGATATACACGGGCTGTTCAATAAAGAATGATCACAATTTTTTTTTTTTTGAGAACGTACCTTTACTCATAATAATTTTGATGGTCCTTCTCAAAATAGTCTCCTCTGAATGTGATGTACTTGTCCCAGCGTTTCTGCCAGTCTTAAAAGACATGCTGGACACCATTTTTTGAGAGATCCTTCAAAATCGCCTCCGCAGCCTTCACCACTGCTTCTGATGATGGATAATGCCTCCCACGAAGGCGTTTCTTCAAGTTAGGGAATAGAAAAAAGTCACATGGGGCTAAACCCGGACTATAGGGAGGGTGAGGGATGCACTTCACGTTGATTTTTGTAAGATATTCAGCAACAACATTGGCAATATGCGGCCGCGCATTATCGTGGTGCAGCATCCAGCCTGCTTCTCGGAAATGTGGTCTTTTGCGCCTGATATGGACTTGCAATGTTTTCAGGACATCCCTGTAGTATTGTCCAGTTACTGATGTGTGTGCAGGTACAACATGCTGATAAACCACTCCATGAATATCAAAGAATGAGATGACCATAACTTTCCCAGCAGAAGCAACCACTTTTGCTTTTTGGGGGTTGGTGATGAAGGAGATTTCCACACTGAGCTTTGCTATTTGCTCTCAGGATCAAAATGATGTAACCAAGTTTCATCAGCAGTGATTACGTTTGAAAGAAACTCCGGATCTTCCTCTAACATCAACTTTAACTGCATATTACCTCCATTGCAGCGATAGGCGATACGAACATGTCTGAACTTGCCTGGCTCTCACAGACGGGAACCAGGAGTACCAACAATGAAACTGGTACGGCGTATTTGTTTCACATTAAGCTAACATAATATAGTGAGATTGAATTTTAGTGCGAAATATGTTCGTAAAAAATTACGATCATGCTTTATTGAACAGCCCTCGCATGACACATTGCTGTCCAGAAGACATGATTATATCTGAACTGGACTCGCCGTGTATGTGCGATAAGCTGAGGTAAACATCTCTGTGTTGTGAATTTTTCCCAATACGCCTTCTCGCTTTGCCATATAGTAACTATGCTTCATCGTATGACATATCGGCTTATACAAATTCAATAAGGATGAAGAGCAATTCAAAGGTTCCTCAATTAATGGGCAATGGCGTGATTCCTCTGACAGAATCACACTGTCAGACCACCCATTTGGAAGTTGTATCACTTTGGGGAAATTTTCCTTCTTTTAAGTCACATATGACGATGAACGAAATGGGTGAAAGGATGCTAAAATGAGCTTAGAGTTACCTGACATTCATCTTTCAACATAAGGGAAAATCCCGGGACTCACTCCGGACTCTAGAATGTGAGGAAAGTTCCGGTGCCTCAATTACCTGTTTTGTGGAAACTGTTTCGTCATTTAAGATACTAAACAAAATCGCTCTAATGATTTTGATTCAAACCTGTTTGAGTTATTTACTGACAAATAAAATTATATCAGAATTTCTCCAGAACAGCTTTAAGTGGCTCTTAGTTTTCCACAATGTAAGCCCTGAAAGATGGATAAAGGCTTACTGCACCAAAAATTTCAAATCTCGTTGAAACACACAAATAGTAAATGAGCTTCTTGTGGTATCAGTTTTAATTTTCAAATACTCGTAGTTTTTAAAGCGTCGCGGGACTATTCATTTTTTTCTCGTCGACATTCGAGAATGATGATTTTTTGTCATCATAGACAAATTCTGCTTTTATTAAATCAACAACAACAACAATAATAATAATAATAATAATAATAATAATAATAATAATAATAATAATAATAATAATAATAATAATAATAATAATAATAATAATAATAATAATAATAATAATAATAATAATAATAATAATAATAATAATAATAATAATAATAATAATAATAATAATAATAATAATGATAATGATAATGATAATAATAATAATAATAATAATGATAATGATAATGATAATAATAATGATAATAATAATAATGATAATAATAATAATAATAATAATAATAATAATAATAATAATAATAATAATAACAATAACAATAACAATAATAATAATAATAATAATAATAATAATAATAATAATAATAATAATAATAATAATAATAATAATAATAATAATAATAATAATAATAATAATAATAATCCTGACACATGGGCTTTTTCGGGGGTTTCCCGGGTCACAAGGCAAATGCTGCGTAGGTTAGTTATATCTCCCAAATTTCCTGCTCCATCATCTCTCATCTGGTAGTCTCTTTCGGGGTTCCCGTAAGGGAGGGGATCTGTCCCCTTCAGCTGACGTGGTGCAGGCGCTGCGGACGCCTAGCACCCGTGGTACCTCTGACGTTACTAGAGGAACCTCGGGCCGAACTGTCGAGCCCCTCCCGTCGGAGAGTAGTTCGGACTGGGTTGGACTCGAGGGGTCAGTGGTTCCTGATACCCACGGGGAATTGGGTACCCCCAGGCAGGGTACGGCCGCCCGGAGGGGGTAGAGTGTTGCCTAAGAAGTCCCGGGTACTAGCCTGCAGAGCTAGTAGAAGGTGTGCTAGATCACCAGGCGGCCCCATCGAGGCTATTCGGTATTCTTCCCTGCGGGGTGAACGCGTGAAAGTGGCGTATCCACTTTCATCCCGTCTTGACGTTGAAAACGGAGGGGGGCTTTTTAAGAAATCACGTATTGCCCTATGGAAAGAGCACCGGAGTATCCATCGCTCCCTGTTTGAAGGAGGCCAAGGTCTCAGGACCTACGGGTCCTAGATTGATTGGGTAGAACCTCTGCACTTAACTAACAAGTCTCTTTCAGGGTAGAAATATTGGCAGGTTTCTCGGTGTTGCATGGCAGGATGATATTATATCGGAAAAACTTTCGCCTCCGATCTGATGGGGCCGTTTCCGGACCACAATGGCGTGGGATGCTAGTTGTAGTGGCTGCCGGGGAGTTTGCAACTGGTAAAGTGTAGGGACCCTGCCCTCAATCTCCTGTCGCCTTATCCTACCTCACTGGGGTGCTCCACTTGGGGGCACAAATCCCTCAAAATATGCATTTTCCATGACATTTCTTTGGGTGTGCAAAGTTAACCAAATGTTTACTTCTGTTTGTAATTTTCAGGAAGTCGAAGTTCGGTGCTGTTGAAGATAGTAATCCCAACTGAAGATTTCAAGACATGTGCCCAAAAATACAGTTATTTGGGTAGAAATGTATCGACTAACCAACTGTGTGCAGGTATGCAGGGTAAGGATTCGTGCCAGGGCGACTCTGGAGGTCCTCTCATGGGGGTAGGAAGATACTCCGACTACAAAAACACGCGCTTCTTTGCTGTTGGTCTGGTCTCCTATGGGCATGTGGAATGTGGTCTACATGATATCCCAGGAGTGTACACCAGAGTTATGCCTTATGTCAGCTGGATATTGGACCATATGGAGCCCTGATTTCGTCCACTTTCTCACTGCTACAGTTTTCACGCCGTTCCCCATAACATATTAGAAAAGGCACAAACGACACTACAACTAGAAGCTTGGTAACGGCTGTATTTGGAAGATTTCAGAGATCTTACAACTACCTAGCCCACATTTATGTTGTGTTCATCTCAGTCGTACACAACGTAAGCTTTGTTTGCTGCGGGTTCTCAACTTAAATACGAGGTACGTCCAGAAAGTAAGTTCCGTTTGGTCATAAAATTAAATTGTTTACAGGCACAGAAAAATTATTGCACAAAATTCCACAACTCTTAAAATACTTTTCCACATAACTGCCGAAATTTTGCAGGCATTTGTCATAGCGAGGCACAAGTTTTTGTATACCTTCTTCATAGAGGTTTACCGCCTGTGTCTTCAACCAGTTGGAAACATTTTCTTTCTGCTCTTCGTCATTGTTGAAGTGTTGATCGCCAAGGAAATATTTGAGATGCAAAAACAGATGAAAGTCGCTAGGAGCGAGGTCAGAGCTGTACGGGGGGTGGTCAAACACATCCCAGCCAAATCCCTGTAGCATGTTTTTCGTCGCATTTGCAGTGTTTGTTCGTGCGTTGTCGTGAAGTAACACAGCACATTTTGACATCGCAAATTTGCCGATAAATTTCAATTTGTGTCACTTTCCTGGCATTCAGAAAACAAATCACAGATCTGATTTCCCAAGCGGCGGGATTTTCAATCAACACCGATATTGTAAACAAGCACAACAAAGCGTACGTGGCTGACAGCGATCTCACAATGGCGCAAGTTTCTTCTCCTTGATACACAGCGTCTACCGCGCATGTGCAGAACTGCGATCGCAGCACTGTAGCTGAGATAAATTGAAACAGAGCTTACTTTCTGGACGCCCCTTGTATATTCAAGTTAATTAAGGGCGTGCACTAACCTGCTCCAGGTTAAATCAATTACATAAACCTCTAATTTCTGGTACTAGCTATAAACAGTGAGAATATAAGATGAAATTTTCCAAGTTGGTGAGATGGTTCATGTTTCATGTGCTATGTTAAAACCTTGCTGAATCATGCATTAAAACATGTAATATAATAAAATTTTAAAATGTTTCTCGCAGTCATTTATGTTAATATTCTGACCCAATCAGCAATAGTTTTCTATCCAAGGACAGGTCCTTAGCTCTAAATCTAGTCTTGTACATGTACATTATCACATGATATAGATTCCTATCACGAAAACAGATTTCCATATTCACTATACCTTGATAACGAAATTAAGGGATGCAATGAATAAAGAACCGTAATGGATTTTAAAGGAACGTGGAATATGTGTTAAAACGCGAGCAGGTGCAGCTGGGGTGAGGAGTTGAGCTGGGAGTAACCGGGTTCTTAGCAAGGAGTCTAAGTTAGTTTGAAAAGGCATTCTTCGGACCCTTACTAATGGCATTACCGAGACTAACAACACTGGGCAACAATGAAAATGTTTTCGGGCTTAAAAATAGTGAATTTACATGTATTTACATCTGCTGAATTAAAATATCACCATAAAAATGATAGATTAGCTCTTGTTTTGAAGATAAAGTGACATTTAAAGTTTTTAGAGTGAAGATTTTAAATTTGGAGGGATTTTCTTTGTGAGTTGGCACATATGTCAAATAACAACACAAACAGAGAGAAATTTTGGAAATTAAGTGATGCAAAAGTTAAGGAAGGCATTTTTGTCGGATCACAGATAAGAGTACTTGTAAAGGATCCTGCATTTGACCAAATTTTGGAGGGGAAAGAAAAGGAAGCTTGGGAAGCCTTCAAGGGTGTTGTTCATGGATTTTTAGGCAACAAAAGAGATGGCAACTACAAGCATTTGGTGGCAGTGCTTCTGCAAAAATACCGTAACCTTGGATGCAAAAACATGTCCCTTACCACTCCCACCTAGACTTTTTCCCTCCTAGTTGTGGAGCTGTTAGTGATGAACATGGAGAGAGATTCCATTAGGACATTTCTGTTATGGAACAAAGATATCAGGGCCGTTGGAATGACGTAATGTTTGGTTTTGTATAGGGATTCTGCGGAACTCCATAACAAGAGGCAAGCTGAAAGACGACGAAGTGAATAGGCCACCACATGATTCTCTTCAGACACGACTATCTGCCAAGTATTTTTCCAGCAATTTAGAACTATTAGCATGTAATTACCAGTCAAAAGTGAAATGGACTTTCATTGTTGTTAGCACGTACGTAATTAAAATGTATCCTTTTCTCTCAGTCCGTTAATATGTAATACTTCCACCTTGTGTATATCATAGAAACTAGAGCTAATAAAAATTTGTCATTGTCATATTTGTTTTCTCAACTCAAAATTAGTAGGAATTGCCTCATGAAGTGCTCGAAACATGTTGCCCAGTGTAATCACAATGGACAAAAGAGTCACAAAAGGAATTTTGGTGTGAATTAAGACAGGCTTCGAGAGGTGAAAGTCGAACGCAGCTGCAATGAGGAAGACACAACCCTTTTTTTTTTTTTTAAATTTACGTCCTCCAACGTTAAGTCATATTGGACGGTGAATGAATTGGGTGAAATGATGCTCAAATGAGTCCAGGGTATATGGAGCTTAGAGTTACCCGACATTCGTCTTGAAGAATAAGGGAAACCCCCGGAAAAACCTTATCCAGGTAACTCACCCTGACCGAGATTCCTTTGGCGGTTCATTAAGAAAGACAACTGGTTCTGTCTTGGGCGAAGATAGACGAGAACCGAGGAAAAAGGGTATCTATCGATTCCTACGTAAATAACGAAATAAGTGTTATCGCGTAATATGTATTTTACATACGGTAACTCTAAACAGTGATTTATTGGTATCCCTTAGTCGGCAACTTCGCGATTGATGTGATTATAAAAAGAAGCAGTCGTTAAACTAGTGTCATTAGAACCATCCTTACTGCCATACATATCCACGCATACCCTTTGACGGAACTCTTTGCTCTACCCTGAGGATAGGCCACACTGCTTCAAAATTTACAACGTAAGAATAAGCTGCATCAAACCAGCGACCAATGCGTGCAGCAGCCTTTTCCAGTGTATAAGCAGTCGATGTGAAAAGAACTTGCACCAACCTTCTAGTGAGTCCTTAGCCCAATCTCACAATTTCAATGCCATAGTCGGATCTCCCGTCTCCGTCCGGTTGCTCTGCACTACCTAACTGCTATGACAAAATGCCAGCATGACATTAAATTCTCCAACTGACTGGGATTATTCCGGATTAACCACTTCGAGTTCTCACATACACGTGGGATACATACCTTAACGGTAACTTCCAACGTGTAAGTACTTTAAGTCCCGAACTTTGTAGTTCAGACCAGTACTTCTCAAATTCTTCTGACTCAAGGAACCCGTTATCATCTAACAACTTGTTCGTGGATCCCCATACTTTGTCAACTCAATTTATATGAAGCAGTCGACTTTTGGTTGAATTTTATAATTGGAATTTAAATAATTACTTAAGATATATTTTTGTTAAGAAGTTTTTGTTATGTTAAGTAAAACGTATGTAGTTCGTCACAGAGCAGATAACTGACTCAGTAAATACAATTCTATGCTTTCTATTGTTTTAATTCAACATTATAACTTGACTTAATGGGCACTCCTGCCATCCCCTTGCGGACACCCGAGGATCCGCGGACCACACTTCGAGAAACACTGGCTTAGACCACGGCTAGGACAATTAGTGGACATTAATATTAATTATCTCTATTTTTACATTCACGCACCACCATATGCTTGCTGAGTCATAATTGCAATTAAGGAAATTTTCACGTCCAGTACTACTTGCTGATACGCAAGTTTTCTTACAATGGAAGCTGTCAGTTCGAATCCTATTTCTTGTATTTTTATATCGCATTGAATAATATAATTTCAAAATCTTCTGTCAATACAAAGGATATCCCTAATGTATGAAAGAGGATCGTTCCGTTTTCAGAACTACTGGAAAGAAATATTTTAAATAAGGACCAAGGAACACCCATTCTTTTGAAATCAGCATAAACCGCACCGTTTTCATTCTTTTACCAGTTTAACAGTGTATTAAATGATTTCTTAAGAGGACTGATCAACAAAGACTGAGACTGACTTTTTTCCACAGATGTTTATTAATGCAATTCAATGTTTACGTGATCTTTTTCAAAGTAGTACTGCAATGAATTTTATATAGCGTCTCTGCCAGTCCTTCAACACGTGCTGCAGACCATTCTTTGTCAGGTCCTTGAGAATTGCCTCACTTTTCTTGAGCATGCTTTAGGGTTCTCAAATCGAATATCCCTAAGCTTTGCCTTTAGTGATGGAAATAGAAAAGTCACAGGATGCAAGATCGGGGTTATAAGCTGGATGTGGTACAAGGATAATGTTGAATCGAGCCACAAACTGCATGGCTTTATTTGCGACGTGAAGCCATGCATTGTCATGATGAAGTCACCACCCATTCCGAGAAAACTCTATGCTTCCTCAGTGTAGCCAGTACTGACATGTAGTATACTGCTGTAATAGTAGTGTGAGGGGGAACTGCATTCCATTACAGTCAACAAATGTGATCACCATCACTTTCCCTGCAGATGGAACAACTTTTGCCTTTTCTGGTGTTGGAGAACTTGGCAATTTCCACACTGTGCTGGTTTGTTTTCCTTCAGGATCGTAATGATACAGCCATGACTCATCACTGGTGATAATCGAAGCTTAGGGGTATTCGATTTGAGAACTCTGAAGCATGCTCAAGAAAAGTGAGGCGATTCTCGAGAACCTGACAAAGAATGGTCTGCAGCACGCCTTCAAGGACTGGAACAGACGCTATAAAAAGTACATTGAAGTAGAAGGGGACTACTTTGAAAAAGATCACGTAAACATTGAATTACAGTAATAAACATCTGAGAAGAAAATCAGTCTCAGTCTTTGTTGATCAGTCCTCGTATCTTGATTTTACCTGGGTCATATTTAACCTCTCATAATGCCGAAGTAAATTAGATAAAGGAGTTTCGTAATAATTGCAGCATTAAATTGGATTAATAATTTTATAACGTAAATGAAGGAAATTCAGTAAATATTAATTTATATATGGTGAACCACATTTATATAATGGGTTAAATTCGAGTTATAAGTCAATTGGTGCTTCAATATCCTTTTACAACCACTGGAAAGCTAATAGTTTCCTCCCTAAACTACTGTGTAACTTTCGTTGCATGAATGATAAATAAAAGATACCAATGTATAGGATTAAGTTCTTTCATGTACAAGAAGATGATACATATCTTGGTAGATCATCCCATCAATACAGATTGCTGAAACCTTCCTCAAATCTGTTAAGAACTGCAAGGAAATCTCCCGGCAAATGTCACGTATCTCAGGCTTCTCTACTCAACTGCAACCATCGAAATGCTATGCTGCCATCTATGATAAACAGAAGAATTAGCAGGCCAAGTTGAAAGTTCTCTCGGCAATATGGACGATATACCTGTCTCTCAAAAAACACATCCCTTTATCCTATGACAGTCGGGAATGCACCTAACAAATCAGTTCGGCGACTAAGGAAGGTATTAATATGGCTTAAGTTTAGGGAATGTCAGGAGTGTAGTAGTAGTGTAGACTTCGTTGTCATGGCAGCTCTTTCAAGCGCCAGCCTGCTCCTAACTGTTTTAATGAAATTGTAATCAATTCTTGTGCTTCTTTCTTGATCGACCGTAGAAGCCTTTGTCAGCATCAGTTATACAGTCAGGAGCACCCAAGTTCACGCAGTTTAACTGTTTGCATCAACAGCAGCGATATGGTATCTAAAATACGATCAGCTGAGCTACATAACTATGAGTCGCTACTAGTAACGTGAGAATTTGGGAACGCGAGATTTTATAATTTAGTGTTTCCTGTAAAAAGCTGGTGCTCTGCGGTTGGTGGGAAGACTTAGTAATGGTGGCTGTGTTCTTGGTGTATGCTGTCAGTGAATTCTCGAAAGTGCCATCAGTGTGTGGAGATCGTGCTGATGATCGTTAGATCTGTAAGTTTAAGGACGTGAGATGCAAATATGTCACGTGTGAAAAGTTCAACTACTGAGTCAACCATGCTTCTGGATGATATAGTATCTGCAAGCATTTCACAAGAATGTGGTGTTCTTGGTTATCTGATGAGTATCCCGGATGCTGATGTCTAATATGAAACGGCGCACGTCAACAGAATAACCTTAAACTGACGTACTTTGTTTCGGATGACAGCAATTTGCTTAAATCTCATTGACCCATGAGATCTGAGCAGACTCCATTCGCTACACTCTTCCAACAGGCTTCTCACCAACTGGAGCTGTACTGCTCAACAATCCACACCTGTCACACACCAATGGCGCCATCTGTCGAGGAGTTACGGGGGTGGAGCCATTTCTTTTCTATTAATCCTCGTAACAGAAAATTAATATTCCTAAGTTTATCCATCTAAGGCTCCAAGGAAACTTAACCAAAATGAAATTGTGAATCTGATGAAAAACTGGAACGTTAAAATATTCTGTATTATTTCTCAAAAACGGTTCTCTGTTGTGCTGACAGAAATTGTATTCCCGATTGGACTGGAAATTTGTCTTTCTGTAAACAAGAAGAGTTCTAGGTATCTCCAATCTAGTGAGTGTATTGTTATCGGTTGTTTAATAACCAATTCGCCCTTTAACAATATTTTAGTACTGCTACCGGGCAAAACACTGAGCACATGTCTGTCAATTATGTTGTCTGTATAAATATAGTATGAATAAGTGTTAGCTCTGGTTTAAGAAATTAGGTGCCAGGAATATTATACAGATATTTATTTTATTTTTGAGCACATGTGACCAGTCATAGAATGAATGAATTTATGAAGTTAATCAACAATCAGCCAACCAATAAACAAGCGCGGCAAAATTAGAAAGCTCAATAAAGAATCATTTGTTCTGTATTAAAACGAAATCTTCCATTTCACTGATAAACCACCAGTTTTTAAATATGCTTAATTTTCTAAAAATCAGTTGAACAAAAAACAAGTGAATTCTAAACTGGATTATTACTCTGCCTTCATCTAATGTTATAAAGAGTATATATATATATATATATATATATATATATATATATATATATATATATATATACTGAAAGGAATGAAACAACGTTTATATCATATAAGGAAACAATATAACAAGGAATTCAAAAGCAGTTTGCAGTTACTTTTCTTTCAGTCCCCTGATACTATACTGTTTCAAGTATTGTTGTATAAAAAGCAAATATTTAGCAGTTAATTTATAATATTTAGTGCAGTAAATACACAAATAAGAACAGGGTGTCTCTAAAGTCACTATCCATTTCAATGAAGGAAGACAGTGATTATTTTGAAGTGTTACACATATTCTAGTGCTCTTTTACATGACCTCCATCTAGCTCAAAACATATACTTCATCTTTCCGTGGTGGAACGAAATGTAGACTGTAACTTATCAACCGTGTTACTTCCCTGATACGATTCCGTAACTCAGGCAGACCATTCACTTTGCTAGTGTACATTTTAGATTTGATGTACCCCCATACAAAAAAAAGTCTAAAGGAATAAGGTCCGGTCAATGGGAAGCCCATAGCCGAGGTGAACCTCTGCCTATCCATCTCCCTGGAAAGATTCTGTTCAGGTAATCACGGACGATGTTTGCAAAATGTGGAGGTGCACACTGTGTTGCGAGGGACATTCAATTCCCTACTGAGGCGTCGAACTGATGCCTTCGGACTCCTATCACTGGCAATTTGAACGTGCTGCACTGTTTCTGCCAAGACGTGCGGTCGTCCAGGACGTGTCTCATCACACACACTGCCTGTACACAAGCAGACGAATGTGTGCCCTTGATGGGGCTGGTTTGTGGAATTTACGAGTAATTTCCACTCTGGCGTCTTCATATGACAATCCGCGTACCCGTACACAAACAATGGCAACTCGTTCTTCTGCGCTAAACATCTTGCACTAAGATACCAGTATCTGAAAAGAAAACAAACAAAATATTGCGTTTTCGTTGAAATGGATAGTGACTTTAGAGACACCCTGTATATGTGAAACAAATAAAAAAATCTAGGACCTAAAGCTTTCCTGGCGACGAATATGTTCAAGATCTTCTCGGGAAACAAGCCAGGTGAAAAGACTATTAGAAATTGACGTTTCGGGAGCATACATCTCTCCCGTTATCAGGAATTTTAACAAATGTTATAACCACAAATGTATAACTGGATATAACACAAATATAAACAAAGACAAAACACTACTAATACTCGCATCACTGAACAAAAGACTGTTTTCAGTAAATTAAATGCCAGGTCAGGAGATGGCGTGAGTATAGAAAATTAATTAGGTTAAAGAGACGTAACTACTTAACTTGATGATCAGTTGTATAGAGCTGTGCTTCTTTAGGTCGGGTTAAGAGCCCGCCGTGCCTAGACTTAACGCCTCCAGATATATTTGTGTGTGTGTGTGTGTGGGGGGGGGGGGGCTACATCAAGTCTACGGCATATGCAAAATAGACCAAAGAACCTAGCCGACCTGCGGAGGGAGATTACAGCGCTCTTTCAGCAAAACACACCGGAAATGCTGCAATACAGGTGCCGCATTCATGTTGAGTGCTAATATGCTGACTTTCCTATATAAATATGTACCATTACCAACCAATAAAGTTGAATAGTTTTCTTTTACAGAAGGTCATACTTTTCTGACATCTCAAACGGATCACCCTGTATTATATTCTGCACAAAATTAGATATCGAGATTTAACTGGAAATAGTTATATGTGCGATATAATATAACGACACATTTCTTCTACGTCAATTGCAGTGAGACAATAGGTGTACAATACTTATTAGTGACACAAGGGGATCTCAAAGCCTACACATTTGTATAAAGAAATTAAACTTGTAGTACTGAGGCACAATTGCTACGGTAGTCATTAGATAGTAGGTAGATCATCTCTTCCCATCAGTAACTTTAGAATTGAATGCTGAACCTTACAAAATGCCAAATTTGAAAACAAATGAAATTTGACTTTACAATGGTGTTACACGACACCCTGCATTTCTCTACAAAAGCGCTGAATGAAACACGGAATAATGTGGTTGTAAAGTTGCTCGAAAAAGAGCATCATTGGTAAGTAAGGAAGCTATTTCTTTACAATGGTGTTAAGGGCAAACTCATTTTGATTTTGCGAATTTGTTTTGATGTGGTACTGGGTGCTCTTACATGTTTATGTGGAATGAAGAAATCGCAGAGGTTTTTTTTTTTTTTTTTTTTTTTTTTTTTTTTTTTTTTTAATTTACGTCCTCCAACGTTAAGTCATATCGGATGATGAATGGAATGGGTGAAATGATGCTCAAATGAGCCCAGGGTCCATAGAGCTTACAGTTACCCAACATTCGTCTTACAGAATAAGGGAAAACCTTGGAAAAAAACTTATCCAGGTGATTCGCTCTGACCGAGATTCGAACTCGGGATCTCTTGAACGAGAGGCAGACACGCTACCACCACGCTACCGAGGCGGGCAGAGAGAGAGGTAATGAAATTGCATCATGTCTCTTAAAAGTGGTGAACATGGACTTCATTCATAAGAGAATGGTCCTTTGGAGTGACAACTGCATTGGTCAGAACAAGAATAGGATGCTGATTTTCTTATGTAATTTCTAGTTGCTAATCAAGTGTTTAATCAAATAAATCATAAGTTTATTATCAGTGGACATAGTTTCATGGAGTGTGATACGGATTTTGCACTGGTCGAAAAACAAAAGAGAGTAATGCAAAGTTACACTCTTACAGATCTACACAACGTGTAAACTGTTTCAAGCTGAGTAATCCCTTCACAGTTTTGGATAAGGAAAAATGCAACTTTTTAAATTTAAGGAAACATCTGGTAAATTGACTACCACTAAACATCTCAATATAAGTTCTGCAGTTGGATACGTGTTAAGTCCAGCTTTCCTGGCGTTGTTTTTATAAAAGATGCATTTAATGAGGCTAGTTCATGGAAACAAATATCAGTTTTAACAAAAGGAGCCACTTTTAATGACCTTAAAGAGGCTGAGCTACATCTAACTGTATTGTCTAGCACAGTAACAACTGAAAAGGAACATGATCTAATGTCCATGATGGAATATTTACCTGAAGAGCATTGAGCATTTTACAGAATCGCATGTTCTGATTTACTGTAAAACACCAATCATTCAAGTATTGGACACATTTTTTTTAATGAGTTACATTTTCAGTGAGTGCTAATTCACACCAACTCTGATATTTTCAGTAGAGGTAGTACTTTGTGAAAATATTGATGAATATTACTGTTTGTATACATCACTTTTGTAAGGAAAATACACTTAAGTTAACCCTTTCCTTATTTTTGTTTTCATATTACCACAGTAACTTGAGGCAATATATTTGGCGCCTTAAATTTTGCAAGAACATATTTAACATGTAGACAATATTTTAGTTAGTTGATGGAAATTAAACATTTCTTTACACTAGCCATATATAGGCTAAGGTTTGTGATACAGTCAACATGAAAAATTCAATGCCATGGCCGGGATTTGAACTACGGATCTCCTGGTTTCCGTCCAATTGCTCTAACCCATTGAGCTACCATGGCCAACGTGCCGTCCTCACATTAAACTCTCCGCTTGACTCATATATTTCCCCGGTAGACCACTAGGGGCTCTCGCATCCGAGATACACCGATTTTGAAGCCTGGGACTCATATACTTACAATAGTAAGTCGCCACGAACGGTGTATCTCGGATGCGAGAGCCCCTAGTGGTCTACCGGGGAAATATATGAGTCAAACGGAGAGTTTAATGTGAGGACGGCACGTTGGCCATGGTAGCTCAATGGGTTAGAGCAACTGGACGGAAATCAGGAGATCCGTGGTTCAAATCCCGGCCATGGCATTGCATTTTTCATGTTGACTCTATCTATGTAGACAATATGTTTCCAATAAATGACTTTTTAAAATAAATAATTAAATTAAGGAATGTATTTTTAAATAATCTCTAATTTTTTAGCTAATGTATTTTCTAACTAAGCCCCTTTGTAAGGTTTATCCTTCAATTACAATGGACTTCCTTATTGAGCAACATTTATTTTGAAAGGAAAACGAAGTCCCAGAAGTACTAACAGATGTGGCAGCTGAGGAAGGATGTGGAACTTACCGGATGTGGCCCATGGTTCAAGAACGGAAGTGGTATTGCAATAGATCCAAGATATCTAAGGGTCCCTGAACTAAAATTACTAAATTGCAACGTCATTTCGTACACCATCAAACCTTCTGTCCATTTTACCAAAATTGTGATAATGTTTCTACAGAAATGTGTTCAATTTAAGCATTTCGAATTTCATTTAGTTGAGGACGCAGCGACAATTCGTCAGTAGAACTCCGTCGCTGATGAAGGGCTGTTCAATAAAGAATAATCACACTTTTTTTGACAACGTACCTTTAATCATCCTCATAATTTTGATGGCCCTTCTCAAAATAGTATCCCCTGAATGCGATACACTTGTCCCAGCGTTTCTGCCAGTCTTCGAATACATACTGGAAATCATTTTTTGAGAGATCCTTCAAAATCACCTCCGCAGCCTTCACCACTGCTTCTGATGATGGATAATGTCTCCCACGAAGGCGTTTCTTCAAGTTAGGGAATAGAAAAAAGTCACATGGGGCTAAATCCGGACTATAGGGAGGGTGAGGGATGCACTTCACGTTGATTTTTGCAAGATATTCAGCAACAACATTGGTAATATGCGGCCGCGCATTATCGTGATACAGCATCCAGCCTGCTTCATGGAAATGTGGTCTTTTGCGCCTGATATGGACTTGCAATGTTTTCAGGACATCCCTGTAGTATTGTCCAGTTACTGATGTGTGTGCAGGTACAACATGCTGATAAACCATTCCATGAATATCAAAGAATGAGATGACCATAACTTTCCCAGCAGAAGCAACCACTTTTGCTTTTTTGGGGGTTGGTGATGAAGGAGATTTCCACACTGAGCTTTGCTGTTTGTTCTCAAGATCAAAATGATGTAGCCAAGTTTCATCAGCAGTGATTACGTTTGAAAGAAACTCCGGATCTTTCTCTAACATCAACTTTAACTGCATGCAGACCTGAATGCGAATGTCCTTTTGTTCGGGAATCAACAGTCTTGGAACCCATCGCGCACAAACACGTCTCTTGTGTAATGTTTCTGTCACCAACTTGTGGGTGCGCAGTTGCTGTCTGACAGCGGAGCAGGTAACATCGCAACACCGTGACGACTTGTTTATCTTTCCGGCGCGAGAGGCGGCGTTAGTAGAACGGGGCAAATTGCCGGCCTAATTCTACATCAAATTTCTTTGTGTTTTCACGTGCGTACTTTCTACTCGTGAAGTGTTAATATTTAGTGTACTATGGCTGACCCCCCTGATACGGGGCAGCTAATCTACTCCGCAATGCAGACATGTTACCAGCAAGAAGAACAACTTTCTGCTTCCACTTCTCTGCAGCAATGTCTACCGACTCTTCACTGTGAACCAGTCCAAACTTCACTCCGTCCTACGACTTCTGCTACTAGTGAAAATGACGAACGTGCTTCTAAGCGGCAGCGGACTTCAGGAGAATCCGTTGCGCCATTAGACTCCAACATGGATTTTGACTCGAATGATTGTGTACCAAATGGGAACTTGCCAGCAGACACCTCGGACGTCGGCCCTCTTCAGTCTTCGACGACGAGACCTTCTACACTATCTCCTCCTTCCACGTCACGTCCTACAACAACACCCTCTACACCTGGCGTCTCTACACCACGTAGCCATTCCAATCGTTATAACAACGCAGATCCCGGACCTTTTTATGTGTTTATTGAAAGTTTGGATAAGAATGTGGGTAAGCTACACCCCATGAGTGTGGGTAAACTGCTATTTCGTCACAACCCGACAATCCGACCTGCAATTGTGCATATTACCTCAGCAGGAAAAAACCGACTGAAAATTGAGGCAGCATCGGCTGAGGCCGCTAACACTATAGTAGAATCACCGGCATTTACTGGAACATCTTTGGAAGTTTACATTCCCAATTTTCTGATACACAAACAGGGTGTTATTCGCAACGTGGACACCAGTCTCTCAGAAGAAGAAATTGCTGAGTTTCTAGAGAGTGCCTACCCTGTTATTTCTGTCCAGCGTTTTTCTCGACCCACTAGCGACCCTGCAGTACGGGTCCCCATTCCTGTGTGTAAGATTACCTTCCGCTCTCAAGTGTTGCCGTCTCATGTAGTCATCTTTGGAACGCGATGCCCGGTGGAACCTCGTGATCCTCCAGTCTACATCTGCACTAAGTGTTTACGCTTCGGCCATCGCTCGCATCAGTGTCGGAGTGCGGCTAGATGCGGTAAATGTGCTGGACCCCATTTCTTAGAAGACTGCACCTCTACCTCAGGTCCTTGCTGCATTCACTGTCAGGGAGCTCACCTGGCAACAGATAGAAAATGCCCAGCATACCATCAATACCGGGAGGCACGGGTGGCAGCTGCTCGAGCAGATGCCCCTTGCTCGCCTCAGCCATCTCGTCCAACTTACTCACAGGCCATTAATGGAGCCCTCTCGATGACTGATACACGGTCTTTCCCTCCTCTCCCTGGAGCAATATCTCCTACAAAGTCAGCCAGTACTCTTCCGCCGCCTTCCTACACTCCTCGACCAGCACCTTCACCAGGAATCCAACCGGCCGTTGCCCTCGCCACTCCGACTTCACCTGCTGTTTCGGTGCCTCGTGTGTCAACACGACCTCCCCCGGACCGAGTTCCGCATTTTCCCCCAGTTCATTCCACTCTGTATATTCCACAACGAGTACCTGTATCTCCAATAACTCATAATCCTTATCCGCCATCTTGGGCGGGTCCTTCATCGCCGTCTGCTCCCACTAGTTTGCAGCTTGTGGAGCAACTACTACAGCTCATAGTTCCTGTATTATCTGCTTTTTCTCCTTCCTCAACGGCCCCTGTTCAACTTGAACTTCTCCGCGACTTCCTTACCAGCTTATTACAAAGCTCATAAACCAACGATGACAACCCAACATTACAGCATGGCTTCAACCCTGTTGCAATGGAATTGTCGTTCTCTTCGAGCTAATTATGACTCTCTTGTGCAAGAACTCTTTGTACGCCACGTCTGCATCGCCCTGCTGTCTGAAACTTGGTTGACTCCGAATACGTCTCTTCGCATACCTTCTTTCTGCCTCTACACCAAGGATAGGACGGACGGATGGGGAGGAGTTGCAATTCTGGTACACTCTGCTATTCCACATTACACCATTCAGATAGACCACAGCCAAATACATTCTTTTGAAGCCGTGGCGGTGAGGACTCTGCTTTGTCAACGAGAGGTCACAGTTGTCTCATTGTACTGTTCCCCTAGAAAGATCATCACCAGTCGAGAATGGTATCATTTCCTGCGCCAGTTACCAACTCCCATTTTACTCGGCGGAGATTTTAATGCTCATAATACCACATGGGGTTGTGACCTGACCGACGCTGCTGGCAGAACGCTTTTGGACTTCATCGAGGACTCTGGTTTGGTTCTTCTCAACGATGGGTCTTCCACCCTGCTCACTCGGCCCGGACACCGACCGTCAGCGATTGACTTGACGCTCTGCTCCCCTTCCCTATCTTCTGAACTCCAATGGAGGGTTCTTCCCTTTACAATGGGCTCCGATCATTTCCCGCTGGAGATTTCGACTATTCTTCCGCACGTTTCTGTGGCCCACCAGCCTTCGACCAGATGGAACTTACGGCGTGCCAATTGGGTCAAGTACGAACGTATTCTCGAAGCCACCGTTTCTGAGATTCCCAATGATCGTCCTCCGTTGGTGCGTTACGACACCTTTCTACAGTGTATCAATAGTGCGGCTTTGCTTTCCATCCCAGAGAAACGGCCAGTTCTTACGTCCCGTGGTGTACCATCTCCTTGGTGGAATGCAGAATGCAGTCGTTATGTTGCGAAGAGGAAATTGGCGCTCAGTACCTACCGGCACAACTCTACATGGGACAATTTTCTGGCCTATAAACGGGCCGCAGCTGAGGCCAAACGTTTTTTACGACAGTGCAAAAAGGAGTGCTGGAAGACCTTTTGTGCCAAACTCTCTAACACCACCCCACTTTCTCAGATTTGGGGGTTTATTAACAAATTGAGGAAGAAGCCAGTTCCTACCCGCCCTCTGAGGGATTGGATCGCTGAGTTTGCAGATCACATTGCTCCGCCATCCGTGACATCACCACCAGCACCTACTGGTCTCTCTTCTTCCGGGGACTCGCACCACACTTTGATGTCAGCATTTTCCATGTCTGAACTCCAAAGTGTACTGAAGTCGTCGTCGAATTCAGCTCCGGGTTATGATCAAATATCCTATAGCATGCTCACCCACCTTCCTCCTCGTGCGAAGATGATCCTTTTGGAGCTATTCAACGACCTTTGGGCCTCCGGCGTCGTCCCCGAGAGTTGGACTACACAGATCATTGTACCTATCTTGAAGCCGGGGAAGGACCCTAGCTTTGGTACCTCTTATCGCCCGATCACTTTGTCTTCCTGTATCGCCAAGACCTTTGAACGCTTGCTTAAACAACGACTTGAATGGTGGCTGGAATCCCGGAGATTATTACCCATGTCCCAATATGGTTTCCGCAAAACCCGGAGTACTTTGGATAGTCTCAGCATCCTGACTACTGACATCGAGCGTACCTATTTGGAACAAGGATATCTGACAGCCATCTTTTTGGACATTTCCGGCGCCTACGACAGTGTTTTACTGCCAGTTTTGCTTGGGAAGCTGCAAGCACTAGGTCTTCCTCCTCGGTACTGCTCTGGCATTTATAATCTTCTCCGACATCGCCTCATCTATATCCGTTCTCCTGATAACTCCTTCTTCGGCCCTAGAATAGTAGTTCGAGGATTGCCCCAGGGAGCGATTTTGAGTCCTCTTCTTTATGCACTTTATACGTCGGATTTAGACTCTCTATTTAGTCCTCACATTCGAGTTCTCCAGTACGCTGATGATATCTGTTTGTACGCTCGGTCCTCTAGTTTTTGGATTACTCGTCTGTGGCTTAGTGATGCAGCCACCGATTTATCAACCTGGGCCTCTGAACACGGATTACATCTTTCACCTTCCAAGTCTACAGTCGTAGTGTTTACTAGGAAACGACGGACATTTCCTGATGGCGTTATCCGCTTGGGACCTTTTACTTTTACCCTTGCATCTTCCGCAAAATTTTTGGGTATCTATTTGGATAGTCGCCTTTCATGGAGTCGTCACATACAGCATCTCATCTCCAAGATTGGTGCAACTCTTAATGTTCTACGCAGTATCGCTCATTCATGTTGGGGTGGGGACGCTTCCATATTACTTCTGCTATATCGTTCCCTAATTCGGTCGGTGCTGGACTATGGCTGTATCTTCTTTGGCTCTGCTTCCACATCGGTCTTGCGCAAGTTGGATATCACTCAGTACCGTGCTCTTAGATTTTGCCTGGGTGCTATGCTTTCTACACCGACGAATGCACTTTTGGTTGAGGCCTCAGAACCACCATTGGAGATACGACGACAGCTCTTAACACAGTGCTTTCTATTGCGAGTTTTCTCCGTGGATGCCCACCCAGTATTGCGGACGTTGCAGTATCTTGCTGCTAATTATCTCAACGTGGATTTTCCAGCTGTACGACGATTGCCCTTACTCTTACTGGGTTTTCGGTCTCTATACCACGCTTTTCCCTTAATTTTGAAAAGTCCCTCTCTTCCGGGGTTTCAATATCCATATGACTTACACTTCTTGAATGTTTCGGTACATTATCTTCCTGATCACATCATTCGGACCCCAGACGTGAACGTCACCCTCTCTCATTTCTTGCAGATTACATGGCCAGATTTCACCACGATTTACACCGACGGTTCTAAATCTGCTGATGGAGTAGGTTACGCATACGTCTGTCCTTCTACTAATGCCCTGGCTCGATACCGCCTACCTATGGAGGCTTCCAGCTACACTGCAGAGGTTTTGGCCATTCGTGACGCTTTGCAATATGGGATTTCTCAGGGCTTCCCCAAACTGCTGATCTTAACCGATGCGCAGAGTGTGCTGCAGAGACTCTCATCTCCCCGCTGGACGAGAGATATGCACTGTTATCTTTACGAGATACTGACGTTGGTGAACAACGCTACCATAGCTGGACATCAAATTCACTTCCTTTGGATCAGAGGGCATGTCGGAATTCGATACAATGAAGTCGCCGATCGCCTGGCAAAAGAGGGACTCACCCAAGGCACCTTCCAAGGCATCCAACTGCCCTACACGGATTTCTTCCCGGTCCTTCATCGTGACGCCTATTGTCGCTGGAATGACGCCTGGATTCGTTCGCAGTCCATCAAAGGCAAACACCACGCCGCCGTTCAGACGCATCTATCCACGACCCCTTGGTTCTCCAGCTTCAGGATTGCACGTCGACATCTCACCTCCATCATTATAATGCGACTTGGACATGGATGTTACCCTGCGCATCTACACCGACTACGTCTCATCGATTCCCCTGTATGTCCTGATGACCCAGGCGAAACCGCTGACCTCAATCATCTCCTGTTCAGTTGCTCTCGCTACCGAGCCCACCGTTCTTCCTTCCTCCGCCGCCTACTTCAGCAGTCTGTTCCTTTTCCCGCTAGCGTCAACACCATATTACAGTTATGCAACAAACCTGTATACCAAGCTCTTCTACAATTTCTTAAAGAAAGTGATCTACAGATCTAGTCTCCTCCCATCCTCTTAAACTTCCTTACATTATTTTTCTTATTTTTCCCTACGATGGCCATATGGGATTTTACCGAAGGCAAATGGGCATTGGGTGACACCCAATGAAATGTTCAGTATTTCAGAAAGTGATCTTAAGGTAATTCGTCGATCCTCTCTCACAATGGCAGCAGCAGTGGTGATGTTTTCTTCCGCAAGAGCAGTAACTGGAGCACCGGGTCCACCTTCCTTTGAAATTGATTGTCTCCGCTCTTTAAACATTTTAAACCACCTTCGAGCTGTGCTGTAGGGAAGAACAGACTCTCCATAGGCCTCCTGTAACATTGTATAGGGCTCAACTGAAGATTTGTTGAGACGAAAGCAGAATTTCAAAGCCGCATATTGTTCCTCGCGTGTTACCTCCGTTGCAACAGTAGGCGATACTGAACATGTCTGAACTTGTCTGGTTCTCACAGGCGGGAACCAGGAGTACCAACAATGAAACTACTATGGAGTGTTTGTTTCACATTAAGCTAATAGAGTATAATAAGATTGAATTTTAGTGCAAAAAATTATGACCGTAAAAAATTATGATCATTCTTTATTAAATAGCCCTCCCATATTTACAGAACATTTTGCTACATAGAGTCAGACTGAAAAATTCAATTTCATAACCGGAATCTGAACCACAGATCTCCCGGTCTGCGTCCAGTTGTTCTTAACCACTGAGCTATCATGCCAGCATGACATTAAATTCTCCAACTGACTCGTATTTTCCCGGTTGGAAAACACCTAGGGGTACTCATACACCTTTTGTGACGACCTATCATACTAAAGCCCCGGGTTTGATACTTTAACCCAATATTAGGTTAATTGCTGGAAATCAGTTGTTCAGCTGTGTGTAGGACAAAGTTTGAATTAAGCTAGAATATTTAGTTTGTGCAACTTCAGAGAACAATCAGTTCCAAAAATATTATAAATTGTGCATAAAATAAATATTACCTACAAATTAAGATAAGCAGTTCTAAAAAGTTGTTAAGCATTTTATTTCATTTAAGTAAATTGCTTGAGCTAATTCTCAGACAATATCGTTCATTAAATCATAACTTATAATGCATGTGCACGTATAACTATTAATATAAGAAGTTTTCTCGTAATATTCACATTTTATCAAGCACTGATGTACAAAATAAAAGTAAAAGCTTTTCCTGATTTATATCATAGCCTCCTAGAGTTGTTGCCTGAAACAACAATCGAGGAACTACTGACAAGTTATGTAGTAAATTCAGAACCTGCTTATTTAAGCTGATAATCGAGGTCACTAGGTGATCAACAGTACGGAAGGTCACCGCGTGATCACAATATTGTGATGTAGAATAAAAAGTCCGAGTTGCAGATATTCCAAATGTTCTTTATTTTCGTAGAAATACACTCTGATCAGTTCTCAAGTAACAGCATTACGACACATACACACAATCTACCAAGGTCGATGACCAAACAGCTCTCGTTACAACAACACTCTACAGCTGTTGGCGAGTCGTCGCTCCCTTACATACCTCATTGATAAATTCGAGAGATTTCTGGAACCAACAAGAAATCGACTGTTCTCTATCTATCAAGATATCACTAGAATGTTCCATAAGCGTAACTTAATCTAGGTCGGCTATCTTTAATTGCTTATGCAACTGTCTGCCTACCAGTTCCTTTGTGTAAACAAGCCGCACGAACCCTTTTTGCGCGTACGCCGCCAGGGGATTGGCGACAATATGCATTTTATAATTCATAAATAAGCACCAACTTTGCCTATACTACCAAGTATATAACAAGCTGAAGGGTTGTAGACCCTTAAAATATAATAAAGAGCCAAACCACGGGCAGTAACTTTATCTGTTGTCAACAAAAACCACACCTTTATCCTCGGGGTACGCCTCTACAGTGTGTTGGTAGCATACATTTAAGAGGTCTCGAGTTCGAATCTCGGACAGAATAAGTTTCTTTTTTACTCCTGAAAGATGAAGTCTGATAACTCTAACTTCTATGCATCATGGGCTCATTTGAACATCATTTTATTCATCGTCCGATATGATTTGCGTTGGAAGACGTTAAATACTTTTTAAAAATGTTCCACAAGGCTCTCTGCTATGTAATTATTTTATTTCTCATTCTCCCATTTAGCAAGCAATATTTCACAGATCGCTGTAATACTTTACCCCAGTTCATGTAATTTTTCATGTTAAGTCCTTGTGTAACATCATCCCAAGGTATTTAACTTCATAAGAAAATTGTAGAATATCGCCTGCAAGTCTCGGTTTTCTCAGACTGCCCAACAGATAAGCTTCCAACTAAACAATGGTTACAGCCATCAATTGGTGGAATGAGATTATTATAAGACCATTGACCATCTGGGCAGTCTTAAAACAAAAAGAAAACTAATGTATTGCACTCACATAGTTATATCTGCTAAATTTCCCATAGACTCTGCTTACAAAAACGCGTTCTTCTCTATTTCTTGTTAACTGACATAAAAGGTTTATCCGGGATTTACACATTTTATTGTAGGTATGCAGTGCGCCAAAGTGACAAGTGACGGCTTGCCTAACCACAAGAAAACAACGAAGCGCGAGTTACCCTTCAAAAGAGTATGTGAAAATTCAAACAAATAATATTTTGTAAATTGTCAAAGCTACAAACATTTTATATGAATTTATATTATGAGATCAACAGTTTTGTTTGGACATATTTTGTCTATCTCTTATGATTTTAAATCCCACGAAAGTTGCTTAGAACAAAGATTCAAAGGTTCATACCAGATCATACAAATACCTCAATTACACTTTATTTTAATCAAAATCGTTGGTCTTTTATCAGAGACTAAAATTGTAAATTGAATGCATTCATGGGGGAGGGGATGTGGTTCTTAAATATATTCATATAGCATACGTGGAAGATTCCGAACGTAAATACCAAGTTTTCTTACACAAATATAACTATTTGTAACAAAAGCTTCACTTATCTTAAGAAAATGGTGTCAATTTTTTTTCTTATTAGTTGAGATCAAACAAAATTTTAAAGAGTTTAGTATAACTTTAGTTCCTCAAAATAAATATAGTATTAAAAATTTACTACATCTCTCTAAAACAGATAGAATTCCTAATAATAAAAAATCTGGTATTTATCAATTTAATTGTTTTTATTGTGATCATTATTGGTAAGACAACACGTAATTTGAAAACCAGAACAAAAGAACATTTTCGTAAGATTAAGTATAAACAGATTGATCAATCGGCCGTAACAGATCATTTTTGGTCGTTTAAACATGAAATAAATCCTGAAGTTAAATTATTAAAACAATTAAATGTTCCGATAGATTTAATGGTTTGGGGAAAAATATATTTATTTTCTAAAAAAATAAATATCACGTAATGAATTTTAAATACCAGAAGTTGATTCCGTTTTTAGGTTTGTTTCGTTTTCAGATGTTGGTAATACCGAAAAAACATAGTATCCCTGATGACTAAGTGTGTTGACTGAAAAAGCGAGCAAATGTTGGTGAAATCGGTCTCAACTAATAAGAAAAATTGACATCATTTTCTTAAGATAAGTGAAGTTTTTTTGTTACAAATAGTTATATTTGCGTAATACTTATTGCTTCACTGTAACTAGCTTCATTTTCTAGTAACCAAGTTTTCTATTTAACTGACTTTTAGTTTGTGAGTTTTGTTATTTACAAACGACACACACACGGAATTTTTTCTGAGGATTGCCTTTGATATTCTTAAAGTTTTGGTGTAATCCAGGATTTTTTCCTGCTTGCTAGAAAAGTCTTTAACATCTGTTTCAGCAGAACGCCGTGGCTGCATTGGAATAAGTGAATTTTGTTTTTTGATGCTTTAAATTTAAGATTGTTTTGTTAAAATGTTAGTTAAGTCTTGAGAAATACAGTTTAATTTTGGGTTCTGAATATATGATACACACAACACACTTACACACAAGTAAAGAAAGAGAAAAAGGAAAATCAAGGGACGGAGAGAATGTAACAGGAAGAGAGGAACTTGAAGAAAATGCAATAACACGAATAGACTTGCACGCCTGCTAGCAAATAATAAAAGAAACGCAATTTTGTGCAAAAGGAGCTTTAAAATGTTGAAAGTTAATTACTGCTGAAAAGAGCAACAATTAATATAACTTTGTATGTTTATATTTAAAATGTAGTAGTTGGAAACTTGAATTAAGTGCAACGAAATGACAATCTCATTGCCATTATAAAGATGTTCTAATGATCTTCACTAAAGATCTCTAAGATCATGTCTCATGTTAGTATCAAGTGATCCAGGAAGTGGCTCGAAGTTATCTTCAAGAGACTTGACCACGGCGCACAAGCAGACACTCCTCGACATGGCTGCCTTGCATCAAGGTGTATTCCTGGTCCTGTTTTTGGTCTCGTCTACTATACTGATAAGTAAGTATTGCTGTGAGATATACAAGTATTTACAGGTTCGTCATCAGGAAGAAGCATTCTTCATATCCAACATACGTCCAGGTACGTTCCTGGTTTTGTCTCACAAGCAAGTAAGTATTACTCTGTAAGAAGGAACCTCAGAAAGTCATTATCAGGAAGAAGCAACTTTCGTCAAGTTACATCCTTGTTTCAGTTTGTGGAAGCACTCACTGACAACTATTTCTTTGATACACGCAAATATATGGTGCATGTATATTTCTTGACAATAATCAAGGTTTATCCTGTTGAACGTTGGTCTCCTCCTATGATAAGTGAGTATTACATTTATACAATCATATGCATGCATGATTGCAGGAACTGTACTCTCAATGTGTCATCTGGGACCCGGAAGTTTAGCTAAAACTTCGTGGTAGTTATGTACGGGACAGGCGCGACTCTGGCCGAAATGATTAGGTGACTCGGAAAATTCGCTAACCTAAATTTGCAAAATCAGAATCGTAAAAACGGATTGTATACTGGAATAGTAGTTTTGAATTTCAATGGGGCTTCCCTCTGTATATGAACCCAAAAGTTCCTTTATTTAAAGAGTCTTCGCTTTCATTATGTCCACGGAATGTAATTTGTCTACTTCCCTAATGGGATATTACATGAAAAGCCTGTCAAGCTTAACGTCCCCATTGTATTTTACAATATATAGACGTGAGCTTTCCCGAAAAGCGTCTACAGTTTTGTTAGTGTATTTTCCCCAACTCCTTCAATCCGACACAATCATGTTCCTCATATTAACGAGTCTTAAATGTCCTGGTGTATTTTGAAAATGCTTCGCCGCAAAGTTTTTCTGAACATAGAACTGCTGTTGGCCTATCGACATTTACCACGTCGCGTTTGTCATCATTTTTCATAAAGGTTTGGAGAATGGAACACACCAAGTCGTGTGTTGGATTCATTGTAAATCCCTTAATTATGAAAAATTAAACATTTCATATATCAGATATCACAAATAAAGTTACGTTTTTACTCAGGATGCAAACTGATAACAGTAGTGCATGACACGCCGGTTACCACTTCTACCAATAAATCTCTTTTCAAATAAACGAAAAAGTAGGAAGAAGGTCGTGTTGGCAACACGATTTGGTGCGGAATATACGGCTTCTATGAATCGAATCCGTAGCCATGGTAACCAGCAATGCATTCTGTTACGGTCACCTTGGCCTTTTATAAGCTAGCTGTATTATCGACGCGCTGGTGCCATGAGAGTGGTTCCATTACAAAATATAATTTGCAGAACTTTTATAAAGGAAAATTAAATGCTATAAGATAAAAAAATAACCATGTAAGTTATTCAAAAACAAGTAGATGACTCGGCGATTCAATCGTATCAAGGAAGAACCGCACCTGGCGGTCATCAACTCGTGCTGTTGGTGGAAAGTCGTGCGTATTGGCTATGCCAAGCAGAAACTAAAACGCGTCCTCCAGAAAAATAGAAGATATTGCACTCTAAGTAAAATTCGGGATGAGTTACACGGTTCTAAAGAAAATTGTAATTCACAAAAACGAAACAGTTTAAATTTGCCTCAGTCACATCATGCGATGTAGAGAGGTTTTTCTCAATAAAGAGCACGCCTGGAGGACAACAGAAGATCGTTTTTGCTTGATACCTTCAAAATGTAACAAGGTACATGCACAGACATAATGTAGCGTTGTCACAACGAACTAGGTTTTCATTTACTGTGCACATTGTAAATATTAATGATTCTTTTGTTTATATTCATATATTTGGAAAAGGTAAGTTTGTTTTGAGAATAACTGTATGGCACTGTGTCTGCCGTATGACTACTGTAGACCCACAACAAGAAGGCAAGCTAGAGGAATGTGTAACGTAATCACTTTTGCAATGCCAACGGTGTTTATGCTCACCTTTCGAGTATGACTAGGATGGAAGGTTAATTTAAAATACACAAGTGTTGTCATATAACACACTCATACATAATACCTATCACTGTATTTACTGCAACAAAAATTAGATCTGGCAGCATGGGTGACTCATATGTACTCTAATACATCCATCCGCTACCGGAGCAGATGACAGTTCAATCTCCTCTCCCTCTTCAAGTCCCACTTGCCTTCTTGTCGTGGGCATAGAGTACGTCTGATAGATTACCGTTGTAGGAGTACGTCATTCAACGCCCTTCGCTATGTTTACGGGACACAGGTGGCGTATAACCCCAGTGACTAGTAACCGTTGCAATTTTTTTGGCTTAACTTCCGGTCCCTAAGCAACATGACCAATTTACTTCAAAGTGCTTTATTGACCCTGTTCCATGCATTGTCTCCTCTGTTGCCAAGTATTACTATAAAGGAAGCAATTGCATGCATGCATTCAGGTACAGCACAAAACATATTTCGAAAAATAGAAACGATGCATGAAACTTGCTGTAAATTGTACAAAATAAATCCTGACTGCTTAATTAAAATTGAGGACAATCCAACTAAATTGAAATTTTGGACTTTTGATATTTCGTAGATGTGTATTTTATGGATAACTCACCAGGGTAATTCACAAGGTAAAAGTATGAATTTGGAGAGAAGAATATTCGTGGTCCAACTGAGGACATTGACTTTGAATGTCTATTCTGATTTAAAATGTTCAACTTACGCCTACTCACACTGTCAGCAATTCATGAACAAAATGGCATTGAAAGACGTGCTGTCAAGATGGTCGTGTCTCTAAAAATCACTGCAATGTTTAATTTACTTTTTGAAATAATAACACAAAGTGATAGTATATGTCACATACAACGTTCTAAGCTATTCATAATTGAAATGGTTTAAATGGATCAGTAGATTCCGTGACGCTTCGAACAAAGTGTAATATCGCACCATATTGGAATGTCCAGAAAACATCAAACACACCACGATTCGTCTAGAATTGTTTGAACCGGTATTAAATAAGAGACAATCCTAGGGCTAGTCCGATTATTCTATATTCTAACAACAAAATTAATAAACGTCTAATTGTAGCAGACACAAATGCATGTGCCTATTTCACACAATTTCTCACAAATACGCTTGACGCATAGACAGATTATTTCCCACCATTTCTTCTGTTCACAGTAACTATGTATGTACACAACATTAGTTTTCAGCTAGCCCTTTTGATGACAGCAACTATCTGATATCCTCAACTGTCAAGTCACCTAGCTCTGACAAAAACCAATTCTGAAATGCACAAAATTAGTTTTCTCACGAAGCCCTATGGGTAAACTCCCTCGAAAACCTCTGGTTACACACATTCCTCTCTGTTAGCTAGTTGTGACAAGAAGCGATTCTGATGTGGACATCAGCTTTTGAACCACAATGCTCTGGATAGCTCCACAAAAGGTATCTAGTGTCGCTTACTTCTGACAGGAACAATTCCGGTATACAGAACATTATTTTACAGAAGCCTCTGCTCATGAGGACCCCGAAAACATTTACTACCTAAGTTCTTCTGTTGCTAATAATATTTAACGCACTTTCTCACTTCATTCCACACACTAATGGCATATGAAATTAAATGGTCAATGGGAAAAGAAATTTGGGAAGCAAACTTCAGGCCTAAATTTAGCATACCTCTCCGGCATATAGGACGGAGGCAAATCTTGAATAAACATCGTCAAGGAGCACAACAGTCGACTACCTGTGTCGGTACAATTAAGATTAGGGACATATTTCTGGATATTCACCCAATCCCTCTGTATCACTGGCTCTGACATATATAACAATATCTACTTTATTTTGCAGACAATGTCTCTGCTGATCACAACCCTCTGGCTACTCACCTCAAAAGAAAGCTGCTGCCCACATCCGACTGTGGACTCCATGAAGAAGATCACGTCTACTTAGGCCAAGATGTATATCCTGGAGAATATCCTTGGCTGGCCCTCATCCAATATCGTAAACGAGGTGAAAGCAACAATTTCAATCTGAAACACATAACCACACTTGAGTTTTTCTAAGGAGATATTTGATCTTCTGAGAGAGATTTAAGCTTTTTGCAGATAAAATACATATTTAAAGAGCGGTGAAGTAGTGGTGGTAGTACTAGTACTAGTAGTAGTAGTAGTAGTAGTAGTAGTAGTAGTAGTAGTAGTAGTAGTAGTAGTAGTAGTAGTAGTAGTAGTAGTAGTAGCAGCAGCAGCAGCAGCAGCAGTAGTAGTAGTAGTAGTAATAGTAGTAGTAGTAGTAGTAGTAGTAGTACTTAGATGTATAAATACTGAGGTCATTAGCACTTTGGCAACACCTAGTAAAACCACATTAACAAGTATTTTCAAATACAAGAATTGTCATTTGCGTAGATCCAGTAACATTTTATAAAAACGACCCACTTTAACTATATTTACCTTAAGTTAATTGCTAGTGACTTAGACAGAAGACTGGCTCTAAAAAAATATGTTCATGAGAAAACTCTATACCCGAGAACCTTTGTACTCCAATTCACACTTTACTTATTTTACAAGAGAAAGGAAAATTAGCTAATAATAATAATAATAATAATAATAATAATAATAATAATAATAATAATAATAATAATAATAATAATAATAATAATAATAATAATAATAATAATAATAATAATAATAATAATAATAATAATAATAATAATAATAATAATAATAATAATAATAATAATAATAATAATAATAATAATAATAATAATAATAATAATAATAATAATAATAATAATAATAATAATAATAATAATAATAATAATAATAATAATAATAATAATAATAATAATAATAATAATAATAATAATAATAATAATAATAATAATAATAATAATAATAATAATAATAATAATAATAATAATAATAATAATAATAATAATAATAATAATAATAATAATAATAATAATAATAATAATAATAATAATAATAATAATAATAATAATAATAATAATAATAATAATAATAATAATAATAATAATAATAATAATAATAATAATAATAATAATAATAATAATAATAATAATAATAATAATAATAAAGCTGCACAGATTTAAGCTTTTACTTTTTGCTTTCCTGTTTAAAAATGGATTACAATGGTACATTCTACCTTATGTTGTGTGCTGTAACAATGTTCTTAACTCAACTCAACTCGATGCTGGCGGGCTGTTTGGAACAGCCCGAAGGGTGGTCAAATCGTGTACCTGCTCTGGGAAGAGCTTAACCACGTAGTGGCGGGATGTGAATGTTGCAGAATGACGGTTGTATTTTAAGTGGGGTTAGTGTAGGGAGGTAGCTTGTTGCTCCTCAGGGAATGATGAACCAGGTGCTACGGACAGCGTGCACCGCTGGTGGGTTAGTTAATAAACTAGGAAGAAGGTATGTATAATTTTGAATATTCCATAATAAAAATTTTGGATTAGCTGAAATTTAATTTAGGCTGGACAATGTTCTTACGTAAGACACCAAAATTACATCAATATTAATATGAAAAAGTGTACTTAAGTTTGTGTGGTTAAGGATTTAAAAACTCTCTTATAGGCCTCTGATACAATCAGATATACTACATTAAAAATAAACTTGAATAATTACAGCACCGTTTCTTACATAGGACATTAGAGAAATCTTAGCATTATAAATCTGCTGAATTAAGTGTTCTTCATTCTGAATATGCCACATTTTCAAAGAAATTTTTGTACTCTTCTGAAACCCAATGCAATAATTTGCTTTCGATTTGGGTCTCTTGTGATCTTTGACGACTGGTATATTTAAAGTAGAAGTAAGGACATGCTTCATTGTGCCCTTTCTGCCAAAATTCCAAATTCATCTACACACTGTAAGGAAGTGCATCACTCTCCTTCTCTCAAAATTCCTAGAACACATACACGCTAGTAGCATTATCGTTCTTCTACCTAAATTCTAAGCTCGCCTACTTACTATTAGCTAAGAAAGGCACAATTTTCTTCTCCTATCGAAATACGAAAATGCGCTTTCTTTATCTGAATCATTATTTTTTTTCTATGAAATAAGTAGCCGAGAAAATTGCAGCAGTTTACAAATATGGCTGAAATTAAATTCCAAGAGTCGAACAAAGTTTGGAAGTTATCAAAAGGATAATTGCTACCAAAAAGAATTATAAAACAGAAATGGCAACAAAGGGTGTATATCCTCGTCTTTTGGTTTCGACACTGTTTCTCTTAGTTACATACATCCCTGGGATTAGTATCGTGTAATTTTGTTACTTTATAAATGTAAAACATGTCTAAAAGTAAATTAAACACGTGTTCAAAGTGATGCTATTTTGCTCGTACATTCGCCATTTGCAAACAGAAGCCCTACTTTCAACTTTTTTGTAATAACTTTCTCTTTTGACGTTTTAGATCTTTGCATTGTTGTTTCATACTGGATTACTGGAATATTGTAATGTTATGTAATATTTGTAGCACCCATGATAATGTAATGTTTTCCCTGGCCCTTGCGCATGTCTTCAACATGGTAAGTGAATGCTAAACAGATGCTGTTGTTACAGATAAACTGGGATTCAAGTGTGGGGGATTTCTCATCAACAAACGCTACGTTGTAACAACTGCTCATTGTCTAAATGCTGAGACTCTGGGCGGATATATACCGTGAGTATCATTCACGTTCACTAACTTCTTTATACAGAGTGTTACACAAATTAACTGATAAAATTTCAGGAGTTAAAAATGATGCTAACTTTTTATAGGACACCTCATTCTGTGACTAAAACTTTGAAGTATTGAGATCTTCAATGCAGGAAGTGCGAAATGTTTCACCGGTCAGCACTTAAGGCATGTAGGCATGTAGCACATAGTTTTGTATCCAGAGCTTTATCAAGAATATTGTGACTTTGTGGGTTCGTGAAATGAAAAGTCCAATTTCACCACTCAAAAATGTTCTTTATTTCCACCGACTTACAGTTAAACTCTTGCCAATTACACAGAATTACGTAATGCACACAATTACGATTCACCAGTTCGTCCGTTACAATTTCACTTGCACTCGTAATTACGTACAATGTTCCGATGCTCTCACACAGTCTTCTCGTCGTACACTAGCACTGCATTCTTACACCACGAACTGATTGACTCCTCACTAACTTCGCTCACGGCAGCCCCTTTTTATAGGAATATCGCCGCCTTCTAGTTTCCACAGGAAGGTTCCAGTAGATGAAAGATCCCGTAATTTCGAGAACCAGGTGGACAGAAACAGACGGCACAATGATGTTTTTTCTCCCAGCCATTGCCTGTCACCACTATAAGACAAACGAGGGGGGGCGTGGCTAACACGGACCTCCCCTGCATTCCGCTCTCAGCTGCTTCCATAGGGTGTTCCAACGCTCGGGTGACAATATTTAGCACTTCCTTAGATACTCTTCTTTCAACTTCTCTCTACACTTTTCAAGTCAGACGCAATTTTGTTAACTAGAGTTAGAGAACTTCACAGACTTGTACCTTTCTGTTGTACATCTCTGATTCCTGGATCCACCCTGGACAGTCACAAAAAAGACATCATCATACCTAGTATGCTCAAACCATAACAAAAACATATATTTTTCAAAGAGCCTATAAATTGAGGAGTGATTAGCAGTTTATAATATCTCATTGAGTAAGCTGGAACCCTTCGCCTGATCCGTGAACTCCAATATACCAATGATTACGTCAGCCACGTAATGATTTTCTAATCACTCGTTTCGTCAGTGGATACGAAAATCATCCCCGTATCTTGTTAATGGTGTTGTAACAATGTGACAGATATTTCTTCCAAAAAGTGGATTCGTCTGGAATAGAAAGTCCGAAATGTAGTACTAGACAACTTCAAATTAACATTGTACAATGTCGAAAATGGGATTTGTGCAGAAGCTAAAGCTTCACAAAGACCTCTGTAAAACGCGGACGACACGTTGTTGCAGTAAACGTTGCACGGACTTCTTCTTACGCACTGCCCGTATATGCTCTCGACAAATGTGTTGTTGAACAGTGAACTTTCCTTCGGTTGATACCGTTGTTTCGTACATCTCACAAAATACTTCTCCGTCGGTACAGAAAACATATCCAAATTCAGATATAATCTATTTTAAATGTCAAGATTTAGAGTGAGTGAGTGAGTGAGTGAGTGAGTGAGTGAGTGAGTGAGTGAGTGAGTGAGTGAGTGAGTGAGTGAGTGAGTGAGTGAGTGAGTGAGTGAGTGAGTGAGTGAGTGAGTGAGTGAGTGAGTGAGTGAGTGAGTGAGTGGTGTTTTAGGACCCGTCAACAGCGAGATCATTTGGGCCCGAAGTTCAAGATTTAGATGGCTTTATTTTAGGCATAGGAATGAAACCAGGAAATTGACTGAACACCAAACTTTGCTCTCAGGAAATCTGCCTTTGAATTTCCACGTTGGAAATAGACACATTGTCGAGTGGCACAGTATACATAGGAGAAATGCTTGCTGCGACAATATGTACAGTATTGGTAAGAAACCTACTTCTGACATGTACATTGTCAATCCCCTGATCAAATAACCATCTATCTTCTTAGATGAAAAGTAAATATTAAATAATTTAATGATTTAGTTAATCTAATTTCTTGCAAAAAAGGAAATAAAAACGACCAGAAAGGAATTAAAATGGAAGAAAGACAAAAAGAAAAATGCCCGCCTCGGTAGCATAGACGGTAGCATGACTGCCTCACGTTCAAGAGGTCACGTTCGAATCTCGGTCACGGTGAGTTACCTGGATAAGGTTTTTTCCGAGGTTTTCCCTTATCCTCAAAGACGAATGTCAGGTAACTCTAAGCTCCATGGACCCCGGGCTCATTTGAGCATAATTTCGCCCAATTCATTCACCGTCCGAAATGACAACGTTGGAGAGCGTAAATTACACAAAAAAGAAAGAATTAAGAAATAAGATGAACTTCAAAATCAGAAAATAATGCGAAATACTGCCCAATGAAATAAATAATCAGAGTTAAGAGCAATAGGTCTTGTATAAGAAATGAAAGATGACGTATTCAAAACCCCGTATTGTCTATCACTAACAAAATATCGCCCTGGTGTCCCCCCTACTTAACATCTTTATTTATATCTCTGGAGGGGGGGGGGGTAGAGAAACAGTTTGAATAACTAATTCACATCTCGTACATTAGAACATAGGAAATGGCTACCAGTTCTCAGCGTGTATGGCCAATTTCCTCAGCAGGTGGAAACATGAACAGCTTGCAGAATCTTCTGGATGGTTTCATATAGTTACATGAGTGGTTTTGTTTTTAAATGTTTACTTTTTGTTTATTTGTTGGGAATAACTGCGAACGTGCGTACCTTCTCAGCACGCAGCTCCCCCGAGCCGCCAAATTGGTTCTGCTATCCACAGATCATTATTTTGGCTACGAGAATACTTTGAGCGTTTTCATGGAGAAACACTTTTTAACATTAAAATTAAAAATAGTACGTTTTCTTATAGAGTACTGTGAGAGCCTTAAAATATAAATAACAAATACACAAAGAAGGAACCCTTGAAAATAGAGCTATAATAATAAAATATAAATTTAAATTAAACGGTCTTACAAAATTGGTTTAATCAGCTCTCGCTGTAGGAAAATTCACAATTAATTACACTTTCCTAGATGTCTCCAAGTTAACAACACGTGCGTGTACATCCCACAATCAAGTGTTTTTGCCTTGGAAATTAATATAAGGAAGAATAAGAAGAATAACAACATTACATTCGACCAAAGTATGAAAGCGTGTAAAAAAAAAAATCAATAAGAACGAATATCTGGGAAATGGTTAATTTTACAACAAATGTATTTGACATAAATTGTGTGCTTTAACGAGATGCACGTTTTATGGAAAGTAAGAGTTGAGCTAGCTCCTGCAGTTTACCAGTAGTTGATGTAAAGTTAATTTAGAATAAACAGGACTTCAGAGACTGATCTCAGAAATTCAAGATGTGGATTTCATTGGATATGAAAATATCTTATACATAAGCTAACCTTACAAAGCCATTGTTTATCAATTAAAATTCTCGAAAAAAGTTCCATACAGGTGAAGTGTGGTTATGATACTATGATGTTCTTAAAATCTTCGTGTTTCATTCTTCGAAAATACCAACTTAAAGAAGTCTAAAGAAAATTAATTGTTCTTTCACACTAGCCGTTTATAGCATGCATTATGAAAGGGTAGAGTCAGAGTGAAAAATGCAATGCCATATCAGAGATTCGAACCACGGATCTTCCGGTCTCCATTCGGCTGCTCTTAACCATTGGAATTTAATTTTTCAGTCTGACTCTATCCTTCTTAAATAAGTTTAGTTTTAACCAACTTTTCGGTTTTTAAATTTTGGTGTTCAAACATAGACGAGACTGTTTCTAAAAATATACCATTTCAGGAGATTTATATACTTCCACTGAAATCACCTCGAAATCTTGGTTGGAATTTACCCTTATCTGCCATAAGTAGTAAGGAAATAAAGAAAGACCATTTGATTTTAATGTAATCTTATTCAACTGTTTTCCTGCTTTTGTAGAAATACAGTGAGAAAAAATCTAATTTAGCTCAACATAAGGAAAACTAATATATAATATGAAATGCTTATGTATATCAATGTACCAACAGCCTATTAGTAATAGACTTGTATATTTGTGTATATTATGAATTTAGATTGTTTTATCACGGTCATTGAACATGAATGTTAATCAGTTTAACTCTCTATGATCATTGAGATATTCAAAAACATTGGCTGTTTAAATTAAATGAGTAATTTTAATACTATATGTTTTCTTTTGTTAGTACATATTTTAGGCACTCAAACCTTCCAAACAAAGTCAATGACACCAGATTGTGTAACAGGAACTTGCTGTGTGCAGGACTATGGTACGTTTGGGAGAATACAACACTACCACTGATCCTGATAATATAGCTCACCTCGAGTCAGTAGCTGATCCCGTACTAGACTTGGGCATTGAACAAGTGATCCTTCATGACAACTTCTCCCCCAGGACAGCGCAGAACAACATTGCTCTCATCCGTCTGGACAGAGACGTGCCAGGTAATACAACATCGCTGTCATCTGCCTGATAGAGAGACACAATAGAGATATTCACTATCATAATCCCATTTCTTTGTATCCACTCGCTACAGAACAACCCTCTAGACAAGGAGAAGCTGCTGGTACACTCTTCATGCCCCATTTCTATATCTATAGGTACTCACTGCAGAACAACATCGCTCTCATGAGCCTGACAGACTCTCCAGATAAGTATGATCCCCTTCCTTTGTATCCACTCACTACAGACCATCACTCTGGGCAAGGAGAAGCTGCTGGTTCCATTCTTATGTCTATAGGTACTCACTGCAGAACTACTTCGCTCCCATAATCCTGACAGACACACCACAGATATTCATCATCCAATTCCTTTGTATCCACTCACTACAGAACAACACTCTGGACAAGGAGAAGCTGCTGGTACAGTCATGTCCCATTCCTATGTCTATAGGTACTCACTACAGAACTACTTCGCTCTCATAATCCTGACAGACACACCACAGATATTCATCATCCAATTCCTTTGTATCCACTCACTACAGAACAACACTCTGGACAAGGAGAAGCTGCTGGTACAGTCATGTCCCATTCCTATGTCTATAGGTACTCACTGCAGAATCACTTCGCTCTCATAATCCTGACAGACACACCACAGATATTCATCATCCCATTCCTTTGTATCCACTCACTACAGAACAATACTCTGGACAAGGAGAAGCTTCTGGTACAGTCATGTCCCTTTCCTATGTCTATAGGTACTCGCTGCAGAACTACTTCGCTCTCATAATCCTGACAGACACACCACAGATATTCATCATCCAATTCCTTTGTATCCACTCACTACAGAACAACACTCTGGACAAGGAGAAGCTGCTGGTACAGTCATGTCCCATTCCTATGTCTATAGGTACTCACTGCAGAACCACTTCGCTCTCATAATCCTGACAGACACACCACAGATATTCATCATCCAATTCCTTTGTATCCACTCACTACAGAACAACACTCTGGACAAGGAGAAGCTGCTGGTACAGACATGTCCCATTCCTATGTCTATAGGTACTCACTGCAGAACCACTTCGCTCTCATAATCCTGACAGACACACCACAGATATTGATCATCCCATTCCTTTGTATCCACTCACTATAGAACAACATTCTGGAGAAGGAGAAGCTGCTTGTACAGTCATGTCCCTTTCCTATGTCTATAGGTACTCACTGCAGAACCACTTCGCTCTCATAATCCTGACAGACACACCACAGATATTCATCATCCCATTCCTTTGTATCCACTCACTATAGAACAATACTCTGGACAAGGAGAAGCTTCTAGTACACTCATGTCCCATTCCTATGTCTATAGGTACTCGCTGCAGAACAACATCGCTCTCATGAGCCTGAAAGACCCTCCAGATATTCATCACTCCCTTCGTTTGTATCCACTCACTACAGACTATCACTGGCATCAGTCTGGACATTCTTCATATCCCATTTCTGTGATTCTATTCACTGCATGAGCCACCACCTAGTCTGTTGCGCACATTGATTGTTATATCTTACATTCCAGTGACACATTATGTACGACCTATTTGCTTACCTAGTCCGGAGGAAGACAGAAGGCTTACAGCGGCGGGCAAGGAGCTTGAAGAGGTTGGCTGGGGTATGGCAGCAAATAGTAAGTATACATAAACACAGCTAAGTCATTTCTCTATATCCATTGAAATGTCAGGTTTACCTTAAGTTTAATTGAATCACACATCAATGAATATTCCCCAAAGTCTAACTAGAAAACGGATGACGAGTAGGATAATTGACAGCAGTTGTGGGAGCGGTTCATATCTCAAACTAGCCTACCAATTTTTAAAATTTCGCAGATGAAAAATTTGCTCTTTACCTGTCGCTTCTGAAAATGTTCACAAAGGTAATAGGGGTACACTGAGAAATGCTCACAGAAGAAGTTGCTTGTACTTACATCTACAACTCAGACCTCGCTATGTGAAGCTCATCCAGTTTTCTTTAACGTTTCGAATATTTACAGATGCAAGGAGCACTGTGCCAAGGAGAAATCGTTTGCCGGTGGTGGAGGTAGGTGATTGTGCAGACATCTACAGCAAGTTCAAACGCAATGTAACAAACCTGCAAGTGTGTGCAGGTGATGGCAGAAACAAGTACTGTGTAGGGGAATCTGGAAGTCCTCTAATGGGATACACTTCACCCGGACGTTACTTAGCTCTGGGTATTGCGTCGTTTGGCCCTTACAGATGTGACCTGATGAATATTCCTAATGTGTACACCAGGGTCGCATCCTATCTTAGCTGGATTCTTGACAACATGTCGCCCTAAACTCACCATTATGTTCATACTACAGATTGGGTCAAAAGTTCCGCTCCATTATACTGTGTTCAATATAAGAACCGTTTACATCAATACCTGTCTGTACGGTCGCCCATGTTCCGTAGAACGTTGGATACCAAGTTTGGCGTGACAGAACGGCACTCTGCCACAATTTGCTTTGGAAGATGCTTTTCATCTCTGATCTTCACCTTATACACTTTTGCTCCATATCGCAAAATCAATTATCATCAGCCAACTCCATACTCCAATGGTGTAACGTGGTGGTGCACCATCCTGCATGAACCACTCCCTAAAGTGCGGGACTTTTGGCCCACCCTCTATTTGTTTTCACAATGATATGCCTACTTTATGAATGCCTACTCTAAATGCTTCACAGATGTAATGCTTTCTGGAATAAAGAACATGTCTATTAATATTATTGTATTGGTTATTTTATTAATATATAGCACATTACATAACTTCTAATAAATAAATTGTGAAATATTCCTGGAAATAATGTGGAACTAATGATTCACGTGAACCTGTGCAATGAAATGTCCTAAATGTGTTTTTAATAGAAATACAGAACTAATGAATCACAAAAAATAGTTAATCCATAGGATTCGGGTTCAACTCCTAGCTGAAAAGTTTTCATTAGGATTCTTGTTTCTTCTACTGTCTATATAGCTGGATACCTGGAAGTGTGGATGTGCAACTTAATGAGTTTGTGCAAATAAATGACCAAAACCTACAAAGTTCAAAGAGCAAAACCACCATCCACTATGACTATAATAGTTGAGGGGGCTGTAGAATTAAATCACCTCCCCCCTCCAAAAATTTAGAAAGATTCAGTTAAAAGAAGAAAAGTTGATGAGATAGAGTTGCTGTTACCAGTACCAGCTAGAGTAATAAGAACACAACAGGGCTTTCGCAGAAAACAAAATGGTGGTTCTAGTTAGATTATGCATTCTAGACAAACTATCTCAGCTTTTACAGAAATTAGTAACAAATTGACATGTTTCAATGGATAATTTAAAAAAAGTATTATATAGTGCATTTTTTCAATGTGTTTTCAACAATGGTTTTTATTGTGCGCTGCTCCTAACTGCAAGGAAAGTAAAAATAGCGACAATGTCAGTGTGTTTCGGATACCCAAAGAATAAAAATTTGAAGGAGTATATGTTAAAAGCAATTAAAAGGGAGACTGTTACTGACTAGAAACTCAGCAGCAAGTTCACAATTAATATTCACAATCCACATGCACCTACTAATATACCCAAATTACTGTCCAATGTCTTATTTTTCAGGTCACTGTTACACAGCATTTTCCTTGTAGAGTGTTAATATGTATATTGGAATGTATCTATTTTCTGTCCTTATTTTTTAGTCTAAAAGGTAGTTAGCTATACAGCCTTAAGTAGCTATATGTAAGTTAATTGATGGAAATGAATCATTTCTTCACACTAGCCGTATATAGGATATGGTTTTGATAGATAGAATCAACCTGAAAAATTCAATGTCATGACCGGGATTTGAACCACAGATCTCCTGGTTTCTGTCCAGTCGCTCTTACCCATTGAGCTACCATGGTCAACGTGCTGTCCTGACATTAAGTTCTCCAATTGACTCATATATTTTCCTGGTAAACCACTAGGGGTTGTCGTATCCGAGATACATTGTTTGTGGCAACTTACTATCGTAAGTACTTGAGTCCCAGACTTCATCATTTAACTCTTATTATTTAAGTTAATTGATGAAAATTAATCATTTCTTCACACTAGCGGTATAAAGGCTAAGGTTTTGGATGGATAGAGTCAACCTGAAAAATTCAATGCCATGGCCAGGATTTGAACCATGGATCTCTTGGTTTCCTATATATATATATATCAAATATATATATATATATATCAAATATATATATATCAAATGCCACAGATGGTATATATATAAAATCATATATAATATAGAATAAAAAGAAGTATTTCAGAAAGTGGAGTGCCATTGTTACTAAAATTAGGCAAGTGAGTCAACCTTGTATATACTTTTCTCCACTTACAAGTTTTTTATGAAGACTAGTTTCTGGGGACTTCTCCCCTATCATCAGCTCTGTGGTAGACTGATGATGCATCCGGTGTCTGCATCTGGCTTGGTGTTGTGCTGCCATCTAACGTCCTGGTAAGTTTGATGACGTCATCTACGGCGGGAATTTCAAAATTCATCAAGAGGTCCTGTTTTGTCGTAATAAATATGGTTTCCCAAATCTGTAGTTCCAGGGGTTTCTTTGCCTGTTTGATCAGTTCTATTTCTTGTTTTATGTTGTGATTCTCAGACCAAAAGTGATGTGATACGGCCGACTTGTCCATTTGTTTGAATTTAATATTTCTGAAGTGTTCTTTCATTCTTGTTCCCAGATTACTTTTGGTCTTACCAATGTATATCTTGTCACAATCCTGGCAACTCATTTGGTAAATGCCTGATAATTGAGTTTTCGGTGTGCTATTTTTTAGAGGGTGGTTTAGTAAGTTGTGGATGTTGTGTTTGTTTTGAGGGGCTAATTTTATGTTGAAGCTCTTAAATATCTTTTCAAATTTTTTGAAGTATTTTGGATGAAATGTAAATTTTCCATATCTGGTGTTTGGGTTTTCTAGTTTTTTTAACGTAGTAATGTCCTTTAAGTATTTGTTTCTTTTGTGTCTATAGATCAGTTTTTTGATGAAATTTGTGTTATAGTTGTTCAGTTCGGCAACCTGGTGTATGTGAGCATACTCCTGTTCATATTCTGTTTTTGTTAGCGGAATGTTGATTAATCTGTGAACTAAACTATGGAATACTGCATATTGATGTTGTACTGGGTTGAATGGGTTGCATTTAATGTAATTGTCCACATGTGTTGCAGACACCGGATGCATCATCAGTCTACCACAGAGCTGACGATAGGGGAGAAGTCCCCAGAAACTAGTCTTCATAAAAAACTTGTAAGTGGAGAAAAGTATATACAAGGTTGACTCACTTGCCTAATTTTAGTATCATATATAATATATCATATATATATCATATATATAATATATCATTAAATCACTAAAAAGCAGTTAATAACTATGGCACTTTTGAATTAAGTTTCAGAAATACTGAAAATATTCTTAGGTCATTATAAAATGCATATTTCTGTATAGAGGTGAATATTCACGAGTGTCTGTGTTTGCTCTGGTTTTGAAAAACGGTATTTTGAACCTTATTAAATTATAGATGAGTCATATTTATTACACATCAGCTTCATTTACGTAAGTGAATCTTATGTGTAATAAATATCACTCATCTATAATTTAATAATTATTTCGCTTCACTGTGGTGTTCCAGTACAGTTAAATTTCGATATCTTGAAGCTGTTTATTTCATTTGGTACACAGAATAATATACTTGCTACAATGTTATCATCATCAATAATGTAATGTAATATTTTATACAAAAATATTAAGACCACAATGTCTCTTCCGAAAATTAAAGCATTTAATCAAAATATTTCTAAGAGGATTTATTTTATGTATGTAGGGTAAAATGTAGTTCTTTGTAGTGTAGTTTTACATTCCAAATAATAGATGCATACTTGAGACTTTGTTCGACAAAAGTGCTATAATATCAAATGAATGTTTCTATTTTTAAATGAATAAGAATTTGGAATAATATAATGAATTCCAGATAGTTCAGCAACTTTTCTACTAGCTGTTAATACAATATGTCTGCCAAACCTGAGATTCCTTGTAAAATATACTCCTGGATCTTTATTTTCAACCATTTCAGCAAATGGTGTCCAATTAGAGCTATATTTAATGAGATTTTTGATTACAATGAAGGATATTTTTACAAATTCATTAACATTAATAAGTTTATTATTTGAAGCAAAAGGTTAGAAACAGTGATGCATTTAACATTTGAAAGTAATGAGTCGGTAATTCAAACACAAACATCACTTAAATTATCCTTACTTGGACATGTTTCGGAGAACGTTTGTCTCCATCGTCAGCAGATATCATCAGCAGAGTCGGATAACTGCTAATGATGGGGACAATTTGGTTCTATGCGAATTGATAAATAGATTGTTCTTTGCTCTAGTATCATGTGTATGAACTTCTTTCATGTAAAGTATAAACTTGAAAGAAGCGTAGGGACAGTGAAGCACAAACTAGTACAAAATTGAATCGAGAATATATTGACACATTGCTTCACTCACACTGTTTATTCACAGGACATGTTTCAAGAGCTCTTGCTCCTATCCTCAGCTGATACTCAACTAGTGCAAGTTGTAGTGGTTTCTTCTTTCTCCGTATTGTCAATAGATGGCGTGATGTACTTGTCAAAGATGTCCGGTGGTGGAGTTTCAAAATTCATGACTCTATGACGATTTTTGTTAATGAAGATTTTGTCCCATACGGAAAGGTCTATGGGGTGATTAACGTATTTTATTAGAGATGTTTCCAAATTGATGTCATGTCTAGTATTCAAAAAATGAAAAGCCACTGCTGATTTTTCTGTTTCACCATTTTTAATGTTTCTCATATGTTCTTTAGTTCTGATGTTAATATTTCTTTTTGTTTTTCCTATATAAATTTTAGGGCAAGTTTCACATTTGATCTCATAGATTCCTGGTTTTTCTTTGGTAGTGATTGAATTTTTGGGAGGGCCTTTTAACAAATTTCTGATATTAAACCTGTTTTGAGGTGCAAGAGTTATGTTGTGTTTTGAGAAGATTTTTTGGAATTTGTTATAGGCTGATGGGTGGAAGGTGAATTTTTTAAAAAGTTTTTTCTCTTTTTCTCCTGTAGGTTCTAGGGTGGTGGTTTATTTTATTTTCTTAGCTTTGTTGAGTCTGTTAACAGTTTTGTCTATTAAATTTGGGTTGAAACCGTTGGATATAGCTACTTTTTTTATGTGTAGGTATTCTTCTTGATAATCTTCTCTGTTTAGTGGAAAGTTGATCATCCGAAAGATTAAACTGTTGAAAATGGCATGTTGGTGTTGTTTTGGGTTGAAACTGTTGTTCTTAATGTAATTATCTGTGTGTGTCGGTTTCCTGTAGATACCAAAAGTGAGTTTGTTGTTCATTTTTTTGATCTTGATGTCCAAAAAGGGGAGCACACCATCCTCTTCTGTTTCCAATGTAAATTTTATAGCTGGATTTTGTATATTCAAAAGTTTAAGACCATCTTGTATGAGTTTTTTAGGTACTATTGCAAAAATGTCGTCATGAGTGCTTTTGAAACACATATCACAAAAGCTTTTCCAAATTATTTCAAAGTGTGGTATCGCTATGTTGACGACATTTTTGCAATAGTACCTAAAAAACTCATACAAGATGGTCTTAAACTTTTGAATATACAAAATCCAGCTATAAAATTTACATTGGAAACAGAAGAGGATGGTGTGCTCCCCTTTTTGGACATCAAGATCAAAAAAATGAACAACAAACTCACTTTTGGTATCTACAGGAAACCGACACACACAGATAATTACATTAAGAACAACAGTTTCAACCCAAAACAACACCAACATGCCATTTTCAACAGTTTAATCTTTCGGATGATCAACTTTCCACTAAACAGAGAAGATTATCAAGAAGAATACCTACACATAAAAAAAGTAGCTATATCCAACGGTTTCAACCCAAATTTAATAGACAAAACTGTTAACAGACTCAACAAAGCTAAGAAAATAAAATAAACCACCACCCTAGAACCTACAGGAGAAAAAGAGAAAAAACTTTTTAAAAAATTCACCTTCCACCCATCAGCCTATAACAAATTCCAAAAAATCTTCTCAAAACACAACATAACTCTTGCACCTCAAAATAGGTTTAATATCAGAAATTTGTTAAAAGGCCCTCCCAAAAATTCAATCACTACCAAAGAAAAACCAGAAATCTATGAGATCAAATGTGAAACTTGCCCTAAAATTTATATAGGAAACACAAAAAGAAATATTAACATCAGAACTAAAGAACATATGAGAAACATTAAAAATGGTGAAACAGAAAAATCAGCAGTGGCTTTTCATTTTTTGAATACTAGACATGACATCAATTTGGAAACATCTCTAATAAAATACGTTAATCACCCCATAGACCTTTCCATATGGGAAAAAATCTTCATTAACAAAAATCGTCATAGAGTCATGAATTTTGAAACTCCACCACCGGACATCTTTGACAAGTACATCACGCCATCTATTGACAATACGGAGAAAGAAGAAACCACTACAACTTGCACTAGTCGAGTATCAGCTGAGGATAGGAGCAAGAGCTCTTGAAACATGTCTTGTGAATAAACAGTGTGAGTGAAGCAATGTGTCAATATATTCTCGATTCAATTTTGTACTTCTTTCATGTAGTTAAGTGTTTCATATATATATTGCAAAGACAAAATTTTAAATTTTCTAAAGTATGGTTTGCAACTAGTTTTGTTTGTGACATTAGCCATAATTCGTATTACTTTCTTTTGCATCCTAAAAACCTTAATGCTATTTTTTTAATTTCCCCAGAAATTTATCCCATATGTTAATAGACTATATACCACTCTAAGAATATGTTCACTTGACATACATTTTATTGACCTTACTAAGAAGCACATTTTACTAAGTCTGTTATTGAGGCTATCAATATGCATTTCTCATATAGTAACAAACCCAGAAATTTGTTTATTTTAACATATTTTATCTCATCTTGCCCCAGCTTAATTTTTAGATGTATCAAGTTCTTAAGAAGTTTACTAGGGAAGCTTATTGCTGCTGTTTTCTCTTTGCTTAACAGTAACAAGATTTTATTGAACCATTCCTGAATATATTTCAATGTGCTGTGTATATGTAAATTCACATTATTTTCATTTGCCCCTGTTAAGGAAATACTTGTATCATCCGTAAAAAGTGTTATGCTCACATTCGCCATACTATATACACTGTCAGCTAAGTAGTTTATGTATAGTATAAAAACAGAGGCCCAAGAATAGATCCCTAGGTACACCATATTTTATATTTTTGACACCCGACAGTTCTTTTTTAATTTCATTGGTTTCAGTATCAAAATATTCAATTTCTACAGACTGTTTCCTATTTCAAGATATGACTTAAACCAACTTAATGCTAGGCCTCAATCAATGTTGGACACGTCAAATGATACATAGAAAGTATTTACTGAAGGAATACTGTGTATTGATTTACTTAGAAATAAAATTTATATGGATTTACAAAAATAATATTATTAACAGAAATACAAGTTATATAAACTTACAAGAATAGAGTATATACATATGTAAAGGCAGATTATTTACATTCGTTAGCCAGAAAGTCCTGAACTGAGTAAAACCAGTGGTTAATTAGATGTGCCTTTAATGAACGTTTGAATGCATTTTCTTATTTTATTACCTCTAAAAATTTTGGAAGAGAGTTGTATATCTTTATACCAGAGTGCAACATACTTTTTTGACATCGGGAGGTGTTATGTTGATAGACATGTAGATTTGTAGTTTGTCTTGTATTATACTTATGCACTGAGTCTGCAGTGTTACTGGTTTTACGGATAAACATTACAATTTCAAATATATAAATGCAAGGATAGGGAAGAATACCTAGTTTTTTAAATAAAGGTTTGCATGATGCTCTTGCTCTTTCTCCTACCATAGCTCAAACTATTTTCTTTTACATTACGAAGCATCCTGTACTGGAAGGTGACTTTCTCCAGAATATTATGCCATATCAGCAATGAGTGAACATATGCAAAGTAAGCCATTCTAACAGTTTCCCCCATAGTGCAACCTGCTAGTACCTGTATCATGTAGCAGGCTGTACCTAACTTTTTGATTATGTGACTTATATGGGTTTCCCATTTTAAATTGTTCTGGACACAAGGTCTCAGAAATTTGGTAGTTTCTACTAAAATTAGGCAAATGAGTCAACCTTGTATACACTTTTCTCCACTTACAAGTTTTTATGAAGACTAGCTTCTGGAAACTTCTCCCGTATCCTCAGTTCTATGGTTGACTGATGATACAACTGGTGTGTGCATCTGGCTTGATGTCATTCTGCCATCTCATAATCAGGTAAGTTTGATGACTTTGATGATATATCAGATGGCAGCACAACACCAAGCCAGACGCAGACACCGGTTGTATCATCAGTCAACCACAGAACTGAGGATAGGGGAGAAGTTTCCAGAAACTAGTCTTCATTAAAAAACTTGTATATGGAGAAAAGTGTATACAAGGTTGACTCATTTGCCTACTTTAGGTAACAATGGCACTCCACTTTCTGAAATACTTTTTTATTCTATATACTGGTAGTTTCTACCTTCTCAATGGTCTGGTTTAGCAGTTGAATTTTTGGAGCTAAATAGTCTTTATTTTCTTTTATGTGTATATCCAATGCTACTGCCTTACTGGTGTTTATTAATAGATTATTATCTGTAAAATAGTTATCTGGTTTGATATCTGGTGAACTGATTTTAAGAATTCCGTTGTTTAAGGACTATAATACAATGAAGCACAAAATTAATACAATTTTGAGTCGAACTAATACTCAATGCTCCAATGCTATTTATTGATGATGTTAGGAAGATCCTAACGAAACGTGTTCTAGGTAAATACTAGCAATAAATGGAGCATTGAGTATTAGTTCGACTCAAAATTGTATTGATTTTAAGAAGCTTAACTTATCATTTAACTCACAAGAATATTTGTATCGTCAGCAAAGAGGAGGGACCTGGCATGAGGATTCTCTAGGGTGAAGTCATTGATGAAGAGCAGAAATAGAATTGGACTTAGTATGGTACCTTGATGTACTCCATAATTAATGGCTAGCAAACTTGTTCTGTAGCTCTTCAGGTCTCCATTTTCTTTGTGTTTTTCTACCAATTGTTTCCTATATGCCAGATACAAATTAATCCACTTGTTAGTGAGTGTCCGATATTTAAAACATAAACTTTGTTTATTATTCTGAATTACACAAATATTTTTAAAAATATTAAGTTTTAGGTTTAGTAGTAACTTTTCAGTAATGTGACTTTGTGGGTTCGTAGAATTAAAAGTCCAAGTTACAGAAATTCCAAACGTTCTTTATTTCCATAGAAATACACTCACAGTAGCAGCATTACATCACTTACACAATCACAATCTACCAAGGTCGATGACCAAAACAAACAGCATTCTGATTATATCTGTTTACAACATCACCTCTCATTACAACACTTTACAATCCTGTTTACGACTGACTCTTGGCGATTTGTCACTTCCTTAAATACCTCATTGATAATTCGAGACTGTTCTGTAACAATCACTAGATATTTCTGGAATAAACAAGACATCGAATGTTCTGGAACATTCATCGAATGTTCTGTCACTAGATGAAACCGGAACCTTCCAGAAGTGTAACTTAATCTGTGCCGACAAGTCCTTTATCTACGCTATCTTTATTTGCCAGCTCTTTGTGTACACAAGCCGCGCTAATCTCTCTACACCGAACCTTTTGTGTGCATCGCTGTGACAGTAATGATTTCCAACCTTTTCTCTAAATCTAGATTTATCATCAAACTTGGATGTAGAATATTTGTGGAAAAAGGCTGAAATAAATTAAACATAATAGAACATAATAATAGGCACAGCATGCCACAAAAGCTTGAGATTCTAAGTGTAAACAGCAGCTAATAATGCTTTTCTTTGGAATTAGTTATGGTTATTAAGGAATACTTGACATTATTTTTATGCTTCGTTTTGTATGTTAGACCAAGTAATTGGCAGTAGTTTGCTTCTGCAACATGCAGCTTTCATAAGTAATAAATCTTTTATATGAGCTCAATCATATAACAAGTCTAACATAGAAACAAAGAGGAGAGAAGATCATTTTCACCTTGTGTTTGCCTGAATGGAGGTGACTGTATGATGAATCATTTTAAATATTATTAATTTTCCCATACCACCAACTGTGATGGAAGTTCTTCTGCATTTTATATGCAAGTGACGGTAATAAGATCATTATTGTTTCAAAGTTCCTTGTTTATTTACCTGCAATATGCCAAATTATCTTTGTCATTTAAGTTAACTGATAGAAATTAATCATTTCTTCACACTAGCCCTATATAGGCTAAGGTTTTGGATAGATAGAGTCAACCTGAAAAATTTAATGCCATGGCCGGGATTTGAACCACGGATCTCCTGGTATCCATTCAGTCGCTCAATGGGTAAGAGTACTTACTTTAAGGAGTAATGATTTGTTTAGTGTCATAATCGACTCGCCCTGAAATTTAATTTGCTACAACACTGTTTTCAACACTTCCATGAAAAGAAATTAAAAATGTCAACAATTTCTCCTTAAAAAACCTAATATGCTCAAACATCAAGATGCCATTCCATCTAACAAAAAATCTGGTTTATACCAAATTGAATGCTGTGACTGTAGTCAAATTTATTCAGAAAAACCAAAAGAAATTTAGAAACAAAAGCAAAGGAACACTTTAGGAACATAAAACACAAACAATTAGAGTGAGTGAGTGAGTGAGTGAGTGAGTGAGTGAGTGAGTGAGTGAGTGAGTGAGTGAGTGAGTGAGTGAGTGAGTGAGTGAGTGAGTGAGTGAGTGAGTGTGTGGCGTTTTAGGGCCCGTCGACAACAAGGTCATTTGGGCCCGCAAACCGGCAGTTGCCACACATTTTTGGAAAAAAAAAAAACACGACATAAATCCAGAACCAAAACTACTTAAACACACAACAGGAAAACAAGAGCTGTCCGCATGAGAACAAATTTTCATTTAAAAAAAAATAGAAACAAAGTATTTAATTTTGACATTCCCAAGGGGAAACAGTCCTTCCGGGTGACAGCGTTCAGCTTCCTGTAGTTCACGCAGAAGCGTACCTCGCCGTTCTTCTTTGTCACCAAGACTACAGGGAAACACCAAGGGCTGTCAGACTCTTCAATCTCTCCCCTGGATCTCATGTCCTCCAGCATGTCTCGTACCGCCCCTTGCTTCGCCAGCGGAACGTGTCTAGGGGGTTGCCGAATAGGTCGGGCGTCCCCGGTGTCGATGCGGTGAAGCACTTTGTCCGTGCGGCCGTAGTCACTATCACCTTGGCTGAAGACGCGCTGGTATCGCCTCAGCAGTTGTCGAACTTTCTCCAGTTGTTCTGCGGTCAGGTGGTCGGCCGCCCTCTCCAGTAAGCCTTCTAGCCGGGGCCCCAGGTGTTGCGTCGGCACCGGTTCCTGCGTCTTGTCGATTGCTGTTACGCTTACCACGGGCTCGCACGTTCCCAACTCCGTCCCGGCCTGGACCTCTCGGCACGGCAGCAATTCCCTGGCTACACACAGTCCGTGTACAGGCGTCTTCCGGTCCAGCATCATGTTCCTGGTTCTCTGGCCTTCCAGTCGCGCCGTCACCCCCACTTCGTTCCTCGCGGGGACAACCACGTCTTCGTTCAAGACGACCCTGCAAATTCCAAGGCGCTCTTCTGGTTGACGGAGTATAACCTCTTCTCCGTTGAGCCGCAGGACCTTCTTGCTGACGTCGAATGTCGTCTCGTGGCTCCTGAGGGCATCCAATCCCAGTAACACCTCCTCAGCCACTTTCGCGACGAACACCCACCTCCTTCCCAAGGTCAGCTTCAGCAGGGCCTCCTTCTCCATAGGCAAGGTATCGCCCGATGCCGTGACAAGCTGGTATGGTCGGTTCGGCTTCCTTGTCGGCAAACCCTTCGCCACGTCAGGTCTGATGATGGTCACGGCCACCCCGGTGTCCACCAGCACGCGGCACAGCTTTCCTCTTACCCAGCCGTCCACGAGGAGGCTGTCATCCATCCGTCGGCTGACGGCGCGCAGTGTCACTCGAGGAGATGGTGTGGATGGCGCCGACGTGCTCCTCGCCACGCCGGGCCTTACTCGTTCTTCCATCTGCCCTTCGTGGTGTCGGCAATCTCTCTCTAGGTGTCCCGGCTGTCCACATCCCCAACACAGGCCACTAGGTCTTCGCCGGCGTCCCTCGGCTGGTCTTCTGTCTCCGGTGTAGTGGACACTCCTCGTTCTCGTCGTCGGGATAGCTGTTACCTTGGCCGCCTCCATCATTAATACTGCCGTTAGCGCCTCGTGGATGGTTTTATAATCGCCGCATTAGGCGCTGACGAATCTCCGTGTCTCGTACCCCGTCCACGTAAGTGTAGGCAGCTTCCCGGGATGCGAACTCTGGTGGGAGGTCGACTAGGACCTTGCTAGCCAGTTGTTCAACTGCCAGGGCGAACTCCTGCAGCGTCTCCGCTGGCTGCTGTGACCTTGCCTTCAGCTGGCTGCGGTACGCTGCGGCTAAGCGGTGGTTTCCAAAACGATTCTCCAGGGCCTCCCAGATGTCCTTGATCACCCGACGTCCTCCACCATGGCGTTCAGGGACTTGACGCTGCTGTCGGCCTTTCCTTCCAGGTTGTTAACGCGGTTAGCAAGGTCTTCGACGTCTTCCACCATGGCGTTCAGGGACTTGGCGTTACTGTCGGCCTTTTCCTCTAGGTCATTGAAGCGGTTCGCCAGGTCCTCGACGCGCTCGTCCACTTGGCCCTCCGCTTATCCAGCTCCGTCACGTCATCCCTCACGCCGGTCAGCTGCTCTTCGAACTTTACGGCGAGGGCCTCGTTTGCCACCTTCATCTCCGTGGTCAATTCAGCCATCTTCGCGGTCAGGCTGTTGTTTGCCGCTTCCGTCTTCACTGTTAATTCGGCCTTCATTTCTTCCATCTTCTCGGTGATGTTGTCGTTGGCCGTCTTCATTTCTGTCAGTTCCGCGGCGAGGCTATTATTTGCCGCTTTCATTTCCGAGGTCAGTTCGGCCTTCATTTCCATCATCTTCTCCAAAATATTTTCCAAAGCCGCGTCAATGGTTGTAATGTTCGGTGATGTTGTCGTCCCGTTTCCTGACACCAGTGTGACTTTGTGGGTTCGTGAAATTAAAAGTCCAATTATACCACTCAAAAATGTTCTTTATTTCCACCGAATTACAATCGGAGCACTTGCCGATTACACAGAATTACGTAATTGCACACAATTACAATTCACCAGTTCGTCTGTCACAGGTCCACTGCACGCAGTTACGTACACTTCTCCGATGCACGTTCACAGTCTTCTCGTCCGTACACTAGCACGGCACTCCTACGCTGCTCGCCAAGAACTGACTGACTTCCAGCCCAACGCGTTGCTTATATAGGACCAACTGGCCAATCTAGAAGGTTCCGGATTAGATGAAATATCCTGTATGTTCGAGAACTCAGGGGGAGCGGAAAGAGACGGCACAGTGATGTTTTCCAGCCACCCCTCATTACCGCTATAAGACAAATGGGTGGGCGTGAGCGAACGCCTCCCGTCCGGCCCCATTGCCGGCCGGCTCCACAGGAAGTCCCGACGTTCTGGTGACAATATATTACAAACAAAAGGAAAACTATGGGAAAATTGATGTAATAGCATGATTAGAATCGATACACTACCAAGAAAATCCTCTGTAGCAATTTTTAGACTTGTAACAGGCCACGACTGTCTCAATAAAAATTTATTCAGGATTGGTATAGTGAGATCTCCTCTGTGTCCTTTCTGTACACTTAAAGGAGATATGGATGGAAACCACCTACTCTGCTGCCCAACCTTTAGTCAATATATCAACATAACATCAAAATACTGAAGTACAAGAGAGTGAATGGCTTCTATGCCAACTGCTTAACATTACATTCCAACCAACCACTTGTTGTGTAGTAAGATTTTTCTATTCTTCAGTTTACCAGTTACACAATGTTTACTCAGTGAAGAGCGGATAATCCCATAAAACTTCAGCTACAAATTTGCTTGTGCATATATGTTAAATATGTTTAATAAAACTTATTAGAGCCATTTCTAAAAATAATTAACATTTTTCAATGTAATGGGTAGTTGTTGTGGAGGGTTGTGGTTTGAAAATCTTTGTTGTGTATTCTTGGAGGACGCTGATTTAAATAATACGTTTGGAATTTAACCACATTTATGCTGGATATCACACACAGATGTTAAGATTAACACGAGTTTAGCAATAGTTATCACAAAATTGCATTTCAGCAACAAGTGTTGGTTTAACACTCGTGTTACATCTCTTGGTAAACTAACAAGCCCAACTTCTGTTCTTAAGTCCTTAACAATTGTAAATAGTCATGATGGCGGGCGTGAACGCAGCTGTTGATGTCAATTTTCTATATTTAAGACCGTCTAAATGGTATTCGTAATAGAGTACGACCTATGAGGAGAAGTTATTTGGAGGAGCTATCAGAAGAAAATTTTCTACAGAGGTATAGACTGTATTGCTATGAAGGTTACTGCGGAAGTACAAGAGAGGTTAGAACATGCATCGAAAGGAATATGTCAATCTCGCCTTTGCTTCAAGTATTAATAACTTTGCTATTTTATAATTCACTGAATTATGTTGTCCACCTCCCGTCTTGAAACGTTCAAGTCACTCGTCACTTGTCCTTCTTCGCTCATTTTAAATTTACGTAATACTGAGTTAGAACAAGCATCGAAAGGAATATGCCGATCTCGCCTTTGCTTCAAGTATTAATAACTTTGCTATTTTATAATTCACTGAATTATGTGGATAATACACTGCCCACCTCCCGTCTTGAAAGGTTCAAGTCACTCGTCACTTATCCTTCTTCGCTCATTTTAAATTTACGTAATAATGAGTTAGAACAAGCATCGAAAGGAATATGCCGATCTCGCCTTTGCTTCAAGTATTAATAACTATGCGATTTTATAATTCACTGAATTATGTGGATAATACACTGTCCACCTCCCGTCTAGAAACGTTCAAGTCACTCGTCACTTGTCCTTCTTCGCTCCTCGTTTTAAATTTACGTAATACTGAGTTAGAACATGCATCGAAAGGAATATGCCGATCTCGCCTTTGCTTCAAGTATTAATAACTTTGCTATTTTTTAATTCAATGAATTATTGGGATAATACACTGCCCACCTCCCGTCGTGAAACGTTCAAGTCACTTGTCACTTGTCCTTCTTCGCTCCTCGTTTTAAAATTACGTAATACTGACGAAGTAGTTTGGTGCTTCTAGTAGTGACACATGCATTTAAATTAAATTCGTTTCCAATCTTTTGCCACATGACATCTTTCTGTTTTACATTCTCCGCATCCCTTCTCTTATTTTCCACGATATCCTTATACTTCGTCATCAATTCAATTAAAATTCTTTCTCCATCGATGAGAAATTTGTCCCACAGCTCCTCTTACGATTTTGTTTACCTGCCATTTTTTTCAGCTGTGTGCAGACGAAAATGTAAACAAACACGCGTCGCAGTACGTTCAGAAAATAATACGAATCACTCATAGCCTTCTATAGTTGTAATATTTACAAGTCTCTTGGCGTTAACACGTGTTTGTTAACATTTTCAGAAAACAAGTTGGTGAAATGCAAGAAATTTAACAGCATTGTTAGCGGTGTAACACATGTTACGTAGCATTTGCTTACGTTGATTCTAACATCTGTTCGTAAAATCGGGCATTCGTTTTTGAGTTATGCTGTTCACACAAAAGGATAACTCAGAACTTTTTATAAAAATAGGATGTGATACATGTTGTTGTTGTTTTCAAATGCTAGGCTTTGGCAATGAAGCCATTAGCTTTAAGTAGCATAAGTGTGACCGTTTTTTAAGTGGACACCAATTTTTTGCTTGTAATGGGGGTTACATCATCCACTCACTTTAACCCCCAATATGTCTTTGGTTAATGGGTCCATCGGACCTGGCCATCGGCTTTTCTCACAAGCACCAATTGTGGAGCATTTGATACACTCACTAGGCTTTCTCTGTCCACAACATAGTATTTTTTAAATGTTCTATTCTTCTATGTACTACATCCTAATAGGGATAAACATTTGTAGAAATGCTTTTATTATACATTGCCTTGAAGGTTCAATAGAAATGCAGTAGGCCTTAAGTGACAGATACATGTTTTAAGAGCTGGTTTTTATGTTATGACTATAACATTTTGTTCTCTTTCTAAGACGAGCAAAAACAAGAAGAAAAAAAAAGGGGAAAAAGACAAAAGAAGGGCTCGTTTGAGGAAGGTAAAAGTATAGTAAATTTCAAAGCAATAATAGGTTCTGTCTCAGAAACGGTTACTGACAAAAGGTTATATTTAACATCAACTGTGTATTTTAACAAGGTATGCTATTTTTTGAGCAGTAAGATTTTGTCTGTCTCTTACAGTTTTGTAGCATTCATACAAAATGAACAGGACTTCAGTGGCTACGCCTATAAATTTCAAGATATATATTTCTGTTATAGTTTATCAGTTATACGAAAGTCATTCAAAATGAAGAGCACTTCTGAGGATATTTCCAGAAAATCGTTAAAACTATTTCTATAAAATCAGAATATTTTTAAAATCTGTTTCATGTAATGGGTAGTTTAGGATGGTATTTGTTTTGTAAGTTAACTTACATACTCAGTTTTATATTTAGCCAGTTTTTAATTTTTTTAGTTATTCTGTTCACAGATAAACGTAGACTCACAGACTTTTCTCTAAAATGCTTTTTCTAAAAATATTTTTATATAGGCAGTCTCAAAACTCGTATTTCTAGAGAAATCTCCGTATCGACTTTGGGGTAGAATACAACACTTACTGTAAGTACACAATAGAGAAATACAGGAAGTAAAAGTTTACTAATTTATGAATAATATTTTCCTGTTACAGATGAGGAAGGATGTGGAACTTGCCGGATCCGGAAGTGGTGTTACAATCAAATTAATCTAATACAACTAAACGATAGTGCAGTTACCAAAAAAACCCTGGACCACAATTACTGAGCTCAATCTCATGTGTAACACTCTCGTCACTTTCTGCACTAATTAGAGCTATAACTTAACAGCTTCTATCTAATTACGTCCCATAATGTTTTGCCAGAAATTATTTCAATGTAGATAATTTAAAGTTTGTATTATTTGGAATGCAAGGACCAATCTTGATTAGTTTCCCTTTTTTCCATGTGCCACAGGTATATAGCTTTTTGCTGTTGGCTTTTATAATAAATGCATACACACATTCAAGACTCCTCTATTTTGTTCGTGGTTTATGAGTGTTTTCTCCTCTAGTATTTATACGAGGGCCGTTGTTTTCAACCTCCGAGAGGCTATAAATAAAAGATAAGTTCATAGAAAGCAATTATTTTGTTACCAAAAGTTGTGCATACTTATGGTTACTTTTCAACATGAACACCGAAAAGATTGAAATATTTATCGCACCTGTACACAAGCTCTGCAATATCCTCTTCAAAAAATGTTGCCACCACTGATTTCAAATGAGTATTGACGTTGAAGATACATCGATTGTTGTGATTGTCGTTTTGTTTCCGGTGTGTCGTATTGGATCCAAGTTTCATCTCCAGTAACATTTGATTTCAAAAAGTTATCTCCTTCTTCATGACAACGATCAAGGAAATTCAGAGTTGACCGTTATCACGGCACATATGGATCGTTGGTCCCAATTTGTTTGATACGAGTGTAGACACTGAAGTATATATGGGTATCTTTAAGACATTTGTGGAGCAGCTGGATGATATCGAATTGAGAGAAGGTTATTTCCAGCAAGATGGAGCAACGTGCCATACATCTAATGACACCATGCAACTTGTAACCAGTTTCGTTAATCGAATAATCTCAAGGGTCTGTGGTCTCCAGATCAGCTGACCTAACCTCACCGTTTTTTTTTCTTGTGGAGATATTTTTAAAAAATAGAGTGTACAAGAGTAGGCCACGGACAATTGATGTTCTCAAGGAATCCATTCGAACCGAAATAAATAACATTGGTGAGGATACTCTCCGTAAAACTTCAGAGAATATGGTGAGACGAGTACAAACATGTACAGATGCTGGTGGAGGACACTTCCAACATTTTCTCTGAGATGTAAATAGTGTAATGTAATCTCCCAATTGTGTATTATGTTCTCCCAAAGTTGTACGTGTGTCATATTATTGGTTCTAAAAGTTATGGCCTATTGAAATGGTTCAGCTTTATATGGATCGCACTATACTACGTTAGTAGAGAAAGTTCTACCTTTAAAACGTTTGCGTTGAAAAAATTTCCGGAAAATGTCCACTTTATGCACTTAAAATATTCTCACACACACAGAAACCTGACCTAAAGTTGCCTTTTTGTTTATTCAGGAATCATCAAAATATATATTTTCGTTCAAGTTCCATGAAAAATTGTTATTTCGAAATGAACATTTCCTCTACTCATAGGTGACTGGTATAGGAAATAACATTTTCATTTTAGTTTTATTGGATATATTCGACGTGACTAGGGATCGAAGGGGACATCTCGCAACTGGATCCACTTTGTGCTTACCATTCCTATGACCATTCCTATCTCTGGCCGACAGAGATCTTTAGCGTTTACAACCTTGATGACTCCGCCACCCACCGGAGGCGGCTCACAAAAGGACGGCATCTGGCAGAGCTGAAAGATATTTCCAACGAACATCTGTCGACACTTAGCCCACCTGAGAAATGAAAGGGGAAGCGAAGTGAGAGAAGATAAAACTACATCAACATTCGCCTGCCAACATGGAAAACTAAGAATTAGCCATGGCCGGTCCCAGAAATAGAGCCCAGCACCTCCAGCCGGACAATCTCTCTCGGTATGTGAAGTATTTATACTTATAACTGAATTAATTACCTCATGCGCTGATATAGTCTGTTCACATTTAGGTATTTTTAAAGCCCACTTAGAGAAATACTACCAGAGTTAACTATACCACCACAGCCCATAATAACCAGATGGTGCACTTGGTTAAAACTACAAAGTTTTACTGTAGCAATTTTATTCGGTAAGGAATTACATCACTCCGTAAACATATACGCAGTCTAAAGAGTAAATTTAGGCAAAAATTTGATAACCGATTTTTAGTACTCATTAATTTGAATGTTTTCCGGTATTAGGTAATAGACATTTTTACAACTTGCATTAAACAGCACAGGCAGCATTTAACAACAAGAGCGTACATAAAATCCAACTTTAGTATATTGCCTACCACAATAACAAATTAAAAGCAAAAGAACAACTACTAGAACAGCCACTAGATTGTTGAAGAGGATCAATTAATTATCTTTAGAGCCGTGTTGGGGAGAAATGGGTGTCAAAGCCAAGACTTCTGATCTGAAGTTTGTGAAAACAGTCAAAGTTATTTTAGCTAATTGATGGAAATTAATCATTTCTTCACACTAGCCGTATATAGGATAAGGTTTTTGATAGATACAGTCAGCATGAAAAATTCAATGCCATGGTCGGGATTTGAACCACGGATCTCCTGGTTTCCGTCCAGTCGCTCTAACCCATTGAGCTACCATGACCAACTTGCCGTCCTGACATTAAATTCTCCATTTGACTCATATATTTCCCCGGTAGACCACTAGGGGCTCTCGCATCCGAGATACACCGTTTGTGGCAACTTACTATCGTAAGCACTTGAGTCCCAGGCTTCATCATGTAACTCTTATTATTTAAGTTAATTGATGGAAATTAATCATTTTTTCACACTAGCCGTATATAGGCTAAGGTTTTAGATAAAGTCAACATGAAAAACTCAATGCCATGGCCGGGATTTGAACCACGGATCTCCTAGTGAAAGTTATAGTTAATGGAGAAAATGCAAAAGATTCGATGTTACTGTCAGATTTTTTGGAAGTGTTCTTACTCATAAGCGCAGGAGTTTCTGAACAGAATTTGGAAATAATTTTTGTTCATTATTTTAAAAGAGAATAAAATGCATTGCATTATAGTGTGACAGTGTTTGCATACCCAGAGTTCATATTTGGAAATACACTGCGATCCATATAAACCTGAACCATTTCAATACGTCATAACTTTTGAACCAATAACAGGACACTCGTACAACTTTGAGAGAATATAATACACAATTAAGAGATTGCATTATACTATTTAAATCTCAGAGAAAATGTTGGAAGTGTCCTCCACCAGCGTCTATACATGTTTGTACTCGTCTCACCATATTCTCTCAAGTTTTACGGAGAGTATTCTCGCCAATGTTACTTATTTCGGTTCGAATGAATTATCAAAGAAACTGGTTACAAGTTCCATTGTGTCATTAGATGTATGGCACATTGCTCCATCATGCTGGAAATAACTTTCTCTCAATTCGATATCATCTCCGTAAAACTTGAGAGAATATGGTGAGACGAGTACAAACATGTATAGATGCTGGTGGAGCACAGTTCCAACATTTTCTCTGTAAATGTAATCTCCCAATTATGTATTATGTTCTCCCAAAGTTGTACGTGTGCCCTATTATTGGTCCAAAAGTTATGCCTAGGGCCCGGACTTTGATGAAAAGTCTTCTTTCTGATTAGTCACAGACGATGCTTATTGGAAATTAAGTGCATTCTGGAACAAAAACGTTAGATATATGGTTTTTCATAGACAATCAAAATGCATTTCTTCCACATTTGTATAATAAAGTCATTTCTTAACATTTAGATGCATTTTCCGGTCATTTTCTTTCTTTTTCAGGAATTTATTGGGCACTTTCATCGGTAGCCCGCATTCGGAAGGCCGGAGTTCGATTCCCGTGGCCGACCTGACCCTGACCCATGTTATATATATGCAACTGCATGTATATACCACTATGACAATTTTCAAATAGTGAGAGAAGTGGTGAATAGCTGATAGGATAGATTCTAAGACAATTGAGAGCGCACAGGATCTGTTTTCTGATACTCAAATCCAAGGAAAATTAGCTTTTATTAAATCTAATTTTGCATGTTTGACAGATACCATAAGCCGCCTTGAAGTAGCATGACATTGGATAAGTCGATTAAGTTAGTGAGGATTACAGAAGAGAGGATATAAAATGTAAAAGGCGAGATTGGGGACAAAATTAGACAGAAACTAAAATTTGTGTTGGACAAAAATAAATGATACCAAATAGTTTGTCCGATTGCCGATATAATATCAGGAGAAAACTTCAGAACTGATATTTTTGAACAGGATTTAACAAGTAGTGACAGTGGTTTTCAAATATGCACCAATAACATCTGTGAAGGTGGAGAGAAGTTTCTGAAAGTATAAAACAGTTTTAGCTGACAACCGCCGTTCATTTACTTTTGATAACTTGAAGATCACCAACGCTAAGTAAGGTATGTTTTGGCTAATGGGTACACTAACTTATTGTTTCATATTTTAAATAATTTAAAATGACCTGATGAATTTTGAATTTATTTATTATTTAGTAGCAATAATTGCATTATTTACTAAGAAAGTTAATTTTAAAATGTGGTTATTCGAACTATATATTCATTATTTGTCTGTGACAGGTATTCATTTATTATTATGAAAGAAATTGTTAATTTTTGTTAGGTCATTTTTTCATTTTATGAGCATTTTTTTATATTTTAAGGGCATTTATAGCTCATTTTTAGAGAATTTTTAGGTCAACAACTTCCGGGCCCTAGTTATGCCCTACTGAAATGGTTCAGGTTTACATGGATCGCACTGTGTGATAGTCCATGAAATCAGAGCTTCATGCGAACTCAGAAACTGGTGATCTGTTAAGAAGCTGGGAACTATCCCCATGAAGTAGTCTAATTCTGTATCATTTTAAAAGCAGTAGCTCATATCATACTCTGGCTACGTCCCGGTGAATTGTTTGTTACCAAATCCATTAAGATCAAAATCTGATGCAGGACGAAAATGTGGTTACAGAATATGAATTTGAAAATGCAGAATGATTTTCAGAAACATATGGATGGTAATGGTCGATAGATGAATCAGACGATGAAAGTTACTATTTCTGTGCCGGATGTTATGCAGCAGGAAGAACAGATCAGCACGAGCGGTTGGTTTCCTTCAGATCCAGACAACAGCTGAAGAGCGATGTTTCGTTTATTTCTGCTATGCTGCTTCTTATTTCTCCAGTCTGCACGTAAGTACACCACATTTAATTATCACTCAAAATAGCAATCTTTTACTTAAAACGCTGACACCCACAGCTCCTCGAAAATACATGGATAAAATTAGTTGTTCTTCAAAATTAGTCGAGAGTCGGGCAAGGTTTGGATAGGTAGGGTCAGACTGAAAAATGCATTGACATTACCGGGATTTGCACCACGGATCTCCCGGCCTCCGTCCGGTAGCTCTTCACCATTCACCAGTATGCCAGCATGACATTGAATTCTCCAACTAACTCGTATGTTTCCCGGTAAACCATTAATGCCCGATTTCACCAACAGATGTTAAAATCTAGTTAACAAATGTAACGTAACAAGTGTCACAGCGCTAAAACTAATTTTAAAGTTCTTGCATTTCAACATATTTTCTTAAAATGTTAACAAACCTGTGTTAACGCCAATAAACTTGTAAATATCACAGCTATAGAAGGCTATGGGTGATTTTCTTGAACGCACTCCGATGCGCTTTTGTTTTCATTTTCGCCTGCACAAATGGCGGATGAACAAAATCATAAATAAAGCCGTGAGACAAATTTCTGATCGAAGGAGAAAGAATTGTTAATTGAAATGGTAAGGATATCGTGGAAAATAAGAGTGCGGATGCAGTGAATGTAAAAGAGAAAGATGTCGCGGGGAAAATATTGGAAACGAATTTAATTCAAATGCATGTGTCACTACTACAAGCACCAAACAACTTGTCAGTATTACGTAAATTTAAAACGAGGTGCGAATAACAAGTGCCTTAAACGTTTCAAGACGGGAGGTGGACAGTGTATTATCCACATAATTCAGTGAATTATAAAATCGCAAAATTATTAATACTTGAAGCAAAGGCGAGATCGGCATATTCCTTTGATGTATATTCTAACTCATTATTACGTAAATTTAAAACGAGGTGCGAAGGACAAGTGACGAACGTTTCAAGGCGGCAGGTGGACAGTGTATTATCCACATAATTCAGTGAATTATAAAATAGCAAAGTTATTAATACTTGAAGCAAAGGCGTGATCGGCATATTCCTTTCGATGCATGTTCTAACCTCTCTTGTACTTCCACAGTAACCTTCATAGCAACATGTTTTCGACAGTCTATACCTCCGTAAAACAATTTTCTTCGGATAGTTTCTTAAAATCATTTCTCCTCATAGGCCGTACTCTATTACGAATGCCATTTAGACGGTCTTAAATATAGCAAATCGATATCAACAGCTGCGTTCATGTCCGCCATCTTGACTATTTACAATTGTTAAGGACTTAACATCAGAAATTCGGCTTGTTAGTTTAACAAGAGATTTAACACGAGTGTTACGCTAACACTTGTTGGTGAAATGCAATTTTTGTTTTAACTTTTGCTAAACTCGTTTTAAGTCTTAACATTTGTTGGTGAAATCGGGCATAAGAGTTCTCATTACAATGAGATGCGCTCCTTTTGTGACGACTTACTATGCTGTAAGTACTACTTACTAAGTCCAGACTTCATACCGAGAGGGTTGGCTTAGGCGGTATCGTCTGTGGCCAGCATTCGGGAGGTCGGGTTCGATTTCCGTGGTCGACCAATCTGACCCATGGGTTTTCGCAGGATTTTCCCGGGTTACCAGGTGACTGCTGGGTAAGTTATTACATCCCCCGAACTTGCTGTCCTTCCATTTCATCTCCATTATCATTTGACATCATCATTCAGGGTAGAAGTGTCGGCGGAAGTCTCGGCGGTGTATGTAGGCTGATATGCTCTGATTAAACCAATTCCTCCTCAGGACGGTTGCTGGTCTCCGAACGCAGTTCCTGTGGTGGGACAGTTTCCGAACTACAGTAGGGTGAGATGTCCGTTGTCCTGGCCTGCCGGGGGCAGTTTACAACTAAATAAAATGTATAGAACCTGCCCTCTGCACCGTCGTGGCTCCTTGGGACGGCCGTCCTCTGTCTCCTCTTGCCTCATCCTTCTTCCACCGAACGGGATGGCTCAGGCGGTTTCGTCTGAGGCCCGCATTCAGGAGGCACAAGTTTGATTTCCGTGGCCGACCTTACCTGACCCATGGGTTTCTCGGGGGTTTTCCCGGGTCGCTAGGCGAATGCTGGGTAGGTTAACTACATTCCCCGAATTTCCTGTCCCTCTATTTCATCTCCATTATCATTTCACATCATCTCTCATCTGATGGTCTCTTTCAGGGTAGAAGTGTTGGCGGGTGTCTCGGCGCTGCATGGCAGGATGATATGCTCTGAGCAAAACTACTTCCTCCTCCGGTAGGTCGGTGGCCGGTCTTCACTCCTCTGCTGGGACCATTAGGGCTCGACTGTGGGGGAGCGTGTTCGTTGTCCTGGCCTATCGGAGGAAGTCCCTATCCAACTAAACTATAGGGACCATGCCCTCTGTACTGTCGTGGTTCCTTGGGTCGGCTACCCTGTCTCCTTCGCCTCATCCTTCCTCCCGGGGGTGCCCCCACTTGGGGGTATAGGAACAACAGACTAGTTTGAACTTCCGTGCCGAGTACCGTTCGAAATAATCCAGTTCTCAGGCTTCATAGTTACCACTATTCGGTTAATTATGGCAAATTAATTGGAGATCCATAGTTCAAATCCCAGCTATAACATTGAATTTTTCAGTCTGATCCTAACTATTCAAATGCATAAGATCAACTGAATAAATAAGTTAACAAAAGTGTAACCGAATAATGGTAATTTTCTATTTTAAATGAATAAAATAATTAATTAGCTGAGATATTTCGAATTCCAAGCAAGACAGTATTGTTCGTATTCTGACAAAGATATCAGAGAAGATTGGTCAAAATCGTTGTACAAGCTGCACGTGCATTATAGGCCTAACAATGTTATAGCTTTGACACGACCAGTGGCTAATTAAGGCGCCATGTCATAAAGGTTGCTAAGGTCAGTACTGTCATCTAAACATAGTATTTTTCAAGTAACTGCAAAAGGAAACTGAAATATTCAATTAAAATTCCCACCCTCACAGCCTCCTAAGCAATTATAGGAATGAAGCCGAATGATGACAAATACATTCCCAATTGTATGAGACCAATATAAAAACATTAAAGCCCACCTCGGTAGCGTAGATGGTAGCATGTCTGCCTCACGTTCAAGAGGTCCCTAGTTCGAATCTCGGTCAGGGTGAGTTACCTGGATAAGGTTTTTCCGGGGTTTCCCTTATCCTAAAAGACGCATGTCGGGTAGCCTTAAGCTCCATGGATCCTTGGCCCATTTGAGCATCATTTCACCCATTCAATTCATCGTCCGATATGACTTAAAAAGTTAAAGAAAGTAAATTAAAAAAAAAACAACCATTAAACTAAACATTTACATATAAGGCTAAGCACCTATCACAACCAAAATATATTTAAGTTTCATTTGTTTTCCGATACAAATGCTTACATTACTGTTTTTTTTTTTTTTTTTTTTTTTTTGCATCAACATTTGTGTGTACTTCACCAAGCAACAAGCTTATCATATTCCTTCTTATGTACATAGCTCTATTTTTGCGGAATTAAAAGCCTTCGAACCATTTCGAAGCTCAAAGATTTTGTCCTATATACTGATATCTATAGAAACGCAATCTTGAAAACAGTGACGTCACACTTATCTATCACGTATTTAAAAACCCTGGCGCGACAGCCCTAAGAGGGCCAAGGCCTACCAACCTAACTGCCGGCCTCACGCCCACTTACGCAAGGCAGAGGTGGGCGATCATCCAACCAATACAGGGAAGAGATGTGGTCAGCATCTCAGCATTCCCCAGCCGGAACGTGGTTTTCGTGACCAGGTCCGCTTACTTTTCCTTTTACTTTTGAATCATAAATAACTATGCATGCATTAGCATTAATATTCAATCCTGACATATAGTTCAGCATGCTTTCCGCGCGGGCTTTACTGTCTGTTGTCATGACAACAGTTGGCTACTTCAAGGTCAACCCTCTTTGTGTTCGGGTATAAAGCATGCTGAGCAATCTGTTAGAATTGAAAGAAATAGCTTTAGTTGTACGTAGTATGCAACTGGTTGAAATGATGCATATCATTGAATAGGAAGTGCAGAGTTGTGCTCGTCTCTGGGTGGCAACAACGAGAGCTGCATCCTGCTGACGGACTGCGAGCCTGTGATGAACATGTTGAGGAACGATCCAATGAGTAGAGAAACCTCCTTGAAACTCCATATTCTCAAGTGTGGTTATAAACGTCGTATGCCACTCGTCTGTTGCATGCCAGAGCCTGAAGTGACCACGCTGGTTCCCATAACAACAACTCCCGCGATAGAGTACCCCAACTGGGATCTTCTGCCTCACGACATCTGTGGCTTCAGCATTACACATTACATCGTAGGCGGCACAACGGCTGATTTGGGGGAGCTACCCTGGCTGGCTCTTATTTCGTATGTAAGAAGTGAGTACCAAATGAAATATCTTACAATAAAATGCCTCATTGAAACTAGTGTTAGTAAAGTATATCGAGAAAGTATTAAACACACATTTCAAATAAGTATAGGTTAGTGTTAAATTTCTCCTGCGTCATAACTGTGCTTTAAATTCCATGGGTTTGTTGAGATGACTACATGAAGTCAGAAAATGAACGTCAAACAATTATTAAGGTTTCCAATGTTCTTGTTTCAAGAAGAGATTCTATTTTCAAAATACTTTACCACATTCGAAATCATTGTCCTTCGGAACATGAATGGGCCCCAATATAACTATACTAAAACCTCGTTTACCCAAATCAACTGTGACCAAGTTTATCCGGAAAATGACGGAAGAATGATAAAAAATAAGCATATACAACATCACTGAAATATTTTATCGGCATACTTTCAACTAAAACACATACATTGTATGCACTGAAATAGCCCATGTATTTTCAGTGAGTTGCTGCTGTCTCAGTTTCGTGTGCTTACGAACAGTGCGATCTCACATCTGCTTTAACATTAGAAGTTCATTTAGCAATGTTTCGGCATGACTCTCGAAATACAGTGTTTGGTACCGTTCGTGCGTGGGGCGTAACCACAGCTGTTTCATCAACAATACTCTTCATTTTGGAAATTAATCATTCTTCCTCATTAGCCGTGTGTATTAACTATTTCCTATGTATTTTTTTCTTATTTGTTTTAATTTTGAAATTCTGGTATTTGTTTTCAAAAGTGGGTAGCTATTCGCTGTTTCTCGTGTGAAGCATGGAATGTCAAAGCCATTTCTTAGTGACTAGCTTGTTAAAACGCCGATGCCCGATTTCACGAACATATGTTAAGACTTAACATGAGTTTAACAATAGTTATAACAAAAATTACATTTTACCAACAACTGTTAGCTTAATACTCGTGTTAAATCTGTTGTTAAACTAACAAACCAAATTTCTATTGTTAAGTCCTTAACAATTGTAAATAGTCAAGATGGCGAGCATGAACGCAGCTGTTTATGTCGATTTACTATATTTAAGACTGTCTAAATGGCATTCGTAATAGAGTACGGCCTATAAGGAGAAATGATTTTGAGGAGCTATCAGAAGAAAGTTTTCTAGAGTTATAGACTGTCCAAACAAGTTGCTATGAAGGTTACTGCGGAACTACAAGAGAGATTAGAACATGCATCGAAAGGAATATGCCGATCTCGCCTTTGCTTCAACTATTAATAACTTTGTTATTTTATAATTCACTGAATTATGTTGATAATACACTGCCCACCTCCCGTCTTGAAACGTTCAAGTCACTCGTCACTTGTCCTTCTTCGCTCCTCGTTTTAAATTTACGTAATACTGAAGAAGATGTTTCGTGTTTCTAGTAATGACACATACACTTGAATTAAATCGTTTTCAATATTTTCCCACGTGACATCTTTCTCTTTTACATTCACCGCATCCGACCTATTTTCCACGATATGCTTATATTTCGTAACCAATTCAATTAACAATAATTTCTCCATCGATGAGAAATTTGTTTCACGGCTTTTGTTAATCATCCGCCATTTTTAGCTATGTGCAGACGAAAATGAAAACAAATGCTCATCGCAGTAAAATCAGAAAATAACTCGACTCATTCATAGCCTTCTATAGCTGTAATATTTACAAGTTTCTTGACGTTAACACGTGTCTGTTAACATTTTCAGAAAACAGCTTGGTGAAATGCAAGAAATTTAACAGCTTTGTTAGTGCTGTTACAATTCTTACGTTACATTTGTTAACGTCGATTTTAACATCTGTTGGTGAAATCGGGCATGAATGTCGCTTTAGTCTTATGTATTCTTCTCATAGCTACAAAAAATTAATGGACGTTTAATGTGTGGTTTATCTTATCCAGAAATTAACAAGAAATAGAATAATTAGTCTCTCAGGAATTGCTAATAGAAGACTGGTAAGAGAAAGTGACGTGAATGCAACATATTGGATTACACCCCATATGACAGAGGTTTTAGTAATTCATTATTGTTATTCCGATGTTAAGTAACGATAAATGAAGGTTGGACGACCCTAACCATCGTTTAACATTGTTTTCTTGTCGTTACAGATGACAAACAGTTGTTTGGTTGTGGAGGAGCACTGATCAACAAACGTTACGTCCTGACTGCTGCCCATTGTGTCCACAACTCCACCCTCCTCGGATATACGCCGTAAGTACCTACTTCACTAAACATGTGAGTACATTCTGCAGATTAGTGAGAGTGACTTCACCATGGAGAAATAGTCCGAAATCTCATTTTAATATTTTTAAAGCTTTTCCTGCTATTTCTGAAAAATTTCTGTATCTATGACTGTCCTTTCTGAATAACTCACTGTTTCCACGCAATTAGCGTTGTTTTGTGCTTTAAAAGGTAGAGGTGTTACCACCAAAGCTTTATAAACTAACAGGCTTCACCTGGTATTTGAACACAGTACGTATTTAACCTTTAAAAATACCAAAATAAATATTATCTAGTTAAATCTAAATAAATGGACTCAATATTCTGTCCACTTCGTTGTATTCATTTTTCTGCTTTAATCAGATTGTATCCGAATTTGTACATTATAATTTGTACTAGTTTTCATTTATTATTTGATAAATGAGGCTACCATGTGGTATGTATTTATTTTACCAGTTCAAAGAGAGTTGCTTTTAATGCTTGGTTTTTATACTTAAGAGGTACCCAGGCACATTTAAGCGCAGAGGATCTACCCAAAAGTCGGAAGACCTTGGCCTCCTTCTACCCGGGAGTGATGGAAACTCCGCGACTCTTTGCATAGGGCAATACCTGGTTTCCTAAAAAGCCCTCCCATCGACAACAACGTCAAGACGGGATGGAAGTGCATACGCCACTTACGCGCGTCAACCCCGCAGGGAAAACTACCAAAAACCTCCGAAGATCCACCTGGTGATCTAGCACACCTTCAACTAGCTCTGCAAGCCAGTACGCGGGACTTATGAGGCAACCCTCTAACCCCTCCGGCCGGCCGAGGCCTGGCCGCAGGTACCCGATCTCCCGCGGGTGTCGGGAACACACTACCCCGAACAACTCCCCGACGGGAGGGGCTCGGCAGTTCGGCCCGAGGTTCCTCTAACCACAGGCCCGCAGCGCTCGCACCACAGCAGCTGAAGGGGACAGATCCCCTCGCCAGGCACACCGGGAATATCCGGTATTAAAATAAAGGCGCTATACACTTAAAAAGAAACCAAACCTGATCTTGTTTATGGAATTGTAGACAATTCCATATATATTCGGCATATTTAAGACTTGTCAAGAAAGGTTAAAGTTATATAATCAAGGAAGCTAATGTTTCATATGACAAGCGGACGTACAGTCTGGAGAACAAAATTATTCCGCTTGTACCAACAAACCACACTTTATATAGCTCCAATCTTAATAGAAATAAAATGATGTACTTATTTTTTTCTGCCACGTTTCTGTCAGTTCCTTTAGGTTACTTATGATGTGTAGCAAAAGATAATTCAAACGAAGCAAGCGTTGATTAACTTTACAAACATGTGAAGTTTCTAAAATGGAAATTTAAAGTTTCCGGAAGCCCAATATACCTACTGTTTATAATGTACATATGATTGTATTTGTATTAACTAATAAAGCTTTTACTGGAAACCAGGGTAATGGTCCGCTTGGGCGAGCATGATATCGACCGGGATCCAGACTGCAAAGAAAATCTGAATTTGCAGCAGAAGTTCTGCGCCGACCCCGTTCAAGACATTCCGATTGAGGACATCATCATCTACAAGCGTTATAAAGGGACTAGAAACAACCGCCATCACGACATAGCCTTGATACGCCTCAAGGAAGACGCTATAAGTAAGTATTTAGCAGCCTACAGTAGATCAATAATGCAGCAGAAGGAATCCGTTCATAGCCCGGTTCAGTTATTCAAGAAGAGAACATTTATCTTCAGGCATTAGGGTGACAATTCCACCAACACCTCAAGGAAGTTACTAGAAGGAAGTAGTAATTTAGAGTGCCTGGCACTATGCCATCATTAGATCCCAGACATTGGCAGTGATAAAAATAATTGTTTGTTTACAACGCTACCAATAACCAGGATCATATGATGGCCAACGGCGTGCCGGAATTTCATACTACAGAATGTTTTTTACACGCCAGTAGAGCCACGATATGTGGTGTTGCTTTTCAGCACAGTTTAGAAAATACATTAGTCTCTGCAAGTTCGAATCCGGAACCTTAGATTTCGTAGACCAGCGTCGAACCGACTCTGTTGAGGGTGACCATCTTCAGCCGCTCTCTGCATATAGTACCACTCGAGAAAGAATTGGTATTTAGTAACCTAGAACAGCAAGGTTACAGCAGAAGCAGTGACCATCGGTTCAAAAATGGCTATAGAGAACATCATTTTCGGCCGTTGCAATGGCACGCTTAGCTTCTGCTGTTTGGACATACACTAACACATCACTTACCCCCAAAAGGACGCTACAAGTATTCAGTAGAAGAGAATAGAATATTTTAAACAGGTATAGAGGAGTATTTGACGGCTTAACATCAGGACTTGATGAGAAAAATGGCATTAGACTTAATACACTCTAAATGACCGAATAAACAATGCACCAGAGGTTAAGCCTTTGGGATTCCTCAGAGGTTCGCTCAACGCACGAGGAGAACTTGCGGACATGCGTGGCGGGCTTTGAGATTTCAACCGTGTAGCTGTGCAACAAGTGAAGGATTCCGATAAGGATAAACATGTAAATTTCAAATGCTGGTTTTTGAATACGGTTGCAGGTGATCTTTGGGACCCCATTCTGTTTATCACGAGCGATGAGATTTTAACCTCGTATAGGGAAACTCCTATACGACCGAAAGACAGATGTGAGCTGCGCTGTGATTGTTATGGGCATTGTATGTTCATTTCATTGTTGAAGTATGATTTAATGTAATCTATATGACTGTTCATTTCAAAAGCTTGTAAACAAACAAGGTTTTAAGCAATTGAATTAAACTAAACGTTGGCTCACAGTAACCCTAAACCCGAAAACTGAGCGCGTCCAAAGAGCGAAAACAAACCAAGCAGAAACATTTTGGTTCACAACCGAGAGAAAGAATGCCAATACATGTCAACAGAAAAGTGGGAAAATGATTTTGAGCATTTAGACATCAACATTTGAAATTTACTCTTTTTTTTTTTCACCTACGTCAATTTTCGAACAGAACCTTTTGCAAATGCTTATCCACTACTATTTCTGATTAGTTCGGTACTAAAATTCATTTATTTATTAACAGCATATATTATAGTTATTCGTTAATCTTTGCTAATTTCCACCGGTTCACACTATACATAAACAAACATAAACAAACTACAGCTGACAGTTTTACTAGAAGAATCAAGTCTCAATGAATCTGAGGGAGTAAGAATGTACATTTGTCCTGCGCCGTGGCATAGTGGACTAGAGCGTTGTGTTTTGTTTCCCTGCCGCCCAATGCGCCTGGGATAAGTTCCACCCCTGATTGCTGCGGATTTTGAGTCCCGGTTATAGAACTGGTATCCACTCGGCATCGTGAGGAAATTTAGGAGCTACGGTAGTTAGCGAACCCTGGTCTAGAAAGTCAATTTTTCGGCTGCAGTTGCCGAGATGTTGATCACATCTCCTCCTCGTATTGGTTGGATGATCGCCCACCTCTGTCTTACGTATGTGGACGTGAGGACGGCATTTAGGTTGGTAGGCTCAGGCCCCCTTTGGGCTGTTAGGGGCCGCGCCGTGGCTCAGTGGTTAGACCGCTTGGCTCTCACCAAGGCGGTCCTGGTTAGTTCCCAGGCGACCGCAATGTGAGATTTGTGGTGCATAACACGGCGCTGGGGCGGGTTTCCCCCGCCATCTCATTCCACTGGTGCCCCATCTTCATCTCATGTATCATCAGTGTCATCGCCTGCGGTGCCGTATGTAGTAAAAGCGGGCGATAAACACTACACATTTCATTTCACATTTGGGCTGTTATGCCAGGGGAATAAAAAATGTACATTTGGTGGAACTTCTGCTGTATAATTTTCTCTGCTTGCAGCTTTAGCGGATGTTTCACGTCACGGTCGCCTTAAATAGTGAGGAGTCTAATATGCACAGTATTGCGCCCACCTCGGTAGCGTATATGGTAGCATGTCTACCTCACGTTCAAGAGGTCCCGAGTTCCAATCTCGGTCAGGATGAGTTACCTGGACAAGGTTTTTCCGGGGGTTTCCCTTATTCTAAAAGACGAATGACTGGTAGCTCTAAGCTCCATGGATCCCGGACTCATTTGAGCATCATTTCACCAATTTCATTCATCATCCGATATGACTTAACGTTGGAGGACGTAAATTACAACAATAAAAAAATGATATATTTCGCTATGCCCAGGAATAAATGCGGGAAAGTTAACACATGACCAAGTCTTTTGACATTACGGCGACGCACGAAAGCTTTCTATTTATTGTAAATGCTCATATTATGATATATATTAGATTTAAATTTTATTTTTATTCTGGTTTCCTTTCTTGGTTATTTTGAGCCAGCGACCATTTCCACGTACAGTGGCAGTATTTCTGAGTCAACCTCCTAATATTTCATGCTGCATACAGTCAGGTTTAGAAAAAAGAAATAACATATGATGTAATTTTTCAGTCGGCCGTTTTGTGCAGCCTATCTGTCTACCAACTCCCAGCATTAATAACCAGATCGTGATACCTGATGCAGTGCTCACTTTGGGCGGATGGGGTCGCACGGAAACAGGTAAGTACTCCTTTCAAATGTTGGCTATACAAAAGAAGCAGAAATTCTGGAAAATATGGACTGTTGAGGAGAGTTCGTTGCATTATCTTCCCTGCCATTATGTAGAAAAATTATATTATTCCATCCAACAACGAGATCTTCAAAGGAAATACTTATTTTGATGAAGATGTGTGAGAGTACTCAAATACATGGTCATCAGCACCTTTATAAAATTATTTCCTATAAAAAAAACAATCATGGTAAAAGCTACAGATAAAGATAAATAGAAAATAAAATTCTAGGAAATGTCACAAATATAAATCGATATTAATAAATAATGATGCAAAAAGTGAGCAATAAAGTCAAAAAAAAAATATATATATATAGCCCAATCTAGCGATACTACATGTGCAATTCTATTTGTGTCGTTTGTGCAGGACAGCCTAGCAAGGTGAAGATGAAGGTTGGAGTACCAGTAATCGACAATTCAGAGTGCAAAAAAATGTACAATAATACTCGCCACCGTATCTCCCGGCAACAAATTTGTGCTGGAACAGACGAAGAAGACGCCTGCGAGGGTGACTCTGGAGGACCTCTTATGGACATCGCACGCAGTGATAGGTTTACCAGTATGCGTTACTTCGCTGTTGGCATAGTGTCATACGGACCGAAAAACTGTGGAGATGGTAGCAAGCCAGCAGTTTATACCAATGTGTCATCGTACTTGAAATGGATACTAAACAGTCTCAAACCATAGCTCAGATCATTGATCACTTTTAGCATTGCAATCCGTGCCTCCTTTAAATGTACAGCTTCCTTTTTACAATAGATACTGAGTCAGTGATTAACGTTTCAGTTTTTTTACAGTATTGCTGAATATCAACTACCCTACATTGAAGCATCGTTTTAAACATCGTATAACTATTTAAACAGGTGCTGAGCATGCAGTAGAGACAAATACAAGGTGTAATAAAACACATGACAGCTTTCTTTTACAATTATGGAAAAATAAGTGGATATACGAGGACCGTTCAATAAAGAATGATCACTTTCTTTCTTTCTTTCTTTCTTTTTTTTTTTCTTTTTTTTTTTTTTTGACAACGTGCTTTTACTCATCCTCATAATTTTGATGGCCCTTCTCAAAATAGTCTCCCCTGAATGCGATGCACTTGTCCCAGCGTTTCTGCCAGTCTTCAAAGTCAGGCTGGAAACAATTTTTTAGAGATCCTTCAAAATCGCCTCCGCAGCCTTCACCACTGCTTCTGATGATGGATAATGCCTCCCACGACGGCGTTTCTTCAAGTTAGGGAATAGAAAAATGCCACTGCGGCTAAATCCGGACTATAGGGAGCGTGAGGGATGCACTTCACGTTGATTTTTGCAAGATATTCAGCAACAACATTGGCAATATGCGGCCGCGCATTATCGTGGTGCAGCATACAGCCTGCTTCACGGAAATGTGGTCTTTTGCGCCTGATATGGACTTGCAATGTTTCCAGGACATCCCTGTAGTATAGTCCAGTTACTGATGTGTGTGCAGGTACAACATGCTGATAAACCATTCCATGAATATCAAAGAATGAGATGACCATAACTTTCCCAGCAGAAGCAACCACTTTTGCTTTTTGGGGGTTGGTGATGAAGGAGATCTCCACACTGAGCTTTGCTGTTTGCTCTCAAGATCAAAATGATGTAGCCAAGTTTCATCAGCAGTGATTACGTTTGAAAGAAACTCCGGATCTTCCTCTAACATCAACTTTAACTGCATGCAGAACTACATGCGAATGTCCTTTTGTTCCGGAATCAACAGTCTTGGAACACATCGCGCACAAACATGTCTCATGTGTAATGTTTCTGTCACCAACGTGTGGGTGGCACCCAATGAAATGTTCAGTATTTCAAAAAGTGATCTTAAGGTAATTCGTCGATCGTCTCCCACAATGGCAGCAGCAGTGTTGATGTTTTCTTCTGTAAGAGCAGTAACTGGAGCACCGGGTCAACCTTCCTTTCAAATTGACTGCCTCCCCTCTTTAAACATTTTAAACCACCTGAATATTTGTTCACACGAAAGCGAAATTGCAAAGCCGAATATTGTTCCTCGCATGTTACCTCCATTGCAGCGGTAGGCGATACAGAACATATCTGAACTTGCCTTGTTCTCACGGGTAGGAACCAGGAGTACCAACAATGAAACTACTACGGCGTGTTTGTTTCACATTAAGCTAACAGAATATAATAAGATTGAATTTTAGTGAGAAAAATTATGACCGTAAAAAATTATGATCATTCTTTATTGAACAGCCCTCGTAGTAAGGAAATAGTTAATTTCAATGGCCTATGGTTAGCAGGGTTATGCAAAGCATTATACTGATGAGTCCTTCCGCGCTAAATGATCTTATACTCAATTTTTTTAAATTTATCTTTAAGCAATGTCCCATGTATCAGTTTAAAGCTAATACACTGGTGGATGTGAGAAATGTTTATTGTTTACATCATTCCTAAAATATAAGTACAATAACTTAAATCCTCTAGAAATAATGGATTTTTACTGGATAAAATAATATATTAACTGAGAACACATTAAATGACCTGCAAAGTGCAACTATCAAAACTTTCGTTCAGTTTGCGTTTAATTAAAACCACGTTTGGCATTTGTTGTGCAATGTAAATATTGTTTTTATGATAATTATACTTCGGGCATGTTAATCAAATAATTTCTATGATATCTAATCTTGTGTGACAATCATATAATTTTTCCAACTGCTGTTCTCGTTCAATAGTATTCCGACTTCGTGGGGTTCGTAGAATAAAAAGTGTTTGCAGAAATTTAAGATTCTCTTAATTGCAGTAAAACACCTTTGTACAACCCTGGCAGCAGCAAAATGACGTAACGAACACAAACGCAGTCTTCAAGGTCGTCTCGTTGCCCCGCTGCACGTAAAAGCGAAAGAATTTGCTGCAGTACAGTTCAAACGCACAATTACAACACAGCTGCACAACTCAACTGACAACTGACTCCGCTCTAACATTTTGCGGAGCTTTTATACCTCCAGTCATTGTTCTAGAATGCAGTACAGCTCCCGAGAAAGATAGCAGCGGCAAGAGAAGGACGGAAATATTCAGACATCTCTCTGTCTCTTTCTCTCTCTCGGCAAGCGTTCAGCGGGCCATGCAAAAACAATAAAATTTCAAAGACATCACAAAGCGAGCAACTCTTAAAAGATTTGACTATCGTTTAAGCTATTTTTTATTCCCAATGTACATAAAACCCTTCTGAAAGTGTTTGCCTCAATTAAGATGAAATAGATAAAAGAATAAGCTTCTGTAATAAGTCTGCACAAGAGTGGATCGAATTTTTGTTGAGTTAAATGTAAGATAAAGACAGCAGAGGTGGCCTTTTTGTTAGTGAGAAAAGTGCGCTCAGAATGAGCATTATTATACAAGTTTTTACAATATCTACATTTTTTATTCCTTGCTATAGTCTATTATAGGTTTGTTCCTCTTTCACATTCTATGTGATATTTTTTACATTGTTGGCTACATAACACACTTTTACAATCCACACTCAATTCGTGAAAGATTTTGATAACATATCTTATGGTATCTGGATTCATGAAGCCTCAAAACATGTCTAGTGAACTCTCGGTTTTGATTTTGTGTGTGTAGTGCAATACCTATTATACTGGGCAACAACAAAATAATTTTTGAATGTTTTGAGCACTTCATGAGGCAATTCCTACTAATTTTGGGTTGAGAAAAATAAATATGACAATGAAAAATTTGTATTGCCTCTAGTTTCTATGATATACACAAGGTGGAAGTATTACATATTAACGGACTGAGAGAAAAGAATACATTTTAATTACATACATGCTAACAACAATGAAAGTGCATTTGATTTTTTAACTGGTAATTACATGCTAAGAGTTCTAAATTACTGGAAAAATACTTCGCAGATAGTCGTATCTGAAGAGAATCATGTGTTGTCGTCTTTTAGCTTGCCTCTTGTAATGGAGTTCCGCAGAATCCCTATACAAAGACCAAGCATTACTTCATTCCAACGGCCCTGATATCTTTGTTCCGTAACAGAAATGTCCTGATGGAATCTCTCCCCATGTTCATCACTAACAGCTCCACAACTAGGAGGCCGCGCCGTGGCTCAGTGGTTAGACCGCTTGGCTCTCACCAAGGCGGCCCGGGTTCGATCCCAGGCGACCGCAAAGTGAGATTTGTGGTGGACAACACGGTGCTGGGGCGGGTTTTCTCCGGTATCTCCGGTTTCCCCCGCCATCTCATTCCACCGGTGCTCCATCTTCATCTCATGTATCATCAGTGTCATCGCCTGCGGTGCCGTATGTAGTAAAGGCGGGCGTTAAACACTACACATTCATTCATTCCACAACTAGGAGGGAAAAGTCTTGGTGGAAGTGGAGAAAATGGATCTTAAGGGTATGTATGACTGAAATTTTCAAATTCTGAACTAATAATGCTAGCTTTTTCAAATTTACACCATAGGTGTAGTATAATGTAAACATGTTACAACCTAAATTTAAACCATTTTTCTCCAGCAGTTTAGAAATTATGATAAATTTTGTATGTTTTTTGTCACGTCACTAAAAAAGTCCCTTGCGACAATATATTTTGAATTTTGGTCTAATATTTTAACCCTATGTTCATAATATACATACTTTTTGAAATTGCTCTGGGTTTTTCTGTGTCTCCTTTAGTTTAGGTCACAAAAATTTTTTAATTTACAAATATTCTTTTTTTGTCTAAAAAACTGTAAGTTTTGTGTTTGAAAATTAAAAATATATGCTTATATACATTTCACAATAAAACCTAGGGTAATTTCCATTCCTCGTGATATTCTGAACCTGTGTAGGAAATTTCATGAATGTAGTACAAAAACTGCATCGCAAGGAGCATTTTACAGGAAGAAAAATGCTGAAAATATGAACATTGAGAAAACAGCGATTAAAGATTTGATTGCATAACTCACATTAAAATCCACCGGGCTGATAGGTTGGACCCTCAGATTTCTTTTTCCTCTCCTCTGTTGCTGCTTTTTCCACCTTTTTCTTCTTTAGATGTTGCTTTTCTTCTGCACAACTTCGCTTCTTGCTTTGCAGGATACGAGTCTGATCTCGCTGCACTGAAGTTTTCCTTGCTGAGTCTACTACACTTTCACCTCTGATATTTCGCTGCAGCTCCAATGACTTAAGACTACCCATGTTAAACTCACTGATGCTTTTAATAACAGCAAGATCCAATTTTTGTTTTGATATGAAAACTTCCTTTGGGCACTTATTCCATATGACATGATGCAAAGATTCATTGGCATTCTGTGTTTTTCCTGTTTTGCACCTCTCTAGTAATGTTGTAGAAGCCAGCCTCTGATATATTGGCAACATTTTAGGAACTATTTTGTCTGAAAGCCTTATTTTTCTTTCCTTGAATTGAAAATTTAAGAACGGAAAACAGACAAAGAATGTGGATGTAGGCAAAAGAGGGCGTGACTCTGACAGAGTTTAAAGGCCACCGACATTTAAATAAGCATTTAAAAATGGCGTTCGGAGACAAATTATGCATTTTTCACATTCGGGAATGTCTAAATTATTTTATAGAATTAAAATAAAAAAAAGTCGTTACTTTCACGATTTTCATGAAATTTCAGTCATACATACCCTTAAGGGACATGTTGCATCCAAGGTTACGGTATTTTTGCAGGAGCACTGTCACCAAATGCTTGTGTTGCCTAAAAATCCATGAAGAACACCCTCGAAGGCTTCCCAAGCTTCCTTTCCTTTCCGCTCCAAAATTTGGTCAAATGAGGGATCCTTTACAAGTTATCTTATTTGTGGTCCGACAAAAATGCCTTCCTTAACTCTTGCATCTCTTAATTTCCAAAATTTCTCTCTGATGGTTTTTTGTTATTTGACATGTGTGCCAACTCCCCAAAAAAATCCCCCAAATTCAAAATCTTCACTCTAAAAACTGAAATGTCACTTTATCTTCAAAACAACAGCTAATCTATCATGTTTATGGTTAATTTTAAATTCGGCAGATGGAAATACATATAAATTCACTATGTTTAAGCCGGAAGCATTTTCATTGTTGCCCAGTGTTATATACGTGATTCATAAAATAGAAATATGCATTTGTAAGAATACTTTATAGAATTTCCAGAAGTTGTGTGGAATGTAGTTTTGCAAGAAGCGCTAGATGTCGCAAGGTCGGTGGTATAATTACAGGAGAGGCGAGTTCGAGACTTCGCCACCAGAGTGCTCCGAGACAGATGAATGCCCAGTTCAGTATTAGAAGTACAAAATGTGGAAGTGGTCGTGGCTGTCGTTGCTGTTACTTTCATGGACAACCAAAGCACGTGAGTACAAAACAAAACAAACACATGTCAACAATTCCTCTCGCTCTGGGTGCTGCGTATTTTGAATGTTACCTATGGTACAACTCATGACAAATGTTTTTGTTTGCAATTTGGCACTAAAAACACGAGTTTCTTTTTTTCCTCGTGAGCTACATGAAACAGAAATGAGAAATGTTGCGATATAACCGGTTGGTTTTCCTTGTTGGCCTTTTTTGTTCCGCATGACAATTCCACAAGGTACATAAACAGACGTAAAATACTGCAACAAAAAGAGGAACTGTGGTTGCGATTTGACCTTGTTGTTAAAGCGACGTTAAATAAATACATTTTGGAAAAAAGATTTATCTAGATCAGTAAGTCATTAGGGCAAGAAAATGCATTTCCGGGATGAGTATTCAGAAGCGCGTAATGGCACTTTTCGTTAAATAAATAACACTAAGGTTAAGATTTAAAAATATTGGCATCACAGGATTTCTAACCAATACACGTGCAATTATTTTATGGTTACGTTTTAACTATAGTACTTAAAGAACAACATAGTAACATCTTTTTCTGCATTTTTTCACCTCTCTACCCTTTATCGCGTACCTATAAGGTCTTGCATTCCACCCAATAATTCTGTATTGAGATTTCACCGGAAGTACGTGTTCTTAAATCCTTTAAATACAATTATTTTTAGAAAACATTCGTGTGTCTGTATTTGTAGCATTAATTCAAAAACGAAAAGTGAGGTGAACCCCACAGTTGATAGTTCAGTGGCTCCCAAAACTGCAGCAAAGATTTTAACGCCAAACTAACCTTTCACGGAGAAGTTTTCTCAAGCAAATTTTCATAAAAAGTAAACAAATGAAATACATTTACGTGAAAAAATAAAATTTCTATCTTCAACTTTAGCAGAATAGCTTGTGAAGTCTTCTACATTCTAAAGCAGATGGCTTAAAGAAGTTGCAAGGTGACGAATTTAGTAATTTCATACAAAACATCTGCGACAATTTTCCAAGTTCTGGAAAAGCTGCACACATATAAGTTACCCTTTGGTGCTGGAACAATCATTGGTTCAGTAACTTTTAGATAATTATGGTACTTTATTTTTAGTTTTATAAAAGCTACGAAGTGTTCAGACCCTTGCGTATAGCCAAATGAGATTCCGCATCACCAAGTTATTCACCTTGGCAGAGACACAAAAATAATTTCAGTAATATAAAATATCGCTTCATTAATTTGTTAGAAGTTTTTGCTGAAGAACTTGACTATAACAAAGACAAACAAAACTGTCTTACGTACATGATCGTTATTGGTTAGAGAAACTTCAGTACAGTCGTCCGTATAAAAGGTTACCGATTGGGATGGCTGAGACGGTGGCTGGGTAATCGACCTTCCTAACCCGTTTTATCGGGGTTTGTCCGGGTCGCTAGGCAAACTAACTACATCCCCTGCCCCACTTCACGTATCACACCGGTTGACTGTTACAGGGTTTCGGCGTTGCATGGCACAAATTGCTGTGTAAGTGCTCGTCCTCTGAATCGGGAGATATCTCTAGTTCTAGCACACCCCCACCCACCGAACAGAGGGTATGTAAGCTAACAGAACCGAGCAGGATGGCTGTGGCTCGCATTCGGGAGTCACGGGTTCGACTCCCGGGCCGGCCTACCTGATCCATGAGTTATTTCAGGGGTTTTCAGGCGAATGCTGGGTAGGTTAATTACATTCCCGAATTTCCTGTCCCTCCATTATTATTTCATATCATTTCTCATCTGGTAGTCTCTTTCCGCGAGGAAGTGTCGGCGGGAGTCTCGGCGCTGCATGGCAGGATTATATGCTCCTGGTAAACACTTCCTCCTCTGGTAGGACGGTCTCCGAACCCGGTCTAGTAGGGCATTTCCCTAACACAGCGGGTGGGATGCAGGTTGTGCTGGCCTGCCGGGGAGTTTCCAACTCGTAAATAGTAGGGATTCTGCCCTCTGTTCTGTCATGACTCCTTGGGACGGTCTCTGTCTCACCTCACCTCATCCTTCCTCCCGGGGATGCCCTACGTACAATAAACCACAGGTTTCGGCGCCAAATCCCCTCCACCAGGAGACAAGGAAGCCGCTGGTACGAGCCACCATCTGGGAATTTCAATTCTGGTCCACCACCCTTAGTGTCCTCTCACCTCACCCTCCCTCCCGTCGGCGACAAAGATTCAAAAGGTCTTCTAGAGAGTCATTCAGAGGTTTCGAAACATACGCGCACTTTTGCAGGGTTTGATAAATGGCAATTAAACAAACAAATGAACACAAGTTCGATTGTCCGTCTTCTGTTAGCTAATAATTATGTTTGTATATTTCCTCTTACGACATGTAACCAGGTTTTGTGTTTATGCTCTGCATATTCTGTGACATAACAATTGTGTTTGTACTTCATGGCATTCTCAACTTGAAGTCCAAGCCTTCATTGTAACAATATCCTTTTATAACCCCAACGTGATCGTCTGCACGTACAAGGGCTGTATAAATCCTTTTTACTATTTTAGTAATTTATGAAATGAAATTAGGTTTACTGTAGCCCAATCCGTCAGAGAGACTTGGTCTTCTGGATTGAAGAAAGATCGAAGTGTTTCAATGGTTTTTGAAATTACAACACAAACGCGCGCGCGTGCGCACACACAGATGTTCTCTCTTTATAATTTTAGTGTAGGTTGCCTTAGGGTAATTGATAGACCGTAAAAGACACAAAAAAACTGGACCTCGTTAAGTCACAAAATACGTAAAATAAAATTTCTTGCACCGTTAACCATTTCTGACATATTCCGTGTTATTGATTAGCATTATGAAATGTTTATATTTTTTTCTTCAAGTGACAGGTTGCTATTCATTACTTCTCGTAGTCAAGCAAATATCACTAAATTTGAAACATGACAAGCGAAGTACTGTTTATAAATTTGATATAAGCTTTCCGTACCCTTTAATGAAAGTATCTGAAGAACTAGGCAAGCGTATCAGTTGTTTGTTAAAGAGAGAAAAGTCTGTCTCGCGAATGAAGCTCATCAGAAGATCTGATTTTAGAGTGACGGTACAGAAAGTAAACTGTGGCTCTTTCTCCAAATGTAGTGATTTGTCATCAGTCAAGCTGGAGCCCTAAAAAACAGTTACTGCAGTGCTAGCATGTGATCCGTTAGTCGTTGCATCCAACAACATTCAGCATGACAATGTTTCTGCACACACTTCCTGACCTCGCTTATTCTCCAGATTTGCCTACGTGAGATGATTTCCTTTCCCCAAAACAAAAGAATCACTCTGTAGGCGCTATTTTTCATTGATGAAGGTGCCATTGGGGCTTACGGCCACCCAAAAGAAAGAGACCTTCGTATAACTGGTAAACGATAAGGGACGGACATTAAACCACGCACATTGATTGGAATTCTCGAAAGCTTATGCCTGTTTTACAAGTGCCAGGCTCCTATCTTTCCTCTCCTCAGTCAAAGATTAAATATGTAATTTCAAAAAGAAGACACAGTGATCCAAGATCTGACCATCGCCCCCTTTATTATAGAAGACCAGAAAGGCCAAACAGTGATACGCTTCCGTCTTCTATAAAGGAGCTGCAAGTTCGTCAAAATAAGTTAATAATGACATTAAAGAGTTATCTTATAAGAGTATTTTATTCTCTCAAAATGACTGTAAAAATGTTTCCATCAAGTTTATGTAGATTTAGTTTAACTCCCTGGAGTTTCTACTGCTGTTTTCTCTGCTTCATAAACGGGTATTTTCATCTGCGAACACAATAAGTGTAGAATTCCAGGAAAGATTTGTTTACAGCAGGTATACTTTTGATGGTTAAATCTGTGTAAACTCATTAAATACACATTCCCTTTACTAATAGGGGTAAGGTCCCAGTGTCATTAGCTTCATGATGAGGTGGGAAAGCAGGTTTGCACTAACCTGGAAATGTTCACCTCTATGTAGACATAATGACTTGCCTTCTCTTGTTTATATATGAAGTGTTGAAACAAAGGGTACAATTTATTGAGGAACTGTAATATCCGAACATCGGAATATGATCGCCAAATGTATCGAATTACTTGAGTTATTCTTCTGTCAGCAATATGTGAGCACCATTGTTTTATTTGTTAACTATGTTTCATGTAATTCGGAGAAAGAAGAAGATAGCAGAGTGGAATATTAAATTGACAGTTTGACGATCTTTTCCACTTCATTTTAAAAATGTTTCCCATAAAATTTGTAGTCGGTGCATCGTTATGGATTTGTATTACAAACTTAAGGATAGATAGATGTGCCACGTAGCACTCAATTTTACCAAGAAAAAAGAAAAAGTTCACAAAATTCCGAATATTTTCCATCAGATGCTGTATTTTAGTGGAAAATTCAGAATGATTGACATAGATCTTGCATTTTAAGGGTACAGTGCATTTATTTATTTATTTATTTTTACGGCTTATAACACTTGAGGTTTCGAAGGAACGTGAATAAATTGGGTGGTATATGGCACTTGTGTAACGTTAAAATAAGGGTAACCCCAACTCCTTCAAAATATTATCATAAAACTCACCTATACCGAGTTTACAACTATTTTGAAAGGCCTACATTTATTCTCAGGTATGTTTTTGTCTACCTGATTTCCAAGTTATACAGCACAGAATGAATTTACTTTAAAGAAGAGTTCATAAGTATGTTGCGGAAAATTCAAGAAATATATTTCGTTACCTAATGTCAAACAATATTTTAATTAAAATCGTACAGAACTTAATTAACTTTAAAGAGAGTCGATTAATGACATTAAACAACACTTACTTTTAAATTTTTCCGGAACATGTTTCTGAGGCTTTGCCTCTATCGTACAGAACATTTTCAAGATAATAAAAAAAGGAATTCCGTTAACATTTTCAAGTTGCACCCTTGGAAGATGCTATTTCTAAATATTAACTTTGGCATTGGCACACCATTACGTTTTTTGAGATCATTTCTTCCGCACGCAGGTGCGCACTACTTTTTCTAGTAATTATTTATTTATTCATTCATTCATTCTAATGCTCTCTGCACTTGGGAACATTTCCATTCGTCTTCTAGCCTCGCGATATAATTGTCCACTCGGTTTACTCCTGTAATTTTTGAGTGCAGTGCATATCCCAAGGTGCTCCCAGTTCATGACCACATTCTCAATACTGCATGCAGTTAGGTGTAGGAAAAATTTTCTAGTAATTATTATTTCGGGATCAGTGGAGCACCGAACATGTATGCCAATCAAATCTCGATACGAATTTTCAGTGAAATATAATGGTTCCTGTACAAACCAAAGGTACACAACGATAGACAAAAGTAACTCTTGACATTTATCTAAACCAAGGAGCAAGATTTCTCTTAATTCCGTGATGTGACATCTTATTACATAGAAAGGTTGAAGATATTCAAATGTTACTGGGTTTTAAAACATTAAACATTCCACTTCGAGTAACGTCGTCACTGAGAGGGCGTTATTTCCCTTCTTCTTGCCTATAGTTAAGTATTAGTATATCACTGAAAAATGGTTCTAACAACTTTTATCAAAGTACCACATGTTTGCGATATTTGTATTATAAATACATTGTATATATTGAGTTTTCTGGGAATGTCCTCAGACGTCCTGTTTATTCTGAATGCGTTTTGCGTAACTAGTAAACTGTAAGAGACAAATAAAATTTAGACAATACTCTTATCGTTTCTAGATAATTGATAAAAATGTTTATATAGGAAAGAAGTTGCCTAGTTAACGGTTTCACGTCCATTATTTCAGTCCATATGCTTAACTGGGCAAATCTGAACCCACAATATTCTATTGTTTCATTACAGCTCGCTACGACCTGACAGCTTACCCTTTATCTTCTTTCAATATTGTTTCCCCGAATGCTGAAGGACCGTCAGGATGAATTCCTCGAATAACACAAAGCACAAATGTACTGGTGGAGCTTAAACTAACCAGCGAAAGTATGGAAATAACTAAAATATTTGTTTGTATTCCTCATGTTCACAAAAAGCATGACATTTCAAAGAATCACATAGTAAACAGCTTTTAAACAATTGACTATCGCTTGAATTATTGTAACGTTTTTGTGAATGTATAACGAAAGTTCATTTGTTTAACAAGAACTAGATAGACGGTAGATAACAGGATGTTTTCTACCTGTATCTTGGCCAATTGGAGGAATGTCTCAAACACAGCAACTTAGCTCCTTGCCCGACGTTACACGGGTAAATTTTTAAACTTGAACTTCATTCGTTGTTTATAAAATTGTAGAATAAAAGCGAACACTTTATAACTGTGATTCCTAGTGACGAATGAATAATCCCGTGACATTCACACAAAAGGATGTGGAACACTTATCTCGCCATGATGCTGCATGAACTCTGATGGTGAAACAATCATCGGTTGGAATGACTCAGTATTTTCCCTTTATTCACAACACGTGGGAGGATGTATTGTATTCAACCCAAAACCACTATATTCGGATTTTAATGGAAATATATGTTTTAAGGCTTCCTGAATCTAAAAGAACGTGCTTAAAAAGTTTCTATTGTAATGTAAATAATGTAACTTAAACACGAAATACTGGATTATTTAAGGATATCTTATGACTGAAATTGAATGAACATTTTCAAAAAGTCACCTTTTCCTCTTTATAGTCTATAAAATAGTGTAAGCCTTCCTGAATCCAAAGAATGCTTAGATAGCATCCGAGAGTCATTTTAAATGCTCTAATCTAGTGTAAAGTTACGTGAACGCTAGTGTTAGATATGAATTCTAATTCTTTATCCTTGTTTTCTCGCTGTTGAAAATTTCATCATTTTTTATCATTTAAGATGCTGCTTACGTGGCAGTTCAAGTGTTAGACTAATACAATTTGCTACACACGTTCATAGAGACACAGTGAATAGAAATTGCCCTGGGTTTTATTGTGAGATGTATTTAAGTACACTTTATTTACTTCAAAACACAAACTTTTCAGATTTTGGGCAAAAAAAAAAAAACATATTCATAGCTTTAAAAATTTCTGGAGCCTAATGTTATTGACATTCAGAGAAAATTTCAAAAAAAAAAAAAAAAAAATGATGTATTGGAAACCTGTTGCTAAAATATTAGACTTAAATTTAAGTTTTAGTTAATTGATGGAAATTAATTTCTTCACACTAGCTGTATATAGGCTAAGGTCTTTGATAGATAGAGTCAACATGAAAAATTCAATGCCATGGCCGGGATTTGAACCACGAATCTCCTGGTTTCCATCCAGTCGCTCTAACCCATTGACCTACCATGGCCAACGTGCCGTCCTGACATTAAATTCTCCATTTAAGTCGTATATTTATATTTATTACGTTGGCCATGTTAGCTCAATGAGTTAGAGCGACTGGACGGAAACCAGGAGATCCGTGGTTCCAATCCCGGCCATGGCATTGAATTTTTCATGTTGACTCAATCTATCAAAAATTTAAGTTATTTTGTCGCAAGGACCTTTTTAGCTGAGTAACCAAAACTAAATAATTTTCACCATATTTTCCAAACTATCAAAGTGAAATTGACATAATTTGGGCTGTATCATATTTGCAGTAAGTTACATCTGTGCTATAAATCTTAAAAAACTGGCGTTAATAGTTCAGCATTTCAAATTTTCAGTCACAGGTATCCTTAAGTTTAGCGTTTTTTAAAGATCAACAACTTTGCAAAAGAAACATCCTGCACCAAACTACCCCATGTCTTTGATTTTCTCAAAAATGGCTAATAGGATAGAAAGATAGGTTAGAATCGCACGAAGAGGATTCGACACTGCGACCAGTCTTGATCTTTGTACCTAAGCCCCAAGTGGAGCATCCCCGGGAGGAAGGATGAGGCGAGAGCAGACAGAGAGTTGCAGCCGAACCCAAGGAGCCACGAAAGTGTAGAGGGCAGGGTCACACGTTGGAAACTTCCCAGCACGCCAGAACAACCGGCGTCCCACCCTACTGTGGTCCGGAAACGGCCTAATAGACCAAACCGGAGACCGTCCTATCGGAGGAGGAAGTGTTACCACGAGCATATCATCCTGCCATGCACCGCCAAGACACCCACTTACACTTCTACCCTGAAAGACACCACTAGATGAGAGATGATGTGAAATAATAATGGAGATTGAATGGGGCGACAGAAAATTCAGGAGATGTAATTAACCTACCCAACATTCGCCTGGCGACCCGGTAAAACCCCCAACAACGCGTGGGCTAGGTAGGTGGGCCACGGGAATCGAAACCGTACCTCCCGAATATGGGTCACAGACGAAACCGTCTGAGCCATCCGGCTCAGTGGCTAGTACTTTTTTATTTAAAATTTTTATGTTATTTATTTTCATTACTTTTAAGAAAGAAGTCTAAAAGTTCGTTAAAATGTTTTAGTTACACAGATCCACACTCAAAGGCACAAAACACGTATTTCGATAAGCAATGTTTGTATCTAGCACCTTTAATAGAATGACTTTGGAAAGTGCATTATTTACAATCGACTTCGTCTCTTCTTTGCAAGATTCTGTTAGACATTTCACACCTTTTTTCACTATAATGTGTTTTATGATTTTGAATTATTAATTTAAAACAAAAGAATCTAATGAACTTATCCATCGTCACCTGGGACTTGCGGTAACGCAGTGCTGCCAATTCGATAGATGTAACTAGTGCGATGGCATTTAGTCAGTTGTTAGATGCTTTATATCCTAAGTGGACTGTTTTGACCATAATAAAAGGAGATGTTGAGACATGGAAAATTAGCTTACATTTTATTTCTCGCCCTATACAGACACCAAATGTCTGGCTCTTTTTCTTTTTTTGGTCGTTTACGTTCTCCAACGTTGTCATATCGAACGATCAATGCAATGGGTGAAATGATAGTTCAAATGAGCCCAGGGTCCATAGAGCTTAGAGTTACCAGACATTCATATTTCAGGATAAGAGTAAACCTCCAACGTTTAGTCATATCGGACGATGAATGAAAAGAGTAAACCTCCAACGTTAAGTCATATCGGACGATGAATGAAATGATGTTCAAATGAGTACAAGGTACATAGAGCTTAGAGTTACCAGACATTCATCTTTCATGATAAGAGAAAACCTCCAACGTTAAGTTATATCGGACGATGAATGACATGATGTTCAAATGAGTACAGGGTACATACAGCTTAGAGTTACCAGACATTCATATTTCAGGATAAGAGTAAACCTCCAACTTTTAGTCATATCGGACGATGAATGAAAAGAGTAAACCTCCAACGTTAAGTTATATCGGACGATGAATGAAATGATGTTCAAATGAGTACAGGGTACATAGAGCTTAGAGTTACCACACATTCATCTTTCAGGATAAGAGAAAACCTCCAACGTTAAGTCATATCGGACGATGAATGAAATGATGTTCAAATGAGTACAAGGTACATAGAGCTTATAGTTACCAGACATTCATCTTTCAGGATAAGAGAAAACCTCCAACGTTAAGTCATATCAGACGATGAATGAAATGATGTTCAAATGAGTACAGGGTACATAGAGCTTAGAGTTACCAGACATTTATCTTTCAGGATAAGAGAAAACCTCCAACGTTAAGTCATATCGGACGATGAATGAAATGATGTTCAAATGAGTACAGGGTACATAGAGCTTAGAGTTACTAGACATTTATATTTCAGGATAAGAGAAAACCTCCAACGTTAAGTAATATCGGACGATGAATGAAATGATGTTCAAATGAGTACAAGGTACATAGAGCTTAGAGTTACCAGACATTCATCTTTCAGGATAAGAGAAAACCTCCAACGATAAGTCATATCGGACGATGAATGAAATGATGTTCAAATGAGTACAGGGTACATAGAGCTTAGAGTTACCAGACATTCATCTTTCAGGATAAGAGAAAACCTCCAACGTTAAGTTATATCGGACGATGAATGAAATGATGTTCAAATGAGTACAGGGTACATAGAGCTTAGAGTTACCAGACATTTATATTTCAGGATAAGAGAAAACCTCCAACGTTAAGTCATATCGGACGATGAATGAAATGATGTTCAAATGAGTACAGGGTACATAGAGCTTAGAGTTACCAGACATTCATCTTTCAGGATAAGAGAAAACCTCCAACGATAAGTCATATCGGACGATGAATGAAATGATGTTCAAATGAGTACAGGGTACATAGAGCTTAGAGTTACCAGACATTCATCTTTCAGGATAAGAGAAAACCTCCAACGTTAAGTCATATCGGACGATGAATGAAATGATGTTCAAATGAGTACAGGGTACATAGAGCTTAGAATTACCAGACATTCATCTTTCAGGATAAGGGAAAACCTCCAACGTTATGTCATATCGGACGATGAATGAAATGATGTTCAAATGAGTACAGGGTACATAGAGCTTAGAGTTACCAGACATTCATCTTTCAGGATAAGAGAAAACCTCCAACGTTAAGTCATATCGGACGATGAATGAAATGATGTTCAAATGAGTACAGGGTACATAGAGCTTAGAATTACCAGACATTCATCTTTCAGGATAAGGGAAAACCTCCAACGTTATGTCATATCGGACGATGAATGAAATTATGTTCAAATGAGTACAGGGTACATAGAGCTTAGAGTTACCAGACATTCATCTTTCAGGATAAGAGAAAACCTTCAACGTTAAGTCATATCGGACGATGAATGAAATGATGTTCAAATGAGTACAGGGTACATAGAGCTTAGAGTTACTAGACATTTATATTTCAGGATAAGAGAAAACCTCCAACGTTAAGTAATATCGGACGATGAATGAAATGATGTTCAAATGAGTACAGGGTACATAGAGCTTAGAGTTACCAGACATTTATATTTCAGGATAAGAGAAAACCTCCAACGTTAAGTCATATCGGACGATGAATGAAATGATGTTCAAATGAGTACAGGGTACATAGAGCTTAGAGTTACCAGACATTCATCTTTCAGGATAAGAGAAAACCTCCAACGATAAGTCATATCGGACGATGAATGAAATGATGTTCAAATGAGTACAGGGTACATAGAGCTTAGAGTTACCAGACATTCATCTTTCAGGATAAGAGAAAACCTCCAACGTTAAGTCATATCGGACGATGAATGAAATGATGTTCAAATGAGTACAGGGTACATAGAGCTTAGAATTACCAGACATTCATCTTTCAGGATAAGGGAAAACCTCCAACGTTATGTCATATCGGACGATGAATGAAATGATGTTCAAATGAGTACAGGGTACATAGAGCTTAGAGTTACCAGACATTCATCTTTCAGGATAAGAGAAAACCTCCAACGTTAAGTCATATCGGACGATGAATGAAATGATGTTCAAATGAGTACAGGGTACATAGAGCTTAGAATTACCAGACATTCATCTTTCAGGATAAGGGAAAACCTCCAACGTTATGTCATATCGGACGATGAATGAAATTATGTTCAAATGAGTACAGGGTACATAGAGCTTAGAGTTACCAGACATTCATCTTTCAGGATAAGAGAAAACCTTCAACGTTAAGTCATATCGGACGATGAATGAAATGATGTTGAAATGAGTACAGGGTACATAGAGCTTAGAGTTATCAGACATTCATCTTTCAGGATAAGAGAAAACCTCCAACGTTAAGTCATATCGGACGATGAATGAAATGATGTTCAAATGAGTACAGGGTACACAGAGCTTAGAGTTACCAGACATTCGACTTTCAGGATAAGAGAAAACCTCCAACGTTAAGTCATATCGGACGATGAATGAAATGATGTACAAATGAGTACAGCGTACATAGAGCTTAGAGTTACCAGACATTCATCTTTCAGGATAAGAGAAAACCTCCAACGTTAAGTCATATCGGACGATGAATGAAATGATGTACAAATGAGTACAGCGTACATAGAGCTTAGAGTTATCAGACATTCATCTTTCAGGATAAGAGAAAACCTCCAACGTTAAGTCATATCGGACGATGAATGAAATGATGTACAAATGAGTACAGCGTACATAGAGCTTAGAGTTATCAGACATTCATCTTTCAGGATAAGAGAAAACCTCCAACGTTAAGTCATATCGGACGATGAATGAAATGATGTTCAAATGAGTACAGGATACATAGAGCTTAGAGTTATCAGACATTCATCTTTCAGGATAAGAGAAAGCCTCCAACGTTAAGTTATATCGGACGATGAATGAAATGATGTACAAATGAGTACAGCGTACATAGAGCTTAGAGTTACCAGACATTCATCTTTCAGGATAAGAGAAAACCTCCAACGTTAAGTTATATCGGACGATGAATGAAATGATGTACAAATGAGTACAGCGTACATAGAGCTTAGAGTTATCAGACATTCATCTTTCAGGATAAGAGAAAACCTCCAACGTTAAGTCATATCGGACGATGAATGAAATGATGTTCAAATGAGTACAGGATACATAGAGCTTAGAGTTATCAGACATTCATCTTTCAGGATAAGAGTAAACCTCCAACGTTAAGTTATATCGGACGATGAATGAAATGATGTACAAATGAGTACAGCGTACATAGAGCTTAGAGTTACCAGACATTCATCTTTCAGGATAAGAGAAAACCTCCAACGTTAAGTTATATCGGACGATGAATGAAATGATGTACAAATGAGTACAGCGTACATAGAGCTTAGAGTTACCAGACATTCATCTTTCAGGATAAGAGAAAACCTCCAACGTTAAGTCATATCGGACGATGAATGAAATGATGTTCAAATGAGTACAAGGTACATAGAGCTTATAGTTACCAGACATTCATCTTTCAGGATAAGAGAAAACCTCCAACGTTAAGTCATATCAGACGATGAATGAAACGATGTTCAAATGAGTACAGGGTACATAGAGCTTAGAGTTACCAGACATTTATCTTTCAGGATAAGAGAAAACCTCCAACGTTAAGTCATATCGGACGATGAATGAAATGATGTTCAAATGAGTACAAGGTACATAGAGCATAGAGTTACCAGACATTCATCTTTCAGGATAAGAGAAAACCTCCAACGTTAAGTCATATCAGACGATGAATGAAATGATGTTCAAATGAGTACAGGGTACATAGAGCTTAGAGTTACCAGACATTTATCTTTCAGGATAAGAGAAAACCTCCAACGTTAAGTCATATCGGACGATGAATGAAATGATGTTCAAATGAGTACAGGGTACATAGAGCTTAGAGTTACTAGACATTTATATTTCAGGATAAGAGAAAACCTCCAACGTTAAGTAATATCGGACGATGAATGAAATGATGTTCAAATGAGTACAGGGTACATAGAGCTTAGAGTTACCAGACATTTATATTTCAGGATAAGAGAAAACCTCCAACGTTAAGTCATATCGGACGATGAATGAAATGATGTTCAAATGAGTACAGGGTACATAGAGCTTAGAGTTACCAGACATTCATCTTTCAGGATAAGAGAAATCCTCCAACGATAAGTCATATCGGACGATGAATGAAATGATGTTCAAATGAGTACAGGGTACATAGAGCTTAGAGTTACCAGACATTCATCTTTCAGGATAAGAGAAAACCTCCAACGTTAAGTCATATCGGACGATGAATGAAATGATGTTCAAATGAGTACAGGGTACATAGAGCTTAGAATTACCAGACATTCATCTTTCAGGATAAGGGAAAACCTCCAACGTTATGTCATATCGGACGATGAATGAAATGATGTTCAAATGAGTACAGGGTACATAGAGCTTAGAGTTACCAGACATTCATCTTTCAGGATAAGAGAAAACCTCCAACGTTAAGTCATATCGGACGATGAATGAAATGATGTTCAAATGAGTACAGGGTACATAGAGCTTAGAATTACCAGACATTCATCTTTCAGGATAAGGGAAAACCTCCAACGTTATGTCATATCGGACGATGAATGAAATGATGTTCAAATGAGTACAGGGTACATAGAGCTTAGAGTTACCAGACATTCATCTTTCAGGATAAGAGAAAACCTTCAACGTTAAGTCATATCGGACGATGAATGAAATGATGTTCAAATGAGTACAGGGTACATAGAGCTTAGAGTTATCAGACATTCATCTTTCAGGATAAGAGAAAACCTCCAACGTTAAGTCATATCGGACGATGAATGAAATGATGTTCAAATGAGTACAGGGTACACAGAGCTTAGAGTTACCAGACATTCGACTTTCAGGATAAGAGAAAACCTCCAACGTTAAGTCATATCGGACGATGAATGAAATGATGTACAAATGAGTACAGCGTACATAGAGCTTAGAGTTACCAGACATTCATCTTTCAGGATAAGAGAAAACCTCCAACGTTAAGTCATATCGGACGATGAATGAAATGATGTACAAATGAGTACAGCGTACATAGAGCTTAGAGTTATCAGACATTCATCTTTCAGGATAAGAGAAAACCTCCAACGTTAAGTCATATCGGACGATGAATGAAATGATGTACAAATGAGTACAGCGTACATAGAGCTTAGAGTTATCAGACATTCATCTTTCAGGATAAGAGAAAACCTCCAACGTTAAGTCATATCGGACGATGAATGAAATGATGTTCAAATGAGTACAGGATACATAGAGCTTAGAGTTATCAGACATTCATCTTTCAGGATAAGAGAAAGCCTCCAACGTTAAGTTATATCGGACGATGAATGAAATGATGTACAAATGAGTACAGCGTACATAGAGCTTAGAGTTACCAGACATTCATCTTTCAGGATAAGAGAAAACCTCCAACGTTAAGTTATATCGGACGATGAATGAAATGATGTACAAATGAGTACAGCGTACATAGAGCTTAGAGTTATCAGACATTCATCTTTCAGGATAAGAGAAAACCTCCAACGTTAAGTCATATCGGACGATGAATGAAATGATGTTCAAATGAGTACAGGATACATAGAGCTTAGAGTTATCAGACATTCATCTTTCAGGATAAGAGAAAACCTCCAACGTTAAGTTATATCGGACGATGAATGAAATGATGTACAAATGAGTACAGCGTACATAGAGCTTAGAGTTACCAGACATTCATCTTTCAGGATAAGAGAAAACCTCCAACGTTAAGTCATATCGGACGATGAATGAAATGATGTTCAAATGAGTACAAGGTACATAGAGCTTATAGTTACCAGACATTCATCTTTCAGGATAAGAGAAAACCTCCAACGTTAAGTCATATCAGACGATGAATGAAATGATGTTCAAATGAGTACAGGGTACATAGAGCTTAGAGTTACCAGACATTTATCTTTCAGGATAAGAGAAAACCTCCAACGTTAAGTCATATCGGACGATGAATGAAATGATGTTCAAATGAGTACAGGGTACATAGAGCTTAGAGTTACTAGACATTTATATTTCAGGATAAGAGAAAACCTCCAACGTTAAGTAATATCGGACGATGAATGAAATGATGTTCAAATGAGTACAGGGTACATAGAGCTTAGAGTTACCAGACATTTATATTTCAGGATAAGAGAAAACCTCCAACGTTAAGTCATATCGGACGATGAATGAAATGATGTTCAAATGAGTACAGGGTACATAGAGCTTAGAGTTACCAGACATTCATCTTTCAGGATAAGAGAAAACCTCCAACGATAAGTCATATCGGACGATGAATGAAATGATGTTCAAATGAGTACAGGGTACATAGAGCTTAGAGTTACCAGACATTCATCTTTCAGGATAAGAGAAAACCTCCAACGTTAAGTCATATCGGACGATGAATGAAATGATGTTCAAATGAGTACAGGGTACATAGAGCTTAGAATTACCAGACATTCATCTTTCAGGATAAGGGAAAACCTCCAACGTTATGTCATATCGGACGATGAATGAAATGATGTTCAAATGAGGACAGGGTACATAGAGCTTAGAGTTACCAGACATTCATCTTTCAGGATAAGAGAAAACCTCCAACGTTAAGTCATATCGGACGATGAATGAAATGATGTTCAAATGAGTACAGGGTACATAGAGCTTAGAATTACCAGACATTCATCTTTCAGGATAAGGGAAAACCTCCAACGTTATGTCATATCGGACGATGAATGAAATTATGTTCAAATGAGTACAGGGTACATAGAGCTTAGAGTTACCAGACATTCATCTTTCAGGATAAGAGAAAACCTTCAACGTTAAGTCATATCGGACGATGAATGAAATGATGTTCAAATGAGTACAGGGTACATAGAGTTTAGAGTTATCAGACATTCATCTTTCAGGATAAGAGAAAACCTCCAACGTTAAGTTATATCGGACGATGAATGAAATGATGTTCAAATGAGTACAGGGTACACAGAGCTTAGAGTTACCAGACATTCGACTTTCAGGATAAGAGAAAACCTCCAACGTTAAGTCATATCGGACGATGAATGAAATGATGTACAAATGAGTACAGGGTACACAGAGCTTAGAGTTACCAGACATTCATCTTTCAGGATAAGAGAAAACCTCCAACGTTAAGTCATATCGGACGATGAATGAAATGATGTACAAATGAGTACAGCGTACATAGAGCTTAGAGTTATCAGACATTCATCTTTCAGGATAAGAGAAAACCTCCAACGTTAAGTCATATCGGACGATGAATGAAATGATGTACAAATGAGTACAGCGTACATAGAGCTTAGAGTTATCAGACATTCATCTTTCAGGATAAGAGAAAACCTCCAACGTTAAGTCATATCGGACGATGAATGAAATGATGTTCAAATGAGTACAGGATACATAGAGCTTAGAGTTATCAGACATTCATCTTTCAGGATAAGAGAAAGCCTCCAACGTTAAGTTATATCGGACGATGAATGAAATGATGTACAAATGAGTACAGCGTACATAGAGCTTAGAGTTACCAGACATTCATCTTTCAGGATAAGAGAAAACCTCCAACGTTAAGTTATATCGGACGATGAATGAAATGATGTACAAATGAGTACAGCGTACATAGAGCTTAGAGTTATCAGACATTCATCTTTCAGGATAAGAGAAAACCTCCAACGTTAAGTCATATCGGACGATGAATGAAATGATGTTCAAATGAGTACAGGATACATAGAGCTTAGAGTTATCAGACATTCATCTTTCAGGATAAGAGAAAACCTCCAACGTTAAGTTATATCGGACGATGAATGAAATGATGTACAAATGAGTACAGCGTACATAGAGCTTAGAGTTACCAGACATTCATCTTTCAGGATAAGAGAAAACCTCCAACGTTAAGTTATATCGGACGATGAATGAAATGATGTACAAATGAGTACAGCGTACATAGAGCTTAGAGTTACCAGACATTCATCTTTCAGGATAAGAGAAAACCTCCAACGTTAAGTCATATCGGACGATGAATGAAATGATGTACAAATGAGTACAGCGTACATAGAGCTTAGAGTTACCAGACATTCATCTTTCAGGATAAGAGAAAACCTCCAACGTTAAGTCATATCGGACGATGAATGAAATGATGTTCAAATGAGTACAGGGTACACAGAGCTTAGAGTTAGCAGACATTCGACTTTAAGGATGAAGGAAAATCCCGGGAATACCTTATCCATGTAACTCACCCTGACCGAGATTCGAACTCGGGACCTCTTGAACGTGAGGCAGCCACGCTACCGAGGCGGGCTGGTATATTGGTAGTCATGGTTTTCCTTACAAATAAATTCCAAATTACCTCATGTAAATATCATCTGAAAGACGAAGAAAAAATACAATTGTACAATAATAGTTTTTTACACTGTGTTATCCTTAGAACTACAAGAAGTCAATAGTTAATGTAACACTTACTGGTTTGAATTAACCTTAAGAGCAATTCCCTCTCCTGAACTATCTCTGGACAATTGAACGTTGCAGAGTGCGTCAAGAAGAGATGACGTCAGTATATTAGGACAACTTGAATGTTTCCATGGCAACCAAAGCGGAAGTTTTTCATACCTTGACCTTCACTACATTCTTGTCCTTGTCAAAGAGTTTTGTAGGCAGAACAACCAAAATATACGCAGAACCTTCGTATCTAATGTCGTTCACAGCAGTAAAGCGGAACCAACTCCTATCACGCATCTTTTCTTGTCTGAAGTCGAGTTCATTGCTACCCCGCTTCCATTGATTCATATCTAACTTTGACTTATCAGAGACATCAGGGTATCTTCTCTTTAGTTGTGATGTTAGTGGAATTATAAAATGGTTTCTACATTTAACATGGTTCAGGATCAATACTGACATGACACCCTCAACATTCCTGTCATAAGAACAGTGAAAAAATGCTGCAAAACTCTTTGACAAATTCGTCAGATGCTAGCGTATTTCGCAAATTGTATGAAAAGTTGTACACAGTGAATGTCATTAGCTTGCTAAACTTTCACTTTGCTTTTTCTGACAACTCAATACATATAAATTAAGTATTAAAATGCATTATTTATGCCTAAATATACAACTATAAACCCATTTTATTTTATAGAAAGCGATCACGATGGAGCTTAACTCCAACGTTTTTAGTAAAATATTCACTCTATCCATCTTGCACACACATATGTTGTATATTTAAATAGAACACGCTTAAAGCCAAAAGGCAATGAGTTTCGAAGAATTCTCCCACTCCTGTCAAATCAAAAAATTGCGTTGTTTTAACTTCTGTAAAATTAATAATCTCACATACATGAAATATTTGCACATCAGAATAACTATTCTGCCATTTTATGTGAAAAACCTTCGATAGCCTCCTAGATGTCTGCAATTCATGGCAGAGTAAATCATAGAATATCCTGGGGAAAAAATGTGGAGCTGAGTTTATATAAAGTACCTTTTTCGTAGCACTAGCCATTCCCTAAACATCGATGTTAATTACTACACAAACATAAAATTTGTAACATAAAACACTTATCTTAAAATAACATGATGAAAATTGTCTTATTAATTGACGAGGATAGCGATTTCGTGAATACACATTCACATCATCAGCTCAAACAAGCACGTTGTCAACGTTACAAACGCTAGATGTCACTATGTTTTTGTCAGTATTACCAAAATCTGAAAATGAAATGATCTTAAAAACAGAATCGACTGCCGGTGTTTCAAAATTCATTACGTGATGTTTATTTTTTAAAATAAATATTTTTCCCCCAAACGATTAAATCTATCGGACTATTTGATTGTTTTCATAATTTAACTTCTGGATTTATTTCATGGTTAAATGACCAAACATGTTCTTTTGTTCTGGTTTCCAAATTACGTTTAGTCTTTCCAATATAAACTTAATCACAATCGAAACAATTCCATTGAAAATACCAGATATTTTATTATTAGGAATTTTATCTTTTTAGAGAAATGTACTAAATTTTAATACTATATTTATTTTGAGGAACTAAGTTATGCCAAACTCATTAAAAAAATTGAAAATGTTTTTTAACCCAAGGATGCTAAATATTCTTTTTAAATTATAAACGTCTTTTATTTTAAGGGTATAAATATCATTAACAGTTTTTTGATAATTAAATTTTTCAGAATTTATGTATAGTCTTTATTAAAACCAATAATTAAAGCAGTATTAATAATATGTTTATATTCTCTATTAAATTCCTCTTTATTCAGTGGTATATTTATTAATCTATAAATCTAATTATTAAAAACAGCAAATTTATGTGAAAAAGGGTTAAAACTTGTAATTTTTATGTAATTATCAATATGAGTAGACTTCATATAAATACCTAAGTTTAATTTATTATCTTTAGAGCTAGAAAAGGATACATCTATTAATTTCAGTGTCTGATGTAAATATTATAGCTTTATCTTGTAAATGTACTAATTTTAGACCATCATTTGTGTTTATCAGGAACAATAGCAAAACTGTCATCAACATATCTATACCAGACTTTAAAATTTAAAGGTAATGCTTTAGTGACTTGCATTTCGAAAAAAAAAAAAAAAACGCATAAAACGTCAGCAAGAAAAGGTGAAAGAGGATTACCCATTGCTAAGCCAGAAGTTTGTATAAATAAACAGATAAATCGGCCGTAGCATATCATTTTTGGTCATTTAACCATGAAATAAATCCAGAACTTAAATGATTAAAACAATTAAATGGTCCGATAGATTTAATAGTTTGGGAAAAATATTTATTTAAAAAAATAAACATCGCGTAGTGAATTTTGAGATACCGGCAATCGATTCTCTTTCTAAGTTTATTTCATTTTCAGATTTTGGTAGTACTGGCAAAAACATAGTGACATCTAGTGATTGTAACATTGACAACGAGGCTGTTTGAGCTGATGATGTGAATGAGATTTCAGGAAATCGCAATCCTCATTAACTAATAAGAACATTTTTATTATTATAAGATAAGTGAAGTTTCATGTTACAAATTATTATATTTGTATAATATTTTTGCTTCACTGTAACTAGCTTTATATTTTACGTATTTGTCGATGTTTTTTTTTTTTTTTTTTTTTTTTTTTTTTTTGTTTTTTTCAAATTGACGGGTTAGTGGCCTTTCGTATTTCTCATGGGCGTTAAAAGAAGTACACACGTAATATCAAATTCTTCTGATTGTTCTGATGTAATGAAACCATTTCTGGGGAATATTTAAGAGGGGGTGAAGACAAATTAATTGTGAAATAGCTACAAGACTACTGAGCTACTAACGCCCTGTGAACATTAACCACAACAAACTGTAATTACAACGTTATTATAAATACGAATTAATTCAACATTTATTCTCTTCTAACGAGGTTCAAGTCATGAGATAGGTAGTTGTAATAATTGTTCTAGTTTTGCTTGGTATGGTATCTAGAGGAAGTATTGCATCGATATAGACAGATAAGGTCCTCACAGTTTTAGAAAAGGACCGTGTGTGTGTGTGTGTGTGTGTGTGTGTGTGTGTGTGTGTGTGTGTGTGTGTGTGTGTGTGTGTGTGTGTGTGTGTGTGTGTGTGTGTGTGAGAAAGAGAGAAAACAGGAAAATGAAAAACTGGGTCAATACTAAACTTGATATTTAAGTTCCGGATTTTCCAAGGATGCAACACTGAGCTCTCCCAACAAAATCTCTCCAACTCAAAATACTTCTTAGATTTTACATGCAAATTGTTTCGCTATTTTTTAGTTTTCAAAAATGGTTCTAAGAGATTCAGCTTAAGTGTCGCATTTTAAAAATAATTAAATAATAAATAAAATGTATATAAGCATAGTCCTCTTTTACATTCACATTCGGGAGCTCCAGATTCGATTCCCGTAGCCGACTTACCTGACTCATGGGTCTTTTTGAGGGTTTTCCAGGGTCGCCAGGCTAATGCTGGGTAGGTTAATTGCATCTCCCGAATTTTCTGTCCTTCCATTTCATCTCCATTATAACTTCACAGCATCTGTCATTTGGTGGTCTCTTTGAGAGTGGAAGTGTTGGCGAGTGTCTCGGCGGAACATGGCAGGATTATATGTTCTTGGTAAATACTTCCTTCTCTGGGAAGACGGTCTCCGGTCTACGAACCCGGTCTGGTAGGGCCGTTTCCGGATCACAATAGGCTGAGATGCCGTGGAGTTTCCAAGTGGTAAAATGAAGTAACCCTGCCCTCTGCACTTTCGTGTCTCCTTGAGACGGCCGACCTTTGTCTCCTCTCGCCTCATCCTTCCTCCCGGGGATGCCTCACTTGGGAGTATGGTACAATATACCAAGTATGAACCTCCGTAGCGTAGGCCAGTCCTCTTTTACATAACTGGTAAACCATAAGAGATAGACAAAGCCTTACTACAAAAATACAGCACTGCTACTTCCTGGGAAACATTAAAAAAACGTAGAAAACGAACAAGTCTATGTGCAATTTTTAGAGCCTACATGGAGAATTTCCGCGTGGAAAGCTACAACGAAGTGCTTATTAACTTCACTCTATTGGGGGCGAAATGACCATTGCAAGAAAATAAGAAATGGGTTACAGAAAACGGACATAGGTAAATTTTCGTTTGCAAACAGAACAATAGATGACTGGAACAAAATACCTGCAGCATTACTGGAGACACTGCCTCAAAGTATAAATAGTTTGATTAAACACACTACGGAAGAATGAGTTATAGACGGGAAAATGTGTAATTACATATTGTATTATCACTACTAGATACTCAAAATTGGATTATTATTATTATCACAGTGTACTCGAAACATTTCTTGTTCTGATGGTCCATTGTTATTGCTTGTATTATTGCTGGTATTGTCATAATTTTATTATTATTATTATTATTATTATTATTATTATTATTATTATTATTATTATTATTATTATTATTATTATTATTATTATTATTATTATTATTATTATTATTATTATTATTATTATTATTATTATTATTATTATTATTATTATTATTATTATTATTATTTAGGTTGATGTGTAAATTTAGTTAGGATTTGAAATGAATTATTTGGGCTTGACGGGAATTTATATAGGTTTAGATTTGACATATAATTATTTAGATTTACCTTGTAAAAATTAATTTTGACAAATGCTGCCACCGGGCCTTGCCCTAAACAGTGAAGTAATGTGTGTGTGTGTGTGTGTGTGTGTGTGTGTGTGTGTGTGTGTGTGTGTGTGTGTGTGTATCTATCTTGAATGTTTAAATACTTATAATTTTTCAAAGTAATAAGTTGTTATTCTTTTTTTCTCTTAGTCATAAAAAGCATGCGATCTCTAAGTCTATCATATATTGATCGTCTTTTTAAAATTCTGACTATGGATTTAAGTTACTATTGCTTCTTATATCTACAACATAATCGGGCACAAATGACCTTGTTGTCGACGGGCCCTTAAACACCACACTCACTCACTCACTCACTCACTCACTCACTCACTCACTCTACAACATAATTGAAATGTATGTTCATCTTAATTAACCCGAAGCATATAGAATATTAAGTTTTTGTAATAATACTTTAAAGGAGAAGAATAGAGAATATAATAGAATAAGGTAGAAGGAAAAAAGAGTAGGAAGAATTTGTTTGCTTGGACTTGACCCGGAACCAACCAGGATGTGTGCTGGGGTCGAACAGACAGACACCTGGAACAAACCCATGACCTTTATTTTCTCGTGAAGAGATCTGTTGGGCGGACTCACGTAACGTATCTCCATGACAAACATCTTCACCATATCTGCTGTCTCAGTTCGTAAGCTACAACTTGTCTCTGGTGTACAGTCCCAACCCGTGTGTGACAATTGGCGTTGTCACTTATAGCCAATTAGAGACATCAAGATATCTTCTACAGCGGCAATAAATCACGTGATAAGAGTTGGTTCCACTTTACTACTGACAATACCTCAATTGCTATGTCAATCTAATTCTAAAATGGACTGTATGCGGCTCACCAGAAGATTTCGGTTCAACTTTTCCTAATGTTAATCTAAATTCATGATCCATTATTTCCGAAATTATTTAACATATCTGCCTAAACTTTCTTCAAAATGCACTGCATTGTACCAACAAGTTTACTTATTAAAGCAGCTCATGACATTTTCTTAATTACGCTATATTTTGATTAAAATTCATCATAAATTATTTCTTTACACAGCCAAGTTACTGACACCAAAGTAAATCCACGATCTAAGTTGTTTTTACCATTATGAAAGTTAAGTTACCTAATTTTGTTTCCAAGAAAATGTGTACATCAGAAAATATATTCAGTTCAAAAGATCCCAAGTTCGAATTTCGGTCAGGGTGAGTTATCTGGATAGCGTTTTATCCGGGATTTTCCCCTTATCCTAAAAGATAACTGTCTGGTAACTCTAAGCTCTATGTACCCTGTACTCATTTGAACATCATTTCATTCATCGTCCGATATGACTTAACGTTGGAGGTTTACTCTTATCCTGAAAGATGAATGTCTGGTAACTCTAAGCTCTATGTACCCTGTACTCATTTGAACATCATTTCATTCATCGTCCGATATGACTTAACGTTGGAGGTTTTCTCTTATTCTGAAAGATGGATGTCTGGTAACTCTAAGCTCTATGTACCCTGTACTTATTTGAACATCATTTCATTCATCGTCCGATATGACTTAACGTTGGAGGTTTTCTCTTATTCTGAAAGATGAATGTCTGGTAACTCTAAGCTCTGTGTACCCTGTACTTATTTGAACATCATTTCATTCATCGTCCGATATGACTTAACGTTGGAGGTTTTCTCTTATCCTGAAAGATGAATGTCTGATAACTCTAAGCTCTATGTACCCTGTACTTATTTGTACATCATTTCATTCATCGTCCGATATGACTTAACGTTGGAGGTTTTCTCTTATTCTGAAAGATGAATGTCTGGTAACTCTAAGCTCTATGTACCCTGTACTTATTTGAACATCATTTCATTCATCGTCCGATATGACTTAACGTTGGAGGTTTTCTCTTATTCTGAAAGATGAATGTCTGGTAACTCTAAGCTCTATGTACTCTGTACTTATTTGAACATCATTTCATTCATCGTCCGATATGACTTAACGTTGGAGGTTTACTCTTATCCTGAAAGATGAATGTCTGGTAACTCTAAGCTCTATGTACCCTGTACTCATTTGAACATCATTTCATTTATCGTCCGATAGGACTTAACGTTGGAGGTTTTCTCTTATTCTGAAAGATGAATGTCTGGTAACTCTAAGCTCTATGTACTCTGTACTCATTTGAACATCATTTCATTTATCGTCCGATATGACTTAACGTTGGAGGTTTTCTCTTATTCTGAAAGATGAATGTCTGGTAACTCTAAGCTCTATGTACCCTGTACTTATTTGAACATCATTTCATTTATCGTCCGATATGACTTAACGTTGGAGGTTTTCTCTTATTCTGAAAGATGAATGTCTGGTAACTCTAAGCTCTATGTACCCTGTACTCATTTGAACATCGTTTCATTCATTGTCTGATATGACTTAACGTTGGAGGTTTTCTCTTATCCTGAAAGATAATGTCTGGTAACTATAAGCTCTATGTATCCTGTACTCATTTCATCCATTTCATTCATCGTCCAATTTAACTCAACATTGGGGAACATTAAATAAAAAATAAAGGGTAAAAAAGGAAAAGTTGTGCTAAAACAAATTACCACTCTGCTCCCAAGTGCAAGCTGTACTCCGTGAATAGTACATGCCAATGATGAATGATAGGAATTGTGATAATAGAGAAATGGTGGAATGATGACTTGGGAAGCATATAATTATCTAAACATGTGCATTAACTTTGTGATGTTATGAGAGAACAATTACTTCTCTGTGTGACTTCCATGTTTGGTGTCCTGTGGTGACTTCATGCTGGCAACACATTAAAAGGGATTACCGTGGACTTGGTAGGTAATCAGACGTTTGTTGCTTGGTTAGGTCTTTAAGAATATATAAGTAATCTGAGATTTACTGCCAAATATACATTAAGAAATTTGAAATATTGAATGAGTACGATGATATAGAATAGAGTCTTTCGGAAAGATGTAGAAGGACATAATCTGATCTTGCACTCAGATGACTTTCTCTACTTTTTTTTTTTTTTTTCATTTATATAGAATGGCCATAGCTTAACTGCAATGGTCAAATCGGTGGCCGTTTTCCTTTGGAACTTCTCGAAGGTAATCTTGGGTTTTAATCATTAGATCAGGCACTCATTCGCACTCTCATTCATATTTCCAGACTCTGGGGAAGATGAGGAATTATCTTGGTCGGAGAAAAATCTCCACCGCCGGGAATCGAACCCGAGACCCGTAGCACGGCAGGAAGGTGCTCTACCGACTGAGCTACGGGGCCAGTCTTCTCTGCTCTTGTACAAACAGTTATTGCTCTATCTACTTCACCTTAATCGAGATACGCATTATTATAGGTACAAGGGAATATGAGAACACAGTACACTTTAAGTGATAGTCCATTTTTAAAGAGCTCCTCGCTATGTGATGGCTTTTAAATTACCTTCTTTTTGCATGGCCAAGCGATAAATTAATAACGACTTCCCATTTTAAAAATGTACCTGATGTGTTAGAAAATTCTGAAAATAGTAAGAAATATATCCAAAATGCTTCACTCCACACATCACAGAGATACATATTCAAAAAAAAAAATGTCAGACATAAATTGTTTGTTTGAAGACCTCATTTTTGTGTGTATGTGTGTGCAGTAATATTTTGTCTATCTCTTATGGTTTACCAGTTGAGAAAAAGTCGTCCAGAATGAAGAACAGTTCTGAGAACATTTGCGAACATTCCCAGAAAATTCAAGATATTGTCACCGATCGCATTTGTCGCAAGCCGCAGCCGGCGCGTGGGCGCAGAGCTGGACGCATGCCGAGAGATAAAGAGACAGAGTGATGTCTGGATAGTTCCATCTATCTCTTCCGTCATGAAAGGCCTTGAAACGTCGGCGGCTTTCTAGAACAATGACTGGAGGTATAAGTGTTGTTGCTAGTCAGTTGCTAGTGAGCTGTTGATTGTGTGTGTGCAGCTATTTGAAGTGTACCGCAGTAATGTTTTTCGTTTGTTTAGATGTGGTGAAGCAACGAGAGACCTTGAAGACTTCTGGTGTGTATGTCACGGCATTTTTCTGCTGCAAGGGGCGTACAAAGCGTCTTTTTACTTGTAATAAAGAATATTTTAAATTTCTGCAAACAAGGATTTTAATTCTACGAACGCACAAAGTCACAATATACTTTTGATTTGTGATGGAAATATCTTAAACATATGGTATGAAAATTGTTAGACCCATTTTTGAGAAAATCAGTATTTTGGAAATTTGGCCCATCTTCAGGATAATCTGGGAGAGGAAGGATTTTCTTGAAATCTTCCTGTCGTATACTTGTAAGATGCTGAACTTAAATTCTCAGTTTGGTATTTAAACCATTTTTTTTTTAGCTATCGTCTTTACACGCACGCACATCCACGGAGAGAGAGAGAGAGAGAGAGAGAGAGAGAGAGAGAGAGAGAGAGAGAGAGAGAGAGAGAGAGAGAGAGAGAGAGAGAGAGACGTTCTTCTAAAAAATACCCTTTTTAGGTTCAGTATTCCAAAACATATATTTCTCTAAAATCTCGATATCGAATTGGAGTGCAACCCTTACTACTTACTATAAAATAGAAATAAAAGACTATACATGTTTTAACTTCCTGGCGTATAAGCGTTATGAAGAAGGGGTTAAGTGAAGAGTAAGAGTAAATGCGTTTAATTTCCTTGAAGTAATTTGGTGACAGAAGACGGTGGTAACGATGAAGTTACAGTTGACAGTAGTTGGAAACAAACATGTGAAAGTCGAGAGGTGGAATGTCCATCTGTTGTAATGAAGGAAAATTTTCATTGACTATCATGAAGTTGGCACATAAAAAAAGAAGCGTTCGTCTCTCATTTTTGCAAAGATGTTATTTTTCCCCGTCAGTATAGTCATTAAAGAAGCAAGAACACAATCTGATGTTTCTGCTTCTTTACAAGTGTAACGCTCGCTTAGCTTACAAGTATTTATTGTATTTGAAATGCAAATATTTCTGTGTTGAAAACAGAGTAAGTTAAGTCCCAGGACATTTTAATGTGTATTACTTTTTTCAACTAAATATAACATGTGCCATGTTTAAATTTGCTTCATATCAACAACCAATTTTTAAAAATTCACATAAAAGATGTTTAATTCTAATAGTGATCAAGAAAGGGTTAAAATATAGGTATTGTGCCTACAGTTATCAAAAATACTGTGACTTTGTGGGTTGGTAGAATTAAAAGTCTTGTTTGCAGAAATTTAAAACGCTCTTAATTGCAGTAAACAACAATTTTGTATACCCCTTCCAGCAGTAATAAAGACCTGACATACACAACAGTCTTCAAGGTCGTCTCATTATTCCCGCCACGCGAAAACAAAGGTACACTTCAAATATCGACACACTCACAATTACTGCACAGCTGCAACTCAATGAACAGCTGACTGGCAACTGACCCCACTCAACTCAACTCAACTCGATGCTGGCGGGCTGTTTGGAACAGCCCGAAGGGTGGTCAAATCGTGTACCTGCTCTGGGAAGAGCTTAACCACGTAGTGGCGGGATGTGGATGTTGCAGAATGACGGGTGTACTTTAAGTGGGGTTAGTGTAGGGAGGTAGCTTTTTGCTCCTCAGGGAATGATGAACCGGGTGCTACGGACAGCGAGCACCGCTGGTGGGTTAGTTAATAAACTAGGAAGAAGGTATGTATAATTTTGAATATTCCATAATAACAATTTTGGATTAGCTGAAATTTAATTTAGGCTGGAATGGAGATCATGTGGTTACAGGTAGTGACCGCAAGACATGCGGGGTAACCGGTATCGCTTTAAGCGACGCTCACGAGGAACATAATCCCCAAGTGATCTGACGAGGGCGCTCTGATGTTGGGGCAAACCCTCGAAGAATTTTGTCGCCCGGCGCCTAATTTCATCCTCCACATATCGGAGGGATGAAGCCTCGTGAAGTAATCTCACGGGGAACCTTGTACAGACAGAATAAATAATCCGAAGACATTTATTCTGTGCACGTTGGAGCAGAACTAGATGTGAGCCTGCGGCTATACCCCAGACTTCGCACGCATAGAGCATGATGGGGAGGACCAGAGCCATAAAGAGGCGCAACTTTAGGGGAACAGACATTGCAGACCGAAGCACAGGGTATAGTGATGCCACGGCACCACACGACCGATGAGCTTGCTCCTGGATGTGCTCCCGAAAAGTTAGGCCCTTGTCCAGCTTGACTCCCAAGTACTTGATTGAATTCTCCCACCTGATCCCTTGCCCGAAGTAGGTAAATTGGGGGAAATTGGCGGGAAAGCGGCGCTTGGTGAACAATATCGCTTGGCTTTTCTCCGTATTAATGGACAATCGCCAAAGCGTGCACCAATCCTGGAGGAGGATTAGGTAACGTTGGATGGGGTTGAAGGTTCTGCGTGGGTGTCTATTTGTTGAGAATAGCAGCACGTCGTCAGCATATTGTGCTATGTTGACGTGCTGTTCAGTGGGAAGGTCAGCCACATAGACGCTGTACAGCGTCGGGGATAACACAGAAACTTCGGGGACTCCGCCGCGGATAGACCTTCGTGTAGATGGTTTTTCCCGCCACTGTGACAGTGAAGAATCTATGTTTTAGGAAAGAGTGAAGAAGGTGTATGACTTGAGTGGGTAGCTCCAGTTGGATGAACTTGTACAGAAGACCCGCGTGCCAGGTCGTAGCGAAAGCCTTTTCCACGTCCAGAGAAACCGCCGAGGTGAATGCCTTGTCCTGGAAACCCAGGGCTGCAGCCTCCACCACGCGCAGCAACTGCTGTGACGTAGAATGCCCAGGACGAAAGCCAAACTGGTGAGGAGGGATGGCTTGTATGTCACCCAGAAGGGGGGACATGCGGGCTAAGAAAAGTCTCTCGAAAACCTTCGAGAGAACAGAAAGGAGGCTGATGGAGCGGTAGTTGGCAGGATTAACCGGGTCTTTCCCTGGCTTCAAGATGCATATCACCCGAGCCTCCTTCCAACTACGTGGAAAGTGACTCAGAGAGAGACACATATTGAAGACTCTGGTAAGAAATAACACGGCCCTGAAAGGAAGATGGCGGAGCATGAGTGGCGTTATGCCATCAGGTCCCGCTGCCTTTTTTGGTTTGAGGCGCCGGAGTACGCCCTGAAGCTCACTGGGCCTTATTACTGGGAGTCTGTCCGCCTCAGCCGGGGGTCGCCGAAGGTATCGACGAACCTCCTGCCTAACGCGGTCAGAGAAGGCAGGGTCCTGGGGGTCTTCTCTAGGCCTCATGGTCCTCTCAAGGTAGTCGGCGAACACCGTAGCCTTGGCCTGTGGTTCGTAGGACAGGCCTTGGGTACCCTGGAGTGGGGAGTTTGGTGTCCCTTGGCGGTTCCGAAGTCTTTTAATGACCCTCCACACGTCTCCGTCCTCGAGGTTCATGCGAGACATCGTGTCCTCCCACGCGCGCACTCTGTGCTCACGGAGGCGGGCACGAACCTCTCGGCACAGTCGCCGATGAAGCCCTCGATTATGAGGCGTGCGGTGTCTCTGGTAGAGCCGCCTTGCTGCCCATGAACGGCGAATGAGAAGTAGGATGTCTAGTGACCCCACTCTAACACTTTGCGGGCTTTTATACCTCCAGTCAATGCTCTAGAATGCAGTCGTACGCTCACGACACAGCGAGACAAAGACGAAACTATCCAGACATTTCGCTGTCTCTTTCTATCTTTGTTTCTCTCACGTCAAGCGTTCAGCGCTCGCCCATGCGCCGGCTGCGGCTTGCGGCAGCAGCCAACAATGTCTCGGTGACAATACTATTAAAATTTAAACTGGTATTACGTTGCTTTGGATAATCGTATTCGAATGAAATTGCTGACATTACAAACACGAGTCAGTTGGAGAATTTAATCTCATATTGGCACGTTGGCCGTGGTAGTTCAATGGTTAAGAGCAACCGGACGGAAACAGGGAGATCCGTGGTTTAAATCCCGGCTATGGCATTGAATTTTTCAATGAATTTCGCTTTCCACACATTTAGTTTAGTTTCTATAATTCCCGCGATTCCTGTGATCCATTGTTGACGTGCACAATTTCAGTGAAATAAGATTATCCAAAATGATATAATACCACTTTAAAGTATAGAAGGATTTATATGGACGGACTGTATAACAAATGAAAGAGACAAAACTATTTAGAAATATAATTTGGGAATATGCGTATTTTCCACACTGGAAGCAATCTGGCGTAATTGATAGTATCGCAGATAGACACATCTTCTAAGGTATGCTCTATTGAGTCAAAGTTTCCGAATATTCTTGGTCTTGGAGATTGGGGAGAAGAAGACCTGCAGTGCTTGAATGCATCCTACTTGTGTTGTGTTCTGTGTTTATGAGGTGTGAAGATGATTACCTCGGGGAATCCTATTTAGCTTCACAATAAACGTCAAAACTGTGCTAACAACAAGATGGCCAACTAAACCAGAGTTATAAATACACACATACACATAAGTAATTGTTCCAGGAAGACACTTGAACATCAACCCACTCACTGACGCGGGGAGTTTTGGGGAGTTCCCTCATAACCAACTTCCGGACCACAACATGACTGAGCATTCATTCATTCTCTTTTGGCACGAGCATGAGAGTAACCCTACTTGTGTTACATCCATAAGACTTTCTCTGCCCAGCACTAGCAGAATTCGTTTGTACGTAAAAGAAGAAAAGCAAGCTTAAGTGAAATATTTTGAAAACGAGTTACTATGTCTTTACTGTGAGATTCGGTTCTTTCTATATGACCATAAGAGGGGGAAAACGATTAGTTGAGAAGGTATAAAATGCCCGCCTCGGTAGCGTAGATGGTAGCACGTCTGCATCGCGTTCAAGAGGTCCCGAGTTCGAATCTCGGTCAGGATGAGTTACCTGGATAAGGTTTTTGCGGGGTTTTCCCTTATCCTGAAAGACGAATGTTGCGTAACTCTAAGCTCTATGGACCCTGGACTCATTTGAGCATCATCTCATACATTCAATTCATCGTCCGATATGACTTAACGTTGGAGGACGTAAAAAAAGGGGAAAAAAGGGAAAAGGTATAAAATATTGGACAATTCAAACCTATAAAAATACCTTTTCAAGTGGAAAACTATGCAAGAAAAGTTATTTGTCACCAACTGTCTACATATTTTGTGTGATAACATTTCATCTTTATCTTACAGCTTACAAATTATAGAAATTTCATTCAGAACGAAGAAAACTATTGCATAATGCACATTTTATTTGTCACACAAATGTCTTGAACATATGATATTTTAATCAAAGTCGTTAGAATCATTTTTGAGAAAATCAAACAACGAAACTGTTTCCATGCAAAGGACAATTTGGAGTGGGTGGATTACCTGAATCTCTTTGTGTCGCATCCTTGGAAAGTGCTGAACTTGTATTCTAATATTTAATAATGGAATATTAGACTGATAACTGTACTTACAAACTTACGACAATAAGCCATCTTCCCTCATTGTTACCCATTTCTGCTGAGTACGTTTTAAACTGTCAGTGTGTTTTGGCACTTGAGCTGATGTACTACCTCAGTTAATAATTCTTAGAATTTCTTCCTTGAATGTTCGTATTAAAATATTTAGCCTCAGTATTCCTTCTGAAGATGAATGGTCACGGAATCAAGTTATTTGGACTATTTGAAAGTCCCAAAATTCTTATTTGCTACCCCTCAAAGCCCGAAAAACTTCAGTAGCATTACTAACAATTGTTTCAACGTCTGCAAAAGTTTTACAGCAGATATCAAGAACTTCTTCAAACTTACATCTGAGTAAATACAGTCAATCTGAAAAATTCAATGTCATGGCCGGGATTTGAACTACGGATCTCCTGGTTTCCGTCCAGTCGTTCTTACTCAGTGAGCTACCATGGTCAACGTGCCGCCCTCACATTAAATTCTCCAACTGACATATATTTCTCGGTAAACCATTAGGGGGCTCTCATATTCGAGATACGCCGTTTGTGATGACTTACTATTGGAAGTACTTAAGTCGCAGGCTTCATCATTTAACTCTTATTATTTTAATTAATATTGTTTAACTCTTAATAAGAATTAAATGATGAAGCCTAGGACTCAAGTATTTACGATAGTAAGTCGCCACAACCGGTGTATCTCGAGTACGAGGGCCCTTAGTGGTATACCGGGGAAATATATGTCAAATGGAGAATTTAATGTCAGGACGGCACGTTGGCCATGGTAGCTCAATGGGTTAGAGCGACTGGACGGAAACCAGGAGATCCGTAGTTCAAATCCCGCCCATTACATTGAATTTTTCATGCTGACTCTATTTATACCTTTGCCTTTTTAAATAATTATCTAAAATAATTTTTGAGGCCACTGCTAACATTAAGAATAGTATTTGTTATACGAACAGGCCAACTACAGTCCGAGTGCTTGTGCATCAAGTTGACGCTTGGGAAAAAACGAGACAGATAAACATTTGTATAAATTTAGGCTTTCATAGTCGACATGATGATGAAGAAATATATTTTTATTTCCCGGACTTCTTGTAGTTTAGGTCTAGAAGGCACCGACGATGTCGACGTTTCGGCAAGGAACTGCACTTGGCATCTTCAATGTGGTGGTGATCTGTGCTGCAATTTGTAAGAAAGTAAAGTTTTGGGAGGAATTTCTTTGTATCATAACCTTGGAAGATGCTGAATCTTAAACACCAAGTTTGGTATTTAATTTATTTATTCAGGGATCTCAATACGGGTATTGACAGTAAAATCTGTATAGTGAAATTTTTAGATGAAATGTAATACTTTCACGATTAACTGTAGAGAAGGTATTACGATGTATTTCATTACAGAAGTGTTGAATGATATTACCCAGTAATAATGAAGCCCTATAAGTGACAAATAAGCGTGACATTTAACTTGTTACAAAAAAGGACAACCCACTTGTCATGCTGTATGCGGACGCAATGCTGGGAAACCCCTGGCGCTGTGGTAACATACATCCGTAGGTACACTATTTGCATAGCAACAGAATCTACCGCACATCTTGTCATATACCTCAGCTAATGCCAAAACATTGTAAATCAAATCACTTTGTTTGTTAATGATGTAGGCACCGCCAGTGTGTCAGAATTTTGTCCTATAAGAATTATTTTCCGTAACAGTAAATCTAATCAATCGATTAGCTGAGCTATTCGCAGACCGCCGACGAAACAGATCACATACACCAAAATAAACAAGTTAGTTACCTACACGAACGACCTTAAACTGGCATAAAAGCACAATTTTACTGATGCCAAGCGAATCTTGGCCCGTGATGTCACACAGAACGGAAATTAGTGCGCCAACTTGTGATATGAGGTGACAAATGGTCACGAGATTAGCTCTCTGATTGGCTAGTTTATTACACTTGACAGCTTGCGATATGTTTCAGTTTAATTCCATGTTTATTTTTAAGTTTATGTTCTGCTTACCTGTGGGAGCCTGAGTTTATCACTGCTGCAATCAACTACTACAGATGACCGAGCGAGATGGCTCCACGGTAACTTTGCCCGCCTCGGTGGCGTAGATGGTAGTTCAAGAGGTCCCGAGTTCCAATCTCGGTCAGAGTGAGTTACCTGGGTAAAGTTTTTTTCCGGGGCTTTCACTTATTCTGAAAGACGAATGTCGGGTAACTCTAAACTCTATGGACCCTGAGCTCATTTGAGCATCATTTCACCAATTTCATTCATCGTCCAATATGACTTAACGATGGAAGACGTAAATTACAAAATAATAATAATAATAATAATAATAATAATAATAATAATAATAATAATAATAATAATGATGATGATGATAATAATAATGATAATAATAATGATAATAATAATAATAATAATAATAATAATAATAATAATAATAATAATAATAATAATAATAATAATAATAATAATAATAATAATAATAATAATAATAATAATAATAATAATAATAATAATAATACGGTAACATGTGAAGGTGGCAGTCCAAAGGTCCAGCGTTCGATTTCCGTCGTTTGCCCACTATGACTGAATTTTTTTCGTGAATTACCCTGATTGGTAGGTGAATTCTGAGGTTTCCCGTCTGCCACAATTACTTTTCCATGAATTGTCTTATAAAGGAGAAGCCGGTTTCTATACCCTTAACACTGAAGCCTAAAGGTTTTTCTTCTCACTTTACAGTTTTAGTTAAATAACCCTGTACATCTAATGAGAGACAGCTATGTGCAGCGGTTCTACTCCCATTAGTCTTGGACCTGTAGGACGAAGGACCCGGGTCTCCTTCTACCCGGAAGCGATGGATACTCCGGGGCTCTTTCCATAGGGCAATACCTGGAGTCTAAAAAGCCCCCCACCCACTGAGCACAATGTCAAGACGGGATGGAAGTGGATACGCCACTTACGCGCGTCAACCCCGCAGAGAAGACTACTGAAGACCTCGGTGGGGCCACCTGGTGATCTAGCACACCTTCTACTAGCTCTGCAGGCTATTGGCCGGGACTTACGAGGCAACCCTCTACCCCCTCCGGGCGGCCGTAGCCTGGCCGGAGGTACTCAATTCCCCGTGGGTGTCGGGAACACACTGCCCCCTCGAGTCCAACCCAATCCGAACAACTCCCAATCAGGGAGGGGTTCGAATGTTCAGCCGGAGGTTCCTCTAGTAACGTCAGAGGTCGAGTGCTAGGGGTCCGCAGCGCCCGCACCACAGCAGCTGCAGGGGACGGATTCCCTCCCCTACGGAAATCTAATCTAATGAGAGACATCTGAGTGCAGAGAGTCTACTCCCATTAGCCCTGTTCCCGTAGGAACAAGACCCGGGTCTCTTACAACCAGGGAGTCTCCCAATTAAGGGCTCCGAGGTCTTTTCCATTAGGACAGTACCTAGTTACCTAAACTGCCCCCCCCCCCCCGCTTGTACTCAAGACGGGACGGAAGTGGATACGCCACTTACGCGCGCCAACCCCGAAGGGAAGACTACCGATATGACCTCGGTGGGGTCGCCTGGCGATCTAGCACACCTTCTACTAGCTCAGCAGGCTAGTACCCGGAAACTTATGGCTTCCCTCAACCCGGTCCGCAGACCTACCCAATCTCCCACGGGTATCGGGAACCACTGCCCCTCCGAGACCTACCCATCCGAACAACTCCCGAAGGAGGGGCTCGGCATCTAATGAGAGACAGCACGTTATTAACTAAATATTATGAAGAACATTGAGTTTATTGGGCCCAGTAATTCCAATCTTTTCCTAAATTTGGACTGGGACGCCGGGATAGTGAATCCCATAGCTACAGTGGTTGGCCTCTGAGGGATTACTTTCAATTATTTACTTTTCATTTCATCTCTTCAACTTTCAAGTGTATTTCTGATTTCGTGGTACATGATGTGGCTGCTAAAGGAAAGAGTATTCTATGTGGACACTATAGCGCCACTTGGTAATTCAGCCTGGAACCTCCTGCGGCCTCTTAGCCTTCTGTGGTTCCTTCACTTTATGCTTTCCTCCTGCGGGATAGTATCCATTTTAGTGCGCAAAATGTCCCTCTCCTTTTTTAATTTACGTCCTCCAACGTTAAGTCTTATCGGACGATGAATGAAATGGGTGAAATGATGTTCAACTGGGTACAGGGTTCATAGAGCTTAGAGTTACCCGATTTTAGTCATTTTAGATAAGGAAAAAACCTTATTCAGGTAACCCAAGCTGAAACCGAGATTCGAACTCGGGACTCTTGAATGTGAGGCGGACACGTTACCATCTACGCTACCGAGGCGGACGTACATAGGCTATTGGCATGGTTGTGGGTATTTTGGTGGTGTCTCCGTCGGAAATGTAAAGACACGTTGGAACAAAAGCAGTACCAGTTTCATGGGATGACACCAAACACATGTCATTATATTGCAAGAGGTCCGTCGGAACTAAGGAGCGGCAGAATGTTACCTCAAAGTCGACACTGAGATCCCATTGAGTTATCATGGGATCATGCAACTATGGAGTTTTTAAAGTGCAAATAAAGTAAATATGTGGGAATGGAATCAAGCCAATGATATATTCTAAATAACCTGTATGTAATGTGCTGGCACATTGCCATGGTAGCTCAGTGGTTAGAGTAATCGAACTGAGACCGGAAGATCCATGATTCAAATCCCGGCTATGGCATTACATTTTTCAGTCTGACTCTATCTTTGCAAACGTGATAAATAGCATGTCCAAAATACATACTGCAGTAATCAAAGCTCGGAGGGTATTTTGTTGAGACATAGGCTTACAGTATTGTTCTATATTGTGCTTAAGTTGTACTTATGTCGTACGAGGGCTGTTCAATAAAGAATGATTGACAACGTACCTTTACACATCTTCATAATTTTGATGGTCTTCTCAAAATAGTCTCCCCTGAATGCGATGCACTTATCCCAGCGTTTCTGCCAGTCTTCAAAGACATTCTGGAAACTATTTTTGAGAGATCCTTCAAAATCGCCTCCGCAGCCTTCACCACTGCTTCTGATGATGGATAATGCCTCCCACGAAGACGTTTCTTCAAGTTAGAGAATAGAAAATGTCTCACGGGGCTAAATCCGGACTATAGGGAGGGTGAGGGATGCACTTCACGTTGAGTTTTGCAAGATATTCAGCAACAACATTGACAATATGCGGCCGCGCATTATCGTGTTGCAGCATCCAGCCTGCTTCACGGAAATGTGGTCTTTTGCGTCTGATATGGACTTGCAATGTTTTCAGGACATCCCTGTAGTATTGTCCAGTTACTGATGTGTGTGCAGGTACAACATGCTGACAAACCATTCCATGAATATAAAAGAATGAGATGACCATAACTTTCCCAGCAGAATAAACCACCTTTGCTTCTTTGGGGGTTGGTGATGAAGGAGATTTCCACACTGAGCTTTGTTGTTTGCTCTCAGGATCAAAATGATGTAGCCAAGTTTCATCAGCAGTGATTACGTTTGAAAGAAACTCCGGATCTTCCTCTAACATCAACTTTAACTACATTTTACCTTCATTACAGCGGTAGGCCATACTGAACATGTCTGAACTTGTCTGGTTCTCACAGGCGGAAACCAGGAGTACCAACAATGAAACTACTACGGCGTGTTTGTTTCACATCAATCATGAGATTGAATTTTAATGCGAAAAGTTATGACCGTAAAAAACTTATGATCATTCTTTATTGAACATCCTCGTAATAACACACAACTTGTATGTGAAATAAACCAGTAGTCTCATTCCCCTTCACTGTAATTGTGATTATAATTCTTTTATTGAAATTAATGAGGGGTCGTGTTTGAGTGGAAGCAGTCCTACCTTATGGGTATGTCTGGAGATAGTAAAAGTTCACCGCTGTATGCTTTAAAATAATCAAACAATACAAACGGAAATTCATATGTCCTGGGGCGACAATTCTTCCTTAACAAGAATCATTCCTTATCTTTCTCAGAATCTAGAGATGTGAATTTAACGAAACAACGATATAAATACCTGGAGATGAAAATAGTAACAACACAGTAAACAGTTTCTCAAGTCGAATCCTTCATTATAATCATAGACGCCAAGACATTAGAAAAACGAAACATTAAAAAAGTAAATAAATTAAGTGGAAATGTGGTTTAGCAGTTTCTGTAAACACTAAACTGTTTTGCTATAAGACCTCATCCCTTGTCATTAGAGAACAGGATTCAACTCCAAGTTATATAACAAAAGCAAATGTCAGCACGCTGTATTTGCATAGAGCTAAATAAAGAACTGTGTATTTTTTATTTCACTTTTCCCCGTTTGTACACCATCATCATGTACTTAAAGAGGAAGACGGGTTTTGATTGTGGTATTTTCCTGCTTCTGCAGCTGCGGGTTAAGAAAGTGGTTTTAATTCGCTCCTAGGTCACCTCTTGACACACAGAGCGTTGACTTTTAAACGTCTAATCGCTACTTTCTAACAGGATTTCGCCAAATTCCTAACAGGTCCTTGGAACAAAGCATTTCAATCTCAATAACCATCCAGTAACCCGATGGAAAAGTACTGTGACAACACGAAGTTGAACTTACAAACTTACCTTCTCTTTTTACAAATACAATCGCTTGTTTTTATTGCCCGTGGAGCATACACCAACTTGCACTGCTTGTAGTGCACACGAACGTTTTGCTAATACTTCCACACTGCTCTGCTTCCCGACTCTGACATAACTCAGATATTCACTGGACACTGCAGACTCATCACTACTGAGCTGAGACATGTTGCACTTCTTGCGGATTGCTCTCGCGGCTGTACGAGGCTAGCTTTTCCATCTCCCTTTATACCCTGCCAGTCGCTGCGAAAAGACTGGAAGTCGAATCTTCTAGAGTTCCGGAAATCGTACGGTCTGGAAGACATACAGAGCGCATAACAAAGAGGCACGTGATGTCTTTGAATGTTGCTTCATTCGTTGGGCGCTTCTACAATAGGCACTGGCTGTCGCCGTAACAATATGCTCATTATATATCCCCATGCACTGACTTCCTTTCTTGCTGGTCACTCTCCCAATTACAATCTTGTTCTTAAAATAAGACCTGAAGCTTTCCTGGCGACGAATATTTCCAATATCTTCTCGGGAAACAAGCCAGGTGAAAAGACTATTAGAAACACGTGGACGACACTTCTGTAATTTGGCCACATGGATCAGACACTTTGCCCAGCTTTCTTGCCTTCGACCTCAAATGCAGTTTACCTTGGAAGTGGAGAAGGATGGAACTCTTCAATTCTTGGACATTCTTGTTTCAAAAAACAGCAACGGTACACTGGAGCATGCTGTATATCGCAAGCCTACACACACCGATCTCTATCTGAACGCTCATAGTTTCCATCATAAGTCTCAACGACTGAGAGTTCTCAATACATTGACCCACAGAGCTTTGTCTATCTCTGACCCCAGCCACTTAAAACAGGAATTACAGCACCTGAGACTCACTTTCCGTCAAAACGGTTACTCCGAATATGATGTTGAAGCCTCGATCAGCAGAGCTAGGAAATGTGTAGTGTTTAACGCCAGCTTTTACTACATACGGCACCGCAGGCGATGACACTGATGATACATGAAATGAAGATGGAGCACCGGTGGAATGAGATGGCGGGGGAAACCGGAGACCCCGGAGAAAACCCGCTCCAGCTCCATGTTGTCCACCACAAATCTCACTTTGCGGTCGCCTGGGATCGAACCCGGGCCGCAGAGCTAGGAAAGGGAAACCTGTAATACAGCAAGCGTTATATAAGCCTACCATCCCGTTTATCGGCTGGATCAGCAGAATTCTCGCCAAATACAACATCAGGACCATCCACAAGCCACATCCGAAGATTAAACATCTGTTGAGACCAGTGAAAGTCAAACTGAACTTCCAAGTTCCGGGAGTGTACCGCATTCCCTGTGAATGTGGGACAACTTATATAGGACAAACCGGAAGGACCATCACTATCAGAATAAATGAACATGGCGGAGCGTTCGTTTAATGCAACCTGATAACGACCATAGAGCCAACTTTCGGGAGACGACCATCTTGGCAAAACGCAACAGTTACTGGGAGCGGAGAGTTAAAGAGGCTTTAGCCATTTCCTCCGAGAGGAGCACGCTTAATCGTGAGGCTGGATTTCAGTTCAGCTTAAAAATAGAAACCCGTCGGCTTAAGAAGCACAGTTTGATCATCAAGTTAAGTAGTTACGTTTCTTTGAACCAATTACTTTTCTATATTCACGCCATCTTCTGTCCTGGCATTTAATTACTGAAAACAGTCTTTTATTCGAACAGTGATGGGAATATTGGTAGTTCTTTGTTGATATTTTTGTTATATTCAGTTATACGTTTTGTGGTTTTAACATTTCTTAAAATATCCTGATGATGGGAGAGGTGTACGCTCTAATCGTCTTTTCACCTGGCTTCTTTCCCGAGAATATTTTGAAAATCTTGTTCTTGCTTTCCTCTTTTTCTACGCTGACAACTTGCGACGTCAGTATCGCTGCAGCATTCGATGTCGATCTTTGTTACACATTAGACTGGAAGCTTCAATATTTGCAATAGATGTTAACTGCAGAAAAATCACTCTAGCTCAGTTCAAGTAAGACTTCTGCCAGAATTGGCTGTCATTTTTAGCAGTCTTCCTCAGGTTGTGAGGTTGCCACAAGACCAGAATGTAGCGTAAAGGATATAAAGTGGGATTAGAGCTTATACTTGCATTACCACACACGAACGTTCCTCTGCTAAGTTCTGAGCAGTACTCGAAAGCAAACCATACAAGTGTACTTACTCTATGTATGCGTATTGTGATAGGCTTGTGTGTAGACGTTGTCTGAGTAGCTTTTTAAACTTGGTTTATTTCATTTCATTTACCTCTTTATCGTTCTTAATCCAATTATAGGACAAAAAATAAAGGATTTCCCATTGTTTCGTCCTCTTTTCCCCTTATAATTATAGTTCCTTATAGACCGCGTAAAGGGATGAAAAATCGGTCATATTCACACAAAAGCAAGACTTCCTTAAACTTCTCCCAACTGATTTCCAAGTTCTGCATAGACTACAAGTTCTTTTTGGTCGGGGTAGTCAATTATTTAGATAATTATAGCATTTGTACCTTCCCTTTAGTTCCAGAGTTATTTAATAACTTGCCTACAATCTGTTTACATAATACATTACCTCTTAACACATTCTAGTCAACAGATGTGAAGTAGGTAATTTTTTACATCTTCCCTCCCTTTTTGAAAACACACGTCTATGACTATCAAAGGGAAATATGTGATGTGTGTACTGACATACCTTTTGTCTCTATTCACTCATGTACAAAGTGTTTTTTAACTACTACTTGGCGAAACTTCAAGTTTTGGGGCAGAGTGAAGTAGGTACGTGATAAAGATAAAGTGAAAATCTTACATAAACGTTAAGAGAGACTTATATAATCCTTACAAAAATTCCACTAAACAAACGTGTATAATGAATGTTATTTGGTTGTGCCTCTCTTCTCTACCACAGTGCGGATTGGTACGATTGGTTTCGCTGTGTTCACGCTTCGGTCAAGGCAAGGAACTTCACATCTGAGAAACTGAATGCCTTTCTCTCATAACAAAGACTTGTGTTGCTCATGCATTGTCTTGAAATTATGTGCGGTTGGTCAAAATCTTTGTTGTCATTTTAGAAAAATAAATAAAATAATAATTCTCCCCCCAAAAAGTTGGCTGGGTTGGGTTTCTTCGTGCTCAAATTTCGGGAAATGGTACGCAATTTTGGAGCTTTTACTCTGAATGGCTTAGGCACTGATCTACTGATATCAAGATCGCGGGTTCAAATTCGGCTCAGACCGATGGTGGCACGTCAGAAGATTTGCAGGCATGTAAAAGAAATATTGTGGGATGAAATTGCGGCACACCGGTAGCACTGATATGATCCTGGCTATTGACAGCGTCGTTAACAAACAAAATATTTATTTCTGAAAACGTCCTCTAGCTCCTCTCCCCGCCTAATTTAAGTGTAGGTGCCCTTTTTCATCTTCCTTCTTTTATTCTATTCTTATTTCTAAAACTGCCCAGTAATCATAATTTCAGGTTTGACTTTAAAATGTTAATTGTTTCTTCTGGTTCTCCTGTGTATTTTGTAATATTTGCCCCTCATCCTTAACTGTTCTTCTACTGCATTACATATTGCAGAATTCGAAAGTCTTTCTCCTTCATTATTCAGACCCATGTGCTAGGTCATTGTGAAGGGCCATCTCAAAGACACCGTAGAGAGAAGGTGTTCTCCTGGGACTCCGGGCGGCTACCTCCACCTTCGAGGCCCAGGACGATATCAAACTGATTGTCTTGATGGTTTGAATATCGCAGAACGTGACTGCGGCTGCCCCTTTCACACAGGTTAGCTTTTCACATATTTGTAAGTTGCAGATAAGTCAACTTCGTGCCCGCCTCGGTAGCGTGTCTGCCTCACGTTCAAGAGGTTCCAAGTTCGAATCCCGGTCAGGGTGAGTTACTTGGATAAGGTCTTTTACGGGGTTTTCCCTTATCCTGTAAACTGAATGTCGGGTAACTCTAAGCTCTATGTACCCTGTACTCATTTGAACATGATTTCACCCATTCCATTCATCGTCCGATATGACAACGTTGGAGGACGTAAATTACAACCAAAAAAAAAAAAAAGTTAACTTCGTATTAGCGATTGTCTCTGGATCTCTCCAGCAGCCAGGACATTATTGTTTCTGCCAATGTCTTTTTATAACAAGGTTAACAAATCGAATATGGCAGCCTGGATGAATTCAAATATTTAAGCTGAACACAAGCGCTGTACTTCAATTAAGCTTAATATAGCCGTTAGGGTAAATTTGATGTATAGGAATATTTAACAAGAACACAAGTGTTGTATTTCAGTTAAATCGTTTTAAGATATTCTCAAACTGAATTAAACAACAGTAGCCGAAGTCGGGCTGAGCAAATTACATAACCGCAGTCATGGAACATGTCATTATTTTTCTCTGGCACAAACGTTCCACAATGAAAGGTTCTAATTTACTTGTACCGTGCTACTGCTTAATTTGCTGTGTCCTAAATCAGCGCCGTACCATCACTCTTATACGACCCATAAAATCCATGTACGCTCCTCGGAAACCGTCAGAACATATTGCTTTCTTATGTTCTTAATTTGGAGAATAGCCCTCTTCAGTACTCTCGGCAGGAAAATTAAGACAACTTCAAGTTCTCCACATTTGAAGCATCAGCGCGGATGCTGATATGTGATATTTGTCTCTTGCGTATTTACACCTGTGTTGAAGAGTCCGCTGAGGAAACAATACCGCCATTATACTTACAATCTTTTGTTGCAGAAGAAGGAGATGCCTGTACGACACCCGATGGTCAGATAGGGACGTGCATCAACCTGAAAGAATGCCCACCTCTAGTCGCGCTGTTGAAGAGACAGCGTCCTCTGCCTCAAGATGTGATCGAGTTCCTGAGGAAGTCTCAGTGCGGGTTCAGTGGCGCTATACCTCTGGTGTGCTGCCCAGGAGCATCCCAATCGCCTAATACAGTAGCACCTACACCTATAGATCAGCCAGTAGACGTGTCTAACCATAGGAACCTCAGACTCCTCCCGCTCAACATATGCGGTCCAATTCTCACCGACAAGATCACCAACGGCAACGAGACAGCACTCTTCGAGTTTCCGTGGATGGCCCTCATCGGCTACTCTGTAGGTGAGAAACTTAGTTCCATTTGGGAGTTGAGCTATAGCTCACTCTGATTTTCAACTGCATTGTTGACGGATTTCTGTCAAACTATTACACAAATAAAAACATTTGTCACTTATAATCCACGTATCTTAAGAAGTTGATGTTACAACTTCTTTCTTCTTATTCAAATCGATTTCGATGGTATTTTGCATTCATCTTCAGTGAAAATAAATTCCAAAATGAATGCAAAATGCCTTCGAAATCGATTTGAATAAGAAGAACGAAGTTTTAACATCAACTTCTTAAGATACGTGGATTATAAGTGACAAATATTTTTATTTGATTAATATTTATTACTCCACTGTAACTAGCTTCAATTTTCTGTGTAATTCTGTCAAACCACTTAAAAGAATATCTTGCCGTGCCACCATCCTCCTTCCCCCAAAAAGAAGGTTAATTTTCCCCATAACAAAAATGAATTCACACAGCAAAATTCAATTTGGGCTCCACAGTCATGTGTAGCAGCACACTGTTAGTGCCAAATAAGCTGTCCGTTGAGATATTAAAATTGTTTTTCATCAGGATGTGCAGAGCCTGCACTTATTTTACTACTTCAACTGCAGTATTTCATTTATAGGGGATGACTCAAACCAACAGCTGCAATAACAAGCTCTCATTAAAATAAATGATGTGCCTCTTGTTAGCAAGGGACATGTATTTTGCAACCTACTTTAACAGAATAGGGATGTCTTCATTTCTCATCCCAAAATAGTCCATAAAATAAACTGTTATGGTCTTTATTTAAGGATGCAGCTTCCTGAGAATGCTGGATCATACCATTATTGTTAAAAAGAGTAGCAAAAATGTATTTATATTTAGTGACTCACCATTCTCAACAATTCAAGTCAAGTCTAGAATGTAAACACGTATTAAAGCAAAAAGCAGCACTACCTCCTAAGCGAAATAGACTTTCACAGTCTGAGTTTTAAAAGAAGATACATGAAGGGTAAGAGGGGAAGGTCGTTAATATGGTAATGTAAACAAAGGTTGCCAGATTCGTTAAACTGGTGAATCACATACTCTGATAGCTCAAACCCTTGTTTATGTTTCAAGTGTTGAGAGAATAAAGAAAGGGGATATCTGCATTGCTTCCTGTCTACTGTTGGGCAACATTGCGGAACCTCACGTGGAGAAACAGATGACCTTCACGTATCTTCTTTTAAAAATCAGACTTTAGTCCATATTTTACAGACATAACATGAGCTATAACCAAAAACTGTCATAAAAACTGGCAAAAAATCCAGTAACCATAGAAAGTGAATAAGAGGGATTTGACTTTACAGTTCATGTTATCAACTCTGAGTGTTTTTGCCCATTTACTGCTGGTTCACTGGTGATATAATCAAATTTTAAATCTACACACTGGGTATTTTGCTACAGCCCAGTGAAGGGGGACCACTACTGTAACGAAAGATTAGAGTTTACATAGGTAAGCTCTCATTTATCATAGCATGTATGCTAATTCAGCTATACAGCTATTCAGTCTGAATTTACTTTTTCCTTTGAAGTTTAACGTCTTTTAACCTGGTAAATCATATCGGATGATAAATTAATGAAACCAGTGAAATGATACTCAAACACTGAGCTTAGTTACCCAACATTTGCCTTCTCAGGATGAGGGAAAAATCAATAAAAAAAGAGTCTTATCCAGATAACTCGACCTAATCGAGACTCAAACTTGGGACCTTTTGAATGTAGGGCAAATACAGACTTTACCCGTATGCTAGAAGCTTCTGTACAAGTTAAAAATGCAATTGGCATTTGTCTATTTTGTTTCTTTCCTTAGAATCATAGGCTTTTTATATATAAATAAATATATTTCATAATTACTACAATAAAATATGTTAATTTTATAGTGACTGTAATTGCCTAGTTTCATAGTGTGCAGCTTTTGTGTTTAAAGATATATTACAACTTGTTGATGAGAGCCTAGATCAAGGTGTTTTTCTGTATTCTTACTTTTGTTATTGGCAGCTATTTACTCTCCCCAGGGGACTACTGTGGTAGGTACGAGATTGGTGATCCCGGGATATCAAGCCAAATCTCTCAATTGAGAGCCTCTAAGTGGTGAGAGAGCTATTGCCAAACGCCCTAAAAATTTGGTTCACATCCGTATTTGACCCTAACCTCCCTGAACACAAGTCTGATGGATAACTAGCACGGAGGAGCGCAGGGGGTGACTGGGTAACATGTAACTCCCTGCCTCTGGTTATCAGTAGGACTTTGTTCTTATTCACTAAATAAAGGTCAGTCCCAGCGAGGGGCCATTTCATGAGTTGATGAACTCCTTAAGGCGATGGGACCCTCTGTCAGGATGGCATGTTGGCCATGGTAGCTCAATGTGTAAGAGCGACTGGATGGAAACCAGGAAATCCGTGGTTCAAATCCTGGCCGTGGCATTGAATTTTTCAGCTTGACTCTATCCAAAACCTTAGCCTGTATACGGCTAGTGTGAAGAAATGATTAATTTTCATCAATTAACTAAGACAATTTCAGTGCATATCATTACTGATGGTATGTATATTAGTGCCTAATCTGAACTAGTTGTAGTGTATATTTGTCCACATATTTTAAATTTTGTTTAGCATCTGCTTTTCCAAGCTCTAAATACATAAGATATAGAATTTAAAGCTTTGTAATGTTCCTCTGTAACATTTTGAATTTGCTCAAGGGTGCATGCCAACTCTGTGATGAAGTCATAAGAACATCACTCCCACACATTTTATAATAGTTTATAGTTAGTTACTTACATGTACACATATATTTTGATATGTAAGAGAAAACAAAATAGTTTCTGGCATTGCAACTTTTTCTTGTTTACAGGAGGAAGTAGCAGAATTACATTTAGATGTGCTGGAACAGTAATCAATGACAAATACATTCTCACAGCGGCCCACTGTGTCACAAGTCTACCTAATGGCTGGACTGTGTAAGTATACTTGCTTGAATATATTAGTTGTGTAATCCATTTCATGTTGGTTGCTGACTCTCTGCTATCATTGCTTGGTTTTATATTTTAATTTTGACATCATAAATAACATGATTAAAACTGATGATAGTTAAGGAAGCTATGATCAAAGTGAACGAGCAATTCAAAGTTGTTCTTTCACACTGGCTGTGTGTAGGCTAAAGTATGGAAAGATATAGTCACATTGAAAAATTCAATGCCATAGCCGGGATTTGAACCACAGATCTTCTGGTTGTCGTCCAGCCGCTCTAACCATTGAGCTACTATGGCCAACGTGCCAACATGACATTAAATTCTCCAACTGACTCGTGTTTTTCCCGGTAAACCACTTAGGAGTTCTCATAAACACAGGAGACAACTACCTTAATGACGACTTACAACATGTAAGTACCTTAAGGCCCGAGCTTTACAGTAAACCACTAGGAGTTCTCATAAACACATGAGACAACTACCTTAATGACGACTTACTATGCTGTAAGTACTTTAAGGCCCGGGCTTTATAGTAAACCACTAGGAGTTCTCATAAACACATGAGACAACTACCTTAATGACGACTTACTATGCTGTAAGTACTTTAAGACCCGGGCTTTATAGTAAACCACTAGGAGTTCTCATAAACACATGAGACAACTACCTTAATGGCGACTTACTATGCTGTAAGTACTTTAAGGCCCGGGCTTTATAGTAAACCACTAGGAGTTCTCATAAACACATGAGACAACTACCTTAATGACGACTTACTATGCTGTAAGTACTTTAAGGCCCGAGCTTTATAGTTAACCACTAGGAGTTCTCATAAACACAGGAGACAACTACCTTAATGACGACTTACAACATGTAAGTACCTTAAGGCTTTTACATTTACTTTACTTTATGAGAACTCTTAAGTGGTTTACCGGGAAAAACTTGAGTCAGTTGGAGAATTTAATGTCATGTTGGCACGTTGGCCATAGTAGCTCAAGGGTTAGAGCAGCTGGACGGCAACCAGAAGATCCCTGGTTCAAATCCCGGCTATGGCATTGAATTTTTCAGTCTATCTTTCCATACAATTCAAAGTTATAATTTTAAAAGAAGTACAGTTATGTAAAATGCTAATGTATTACAATCACATGACTTTTATCATTTATTATCTCTTTTATATTGTATATTTACTTGTAGAGTTTCCATTACATTTTCCCTACAATGACTTTGATATCTAACAATCACTATTACACATCCTGTACAAATATGTAAAATTGCTGACCTAAGATCTACTCGCTGACTCAGATCCCCTGGCTATAAACCTTTGGTTTTCCTGAGCAGCTTGATGTCATTTCTTCTTGACCTTCACTTCTTTTACCCTAATCCACTTTTCTCTTAACTTATATAAGAATTCTCCTATACATCTATTTTTCTTTTTGCTCATCCCCGCTAACATACGTAACGTCACTACCTCTTTGCTCATACTGTCCCATTTCTTATCCCATATTTTTCTCCTGCAATTTGTTAACTCCTTACATTCTGCCAGGTAATGAACAGTGCTCTCTTCATCTCCACAAAATTCACACATCCCTACCTAATTTCTTCTCAACTTTTTTAGATATATTATTCCTACTCTCATCCATGCTATGCCTTCTCTTCCAGTTTTGTCATATTGATCTCTATAATTTTTCCCTACCCCATTCTGTCTTTAATTGCTTACAAAATTTCAAAGTTTTCTTTTCTTCTATACTTTCCCAAATCTCCTGCTTAATCTATGTCTTGTACTCTGTTTCTCACTTCCTTCCAAAAACCGCTATGATTTATCTCCTCTGCTCTCCATAAATCTCTCATGCCTATCTTCGATACAGTTCTTTCCAATTCCGACCACCAACTGTTTGTGTTCTTAATGCTTTTCTGTAGCTTCATGCACAGATTCAATAATTCCCCTTTCTGTCCTTTAATACACTTATACCAGAATTTCATTATTCTCTCTATTATTATCCCCCCCCCCCCCCCTTTTGTATTACCTAGCTCTAGTAATGCCGCTTCTCTTGGTGTCGATTTTGGCAGCCCTAGTAGTTCATACATCTGGTCTAATTGTGTTCCCATCTCTGATGTGCTCCATACATTGTTCTGGCTTCAACGACCACTTCATACAATCTTTCTAACCATCTAACCGACATCTCTAGTTTATGTTTACATATTCTTATCCCTGACATTGCCGCCCTGCTGTTAGCTATCACTTTTCTGGCTTGTGCACCCCATCCTCCATTGCTACACATCCTTACACCTAAATAGTCATACTCATTTACAACTTCTACCTTTTGATCTCCTATGTACCACTCCTCTCCTTTCCTCAGTATTGATCGTCTTTTAAATACCATCTCTTTTATAAGAATTGTTAGAAAATCTTACTTTTCTTTTCCCTTCATGTTGATTAACATCAAAATTTGCATAAATAGTTTCAATTGTATGTACATAGAGGTTGAAATGACAACCAAATACACAATACTTCCTTTTACATGGCTATATGTAAATGGCAGGGACTTGCATGTGCTGTTGAAGAATCTGGATGGAAAAATGCACAACTTACACTCTCCCAAAAGAGATTCATAATGTTTGTGACAATTGTGTGATTATGTTCAAAACTGACATATCAAACTTCTTAGTTGTTTCTCAATATTATTTAAAAAGTCATGTATGAGGTTTGTTATATTTTTTATGGACTGAACGTGGGTTTCCTGTTGAAAAATAAAAAATGTGGTATCCTGTACCAATTAGTTTATATTAATAATATTGTTTTAAAATTTTAATTTGGCATAAATGACAAGTAATTTTTGGTTTGTGTAGCACTTTGTATGTATTTTCAGTGCTAAAGTGCGACTAGGAGAGCATGATAGGACCCAGCCAGTCGACTGTTTCACTGATCCATTTGGCACAAGTGTATGTGCAGATCCCTATGAGGACTTTGATGTGGAAGATGTTATAGACCACAAAGGATTCTCTGTATCCCACTTACAAAATGATGTAGCACTAATAAGGGTGCGCAGGTCTATTGGCTTCTCTTCAGGTAAGTTGTATTGTATTGCATTGTACATATGCTCCTTAAAGGGCAATGACATTTCTATGTTACACAAATTGGCATGGCTCCCATATGAAGTTAAACTATTCAATCACTATTTTCACATTTAGGGTATATTTTTTTCTTGTTCCATTTATACCATGCCTTTAACTCCAATGGTCATATCGGCGGTCGTTCTCCTTTCGAACATATCGAAGGTGTTAACTCGTATTCGTTGGGTTTTAATCATTAGATCACGTACACATTCATACTCTGCCTTTAACCACAATGGTCATATCGGCGGCCATTCTCCTTTGGAACATATCGAAGGTGTTAACTCGTATTCGTTGGGTTTTAATCATTAGATCACGTACACATTCATACCCTGCCTTTAACCACAATGGTCATATCGGCGGCCATTCTCCTTTGGAACATATCGAAGGTGTTAACTCGTATTCGTTGGGTTTTAATCATTAGATCACGTACACATTTATACTCCGCCTTTAACTGCAATGGTCATATCGGCGGCCATTCTCCTATGGAACATATCGAAGGTGTTAACTCGTATTCGTTGGGTTTTAATCATTAGATCACGTACACATTTATACTCCGCCTTTAACTGCAATGGTCATATCGGCGGCCATTCTCCTTTGGAACATATCGAAGGTGTTAACTCGTATTCGTTGGGTTTTAATCATTAGATCACGTACACATTTATACTCCGCCTTTAACTACAATGGTCATATCAACGGCCGTTCTCCTTTGGAACATATCAAAGGTGTTAACTTGTATTCGTCGGGTTTTAATCATTAGATCACACACTCATACATTCACTTATATCATTCATTCTTCCAGACTTTGGGGAAGATGAAGAATTATCTGGGTCGGAGAAAAATCCCCACCCCCACTGCTGGGAATCGAACCTGGGACCCCCAGCACGGTAGGCACATGCCCTACTGACTGAGCTACGGGGCCAGACGAGGGTATATTTTGTTACTAGATCAATTTCAAATCACTGGATCTTACACACAATGAAGAAATATTTATACTTTGTAAAGATTATGTATAACACGTTTACTACAAATAATAAACTTTACCACTGGATAGATAGAATAAGACTGAAAAATTCAACGTCTTATTTGGGATTTGATCCACAGATCTCCCGGTCTCCATCCGGTTGCTCTTAACAATGGCCAACATGCCAGCATAGCATTAAATTTTCCAACTTACTCTATTCTTTCCCTGATAAACCACTAGGAGTTCTCATGTACAATTGAGATATGCAATTTTTGTGGCGACTTACTATGCTGTAAATGCTTAAATCACAGGCTTCATAGTTCCCACCATTAGGTTAATTAATGGAAATTAATCATTCTTCTACACTAGCCATGTCTAGGCTCAGGTTTGGATACGTAGAATCAGGTAGAGTTTGGATAGGTAGAATACCTTAGTTGGGATTTGAACCACAGATCTCCCAGTCTCCATCTGGTTGCTCTAAACGATTGAGCTACCATGGCCAACATGCCAGCATGACATTAAATTCTCCAAATGACTCATAGTTTCCCAGTAAACCACTAGAGGTTCTTGTATACAATGAGATACCTTTTGTGGTGACTTACTATGCCATAAGCACTTAGGTCTCAGGTTTTATAGTTACCACTATTAGGTTAATTGATGGAAATTGATCATTCTTCTAAACTTGCTGTTAAGGCTAAGGTTTGGATAGGTAGAGTCAGACTAAAATTTCTATTTTTATTTCAATATATGTACAAAAGTAGGACTTCAATGAATGACTGTACTGCAGTAACTGTGTACTTGAGTCAATCCAACTGCTACACTCCTCTGCTTTCATAAAACTGCCCTTCGAACAATATCCTTTGCAGCTTAAGGCCCTCAGTAACCCAGCTACACTTTGCAGAGTAGGACCCTCATATTTTGCTATACTTACAAATGACATTGCAATGACAGTAAACAAGTTCAGAGACAGCTGTGCAGTGCTAGTGAGGAATGACTCTTGTCATCAAAGTGATTAGAAGTATCATTTATTGTTTCCAAGATCCAAATATAAACAACAGAAGATTTTTAAAAATTTGACATTGTAACTAAGTTATGCTTGCAAATAAGAGATAAGTAATCATTTAAAATATAACCACACATTACATAGATACGAACATGGTCCCTAATTTAACTGCAGCAAACTTTTAACTGCCTATCTGGTTCAGTACAGCAAAACCTACTATTTTAAGATAATATATTTTTCTTTTAATCTTGAAATACTGCTTCATTTTCTGAGCATCTATACACAACAAAGATATTTTTCAAATGTAGAAACAAGAGCATCATTAATAATAATAATAATAATAATAATAATAATTAATAATTAATAATTAATAATTAATAATTAATAATTAATAATAATAATAATAATAATAATAATAATAATAATAATAATAATAATAATAATAATAATAATAATAATAATAATAATAATAATAATAATAATAATAATAATAATAATAATAATAATAATAATAATAATAATAATAATAATAATAATAATAATAATAATAATAATAATAATAATAATAATAATAATAATAATAATAATAATTAATAATAATAATAATAATAATAATAATAATAATAATAATAATAATAATAATAATAATAATAATAATAATAATAATAATAATATCCAAAAAATATAGTGTGTCTCACAAGAGTTGGGAATTATGGACACTGCGTTACTGACTCGGCCATTCCCCCAGTGAAAATAACACCACACACACCAGCAAAGTACAAGATAGAATATTTCTCTTCAAAGAAAGTCATTTTGATATATACCTGCAATCGAAAATTACCAAGACTTCTGGTTACACGTTCAGTATAGTACGTAAAGATACAAAGCAAGCAAGCACTTACAAGCTCTAAACAAGTAACAACAGTAAATTAATTTGCTCACGTTTGCTCTTGATCATTGTTCCCGAATTCGAACCATGTCACTTTGCGTAAATCCTTGTTTATATCGTAACAATCAGGTCAGATATCTTTGAAACGTTACTCCATTAAACTATTCACAACTACACGCATTTTCGCACCATTTTCGTACGATAATGGCTAATTATTTCAACATAAAACAAACGAATAACAAAGTGCTTTCATAATCGGCGCCTATACACACATTAAAATTGACCACAGTCCGCCAGTCACAGATGAGCAAAAGATGAGGTAAAGTGGGTAAAGGGTATGGCACGCAGAGAATGTACGGAAAACTATCCTATTCTGTAGACGTGTCCTTTGTTTAAACCATTAAACTGATTAGATGGTGCATCTTTATTTAACATATTGCTAATTACCAGGATCTTTCGACGTCGTTGGCGCCATATTTTCGTAAATATTGCACTTCAAGACAAAACATGCGAAAACTATATTAAATATCCTGTCAGGGAACAAGATTGAAACCCGATGGAATGGAACGAGAAGAATAGGAACTATCTTCCCTGATATAGCATTGCTCTAAATTGCAACATGCGAAAAACGGCCTTATAGTAATTTTTGGAGCCTCATATAACTCCTCCAAAGAAATCGTTCACTTTTCTAAAACTGGAACCTTTAGAATGATGCGCCATTTTGAACGTAAACTACAGATTTCCATGTTAATGTTCGGCTTGTCAAATACGCTCTAAAACATATGCGAAAGTTCATTTGTTGACCGTTGTGAAGAGTACTGCTGCCATTATAGCAGACGTATTTACGCCGGATATTTATGGATTTCCACGCATAATAACCTAATCACACGTCGAATTCCAGAACGTATATGAAAAAAAAAAAGTCCCAAAATTTGGTTGAAAGAGGAATTCAAAGCGTTTTTTTTTTTTTTTTACCGTTTGCGCAATTATTATTCAATAAAACAGAAAGCTGTACAGAAATAGTCTGGGGAAGGAGGAGATTTTAGCCTAATGAAAATGCTGCTTAAAATAAAATACAATTCGTTTTCTGTAATATTTAGTACAGATTTAAACATGGAACATAAAGAAAAAACACTTCCCTACTAACCAACGGCGTTTGTTTATCAATTTGAACAGCACAACAGTGAATGCAATTAAAACAGATAGTAAACATGGTAATAAACTTCTTTCACCGGGCGGGTAGTCGAGGTCGTTAAACTCGTGAACGAGAGGTCCGGGTTCAAATCCTGCAAGGTCGTCCTGACTGCTGGTTTTTTCCAGGCTGTTCTCAGTCGTAGGTGGCAAATGCTAGGGAATTATCCTTAACCTAGGCCTTGAGCATTTCCTTCCCAAACTTACTTTCCCAACTAAATATTTCATTCATTGCCTATGGTGTTAGAAATAGAGTGGGCAGTAAACAATATTAAAATATCACTTCTGTTGACAGGCTTTTTGAAGAAGTTGGGAAGTTTAGCCAAATGGCCTGTCAGAGTTCCTGCAGTTTTTTTTTTTTTTTTTTTTTTTTTTTTTTTTGTAATTTACGTCATCCAACGTTAAGTCATATAGGACAATGAATGGAATGGGTGAAATGACGTTCAAATGAGCCCAGGGTCCATAGAGCTTAGAGTTACCCGACATTCGTCTTTCAGGTTAAGGGAAAACCCCGTAAAAACCTTATCCAGGTAACTCACCCTGACCGAGATTCGAACTCGGGACCTCTTGAACATGAGGCAGACATGCTATCACCACGCTACCAAGGCAGGCTTTCCCGCAGAGTGGTGCAGTACAGTACATTGTGGTACAGTCTCACATTGAGGCTGGAATTTCTGCAGTATGATACCTTGCATGTCCCAAAACATGGTGACCATAACCTTGTGGGCTGATGAAACCGCCTTGAAGTTCTTTATTGTTGGTGAGGTAGGATGTTTTGATTCTGGTTGAAAGTGGTGAACCCAAATCATCCCAATCTCAGATGCTTTGCTTTTCCTTGTTAAACTGCTGAATTCTTGAATATAGCTTTCAAGGAGAAACACTGGCCACAATACACAAAATGCATTTCTCAAAGCACTTCTTCTGTGGACAGTCCTTTGGCCCCCTTTGCTGCTGTTCTGCTTGGGTAAAATCATGCAATGCACTCTCCATTTTGCACTGGATGCCATTAACTAACCGCATGCCAGAGAGATATGACCCAACGTTTACGATAAGCATAGATATGCTGCTAGCTGTTGGTAACAAATGGTATAAGGGAAACAGATGTTTGTGACTTATTTATTGACTCACCCTCGTAAGATGTGTACTATTTATGTAACATACCACAGTAAACATTAAACTCTATTCTTCTAGTGTTTTAATTTTTTTTCAGCAATTTTCAGTTTCCAAAATGCTGTTTGAACCACAGTTTATAATTTCTTAGCTTAAAATTTTGAACAAAAATATGAATCTGAAAACTGTATCAAGTTAGTCAAAAAATATTGAAAGTTCCGCTTAAATTATTCACCATAGTTCAAATTGAAACAGTTGAAAAATTAAATAACTTTTTGTTTACTTAAAGTAATTAGAATTAAGAATAACCTGCATAAGTTCATTTATATTTTTATACTAAGCTTAAATTAAAAGTTGGGAGTGTTAAGATAAACTGTGGAATGCAAGGAACATTTCATATACTTATGTCAAAAAGTAGTTAATCATGAATAACAAAATTACAATCTTAACTACGGTTTTAGATAACAGGCATTATATGTTTTATGTTTGGATTATGTAGTAAAAATGTCAAAGCCATTTGAGAAAAACTGTGAAATTTTGGATTTTTACAGAAACTTGAGTCTGTATTTTAGTTTAACATCTGACATGAAGATGTGCGGAGCTCATGTGACTGTTTGTTTTAGATTCTGTAAAGCCAATCTGCCTTCCTATTGGCTCTGACCAGACAAGGAAACTCGACGGGAAGAAGCTCACTGTAACAGGATGGGGAGTCACAGAAAAGGGTAAGCAGTCTTTCAGCAACACATGTTGCAATCATATTACTTTTTCTACATATCATTCTTTAAAAATTTATTGTTTTCATTAACTGAGATAACTTTGATATACCCAGTTCATTTTATTGTAGGTTACAGTAGATAAAGCGATAGTCACATTTTTAAACAGTCTATCACAGATTGAGAACCAAAAGATTTTAAAATTGAAACCAAGCAAATTTTTAAGTGAAGCTTGTTTTTATTCTATTCAAGAGTATTTGGAAAGTTAGTTATACTATTATATTTTGGCATTTACTCTTATACATGTTTTTTGTAATTTCTGTATTTAAATTTTGTACTTACATTTTGCAAATATTTTTGTTTTGACGTGTCCACAATCTTGTATGGAGATTTAAAGGATGAATGAATTGAATTGAATCACTATCAATTGGTTTTGAAACTTCACTTTCTTTGCATGGCTTTAAGAAGAAAAAAGAACAGTGACTTACCAGTTGAAAAAGTATACATTTTTGAAAATTCAAAGCAATATTTTCAAAATAGGTAACTTCCAAAAAATAGATTATTTCATATAAATTATCTACTTTGATAAGAACTAATTTTTTCAGAAGTAAGAATTTGTCTGTAGTACAAAATTGAATCGAGAATATATTGACACATTGCTTCACTCACACTGTTTATTCACAGGACATGTTTCAAGAGCTCTTGCTCCTATCCTCAGCTGATAGTCGAGTATCAGCTGAGGATAGGAGCAAGAGCTCTTGAAACATGTCTTGTGAATAAACAGTGTGAGTGAAGCAATGTGTCAATATATTCTCGATTCAATTTTGTACTAATTTGTGCTTCACTGTCCCTACGCTTCTTTCAAGTTTATACTTTGAAGAATTTGTCTCTCTCTCTCTCTTACAGTTTACTAATTTACAAAATGCATTCAGAATCAAGAGGACTTCTCAGACTATTTTCAGAAAATTCAAAATTTACATTTCATGTCATAAAAATATCTTAAACGTGATATTTTAATAAAAGTTGTTAAGGGTGAGTTTTGACAGAAAAAATGTTTCATGTAAAGGTAGTTTAGTTCTGTTAAAACTCTTTGTGTTAAATCTTTAAAATATTCTGAACTTAAAGTACTCAAAAAGTATAAAATTGAAAGAAGCGCAGAGACAGTGAAGCACAACTTAGCACAAAAGTGAATTGAGAAGATATTGACACACTGCTTCACTCACACTGTTTTTTCACAGGACATGTTTCAAGAGCTTTTTCTTTTTGAGTCGAGTTCCAGCTGATGATAAGAGCAAAAGTCCTTGAAACATGTCCTGTGAAAAAAAACAGTGTGAGTGAAGCAGTGTCAATATCTTCTCCATTCACTTTTGTGCTATTCTGAACTTAAATTCCAGTTGCAGTATTATGTATCAGACTTCTCCTTTTTGTGATGCTACACCTTCTGTTAACAGCTTTAGTAAATTGGTGAAATGTTTGTTTGTACTTTACAGGAATATCCAGCAACATTCTGCTAAAAGTGGCAGTGCCTGTGACGACTGTGCAAGAATGCTCTGACATTTACAGCAAGAACAATGGTATCTACATAAACCGTATCAAAATTTCATCACGGCAGATTTGTGCTGGTGGAGTGAATGGTCAAGACTCTTGTGGTGGGGATAGTGGAGGTCCTCTAATGTACAAGGGAGAAGTTGAGAACTCGCTACGTTTTGTACAGTATGGTATCGTCTCGTTTGGGCCTAAACCATGTGCTCTGAATGGCTTTCCTGGCGTGTACACAAGGGTCAGTCATTACATGGACTGGATACTCAACAACATGCAATCTTAGTGTACAAGTGCACTATCTCAGAACCACTGAGTCTTTCTTAACTTGCTCAAGTTGTGACATGCCACCAAATTGTTTTATAAACAAATATAATGTATGAGAGTACCAGGAGAAAAAGAAACTTTTAATACTGAAATCATTATTTATGTTTCTGTGCCTAAAATAAGCTGTACAACATTAATAATACAAAATGTGTGTGAAGTGTGGGCAACAGAGATTACGATTAACTAAATAATTCTTGTAATAGTATAAGGACATTTTATGGACTACGTTTATGGACACTGCACACATAAATCTTCAGATTGTTGCTGGAACATGTCTTCTCAACGAAACGTACACATGAAGTTCATATCACACATGTTCCAGCAATTTTTAACACACTCAAAAGTTTTATTTTAAATATCATAAATGTACTATTACTCATTTTCTGGTAGTTTGTGTATAGCGTGCAATAATATATTGACATAGACTCTCTAAATCAAAACATCTACTGTTTCAAATTTTTAGAAAAATAAAAGAAGAAAAACATTATTTCATGGATTTCGTAGAATATAAAGATCAGACACAGCAAAAGAAATGGATGACTGATCTTAATATCTGATGTATTAGGAAATTCTAACAGCTCATTAAATCAGGCTATATTCTATCTCAGGCAAGTTTAATCCTGCTGTAAACAACAAGGTGGAGCTGACTCACCCCGCCACGTGTTAGATGCTACATGCATGCACATAAGTTTTGCAACACTAGCAGTATATATAGCAGCGCTAACTTCTAGATAATAAATAAATAGAGTTAGGTGACACATCAACTTATTAAATCTATAAGTTGGTTCATTTCTGACAAAGTAATCATGAACTTTGCTGCGCATAGTACTTTCGTAAGATTGTCATATTTCTCCACGCACTGTTTGCCTTTACACAATTTTCCCGGTGTTCTTACAGTTCCGGAGATTACCAGTTTCTTTCTCAATGTTTTTATAAACAATGTTTTTTTTCCGGAGTTCTTTCTTTAAGCACCGCAAAACAATGCCTGATCATTCGCCTCTCGCCACTTTTTAAAGGTTTGCCTCGATTGTGTTTCATTTCGACTAAAAAACCGTGATGCAAAGCTGATTTTAAATTGTATATACATAAGTGTTCTTGGGCTTGTGCGGTACACGAGATGTACAGGAAATACAGTGTTAAATATCAGAAGCAACTTCACACTATAAACAATAACATCTTAATCAGCATTCAACTCGATACAGACCTCATTGTGAGAGAGCTGTCTGGTATAGGAATGCAAGTGTCCTTTAGTAATTGTTAAATAAAATGCAGCTTAATTTAACATAATAAGTTAATAGTGTGCAATTTCACCTGTCTTCTGTCTAATCTGTATAAAGTATACAGAACTACTAAAACTTCTTACAGTACTGTACTTAAAAGGAGGGGTTTATTGTACGTATGCAAATAAAAGAAAATGCCCATTAACTTCATTAAACCAATCAACAACTTAAACATTTTCTGTCCCGTTATCTCTGTCTCTCTTCCCACCCAGATGTTTACAGCAGGATTAAACAAGGTTGAGACAGATTATAATATTATCTGAATATAAATCAGCCTTCATTATGTCTCATATATAAATCTTAAAATAAGTCATTTTGTTGAATCCTGTTCACTTTGTACACTGGTAAATACTCCAATATTTATATGTAGTAAAGCACTTACTGTTTATTTTCTAGAGCTTAAATTGCTTCTCTAGCACATACATTAATGTCTCTAAATTTTCATAATGTATTTTGTGTAAGGATTATGTATATAATAATTTATTGAATATTTACTGAATTTCTGTATTGTTGACAAGTAAATGATTTTTACAAATAAAACTGTGAAAATGTTTTATTGATTTGTTTTAGCAATCACACATATGGAAGCTGCAATGGCACATTTTCTTATGGAAGTGGCCCTTCTGTAATTTTGTTCCTTTCAACAGTAGACTCCGGTCAAAACTTTTGAAACAATATCATGTTTCTCTAGCTGTAAAGTTACACATTTTATAACAGATTAGCCAGGCGTGACTTTCAAAGTGAGGGAAGCTGCAAATAATAATTTTCATTAAAATAAGAGAGAAGAATGACTCAAAGAACTAAGGCTACTCTTTAGTACTCTTTCTATTGTACAGTCACACGTAGGTCCAGTAGCGAGGCGTGACTTTCAAAGCCAGGGAAGTTCCAAATAATAATTTTCATTAACATAAGAGAGAATAATGACTCAAAGAATTAAAGCTACTCTTCAGTACTCTTTCTATTGTAGTCACACGTAGGTCTAGTAGCGAGGCGTGACTTTCAAAGTGAGGGAAGCTCCAAATAATAATTTTCATTAAAATAAGAGAGAATAATGACTCAAAGAACTAAAGCTACTCTTCAGTACTCTTTCTATTGTAGTCACACGTAGGTCTAGTAGCAAGGCGTGACTTTCAAAGCGAGGGAAGCTCTAAATAATAATTTTCATTAAAATAAGAGAGAATAATGACTCAAAGAACTAAAGCTATTCTTCAGTACTCTTTCTATTGTACAGTCACACGTAGGTCCAGTAGCGAGGGGTGACTTTCAAAGCGACGGAAGCTCCAAATAATAATTTTCATTAAAGTAAGAGATAATGACTCAAAGAATTAAGGCTATTCTTTAGTACTCTTTCTATTGTACAGTCACATGTAGGTCCAGTAGCGAGGCGTGACTTTCAAAGCAAGGGAAGCTCCAAACAATAATTTTCATTAAAATAAGAGATAATAATGACTCAAAGAATTAAGGCTACTCCTTAGTACTCTTTCTATTGTACAGTCACACGTAGGTCCAGTAGCGAGGGGTGACTTTCAAAGCGACGGAAGCTCCAAATAATAATTTTCATTAAAGTAAGAGATAATGACTCAAAGAATTAAGGCTATTCTTTAGTACTCTTTCTATTGTACAGTCACATGTAGGTCCAGTAGCGAGGCGTGACTTTCAAAGCAAGGGAAGCTCCAAACAATAATTTTCATTAAAATAAGAGATAATAATGACTCAAAGAATTAAGGCTACTCCTTAGTACTCTTTCTATTGTACAGTCACACATAGGTCTAGTAGCGAGGCGTCACTTTCACAGCAAGGGAAGCTCCAAATAATAATTTTCATTAAAATAAGAGAGATAATGACTCAAAGAATTAAGGCTACTCTTCAGTACTCTTTCTATTGTACAGTCACATGTAGGCGCTTCTTGCAGTGCAAGACTGTTCACACTACAAGCAGACATATTCCTGCTTCCCCTTCCTAATCAGATGTTACAATTTTTCCTACAGCTTGCCCACATTGCGTGAATTGTTAATCAAACATGAAAAATGTATGCAATTCAAACACTTTTCTAATAATTTAAAATTCCAAGAATTTCCTGTTTGTCACCAGTAAATACCAATCTACATAAAATACTATTGACAATGCTATTGAAATATACTTAGAGTTGTACTTCAAAGCGTCACATAAAACAAAAAAATAAAATTGTCTTCACACACTACAGAGAGTTGCATGACAAAATCTTTCAGTGCTTCCTAAACATCGAAGAGTCGGAATTGCTTCTTCAAACCTATGAAACATGGTATTCAAGATTACGAATGCAAGAATACAGAAATATTCAGTACTGAATGAGCTCACAGAACTGGTCAGTCGAATCTAAGCAGCTGTCAAATTGTCCGCAGCACCGCAGATATTTAAAAACAACTTTAGAAAATGTATCCAGAGCAAATAAAATATTATATAGAATAAAAAGAAGTATTTCAGAAAGTGGAGTGCCATTGTTACTAAAATTAGGCAAGTGAGTCAACCTTGTATATACTTTTCTCCACTTACAAGTTTTTTATGAAGACTAGTTTCTGGGGACTTCTCCCCTATCGTCAGCTCTGTGGTAGACTGATGATGCATCCGGTGTCTGCATCTGGCTTGGTGTTGTGCTGCCATCTAACGTCCTGGTAAGTTTGATGACGTCATTTGGAAACACACATTACTAAAGCCTTTCCACATATTTTCAAATGTTGCCATAGATATGTCGACGATGTGTTTGCGATAGTCCCTAGAAGACTAACCGAGGATGCTAAAAAGTTGCTAAACCTACAAGAAAAATTCATAGTTTTCACCAGTGAAGTAGAGCAGGATGAATGGCTACCTTTTCTAGATTTGAAAATCATTAGAACACCCACAGGATTACAATTTGGAATATACCGAAAAGCAACACATGTTGACAATTACATTAAATGCAACCCATTCAACCCAGTACAACATCAATATGCAGTATTCCATAGTTTAGTTCACAGATTAATAAACATTCCGCTAACAAAAACAGAATATGAACAGGAGTACGCTCACATACACCAGGTTGCCGAACTGAACAACTATAACACAAATTTCATCAAAAAACTGATCTATAGACACAAAAGAAACAAATACTTAAAGGACATTACTACGTTAAAAAAACTAGAAAACCCAAACACCAGATATGGAAAATTTACATTTCATCCAAAATACTTCAAAAAATTTGAAAAGATATTTAAGAGCTTCAACATAAAATTAGCCCCTCAAAACAAACACAACATCCGCAACTTACTAAACCACCCTCTAAAAAATAGCACACCGAAAACTCAATTATCAGGCATTTACCAAATGAGTTGCCAGGATTGTGACAAGATATACATTGGTAAGACCAAAAGGAATTTAGGAACAAGAATGAAAGAACACTTCAGAAATATTAAATTCAAACAAATGGACAAGACGGCCGTAGCACATCACTTTTGGTCTGAGAATCACAACATAAAGCAAGAAATAGAACTGATCAAACAGGCAAAGAAACCTCTGGAACTACAGATTTGGGAAAACATATTTATTACAAAGAAACGGGACCTGTTGATGAATTTTGAAATTCCCGCGGTAGATGACATCATCAAACTTACCAGGACATTAGATGGCAGCACAACACCAAGCCAGATGCAGACACCGGATGCATCATCAGTCTACCACAGAGCTGACGATAGGGGAGAAGTCCCCACAAACTAGTCTTCATAAAAAACTTGTAAGTGAAGAAAAGTAGTTACAAGGTTGACTCACTTGCCTAATTTTAGTAATAAATAAAATATTGTTTGGCATGCACTTTGTGTTATTCTTCTTTTTCTTACAAAATTCTTGCGGTTGTGGCACTTCTAGTGCTTCATTGCATCCTTTACCACTGAGACTAATTGGCTGCCTGACAAGTGCAGTTACCTTCCTTAACTCTGATGACGATTTTATTAATTTCACTTACCTCCCTATACTTTCTACAATTATTGCTAAAAGGCTTGAAGGCTTTTACAGTGACATATCCCCTTTACCTCTTATAATTGTAATCTTGCACAGCTTCATCGCTAAACCTAATAAATTATGAAAAATCCACTATTTCAGAAATGGATATAAAATATCAGTGGATGTTATATTTCAGATTTCCTTAAACTCTCCCTGAGGGTCTTCCAAGTTCTGTAAAAATTGTAGTCTCTAAGTACATTTTTAGGATGAAATAATTATTAGAATGCTATGGTGCAGTGTTTTAGATAATCTTAGTATATTGTGACTTAGTCTGTGTCATTTAATAACCTAGTCCAGTTCTCTCTGTGACTTTACTTAGTTTATACCATCACTTCATCAACTGAACTAGTTCCAAATATTTCTGTTACTTCATTTTGTTTTTACATTCACTTCACTTTCTTCCATGACATAATATGCCTGACGCATCTTCTTTTTGACAGTTCACTCTATATCAAGTTGGTGCAGTCCCTGGCAGCAAAAGAATGTCACCACAAACTTCCTCAAAGAATGTCATTCTTTGCAACAGGAATGCATTCACTAACTCGCTTTACAAGAGCACTTGCTTTTGTAGCCATTGGAAGTTTCCATACTCTGCCAGAAAGTTCAAGAAGATGAAACTTCTCGAAGGTTCTGATTATCTCTTGGCAGCGCTTATCGTGTTTACACTGGACAAATATATGCTTATTTGTTTACAGTTTCAACCGTTCAGCACCGGCTTCCCAGTAATATTGTATCACAACATAAATTGTTAAACTTCTTTACATTCTCTTTGGCTGCACAGTTACTTAATAACATAAAAAGATATGACATAATAACCTTCAGGTCTCTCTCTAGCATAGGTGGTAGTGTGTCTGCCTTACATTCAAGATGTCCCAAGTTCAAATCTTGGTCAAAGTGACTTATCTGGATAAGATTTTTTCCAGGGTTTTCCCTTATCCTGGAAGATGAGTAACTCATAGTCCTAACTTCTATTACCCTGTATTCATTTGAACACCATTTCATTCATTGTCTGATAGACTTAACGTTGAAGGTTTTCTCTTATCCTGAAAGATGAATGTCTGGTAACTCTAAGCTCTATGTACCCTGTACTCATTTGAACATCATTTCATTCATCGTCCAATATGACTTAGCGTTGGAGGTTTTCTCTTATCCTGAAAGATGAATGTCTGGTAACTCTAAGCTCTATGTGCCCTGTACTCATTTGAACATCATTTCATTCATCGTCCAATATGACTTAACGTTGGAGGTTTTCTCTTATCCTGAAAGATGAATGTCTGGTAACTCTAAGCTCTATGTATCCTGTACTAATTTGAATATTATTTCATTCATCGTCCGATATGACTTAATGTTGGAGGTTTTCTCTTATCCTGAAAGATGAATGTCTGGTAACTCTAAGCTCTATGTACCCTGTACTCATTTGAACATCATTTCATTCATCGTCCAATATGGCTTAGCGTTGGAGGTTTTCTCTTATCCTGAAAGATGAATGTCTGGTAACTCTAAGCTCTATGTGCCCTGTACTCATTTGAACATCATTTCATTCATCGTCCAATATGACTTAACGTTGGAGGTTTTCTCTTATCCTGAAAGATGAATGTCTGGTAACTCTAAGCTCTATGTATCCTGTACTAATTTGAATATTATTTCATTCATCGTCCGATATGACTTAATGTTGGAGGTTTTCTCTTATCCTGAAAGATGAATGTCTGGTAACTCTAAGCTCTATGTACCTGTACTAATTTGAATATTATTTCATTCATCGTCCGATATGACTTAATGTTGGAGGTTTTCCCTTATCCTGAAAGACGTTTGTGTAGCATTTAAAGTCGGCTTTTACTACATGGGACACCACAGGCGGTAACACTGATGATACATGAAATGGAGTACCAGTGGAATGAGATGGCAGGGGAAACTGAAGTTCCCCGAGAAAACACCCCAGTGCCATGCTGTGTCCTGAAAGATGAATGCCTGCTAGCTCTAATCTCTATGGATCCTGGGCTCATTTGAGCATAATTTTACCTATTTTATTCAGTGTCCAATATTGTTTATTGTTGTTAAAAAAAAAGAACCAGATGAAAGAGATGAAGTGCACACAGGAGTTTACAGGCTGTACAAAGACAACTGACAGAAAGAGCAGAAATTCCTAGCGATTCCAAGATTGATGACTGATCATATCTGCAGGCTGCTCAAAGAAGCTTCCCTCTGGTGGAACTGGAGAGAATACACATGCATATGCACAAATACACATGCGTGCTTTTTTTTGGGATTCAGGGAGTTTCAAAAAGTGTGTTTATTATGAAATCTCAGAATCATAGTAGTGTACAGTTCGGCCGCCCATTCTCCGGCTCTGACATTTCTCGAGAGGGGCAAGCAGGCTGTTGCCAGTTCTTTAGCGGGAATTTCAAGCAGAGGAACAATGCGTATTTTAAATATTTCACGCATTTGCATATTTCATGAACCAGTAACCATATTATTATAATAGCGATAATAATAGGACTTATGAACACTAAAAATCGGAATTCACACACGCACAAAATAGTAAAGAAAGTTCACCAGTGCAAGCAGCTAAAGCCATGTGGCTCAAACAAATTTAAGCTGGCAACACAGGGTTGGGTTCGGAAGCCACGCCTAGCAGCGACAATGCTGATTGACACTAGCAGACAGTTTTAACTTCCTGACCACAAAAGATGTAGAGACTCCCAGTACTACCAACAGAAGCAGTTAGTGTGCGTGAAAGGTGTGAACGAAATATTTGAATAGAGCACTGTTGATGAATATCTTGCATGATAATGAAACTCCAAGTTGGTTTTCAATGTTTTAAAGCTAATATAGTCCTATATTTTCATTCTAAAGATAATTTTGAGGATATATTTTCAATTGCTCATTACTGTATGTTGTACTATTAACCTTCCCCGTCCACCTCCTGCAGCCACAAAACATCAGTGCTGGAGATCCAACGGCCGTACTGTAGTTAAGTAGAGAAGAAATTAAAAAATTTTGAAACACGCATTATTAGCAGTAATCTAAAATAAAGTTTAATACTTGACTGATATATAGCAAACTATATTTTTATTCACAATGTAACTTCCTTAACTACAGGAAAGTGTTTGTATATATTCTTGTTTCTATATGGTAAATATTACACATGCTTCCCTTCTATTTGTTTTACAATAATATATTTATTTTAATGTGTGCTATATCCATTGTAATTAATGGTTATTTAATCTGGACAAAATTGACCATGTAATTGGCAATGTTAGATTGTAACTATGCAAACAAACTATTTAATTGTTAAGGGGAGGTTCAGGAAAACAAGAACTATCCATATGGGAACAAATCTTCATTTCAAAAAATAGGAACAAAGTATTCAATTTCAACATCTCCCAGAAAGATTTGTTCAGCAAGTTCCTTGAACCGCCACCAGAGGAGACCTATGACAAAATATCATCAACCAATGAGAACCAGTAGATGGCCGGTTGAGGATGGAGGCAAAGTCTCTGAAACATGTTACGGAAAAATTTAAAAGTAAGTCGAGATTCAACTGTATTGGAACACCACAGTGAAGCGAAAAATTATTAAATTTTAGATGAGTCGCATTTTTTACACATCTGCTTCACTTTCGTACCTATTTTGAGGACATGTTTCGCAAATCTTTGTTTGCATCTACGGCTCTTGTGCGACTGACGCTAGATCCAGCGGTGTGGGTAATTTTGGGGTTGTTGCTGCCATCTGTTGATTTAGTGATGAACTGAAATGTGGGATTCTCTTCTAGCGGGATTTCAAAGTTCATTAGTTGGTTTTTATGTTTTTCTATGTATATCCTCTCCCATATGACGAGTTCACTATGTTTTTGTACGTATTTTAGTAATTCTGTGCTATCTTCAATTTCATGATTTTCAGACCAGAAATGAGCTGCTATTGCGGACTTATCAATATTTTTGTATCTTAAGTGCCTGAAGTGTTCTTTCTTTCTAGTGCCTATGTTCCTTTTTGTCCTTCCTATGTAAATTTTTTCACAGTCTTTACACTTAATTTTGTAAATGCCTGACTTTTCCTCTGGTTTTATCTTATCAGTATTATTACTGTGAAGTAGGTTTTTAATGTTGTAATTGTTTTTTGGTGCCAATGTTATATTGTATTTCTTGAATATTTTTTGGAACTTTTTTGTGGCCCAGGGGTGGTAAGTAAATTTAGCAAATCTAGTTTCTTGTTTTATTGGTGTGAGAGCTGTGATCTGTTTTAATTTCTTTTGAAGTTTGAACAATTTTAGTTTTTTATCTACAAGGTTTTTTCCATATCAATTTTTAATTGCAGTTTTTAAGATTTGATGGTATTCGTTTTGATATTCTTGCTGGCTGAGAGGTAGATTTACTAATCTGTGTGTCAGACTGTTGATGGTTGCATGTTTGTGTGGAATTGGGTTGAAACTATTTGCTTTGATGTAATTATCTGTGTGTGTTGCTTTTCTATGAATGCCAAATTCTAGTTTTTCATTGCCTTTTTTGATTTTAAGGTCTAAAAAAGGTAGAGTACAGTCCTCTTCAGTTTCTACTGTGAATTGTATGCTGGGTTCTTGCAGGTTGAGTAGTTTCAAAGCATCATCTATTAGTTTGTAGGGCACTATTGCAAAGATGTCGTCTACGTATCTGTACCATGTTTTAAACATATGAGGGAAGGCTTTAGTAATATGTGTTTCGAAAAAGCTCATGTATAGATTGGCCAAAAATGGTGATAGTGGGCTTCCCATAGCTAGTCCTGAAATTTGTTTGTAATATTTTCCATCGAAGACAAAATAATTTTGATGTATACATAATTCAGTCATTGCCACATATTCTTCTATTCCATTGGCATCCAGGTTTATAGAATTTAGCCATTTTTTCAGTTGAATCAAAAGTTTGTCTAATGGAATGCTAGGGAAGAGGGAGCGGACATCAAAGGATACTAAAGTGTCATGAGGTTTTAGTTTAAGATTTTGAATTTTTTCTACCAGGTCTAAAGAGTTTTTTATACTCAGAGTATGGAATTGTGGAAAGGACTGAAATTTTTTGGTTAGCCATTTTGCCAGAAGGTAAGTAGGAGTGTTTATATTATTTACAATGGGTCTCATGGGTATGTTGGGTTTGTGTATTTTAGGCAAACCATATATTCTTGCAAGGGTAGGGTTGTCTGGTTTGATAGTTTTTTGTTCTGTAGTTGTTAAAATTTTACTATTAATGATGGTTTTTTGTACATCTTTTATGCATCGGTTGAGTGGATTAGAATCTATTTCCTGGAATTCTTTTTGTTGTAGTAACTCTTTCTTTGTATGTAGCTGTATCTAAGATTACTATTTTGTTCCCTTTATCAGCCCTTGAGAAGATTACATCCTTTTTCCTTAAAGATTTAATTATCTGAATTTGTTTCAAATGTTTTATTGGCTTTTTATTTATTAAGTTTTCCAATATAGGAGCTGATTTTTTTCTAATTATATTTTTGTCCATGGTTTCCAAGCTTTCTACTGCTAATTCTATGTCTGCAATGAATTCTTCCGGGTTGCTGGAGTATGTTATACATGTTTTTAGGCCTTGGTTAAGTACATCTTTTTCTTCGTTGTTAAAATTTTGCTTTGAGAGATTAATTACACTATCTAGGGATGTGTTCTTTGCTGAAATTTTGTTATGTTTTGGTTGCCAATGATTATGATTACGTTTTAGTTTCTTATTTTGACGATAAACTTTCTCTTTGACTTTATAATTGATATGTTCAAATGATTTGGCTTCTAAGTGGTCCCATGCTGTGTTTCCTAGTAATTTTACAATTTTCAGATGTAGGTTATACAAAGAGAGGTCTATATTAAATCACTACAGAAAAATAACTAATATAGACCTCTCTTTGTATAACCTACATCTGAAAATTGTAAAATTACTAGGAAACACAGCATGGGACCACTTAGAAGCCAAATCATTTGAACATATCAATTATAAAGTCAAAGAGAAAGTTTATCGTCAAAATAAGAAACTAAAACGTAATCATAATCATTGGCAACCAAAACATAACAAAATTTCAGCAAAGAACACATCCCTAGATAGTGTAATTAATCTCTCAAAGCAAAATTTTAACAACGAAGAAAAAGATGTACTTAACCAAGGCCTAAAAACATGTATAACATACTCCAGCAACCCGGAAGAATTCATTGCAGACATAGAATTAGCAGTAGAAAGCTTGGAAACCATGGACAAAAATATAATTAGAAAAAAATCAGCTCCTATATTGGAAAACTTAATAAATAAAAAGCCAATAAAACATTTGAAACAAATTCAGATAATTAAATCTTTAAGGAAAAAGGATGTAATCTTCTCAAGGGCTGATAAAGGGAACAAAATAGTAATCTTAGATACAGCTACATACAAAGAAAGAGTTACTACAACAAAAAGAATTCCAGGAAATAGATTCTAATCCACTCAACCGATGCATAAAAGATGTACAAAAAACCATCATTAATAGTAAAATTTTAACAACTACAGAACAAAAAACTATCAAACCAGACAACCCTACCCTTGCAAGAATATATGGTTTGCCTAAAATACACAAACCCAACATACCCATGAGACCCATTGTAAATAATATAAACACTCCTACTTACCTTCTGGCAAAATGGCTAACCAAAAAATTTCAGTCCTTTCCACAATTCCATACTCTGAGTATAAAAAACTCTTTAGACCTGGTAGAAAAAATTCAAAATCTTAAACTAAAACCTCATGACACTTTAGTATCCTTTGATGTCCGCTCCCTCTTCCCTAGCATTCCATTAGACAAACTTTTGATTCAACTGAAAAAATGGCTAAATTCTATAAACCTGGATGCCAATGGAATAGAAGAATATGTGGCAATGACTGAATTATGTATACATCAAAATTATTTTGTCTTCGATGGAAAATATTACAAACAAATTTCAGGACTAGCTATGGGAAGCCCACTATCACCATTTTTGGCCAATCTATACATGAGCTTTTTCGAAACACATATTACTAAAGCCTTCCCTCATATGTTTAAAACATGGTACAGATACGTAGACGACATCTTTGCAATAGTGCCCTACAAACTAATAGATGATGCTTTGAAACTACTCAACCTGCAAGAACCCAGCATACAATTCACAGTAGAAACTGAAGAGGACTGTACTCTACCTTTTTTAGACCTTAAAATCAAAAAAGGCAATGAAAAACTAGAATTTGGCATTCATAGAAAAGCAACACACACAGATAATTACATCAAAGCAAATAGTTTCAACCCAATTCCACACAAACATGCAACCATCAACAGTCTGACACACAGATTAGTAAATCTACCTCTCAGCCAGCAAGAATATCAAAACGAATACCATCAAATCTTAAAAACTGCAATTAAAAATTGATATGGAAAAAACCTTGTAGATAAAAAACTAAAATTGTTCAAACTTCAAAAGAAATTAAAACAGATCACAGCTCTCACACCAATAAAACAAGAAACTAGATTTGCTAAATTTACTTACCACCCCTGGGCCACAAAAAAGTTCCAAAAAATATTCAAGAAATACAATATAACATTGGCACCAAAAAACAATTACAACATTAAAAACCTACTTCACAGTAATAATACTGATAAGATAAAACCAGAGGAAAAGTCAGGCATTTACAAAATTAAGTGTAAAGACTGTGAAAAAATTTACATAGGAAGGACAAAAAGGAACATAGGCACTAGAAAGAAAGAACACTTCAGGCACTTAAGATACAAAAATATTGATAAGTCCGCAATAGCAGCTCATTTCTGGTCTGAAAATCATGAAATTGAAGATAGCACAGAATTACTAAAATACGTACAAAAACATAGTGAACTCGTCATATGGGAGAGGATATACATAGAAAAACATAAAAACCAACTAATGAACTTTGAAATCCCGCTAGAAGAGAATCCCACATTTCAGTTCATCACTAAATCAACAGATGGCAGCAACAACCCCAAAATTACCCACACCGCTGGATCTAGCGTCAGTCGCACAAGAGCCGTAGATGCAAACAAAGATTTGCGAAACATGTCCTCAAAATAGGTACGAAAGTGAAGCAGATGTGTAAAAAATGCGACTCATCTAAAATTTAATAATTAAAAGTAAGTGTTGTTTAGTGTCATTAATCAACTCCCTTTAAATTTATTATAACTACAGTGTTATCAACACTTCCAAGAAAGGCATTGTAAACTGTATTTACTTCATTATTTTCTTCTCCATAAGCATCACTTCAATATTTAGTCTCCAGACACTTCTTCACTACTTTCAGTTATATTCCTCAACTACTGGCAGAATAAATATTAAAAGCAGAAGCATTATTAACAGTGAAGTATTCTTCATATTTAAGTTTGAATTTATGAGTCACTATGTTTACACTCAGTCTTCACAACAACAAGTGAAGACTGAGTGTAAACATAGTGACTCATAAATTCAAACTTAAATACTGGCAGAATATTTATAGCTTCCATTCTGCTAATATGCAGTTGTTTACCTAAAATTGTAAACACACTTCTTAAAAGTGAATTTATAGGAATAAAGTAAAACAAAATTGAACATCATTATTTAACTTTATTACATAAATATTTCAAAAAATAGTAAAAAGATGGTAAATAAATGTTTTGGTGCATGCATATGGAATAAATAAAAATACGTTTTACAATGCTAGGTATCATCCTGGTTTCTTGGTGGCCTAATCTCACTATTGCGTTTAATGCAGTCCACCAACCAGCGTATTCCTTCATCTATCCCATCACTATAAAGAAAAAAGAAAACATTGGTTAATCGACATTTAACTGTATTGGAACACCACAGTGAAGCGAAAAATTATTAAATTTTAGATGAGTCGTATTTTTTTACTTTGCAATAGTGCCTTACAAACAAATAGATGATGCTTTGAAACTACTCAACCTGCAAGAACCCAGCATACAATTCACAGTGGAAACTGAACAGGACTGTACTCTACCTTTTTTAGACCTTAAAATAAAAAAAAAAGCAATGAAAAAGTAGAATTTGGCATCCATAGAAAAGCAACACACACAGATAATTACATCAAAGCAAATAGTTTCAACCCAATTCCACACAAACATGCAACCATCAACAGTCTCACACACAGATTAGTAAATCTACCTCTCAGCCAGCAAGAATATCAAAACCAATACCATCAAATCTTAAAAACTGCAATTAAAAATGGATATGGAAAAAACCTTGTAGATAAAAAACTATAATTATTCAAACTTCAAAAGAGATTAAAACAGATCACAGCTCTCACACTAATAAAACAAGAAATTAGATTTGCTAAATTTACTTACCACCCCTGGGCCACAAAAAAGTTCCAAAAAATATTCAAGAAATACAACATTGGCACCAAAAAACAATTGCAACATTAAAAACCTACTTCACAGTAATAATACTGATAAGATAAAACCAGAGGAAAAGTCAGGCATTTACAAGATTAAGTGTAAAGACTGTGAAAAAATTTACATAGGGAGGACAAAAAGAAACATAGGCACTAGAAAGAAAGAACACTTCAGGCACTTAAGATACAAAAATATTGATAAGTCCACAATAGGAGCTCATTTCTGGTCTGAAAATCATGAAATTGAAGATAGCACCAAATTACTAAAATACGTACAAAAACATAGTGAACTCGTCATATGGGAGAGGATATACATAGAAAAACATAAAAACCAACTAATGAACTTTGAAATCCCGCCAGAAGAGAATCCCACATTTAAGTTCATCACTAAATCAACAGATGGCAGCAGCAACCCCAGAATTACCCACACCGCTGGATCAAGCTTCAGTCGCATAAGAGCCGTAGATGCAAACGATGATTTGCGAAACATGTCCTCAAAATAGGTACGAAAGTGAAGCAGATGTGTAAAAAATACGACTCATCTAAAATTTAATAACATTGGCTAATGTTGAAGTTCCTAATTGCTAAAATTTAAATTCTTTTTAGATTTTTACTATCCATAAATAATGTTCCTTTATGCTCACTGCTAAACAGCCATTGTCTACAACTTCGTATGGCCTATAACTAAGACTACTTTTCTTAGCCTGTTTCATTTTTCCAACATTTTTTTTTTTTTAATTACACTGGCAGAAAAAATGTAACACCATCAAGGATTTCTTAGCTTTAATGGAGTGTAAAATGAAAGGTAATACATCATGATAGCATCATACAATAACAAAATCGCCCACCTCGGTAGCATAGATGGTAGCAAGTCTGCCTCACGTCCAAGGGGTCCCGAGTTCGAATCTCGGTCTGGGTGACTTAACCTGGATAAGGTTTTTTCTGGGGTTTTCCCGTATCCTGAAAGATGAATGTCGGGTAGCTCTAAGCTCCATGGACCCTGGACACATTTGAACATCATTTTACCCATACCATTCACCGTCCGATATGATTTAATGTTGGAGTACGTAAAATTAAAAAAAAAACTAAGACTACAGCGTGCCACTGCTTTTTTTGGAAGCCGATTCCTTCTTTTCAGTTCACTGTTTGGACTGTATTTTTGTTTCAGGCGTATAATGGTGTAACCATGTTTCATCTACAGTAATTAATCGGTGCCAAAACTTGTTCATTCGAATACGTTTTTGGTCTAACGTGAGCAAATGCGGCAACCAATGCACGGACAGCTTTCTCATGTCTAAATGTTGATTTAATATGTGACAAACACGTTCTTTTGACATGTACATAGCCTCTGCTATCTCTCTCACTTTAATTCGGCGGTCGTCTAGCACCATTTGGTGAACTTTGGCGATGTTTTCGTTGGAGGTTGCAGTTTTTGGACGTCCCGAACATTCATTGTCTCCCAAGGTCTTACGGCCACGTTTAAATTACATTGCCCAAAATTTTACTGTGGTAAATGATGCAGAGTCCCCATAGGCAGAATCCAACTCCTCTTTGATTTGCGTAGGCGTATTGCCTTTCAAAAACAAATATTTAATGACAACTTGACACTCAATTTTCCCATTTTCATAAAAACACTTACTCAAACAACTGTTACATAACAACTGAGCGTCCAAAATAGCTGAAACTTTGGTGAGTAAATGTCAACAGATGAACAACGAAATTCACTAGCTTTTATTTACGAGTGCTGCCATCTTCATATTGAGGTCGTAAATTTTTCAGTCCACCCTCGTATATGAAAATATTGGCATAGCATTTGCAGTTAAACCTTAAAATTATGAATGGCATAGAAAGGTAGGATCATATCATTTCTATCTTGAGCAGATTTCACAAGCAGTGCTGCATACCCTGTTAGTGCTGACACAGGCATCACCATGCAATCTCGTCTTCCAATCAGATGTGCACTTTGGTTGAATATGGGTTTTACTTCACGCACTCCCATACAATCTGGTATATCTTGTTTGTTTGCCAACACCAGCAGCGGTACACCACCCAGGCAGTTGTTTGATATCATCTTGTCTAGAAAGAAACAAACAGGGCACACATTCACAAACAGTACATTAGGAACATGCAAAAAAAAGTTGCATTGTAGAGTACAATATTATAACCCATGTAATCTTTCCTCTTCAACAGTAATAATTCCAGCAAGAATTACACAATAGTTAAACATTTTTATAAGAGTTAAATGATGAAGCCTGGGATTCAAGTACTTATTATAGTAAGTTGCCACAAATGGTGTATCTCTAATACAAGTGCCCCTAGTGGTTTATTAGGAAAATATACGAGTCATTACATATGTGATTATGTTGCTTGCTGCACTCTAAGATGCAACCTTTTAACAATATTTATCCTGAGATATCCATAACACATAAAATATTTCTTTTTATTTATTACTTTAACTATTGCAATGCACAGCAGTGATGCTTGAGCAATTTCAGAAAACATAAAAGACGACTGACAAACTTGCATGTATATCACACATGTTTAAATGCTGTTACATCTTATACACAAATACATTTATAGGAACTGAAAATTACCAAAAGCTTCTTTGGAGTCAGGAATGCGATCACGATCTGAAGAATCCACGATATAGATCAGGGCATGACATTCGGCATAGTACTGAAAGCAAAATCAAATTAACTATACCTGCAGACAGAACAATTACTTAGCCAACAAGTTTCTATGCCACAATGTTGGAGTAGTACCTCTGTGCAACTCTTACTTTATCCCACAATGATTGCAGTTCCTCCTGCCCACCCAGATCCCAGAAGTTCAAACTGATGCCGGCAATGTCTATCTTGCCAATATTTAGACCCACAGTTGTTGTTATTTTGCTTGGGTTCATCCCCTTATAATTCTTTGTGAACTTTGTCTTGGCTGCTTCCAAGTATGTCTGAAAAGAAAGTATACAAGAAGTCTTGGAAAAATCTGACACATTTAAATGGTCATCAGAAGTTTGCTATTATAAAGAGAAAGAAGGACTTTTTTTCCCCTAATGCATGCATTGCATATCTATTAAATTTATCCAACAATAAGTTCCGATTAAGTACACTTTATGCATCAGAAAAGCATTCGAATTTGATAATATATATTAATACAGATAAAATGTTATGGTAGTCCATTTAATCTACCGAAACTAGGTTAACATTTTTTACAAAAAAACTTCTGTTAATTTTTAACACATGAAACAAATTCATTTGGTTATCTATATCTTAAAATGTCGATATTCATGACTGCGCTCTTTTTGTTTCTAAACGTTACAACCTGTCCAAATGTTTCACTAAAACATTATCAGAATGAAAAGTGTAGCTTGTAACAAGATAAATAAATCAATATTTACCGTCTTTCCGGCATTGTCCAGCCCTAAGATTAATACACAGTATTCGTCCTTTTGAACAAGATATTTATAAAATCCTTTTAAGAGGGTATACATTTTATATTAACTAATATTTATGAAATTAACCTATACAGCAAATGTCATGCAATTCTCAAATTACTACATGAGACATAAGGTTGGTAATACGCATGAATTCGACAACTGACACTCGGCGCTCGGCCCAGGAAGGCAACATTGAGGTTTTGTGACAACGTAAACACGTGTATTATAATGGTGAAACAAAGTGGAAACCTATCTTTAAACGAAAGTATTTCCGATCCAGTGCTTCGGAAAGGTTAGTAGGTTTCGAGTTCATCGATGTATAATTCATGTATAAAACACAAATTTATTATAACTAGTTTTTTTTAATCATAACCTATAAATCTTAAGTCATGACGTTCTTATAAAATATGATGGATCTGTGATTTAATTGAGATATTCTCATATTGAAATGTCATCTTTTGGTAGAATATGTACTATGATTTTCTGTTTTCCCACCGTTCTGTCATTGAATGTTGTTTTATGGAGCTCAGCTATAGAAAACATGCTCTAAGAAGGAAGTAATCAATTTCTGGACTTTTGTTCATCTATCCGCAAGAAATGTCTTCTCTAATTTTTGACACTTTCTGTTACTCGCTGTAGATCACTAGTGAGTAGGGACAAGGTATTTCCCCTGCTCGCTCTCTTTGGGGCTTTATAAATAACATTGTTCCATGACTAAGAAAATCATGTGACCAATAAGATTACTTAGGTAGAAGCTAAGGATAATTTAGAGTTTGCTGTTGTAAAAGCTTTTGCTGTTATTATACTTTGTTTTTATAGGTGAAGGGAGTGAGGCATCCAGTAGCGATGAAGATTCAGCATTAGGGGGTATCGAAAGTTACGATGAAGAAGACGAAGATAGCCAGCATAGTGAGGATGGAGGAGGTGGTGATGTACTTCCCAATGGAAACCCAGGATGGGCAGATGCCATGGCTAAAGTACTCAGGACTGAAAAACCCAAGAGGAAAAAGAGTATTATTTTGGCCAAAGCTAAAAAAATAAACACAGAATCAAAGCCAAAGGAAGAAAAGGTTGATTTTGAGATTGAAGGGAAAAGTGAAGAGCAGCCTTCTGGAAAATCTGCTGCCCAAGAAGAAACAGTACCAAAAAAGGTCAGAATATTCATAGAATTATCTTTAAGTCACTTTTATACGTAAAATTTAAGTATTGTTTGCAAAAAGAATTGTGATGTATGGCACTCACGTGACTTTTTCTATTCTTAAAAACAACATATGTGTATTCATATGACTTTCTGTACAAACTATTTCTAAAATAATTAAAATTATACCATGAGTCGACTGAGACACTCTGTACTTCACAGACAGCAACATTAACAGACGGTAGTCGGGCCTTCAAGGTTCAAAATGGAAGCAACAGCTCCTGAAACTAGTCCTTCAAAAACTAAAAATGTAAGCAACAGAATGTTAAAAACTGACTACAAATAGCTTTTTCATTTAATTTGGACGTTCACTGTTACTAAATTCCTCCAATCACACATAATATTAAAATGTTTGGCCAATCATCTGTTGTGACTTGGGGATTTGTAACCTTTAACATGAAATGTTTAGAAAATAACTAATGCTGTGAATGTGTGAAGCGGTCGTTGAAGCCAGAACAAGGTATGGGGCACATCAGAGATAGGAGCACAATTAGACCAGATGTATGGACTACTAGGGCTGCCAAAATCGGCACCAAGAGAAGTGGCTAGAGTTAGGTAATACAAAAAGGAGGGAATAATAATGGAGAGAGTACTGAAATTCTGGTATATGTGTATTAAAGGGCAGAAAGGGGAATTACTGAATCTGCATGAAGCAACAGAAAAGCATTAAGAACACAAACAGTTGGTGGTCGGAATTGGAAAGAATGATATCGAAGATAGGCATGGGAGATTTATGGAGAGCAGAGAAGACAAATTATAGCGGTTTTTGGAAGGAAGTGAGAACTAGAGTACAAGACATAGATAGACAACAGATATGGGAAAGTATAGAAGAAAAGAAATCTTTGAAATGTTATAGACAGTTAAAGACAGAATGGGGTAGGGAAAAATATATAGATCAATGTGACAAAACTGGAAGAGAAGGCATAGCATGGTTGAGAGTAGGAATAATATATCTAAAAGGGTTGAGAAGTAATGAAGTAGGGATATGTGAATTTTGTGGAGATGAAGAGAGCACTGTTCATTACCTGATAGAATGTAAGGAGCTAACAAATTACAGGAGAAAAATATGGAATAAGAAATGGGACAGTGTGAGCAAAGAGATATTGGCGTACGCATGCTAACAGGGATTGGAGAAAAGAAAAATAAATGTTTAGGAGATTTCTTATATAGGATACGAGAAAAGTGGATTAGGGCAAAAGAAACAAAGGTCAAGAAGAAATGACATCAAGCTGCTCAGGAAAACCAAAGGCTTATGGTGAGGGGATCTGAGTCAGCAAGTAAATCTTAGGGTCAGCAATTTGATGTATTTGTACAAGAGATATAATACGGCATGTTCTATGTTATATTTTATTGTACTGAAATTGTAATGGAAACTGTACAAATAAATAGATATCATATCATAACTAATGCTGTGAACAAATTTGTGACACAAAGTGTAGTTTTTAATGACGTCTGCAATTTTCCTGTAGTAAGTTTCTGCACATCATTTCTCTAGTTATATAAAATATGGTCATTATCAGAAGCTATCCAGGGAAAATTAAGTGTATGTTTTTAATTGAACATAAAAAAAAGAGTTATTTATTTTCAGTTATGAGTACTTTAAAGTTTAACCTTTGTAATGTCAATCAGGGTGAAATAATAATGATGCGCGAATGAATTTGGGGGTCCATATTTAAGGATAAGAGAAAAAACCCCAAAAAAACTTATCCAGATAACTTAACCTGACCAAGATTCAAACTCAAGACCTCTTGAATGTAAAGCGGACATGCTACCCTTACACCACAGAGCTAGCTAGAGCTTACTACCGTTTACATGGAGAATTCGGCTCTTTCTAATATGTGACACAGCTATTTTTTTTCTAAGTCCTTCACACTTTTTGATGTTTTTATCTACCATGGTTTTTAATATAATTTCTTTATTTTTTAGTGCAATTTCAGTGTTTCATATCTCATGTTGGCTGCAACACAAGAACCTGCTGGTTGTCTGCTTGTGCAACGTGCACCGTTGGACTTAGAAAATATTCTCGCATCACACAAAAGAAAGTTTCTCCAAGAATTCTCCCTAATTTTAATTTTCTCAAAACTCATACTAAGATTGTGATTAACTTGTTTGCATGACAAATAAAACATCTTGAAATTTCTGCAAATATCTTCTGAATTTGTATTTATTCTGAATACTTTTTGTATTGTTGGTAAGTCGTAAGTGATAAATAAAAATCTACGACACAAAGAATGTAGATCTCGCTAATACACATAGTGTGTATGAAATAATATTTATTTCTGGCCTAATTCATTTCTGACATGTTTTTTGTTATTGGTTTAAGTTTTGAAATATATACTCTTTTTCAAGTGCTTCGTGTTTTCTCTTGGTCAATCAAAGAGCTGGTATTAAATTTAAGGATGAGTCGATTAATGACACTAAAAAACAATTACTTTTAAATTTCCTGGAACATGTTTTGGAGGCTACTTTCCTCCATTGTCAATCGGACATCGACTGGTTCTCATTGGTATAACTGGCGATATTTTGTCACAGGTCTCCTCTGGTGGTGGTTTGAGGAACTTGCTGAACAAATCTTTCTGGGGGAAATTGAATACTTTGTTCCTACTTTTTGAAATGAAGATTTGTTCCCATGTGGACAGTTCTTGTTTTCCTGTTGTGTGTTTAAGTAGTTTTGGTTCTGGATTTATGTTGTGTCACATCACATGCCTTATAAAATATTGACTCTCTTTATCCTAGATAGTCAACATGAAAAATTCAATGCCACTGCCGGGACTTGAACCACGGATCTCCTGGTTTCCGTCCAGTTGCTCTATATATAGGGAAATATATGGAGAATTTAGTATCATGATGGCAAGTTGGCCATGGTAGCTCAATGGATTAGAGCAACTGGATGGAAACCAGGGGATCCATGATTCAAATCCCAGTCATGGCATTAAATTTTTCATGTTCACTGTATGTATCAAAAACCTGAGCCTATATACGGCTACTGTGAAGAAATGACTAATTTCCATCAATTAACTTAAATAATCACTTTAGCCTATTGTATCTTTTTCATACTTACAATGAAATATGTTGTGAAAGTATATCAGTTAATCAGAAGTAGAGAGAATAAGGTTTTTGTAGAAATGAGTAGAAAAAGTCATATGAATTCTGCTCTTCAGAATATTTTAAGCAATGTGCTTATTTTGATAATAATTTTATTATTTAAAGTATAAAAATTAGAAGAAGCGCAGACATAGTGAAGCACAAGTTACAATAAGAGTGAATCGAGAAGATGTTGACACATTGCTTCACTCACACTGTTTTTTCATAGGACATGTTTCAAGAGTTGTTGCTCCCATCATCAGCTGGGTCTCGACTGGTGCAGGTTGTAGTGGTTTCCTCTTTCTCTGTATTGTCGATAGATTGACAAATACATCATGCCATCTATAAAAAAATTGTCATAGAATAAATAGTATCATGAATTTCAATACTCCACCACTGAACATCTTTGACAAATACATCATGCCATCTATCAACAATATGGAGAAAGAGGAAACCACTACAATTTGCACTAGTCAAGACTCAGCTGAAGATGTCCTGTGAAAATCAGTGTGGGTGAAGCAATGTGTCAGTATCTTCTCGATTCACTTTTGTTTTAATTTTATTATCTTCCATGGTGTCATGGTCTAAGAACAGTAATTATAATTCTTTTAAGTCTTAGCAAGTTAGAAGTTACAATTTAATTATTCTTGTAACAAAAATAACGAAGTGTTAATATTCAGATAAAAAAATCATGTGAATATATTTTGTGTTTCAGAGGGCTAGAACAAAGCCAAATGTAATTAACCGAGTGAAACCTAGTGTACTTGATAAAGACAGGGAGAAGAGGCTTAGTAAGATTGCAACCAAGTAAGTGAGTATAAATAAGTAAATCATTTGTTAGTGTGAGTAAAGAGCCAGGGCCCAGTTCAGGGGCAGTCCACAATGTGTTCGCTGTAGCACTCAATAAATCATTTCAAATAAAATATTAGTAGATTTAGTACTAAGAATATGGCAGTATTACTTTTATATTTGTTTCAAGTCTTTCAGATCTTATACATTGTCTTGTGAAACACATTCATGAATAGCACCCTCACTTGTTTCTAGGGGAGTTGTGCAACTATTCAATGCCGTGCGTCAGCAACAGAAAAGTCTAGAAGTGAAACTGAAGGAAGCTGGAGGTTCGGAAAGGAAGAGAGAACAAGTGATGAAGTCTTTGGATAAAAGGAGCTTCTTGGATGTGCTCATGGGAAAAGCCACAAGTGAACCTGTTGATAATCCTGTCAAAACAGAGCCACAGCTAAAGGTAAATATTTTGTAATATAATTTTGAGTCGAACTAATACTCAGTGCTCCACTTATTGCTAGTATTTACCTAGAACGCGTTTCATTAGGATCTTCCTAACATCATCAGCTGTTGTCGACTAATGGATGTTGGTTTGGTGAACTCATTGGAGACGACAGGTGCGTCTCTGTCGGTATCTTGATGAACTTGAAGTTTGGGTGTTCATCAAAGGTAGTGTCGAAATTAAACAATTTTCTTTTATATTTCTTTATGAAGATTTTTCCCACATTGTTAAAGTAGCTGGACCTTGGACACTTTTTAATAAGTGGATTTCTCGTTCTATATCATGATTCCCTTCCAAAAATGGTACGCTACTGCCTATTTATCTGGGTGTACCGGATAAACTGCAAAGGCTGTGACAACTTTTACACTGGAAAAACTAAAAGGACTTTAACATTAGGCTTAAAGAGCATTTTAGGAACATCAGGAACAAAGAAATAGATAAATTGGCAGTAGCGTACCATTTTTGGAAGTAGAATCATGATATAGAACGAGAAATCCACTTATTAAAAAGTGTCCAAGGTCCAGCTGCATTGACCATGTGGGAAAAAATCTTCATAAAGAAATATAAAAGAAAATTGTTTAATTTCGACACTACCTTTGATGAAAACCCAAACTTCAAGTTCATCAAGATACCGACAGAGACGCACCTGTCACCTCCAAGGAGTTCACCAAACCAATGTCCCATAGTCGACAACAGCTGATGATGTTAGGAAGATCATAACGAAACGCGTTCTAGGTAAATACTAGCATTGAGTAAGTGGAGCATTGAGTATTAGTACAAAAGTGAATCGAGAAGATATTGACACATTGCTTCACTCACACTGAAGCAATGTGTCAATATCTTCTCGATTCACTTTTGTACTAATTTGTGCTTCACAGTCCCTACGCTTCTTCCAAGTTTATACTTTTTCATTGAGTATTAGTTTGACTCAAAATTATATTAATTTTGTGCTTCATTGTATCATAGTCCTTACAAATTGTAAACTTATTAACCATGGTAGAGAACATGTAATTTATGATAATCATATTTGTTACACCGCAGACTTGTGTACAGGGAAACTTAGCAAATATTGAACATTGTGTGAATAATAAGTACTTTATAAAGAAGCATATGAATGAAGCAGAAGTTCATACAGATATGACAGAACACTAGGGGAGTCTGAAGCAACATTTTCTAAAGGACCAGAACAGTTTTAGCCATGGAAGATGATGTGTAGCAGATCAAAATGAAGTACAATCACAGAAATTAGCAATTAGCAATGGTGTTAACTCATAGATGTTGGGTTGCTGGCACTTTGGATTTTTTATCATTAGATCATGCAAACATTCTCATTCATACTTCCAGACTCTGGGGAAGATGGGGAATCATCTTGGTCAGAGAAAAATCCCCAGCCCTACTGCAGAGAATCGAACCCAGAACCCCTCGAATGGCAGGCAGATGCTCAACCGACTGAGCTACAGTGCCAGCCAAGGGCTAATTTGAGAATCATTTCATTCATCGTCCAATATGACTTAACATTGGAAGATGTAATAAAAAAACAAACATACTCATGCATAACACACACTATACACTCTCAGAAAACTCTGATAATTCACATTGCACTAATGAATGTAATCACTTGGTGTAAAACACAGCAATTCAACATCTTCCCTGTTTTCTCTTTTATTCAAAATGTAAATGTCAAGTGTTTGCAGACAAGTATAATGAACATGCAACACTTCACGGAGAAAACATGAGATGCTCCCTGTTTTTGTTTTACTGAAATCCTTTATCTGATGACTGACACACTGCATGTTAACCATTAAAGTACTAAAATAACAACTTCCATAACCAGATTATGTGATTTTTATAGGAAGAAAAGAAAGAGGAAGAAGATGAGACACAGCCAGAATGGGAAGTACTGAGAGATGATTTCATGATGGGCACTCCAAGACTTAAAGACTGGGATAAGCAAGACATCATTAAGTTTGAGGATGATCAAGAAAGTGTCAAAGAGATAAACACTTGATACTAATAAATAGATCATATTTAGATTCTTCAATGAAAGTGAGAAAAAGTGCACATGTTCAATTGTAAATATATAAATATATTAATATGTATTAACTTTGTTTTTTAAATTAAATAAAAACATTATTTGAATCTGTAATTGTTTAGCTGTAATTGAGCTGTGAAGTTGTTGAATATCTCCTTTTCATTTTCAACTAGGATGAGTCTTTTTGTTTTCGGCTCTGTTAATCTTGTTCATCAGCATGTTGAGTAATCTTGCATAAGACTCCTCATAACTGTTTTCAGCTGAGCAGGATCCAAATGGCAGCAAACATACTTTGCTTTAAGAATAAACAAATCACCTGATTTAAAGTCAGCACAGTAATTAAATTTAGTGCACATCACTGTCACAAGTCCAGCAATTTAAATACATTTGTAAATTTAAAGTTTTCTTGGTGTTCATCATTTCAAAGAATATCATAAATATATGTGAAAATTTGTCCCTACTTATTATTTAAGATGAGATATCCTCTCCAATTTTAATTTAGAATTTTTTTAGTAAAGCCTCGTTCAAAGTAAACAAGAATGGAAACCAGAACAATGAGGACCAAGTTAAAATACAGTGAACATTCACAATTAACAATATTCTTTCCTGTGATTCAGGAATGGGAAAGAACATTTCATCAAATTTTAACTCTTCCATTCTCGAAAATAGTATATTAATCTGCAAGACCTGTTTCTAGTCATAAGCAGAGAAAATTAAACATGTTTTGAGGTTCCAATGTGATTATTCTGTCAAATTAAAACTTAACTGTATCAGAGTGAAATTCCTTATCCAGCACTTAAAAAAGTACATGGACCTCTTGAACCAAGTGAAGATTTTATAAGAGACATTCAATTTACTACATAGAATTTAAATTATGAAAATAAAATCATAACACTTGTCGTACTTGAAGTACGCCATCCCGAACATCTGAGCCCCTCACGAATGGGAGCTGTTCAGATTGGGTTGGTCTCGACAGGGTAATGGTTGCTGCCAATCCCAGGTATTGGATGCATGCAGCTGGCATGGCCACCCAGATGAGATTGAGGGATGCCTAAAAGAACCCAGATACTACTCTGCATAGCTAGTAGCACCAGCAGTCCCACTGAGGTTTTCAGTAGTCTTCCCAGAGGGGTTGATGTACATAAGTGGTGTATCCTTTTCCACCTGAAAGGGGAGCTTCTTAGATATAAGGTCTTGCCCAAGAAAAACCCATGGAGATTGCTTTGGTATTCCCTGGTAAATGGAGGAGACCTTGTGTCAACTTCACTCAATAAAGTGCACACAAGAGTTTGTGGATGTCCTCAACAGTTTATCTGCAGTGATAGCATGATGCTTATAATGTACATCATTTACAGATGCACAGCTACACAGTGTAGCTATGTTGGAGGTAACAAAATTTTCTTGCACACTGGAAAATCAATGTATACCTAAAGTTCTGTATTTCTGCCATTGTTGTTGGCTGAGAAAAACAATAAATGCATTATATCGAGATTTAACTGTATTGGAACACCACAGTGAAGCGAAATAATTATTAATTTTTCGATGAGTCGTATTTATTACACATCTGCTTCACTTTCGTACCTATTTTGAGGACATGTTTCACAAATCATCGTTTGCATCTTCGGCTCTTATGCGACTAAAGCTTGATCCAGCGGTGTGGGTAATTCTGGGGTTGTATGTTTTTCTATGTATATTCTCTCCCTTATGACATAAAAACTAACTAATGAACTTTGAAATCCCGCCAGAAGAGAACCCCACATTTAAGTTCATCACTAAATCAACAGATGGCAGCAGCAACCCCAGTATTACCCACACCACTGGATCAAGCTTTATTCGCATAAGAGCCGAAGATGCAAACGATGATTTGCGAAACATGTCCTCAAAATAGGTATGAAAGTGAGACAGATGTGTAATAAATATGACTCATCTAAAAATTAATAATAAATGCATTATTTTCTGGATGACCCTCATATAAGAAAATAGCTTAATATAATAGGAATGGAACCAAGCTACAAGAATTTTGGAATTAATAGAAAGCCAGCCTAATATAAAATTACATTAAAAGTAATAGCTATAACCCAGTTTCACACAGACTTAGTATATCCTTGGATATCAAAATGAATTCAATATACAATAAATAACGATAATCCACATAGCAGAAGAAATTAGATGAAACAAAGCAAGTTTGCCAATGGCTAAATTGTAGAAGAAGTGAGTTCCAGCCTCTTCCCATTTAAGACATTTAAAATGTCTTTTTATTGCTTAAACATTCATTCAATATGGTTATGAATATTTCTCATTCTTCTGCACCAACTCATAGAGTGTAAACAATACATTTATTTTCTGTAAGCGTCTGTTAGAATAGCAGCCATCTAGCAGCAGAACTAATGAAACTCTTCAGTCTACACTTTCTTCTATTCATTATGCTCAGTAAGGAAATACTAAACTATCTCCATCATTTCCTTTCTTGGAAGTGTTGAAAACAGTATTGTTATGATAAATTAACTTTAAAGAGAGTCGATTAAAGACACTAGACAACACTTACTTTTAAATTTTTCCGGAACATGTTTCTGAGGCTTTGCCTCTATCATCGGCCGGCTCTCGACTGGTTCTCGTTGGTGTAGCTGACAATATTTTGTCACAGGTCTCCTCTGGTGGCGGTTCAAGGAACTTGCTGAACAAATCTTTCTGGGGGATGTCGAAATTGAATACTTTGTTCCTATTTTTTGAAATGAAGATTTGTTCCCATGTGGATAGTTCTTGTTTTCCTGATGTATGTTTTAGTAGTTTTGGTTCCGGATTTATGTTGTGGTTTTTTTCCCAAAAATGTGTGGCAACTGCTGATTTTTCTAATTGTTTATATTTTATGTTTCTAAAGTGTTCCTTTGCTCTTGTTTCTAAATTTCTTTTTGTTTTTCCAATATAAATTTGACTACAGTCATTGCATTCAATTTGATATATACCAGATTTTTTGTTAGATGGAATGGCATCTTTGATGTTTGAGCAAATTAGGTTTTTTAAGGAGAAATGGTTGACTGGTGCTAGTTGTCTTTAATCGACTCTCTTTAAAGTTAATTTATGTCCATCACGCCCACCATGTACCATTCCACTTGATATTTGTCTTATTACCTTTCCTCTTTCCTTCACTCCTTGCCTGAAACTAGACTAATGGGTTAATGTTTGAGTGCTAGATAGTGGCAAAGTGTGCAATAAAGTGCTGGAAGTGCTGCTTCCTCTAGAATTTCGAGAGAAAAAGAAGAAAAGTCATGCCAAATATTTAATTTGCACTGGATACATTTTCAAATTTATTCAGAACATCCACGGTGCTGTGGACAATTTGACAGCTCATGAGTAGTTCCACGAGCTCATTCAGTACTGTATTTATGCATTTGTAACATTGAGTACCATGCTTCGTAGGTTTCTGCAAGCAATCATAACTCTTCAAGAGTTAGGAAGCATTGACAGATTTTATCATGTGAAGTCTCTGTGGCATGTGAAGAAAAGCTTATTTTTATGTTTTATGTGGCACTTTTAAAGCATTTAGTGGTGATGAATAGGAAATTCTTGTGAAGTTTTAAGTTATTAGCAAAAGTGTGTGAATTGCATACCTTTCCCATTTTAGACTAACACAGTGTGAGCCAGCTGTAGGGAAAAATTAGAATGTCTTAGTGGAGAGGGGAAGCTTGTAGTGCGAGCATTCTTGCAATACAAGAAGGGCCTATGTGTGACTGTACAATAGAAAGAGTACTGAAGAGTAGCCTTAGTTTTTGAGTCATTATTCTCTCTTATTTTAATGAAAAGTATTATTTGGAGCTTCCCTCGCTTTGAAAGTCACAGCTCGCTACTGGACCTACGTGTGACTGTACAATAGAAAGAGTACTGAAAAGTAGTCTTAGTTCTTTGAGTCATTATTCTCTCTTATTTTAATGAAAAGTATTATTTGGAGCTTCCCTCACTTTGAAAGTCACGCCTCGCTACTGGACCTACGTGTGACTGTACAATAGAAAGAGTACTAAAGAGCAGTCTTAGTTCTTTGAGTCATTATTCTCTCTTATTTTAATGAAAATTATTACTTGGAGCTTCCCTCGCTTTAAAAGTCACACCTTGCCACTGGTGGTAGATTTATGACATCACGTTGATAAGGAAGGAACTCATCTAGGGACTATTTATAGGCTAATATATTGTCACCCGAGCGTCGGAACACCCTATAGACTGGGCGAGCAGCAGACGGATCGGTGTTCGCCCCGCCCCCTCGTTTGTCTTATAGCGTTAAGAAGGGATGGCTGGGACAAAAAACATCACGGCGCCGTCTGTTTCTGTTCCACCTGTGTTCTCGAAATTACGGGATATTTCCTCTAATCTGGAACCTTCCGATCGACCCGCTGGCCCTATATAAGCAGCACGTCGAGTTGATGAGTCAGTCAGTTCTTGGTGTAAGAATGCAGTGCTAGTGTACAACGAGAAGACTTGTACGTGCATCGGAGTATTATCCGTAATTACTAGTGCAAGTGAAATTGTAACGGACGAACTGGTGAATCGTAATTGTGTGTAATTGGCAAGTGTCAAACTGTAAGTCGGTGGAAATAAAGAACATTGTTGAGTTTGTGTAATTGGACTTTTCATTTCACGAACCCACAAAGTCACAATATGATTAATTTAAACCTGTAAGAGATTCCCTCATTTAGGGAACACAGATACAGATATTCTGGAAACTTTTAGTAAAAAAAGAAAAAAAAAACACTATCAGCAGATTTCTCTACACTCAACTGTACTTAAATTTGAGTTTTTGTGACAAGCTTTTGTAAACGTGCTATAAGGTTTCAGATGACAAGTGAATTTTCTGGAGTAAGGTGCTGAACAACTGACTCAAATTATTAGGTACATTTCTGTACTATATTTTTTATATTTGAGGAAGGGGAGTTTATTAAATGAATTAACCAACATTGAGGACAAAAACATATTTATTTGCGAGCATAAAAATATGAGTTTGTTGGGACTTATGTTATTCTTCAAAGAAAACACAGGAATTTATAATCACAAATAGAGTATTAGAACATTTTTAGTTGCAAAATATAAGGCAGCAATGTGTTTAGAAGAAAACTCTGCTATAGCAGCTAACATTTGTTGTTTATAAAGTTCGTTTTTTAGTGAATCATTGCTTACAAATATTGAATGCATATTAAATTTACACACAACATAATGCAGCTTTCACACTTATGAAATTGCAATATAAAAATCACAGTACAAAGTTAAAACTACTTCGCTACTTAACAATGATAGCCACAATGGAGAAGTGAAAAAACACTACATATAGTTTACACACAATAAAACTAAGTCTCTAAAAGGCAAGATGAAAAACACTATATTCGTAATTACGCATTTAAATCTTTTAGCATTAGCAAATTACTATGCAAAAATCAGGTACAAACTGTTGATAATGCCAAGTGTTCAGCCAGCGGTACACAGTGTGGCTGAGCACTTAGTCCAACAGTACAATTTTAACACTTTATCTTGGTGTTAAACAACACTAATTGTTGTGGTAAACAATCCTGGAAAACTAATTCCTCCAAACTTTTGTAGCATAGCTGCGGTTCTTGAGTTGGTAGGACTTATTGCTTTCTTACATTGATATAATTGTAATTATAAATTCAACTTATACTAATAAAGTATTAATCTTAACAGCAATTGATATTCCCAATATTCCATTAACCCTTTAGTCCCTGGTGTCGCATGCTTCACACGAAGGTGTTTCATTTAACAATTAAATATCTTGTTTCTCTTTTAATTTCATATTATGCTAAATGACAGAAATAAAACACTAGTACTCATAGCTGTTTTATATTTTAAAAATATTAAACTTTTTTAATAAAAGCCTACAACTTGCTTAATCGAATATAATCCTGTCCATATCCAAGGTCCTGTATTTTACTTGGAGCCTCCCTTTGTTTTACAAAGCATCCTTGATTGCAGACACTGATTTGAGTTTGAATAGATGGCCAGTCCATTTTGTCTTGCTTTATCAGTAGTAGCTATTGGAACCACTTCAGTTGTGGTGAGTGGCATGTGTTTGACATTCTGTTTGAAACACCTGCAACATTGCATCATACTACACTGCTATTACTATTACTTATAAAGAAAATGTAAAATGACTCAAACTTTCTTTCCTGACCTCTAAGAGGTAGTAACTGGATTACGTACAGAGAGCTAATAGGCAAGAAATATCTTAATATAATTTTGAGTCGAACTAATACTCAATGCTCCACTTATTGCTAGTATTTACTTAGAACGCGTTTCATTAGGATCTTCCTAACATCATCAGCTATTGTCGACTAATGGACGTTGGTTTAGTGAACTCATTGGAGGTGATAGGTGCCTCTCTGTTGGTACCTTGATGAACTTGAAATTTGGGTTTTTATCAAAGGTAGTGTCGAAATTAAACAATTTTCTTTCATATTTCTTTATGAAAATTTTTTCCCACTTGCTTAATGCAGCTGGAGCTTGGACACTTTTTAATAAGTGGATTTCTCGTTCTATATCATGATTCTCCTTCCAAAAATGGTATGCTAATTTATTTATTTCTTTGTTCCTGATGTTCCTAAAATGCTCTTTAAGCCTAATGTTCAAGTTCCTTTTTGTTTTTCCAATGTAAAGTTGTCACAGCCTTTGGAGTTTACCCAGTACACAGCTGACACCAGCTGCATTAACCTCGTGGGAATAAATCTTCATAAAGAAATATGAAAGAAATTTGTTCAATTTTGACACTACCTTTGAAGAAAACGTAAATTTCCAGTTCATGAAGATATGACAGAGACGAACCTATCACCTCCAATGAGTTCACCAAACCAACATCCATTAGTCGACAACAGCTGATGATGAGAGAACGTAAGCTTTCACGGCCGGAGTCCATAATACAATTGGTTGTTTCCGGGCTGTTTTGCCGTGGTCTGTTGGAGGAAGAACCAAACGTTTCGTCCACAACTACGGTAGACATCAGTGGTACGGTCGAAGCTTTCTTGCAGAGAGTTTGGCTGCGTCTGAAGCGTTCAGTGCCTGAGTCGCGCTATTTGTACTGGTACAATACCAGTACTCTCTGCAAGAAAGCTTCGACCGTACCACTGATGTCTACCGTAGTTGTGGACGAAACGTTTGGTTCTTCCTCCAACAGACCACGGCAAAACAGCCCGGAAACAACCAATTGTATTAACAGCTGATGATGTTTGGAAGATCCTAATGAAACGCGTTCAAGGTAAATACTAGCAATAAGTGGAGCATTGAGTATTAGTTCAACTCAAAATTATATTAATTTTGTGCTTCATTGTATCATAGTCCTTACACATTGGAAGAAATATCTTGCTTTCACAAAATGAGATTATATTGTTGGTGTATCTAAATATCGACCATCAGCAAACACTCCATGCCATCTATTGGGACTCTAGAAAACATCTTGCAGAAGTGGAAGCAATTAGTGTGGCTGTTTGATAACTGTATCATTCAATATTTTAATGAAAATATAGAAATTAATACTAAAATTAGGCAAGTGAGTCAACCTTGTATATACTTTTCTCCACTTACAAGTTTTTTATGAAGACTAGTTTCTGGTTTCTAGAAGACTAACCGAGGATGCTATAAAGTTGCTAAACCTACAAGAAAAATCCATAGTTTTCACCATTGAAGTAGAGCAGGATGAATGGCTACCTTTTCTAGATTTGAAAATCATTAGAACACCAACAGGATTACAATTTGGAATATACCGAAAAGCAACACATGTTGACAATTACATTAAATGCAACCCATTCAACCCAGTACAACATCAATATGCAGTATTCCATAGTTTAGTTCACAGATTAATCAACATTCCGCTAACAAAAACAGAATATGAACAGGAGTACGCTCACATACACCAGGTTGCCGAACTGAACAACTATAACACAAATTTCATCAAAAAACTGATCTATAGACACAAAAGAAACAAATACTTAAAGGACATTACTACGTTAAAAAAACTAGAAAACCCAAACACCAGATATGGAAAATTTACATTTCATCCAAAATACTTCAAAAAATTTGAAAAGATATTTAAGAGCTTCAACATAAAATTAGCCCCTCAAAACAAACACAACATCCGCAACTTACTAAACCACCCTCTAAAAAATAGCACACCGAAAACTCAATTATCAGGCATTTACCAAATGAGTTGCCAGGTATGTGACAAGATATACATTGGTAAGACCAAAAGGAATCTAGGAACAAGAATGAAAGAACACTTCAGAAATATTAAATTCAAACAAATGGACAAGTCGACCGTATCACATCACTTTTGGTCTGAGAATCACAACATAAAGCAAGAAATAGAACTGATCAAACAGGCAAAGAAACCTCTGGAACTACAGATTTGGGAAAACATATTTATTACGAAAAAACAGGACCTCTTGATGAATTTTGAAATTCCCGCGGTAGATGACGTCATCAAACTTACCAGGACATTAGATGGCAGCACAACACCAAGCCAGATGCAGACACCGGATGCATCATCAGTCTACCACAGAGCTGACGATAGGGGAGAAGTCCCCAGAAACTAGTCTTCATAAAAAACTTGTAAGTGGAGAAAAGTATATACAAGGTTGACTCACTTGCCTAATTTTAGTAACAATGGCACTCCACTTTCAGAAATACTTCTTTTTATTCTATATAGAAATTAATGTATTATTAACGTTTTCTTCTGTGGAATACATAGCAAAATATTTCTGGTATTAAGGGGTTAATTTCCAGAATCAACAAATACTTCTAGGTGGCTGATATCAGTCAGAATAATTCTAATATTAAACCACTGATAAAAAATGTTATTTTCTTATCCTAAAAGAATTTGTAATGCTCTCTGCTGTAAGAAAGTTAAGACATTTATGGTGAGTTAAAGCATTGAAGTTAGACAGCTTCTAAGGGACTTAGTTGAAGGCATTTATTAATGCTAAGGATAAAGATTAATGAAAGCATTTATATAAAACAGTGATAACCACAATTGGTTAGTTAAGGTATATAAACAACACATAATGCAGACCATTGTGTATAGTGTTGCCCTTCGAAAATAATTCTCAATACTCTCTCTTAAAATTATCAACTTTTTTGGCTCAGTATGAATTTTTTATCTCTTTGGTAAACTATAAATTCAAAGTAAAATATATATGAATAACCATAATAAACATTTAATGCATCAAAAGTTTGTGGTAGTATTTCCTGGAACTGACATTTCTATTCTCCGATCTATCTCTGTTCATAAAGATGGTATTTGCTGCTAACTCTAATATTACTATTATACCTTAGCTGCTAGTAAGGTTCCTCTTTTAAATCTCCTTTTTAACTCGCTGTATAACATTATATTTTACCAACAAAAACTGTTCCATTTCAATAATTAGTTGTTTTACAATAGCTTCAGTTCATGAAAAGGTTTGAAATTATCTATAAGTGGAAAACAACAGATGCCAGTTGGAAAGAGATTGAAAACGGAGATGATTGCCTTTGAAACTAGTCTCTCATTAATATAAAAAAGTAAGTGATGAGTATCAATAAACCAACTACAAATAATTTTTGCATTTAAATTATCTGTTAACTTGTTTCATAATATTACTAAGGAACGTCCATTGTGATATGTCTAAATGCTTCTAGCATTTCTATGTATATGCACAAGGCGTTAAGAATAGATTTTATAGCTAATCTTGAAACTCGTGACTTCAAGCAAAATTTTAAGCAGTTGAAGGCAAACCTTTTGGTGCAGTTCTGGAAAAAAGATTCAGTTTTGAACACAATGAATTATTTTGTTTGCAACAGCATTTCTGCAAGCAACAGTTCAGTACAAATTATTGTTGAAAGAGCTGGACATTCATCCACTGGCATGTGAGCTCTATGGCATTTACTCGTAATTGTTTTCCCCATCTAGAGCAACTAAATGTGTATCATTTTGATGCTAATATGATACTTTTTTAAATGCTTTTGTTTGTGGAATTGGCAGTATGTCAGAGATTTGTCCTGCAGGAGTTATGACAGTAAATCTATTAAATGAAGCTCTTGCTTTTAAGCACATTTAAGAACCATTGGTCTAGGTCCCACAATCTTGGGATCAGTAGGCAAGCCCCTATACAACAGAGCCATCCATACCAATTGGATTATTATGGAGGGGTCTCGACTTCGACTTCTGTCTTGCTCTATTGTACTTATGTCCCAAGTGGGCCATAACTATGAGGAAGGTTGAGGCAAGAGGAGACGGAGGGCGGCTGACCAAGGAACAAGGAACTGTGCACTGTTGTGACTCCTGGGATCGGTTGCCCTCTCTCCTCTTGCCTCAACCTTCCTCCCGGAGATGCCCCACTTGGGACATAAGTATGATAGATCAAGACTGGTCGCAGTGCCAAATCAGCTCCATAAGAATACATCCTATCCTAACATGAAATTGTAGTGATAGTTGAAGATTTCAAGAGAAGGTTTGTGTGTTGGTTCGTGACCCATATGAATTTTGACCTATACATTGTACTAGTTTTGGGAAGCATTAAAGCTCCTTTAAAATGTGCAAAAATTATGCTACCAATCCTATTGGGAGGTTTTATGTAGTTTGGAGAATTTAATTGCTCTAGATTTTATATTACTACATAAATGTAATGTTTAATAGCACTTCATTACGAATAAATATGCATGGTCAAAACTTAGGATACTCCCATGCTCTCATTGGAACTATCAACTATGTGCATGACCACATTCTTATGGATGAATGTCCACCTAAGATCTCCAGTTTAAATGAGACCAGCCAAGTGTCTGCCTTTCAGCCACTCTTACTTCTATGGCTATATTCCTACATTTTCACTTTCTATCAACTACAAACATGAATTTAATTATCCTAAGATCCTTCAACAACCTGATTATAAAATTTTCTTATTGTTTTTTCGTTATTTTGATTTACTTTTGTATGTACTATATTCAGATTATTTGTTTGTAACTTAGGCACATTCTGAAACAATCAACAATATTTCCTAGTGTTTGCGATATTTGCAAAAAGCAACAAAAGGTTCAACTAAACTGTAAGATATCAATATTATATTCTGGGGAACATGTATTTTCCTAAGATCTCATAGACCACTGTAGCAAAGCAAGTTTCGTCAGAGAAATTGGCAATGATTTGCTCTTCTACTTGGCTACTAATACTACCACTGAGGAAAAAATGACCACAGACCACAGAATTATAAGCACAAATTAGACATACAAATTATGGTAAAATTGATTTCATATCTCAATTATACACATTAAAATTAAACAAAAATATTACAAACAATGAGAAAAAAATGAACTCTGTATTTAGTGACATGCCTACATCTTTGTCAGCATTACACTGAAAAACAACCGAGTTTAATGTGTTGCTTTTATCACTACTCCAAAATTCTGTGATCTTTAATCATAACACAATTATATAAATATATGTAAAAACCATTTTAGGTTATGTTATCAATAGACCTTGTGAGGATAGAGCCAGACTGAAAAATTCAAGGCCATAGCCGGGATTTGAACCATGGATCTTCTGATCTCCGTCCAGCCGCTCTAAACCATTGAGCTACTATGGCCAACATGCCGTCATGCCATTAAATTCTCCATTTGACTCTTATATTTCGTATATGGCCGTGGCATTGAATTTTTCATGTTAACTATCTATCAAAACCCTTAGCCTATATACGGCTAGTGTGAAGAAATGATTAACTTCCATCAATTAACTAAAATGTACTCTGGCATTTAACCAACTTTTTATTTTAAGATGTGCTATTGACAAACATACAGATCTTTTTCTAAAGGTAAAGGTACTCCCCATGCTAGACCATACAGCCTCTATTGGGGTGACAGGTGGCTACAGCACTCATCTATATAGACCTCAGCATACAAGACCTGTGAGGTGGTCAACCCCACAAGACAGCCGCCATCACCCCCAGGAATGTCCTGGTACTCATTTCTGCTAGAGGCTGAGTGAACCCCAGGGCCATTGTGCAACCAGAAGGATTATACCAGAGAATAAATTCCAATGGTACCACTGGGAATCAAACCTGCGACCTCCTGGCTTGTAGTGTAGTGCCATAACCACTAGGCTACTTGCGCCCCATCACATATATTTTTCTAAGATGTTTATTTTATTCATGGAATCCTAATCCATTCATCTCTACTGAAATCTTTGTATGAAATACCGTACTTCACTTACTAAAGGTAAGCAATAGAAAAAGTAAAAATGAATCAACTGCCTGATAACATTCCAACAGATCAACAATTCAGAACCGTAACTCACACAGAAATTATTTAGGAGGGAAAACTTTTCAAAACACCTTCATATTTCATATTTGTGTTGCAGATCCATACAATTTGACAAGGTATCTCCACTTTTTATTTCAAAGTCTGGAATTTTTAATTGGTCTGCTGCATCTATTTCCAAAATGAGGGAGATTCTAGAAATAAACAAATCATGAACTAGCAGATGAATGTACTGCTGAGTAATGGTCTCAGCAAATTCAATAAGTAAATAAAAGTCACGATAAACTCTATTTTTGAATAAGTTTTGTTAAAAGCTTGTTTGCTACATTGGTCTGTATCCACTTTGTATTTACATTGTTTTTACAATATATTCTGTTTTCATCTAATCCATTCTTTGTATAAATTACTAAGCTTATGATAATAGTTATAACACAAATTCTTACAATTAAAGGTAAAAACAGGGACCACATTATCTCTCAATATACAAATTGTTTGGTTAAGCATATCACATTCACGACTATTTTTGTAAATATAGTAAAGTGGCACTGGTGAGAAGCCTGAGGAGAGAGTCTGAGGTAATTATACACATTTAGAAATGTTTCTCTTTATCCAGGAACTCACATAGATCTCTTAGGCAACAAAGAAAGCTTGTTCACTTTTTGTTGAACAAAATATCAGGTGGTGAGGATTACAATAATCAAAAAGAACTAACGATGTGCAAAAGTGATTGCAAATTCTTAAATGATAAGCAAACCAAAATATCTAGCAAATAAACACAGGTAAGTTAAAGCTCCATAGAACTCAGGCTAATTTGAACCTCATTTCAGACATTTAAATTATTCATCATTTGAATTGAGCTAACAGGTTAGTCATTAAACTTAAAAACTGAATGAAAAAAATTATTTCATTAGATGAACTTAAAACTACAAAAATACTGGCACACTGGCATTTGACCACATTAAGGAAAAGGCATGCCATTCAAATATGAAGTAATTACAAATATATATTAAAGAATAGACTTATGTAAGTAACAATTAGGTTAAATAAGCATTCACTTACATTTTATAATTTTCAGGGACTAGTTTTGGAAGCTATCGCCTCCATTATCAAACTCTTGTTGATAACCTTTAATGGAGGCGATGGCTTCCAAAACTAGTCCCTGAAAAATATGCAAGGATGAGTCAAATGAAAACCTTAAATTTGTAATAAATCGAAATTTTGAGCGGTTATCCTGTAAGTTGGTAAGCGTGCTACAGACAGCGTGCAGAATGGTCTGTAGATGGCAGCATAGTGCAGATGCACTATGTATAAAGATGGCTGCCCCACTTGTGACTTGCACCAGGGAGAACGGCGTTCTGTTATTCGGTTTTTGCATAGTGAAGGTGTGAAATCTATTGAAATTCATCAACAAATGAAGGTTCTGTATGGTGATGCATGTTTGTCACAGCAGCAAGTCTACAAATGGAGTAGGAAGTTCACAAATGGTGTGACTTCAGTGGAAGATGCTCCATGTCCAGGTCAGGTACAACGAGTTGTGACTCCACAGAACATTGCAGCAGTTGAAGCCACAGTGAAGGAAAACCGCCGAGTGACACTGAATGACATTGCAGCATGTTTACAGATTAGTCATGGGTCAGCAGACCACATTGTGCATGATGTGCTCCAATTTCACAAAGAGTCTGCAAGATGGGTGCCACGGCAGCTGACTCCTGAAATGAGAGAACGACGTGTTGATGCTTGTAAAGAACTTTGATGCTTTGAACAGGAAGGTGATGGCTTCCTTGCAAGAATCGTTACTGGGGACGAAACCTGGGTTCACTTCCACCAATCAGAAATGAAGAGAGCGAGCAAGGAATGGCGCCATCTTTCATCACCAAATCCAAAGAAGTTTCGAACAGAATCATCAGCAGGGAAGATTATACTGACTCTCTTTTGGGACGAAAAAGGTGTCGTTTTAGAACATTACATGTCTAGAGGGGCCACTGTCACCAGTGCAAAAGACACAGATCTCCTAAAAAATCATCTGCGGCCTACAATCAAATCAAAGCGACGTGGATTGCTGTCCTCAGGTGTCCTTTTGCAACATAACATTGCAAGGCCCCACACTGCCCGTACAACAGTTGCGACAATCACAGACCTGCATTTTGAGTGTCTTCCTCATCCACCATACTCACTAGACCTTGCCCCAAGTGATTTCCATATGTTTGGACCACTCAAAGACGCGATGGGAGGAAAGAAGTTCCATTTCGATGAAGAGGTACGCCACACGGTGCATGAGTGGTTGTGCAGACTACGAAAATAAATTTTTTCTAAAGGCATTTATGCACTTTGAAAGCGCTGGAGGACTTGCATTGAGCGTTTGGGAGATTATGTTGAAAAGTGATACAACTTTGTATCACTTCTGCACAATAAATAATATTTAAAAACATATTTAAGGTTTTCATTTTTCGAATGATCTTGAAAACGTTTCAATTATACAACAACAAGTAAGTGAAGTTTGAGTGTAAACATAGTGACTCATAAATCAAACTCAAATATCAGATAAGTAAATGAAATATGGTCCAAATAATAACTAAAAGTAAAAACCATCACATCAAAAATAAAATCAACACAGATTCAGTAGCAGTAACTTGGACATTTTATCAATAAATTTTGATGCAATTTCTTTCTCTTTCTTTCCTTTTCTTTCATTTTTCCCCTCAAAAATTTGTAGTATTTTCCTAATTGCACTTAATGCAATTTTTGAAACCTTTTTATAACATTCCGTTTTTTTTTTTTTTTTTTTTTTTTTTTAACAAAATATTATTTGAATAACAGTGGATTGAATAGTGAGTTTAAATACATAAACTTCATAAAAACTACACATTACCTTACTGAATATATTATGTATCATATTAAACACAATAAGTGGACAAATCTACTATAATAGCATGTTTTTTTGGAAACTATGGCCACATTTAAAGTAGTCAAAGCCATAAATCAAGTTCAATAATTAACTGTATATGATATTTTTCATCATGAGAAATAGCCACCAAGTAAAGAACTTTGAAGTACCTTAGAAGAAGGACTTAATCTTCTATCACCAGAGAGGAATTCGGACGATGAATGAAATGATGTTCTAGTGAGTTCAGAGTACATAGAGCTTAGAGTTACCATACATCAACTTCAGAAAAAACCTTATCTGGTTGACTCACTGACTGTGACTCGAACTTGGGACTTCTTGAATGTGAAGCAGACATGCTACCACATACGATACAAAGACATGCAAAAATGTTGGTAATTACTAGAGCCTGAAAGTTCAGAAGAAAAAAAAAAAACATTACAACAGGTTAGTAGTGACAGGGTTATACCCTATCTGCATCTCAAACATATGGGAGGGGGTTGAGTGCCATACAGTCGCACACATACTTATACAACCAAGGTCAATGGTAACCTATCAAATGTAGTCACACGACAGACACAGTCATAGAATATATTGTATATTTATTCATAAATATAAACAAAAGAATCATTAGTATTGTTGCACAGTAATTCATTGCAACAATACTACATTAATTCTGAGCATATGCGTCATGTACTCAGTGTACTCCTGTACTTGTGTACATGCGCTACTGTCGTTCCCATATAATCTGTCCTTTCATTTATCAAAACCCATATTCTCTGTCGGGCACAGAGTTTCTAATATCCTGAATTACAGGTTTAGGTATTCCTTGCATATTGTGGACTCTGATGGCAATATTTTGCCTGTATATTTTTCTAAAAGTTGCTTGAAATAGCTATTTTCTACTTTCCAAAAGGGGATGTTTGCTCCCACCATCATGTTGTGCAGATCATGACAAAAACTATTGCATCTGCATTAACGTTAGATACTGAAGGCACATTTTCTTCTCTCTTTCTTTTACCAACAACATGAGTTGATGACTCGGTCAACGATCTATACCTTGTGCATAACTAACATCACAAATTTTTGGCTAAACTTTAAGGCCCTAATTATAACATAAGGTAACATAGTTTTAGTAAAGTTTTTTATGAGGGCTGATCAAAGACAGACTGATTTTTTCCTGTAGCTTCCATGATAGTTTCATATCTGTAACATAAATATTTGAAAAGAGCGGGTTTTTATGTATAATGCTGGTAGGCGGCAGCACTCTCATATTGGTAGGTTGGTAGTAATGCTTTATTTTGTAGACCCTACGTGCATTTCGCATACCAGACAGTGGAGGTGACACAAAAGGAGCTGTACAGCGCAATCAAATTCTGTTTTCGTTTAAACTATACAGCCACCAAAACTTATGAAAAGCTGAAGTAAATGTACAGTGAAGATGCAGTACCTCATGCTACAGTGTTTAGGTGGTTCAAAGACTTCAAAGAAGAAAGACTTGTCAGTGTTAAACAAGGTAGGCCTGGTGTTTCGGCTTCTGCTGTGACTGAAGTCAACATCAACACAGCTGCTGTGATTCTCCGAAAGGATCGACATAACCTCAGTAAAGTGTTGAGAATTTCATATGGCAGTGTGTTTACAATTATGCATGACCATCTTCATATGACCCGAGTTTGTGCTTGTTGGTTGCCACATCTGTTGACTCCCGAACAAAAGGCTGTGCAAATGGAGACAAGCCATGAGGTGCCACGTCTCTTTGCTGATGGAGGGGATGCACTTTTTAAATTGATTATCACCGGTAATGAGTCATGGTTGCATCATTATGATCCTGAAGGAAAACAAGCCAACAAAGTGTAGAAATTGCCAGGTTCTCCAACACCAAAAAAGGCAACAGTTGTTCCATCTGCAGGGAAAGTGATGGTGATCACATTTTTTGACTGTAATGGAATGATTTACCAGCATGCAGTTCCTCCTCACACTACTGTTACAGCAGCATACTACACGTCAGTATTGGCTACACTGAGGAAGCATAGAGCTTTCTCGGACTGGGTGACGACTTCATCATGACAATGCACGGCCTCACGTTGCAAATCAAGTCATGAAGTTTCTGGCTCGATTCAACATTACCTGTGTACCACATCCACCTTATAGCCCCGATCTTGCACCCTGTGACTTTTTTTTATTCCCATCACTAAAGGCAAAGCTTAGGGGTATTTGATTTGAGAACTCTGAAGCAGTACTCAAGAAAAGTGAGGCAATTATCAAGGATCTGACAAAGAATGGTCTGCAGCACATGTTCAAGGACTGGCAGAGACGATATAAAAAGTACATTGAAGTAGGAGGGACTACTTTGAAAAAGATCATGTAAACATTGAATTGCAGTAATACACATCTGTGAAAAAAAAAAATTATTTAAACCCAACTCAGTGTAATCATATCACTTTATAAGTTTCCACACTGTTTGAATGTCTATTCACATTAGTGGACAGCTCTGACAGGAAATATGGGAAGAGGAAGGATATTTGTTAGATGTTAAATTTTGCCTTGAAATTTTTTGTCAATTTTCAATTATATCTTTTCCCAAAGTTATTTTCATCCCATTTTAAGCATTATCTAAAAAATAACATATGTAGAGGTGAAAGAAGTCCATGTTTATAATGAATGCTAGGTTACCCCTGCAAAGGTAAACAAACTTTCTTATAGTCACCTAAAGCTTTAGTTTCATTCTGACACATACATATTGATTTTATTCTTTATTTAAAATTGTTTATAAAGCTATTTTCAATAGCTAAGCATTACAACAGCAATGAAAACATTACATTCTTATTTTACACAGTGTAACAAAGCATTAACTACAGAGTATAAAAATTAGTGCAACACTCTACCAGTACATTATTTGGCCCACCATTTGCCATTCATTGTATTTAATTGCCTATTCACATAACTTTATCATACGTATTTTATTATAAATGTAAAGCATAGGCTTTTATTTGCTCAAACGACACAGATCCAGTTTCTTTGTGCACAAGTGTACATTTTGTTATGGTTTGTGCTCCTTAACATTACTTCAAGACGGAAGCAGTTTAGTTTAAATTTCTTTAGCTACTTATAAGCAATTGCTAAATGCTTCTCTCCAGAAGTAAGCATGTGTGCTGTTCTTGTTTCACATAAATCTTAACTGAGACAGTGTTCAAGTTGTTCATTAAATAGCAATTGTAAACAGAAATGCAATGAGAAGGTATTTCATGAAAGTATGAATGAACATCCTGAAGATGGATGTTGTATCATCCACTGAACTCTTTCATTCAAAATAAATGTAGATTTTAGATTACAATTATGTGCACTTAAATAATAAAATATTATATTACATTTATTCTGCTCGTTTCTGCAGGCATTAAATGGAAATTCCAAACTGTCAAAAGTTAATGATATTAGAAATAAATTAAAATTACATAGAAAATGAAGCTAGCCACAGTAAAGCAATGAACATTGTACAAATATAACAATTTGCAACAGAAACTTCACTTAACTTAAAAAAAATGACGTTAATTTTTCTTTCTAATTGAAATCTATTTCGCGAACTCTTGTCCGTATCTTCAGTCAAAGAAAACCACAGGAGAAAACAAATTCGTCGTTAAGGAAGTTACTATGTTATGTTTTTTCAGCAATTACTAGTCTCTGTAGCATATCTGCATCACGTTCAAGAGCATCCTAGTTTAAATCTTAGTCAGGGTCGAATAACTCTAAACTCTATGGACCCTGGACTCATTTGAACATCATTTCACCAATTTCATTTGTCATCCAATATGACTTAACAGAACATAATTTTGATTTTGATCTCACCGCTTGATCATGCTTATGCTTACTTTTGACATCAGCAGCGACTTGTATGAACAAGACCAACATGTCAGCACATTCTCAGCTTTTTCATAACAAAGACAAGTTCACATTTATGCATTTTGGCAATACGTTTCATTTATTTTCATATAGATTATTAGGTATTACTTTTATTTTAAGCACACTTCAGCTTCCGACAGTAAAATTACTGATACTTAATTTGGATTTCTACAATATTATCAAGAAATGTTTTCTTTTGCAGATAAAAAGCAAATGGGGAGAGTCTTGGGCACAAAAAGTAAGGGAACTGATGGAACAGATAGGTATGGGACATATTTGGAGAAACGAGGAGTATTATTATAGGGGCTTTTGGAAAGAGGTGGAATTAAGGCTGGAAGATTTAGATAGCCAAGTTATATTTACCAGTGTAAGGGAGAAAAGATCTTTGAGGACATATAGGGAAATAAAGACAGTGTGGGGGGCGGGAGAAGTACATAGATGTGTGTAATAAGTCAGGGTGAGAAGGATTTGCCTGGGCAAGGACAGGAGTTAGAAATTTGAAAGGTATTAGATATGATAAGGATACAGGGAAATGCCCAATGTGTGGAGAAGAGGATACAGATTGGAATAGTATACTTTATTGCAAACAAACAAAGATATGGAGAGAACAAATTTGGCAACAAAAATGGGACCGTTTTAGGGATGGGGGGGGGGGAGGTATTAATAATAAAGAAAATGTTATTGGTAAAAGGAGAAGAGAATGTAAGAAATATAGGTGAATATATGGGGAAAGTTAGATAGAAATGGTTTGGATTGATGAAGAATAAATAACAATAAAGGGCTGGAAAACCAGAATGAGGGATACAAGGGAGAGGAGGGTCATCAATACACGGAAAACCAGGGTTACGTGTATTGAGGCCGAGACTTGAGGCAAGCAGGTAGAAAGGGTATGTTAGATGTGAATCTATTTTGTTATTGTGTGAAAGAAATGTTATAAATGTCAATGTATCAATGAAATTGTATGTAGAAGAAAGATGAGAAATAAATACAAATAGTATCAGAAATAGTAATTTGGATTTCTAAAACCTCTAAGAGAAATTTAAGGAAACATTCATTTCAATTAATGCCTTCTCACATAGAACTGTTTGACAAATACAAAAATTTAAGGTATCTATAAAATTGGCATTAATGGATTAAAATCCTTTTGTTTTTTTCTTCCAATAATAAGTTATTATTTCCAATTAAATGGTTGTTCTGAAACATGAGAAATTTCTATGAACCTTTTATCTCTGCTTGTCATCTTTAAAATTTCACTACTCAGTAAGCAGTGAAAGCAACAGCCATAGTTCAACAATTTAAAACAAAATGGCACTGATTGTCTGATTCAACAATATTTCTGACAATTGTTCATTGTAACTGATTTTATAAATCAGAATTTTAGTTTTAAATTTATTACATACTTAAAACATATTGTAAGCAATTTTACATCATTTTGCAAAGCAAATGTGGGCAGAGTAGCTTTCTTTGCAAAATAAGATTTGTCCTCAACACATTTCATGTCTTAAACCAGTTATAATTATTCTTTTGTTCAAAGAAGCAAATAAGTTAAAGAGAATATACACTTATGTGCAAAAGAATCTGTTCAATTGTTATTGGAATATCGGGGAACTTCATGTTCCAATTTTCTTTCCTGATATTTGTTAACAACTTTCCTGAAATAGTCATTTGTTTACAGAACATAACATTGTTATGTTATTTATCCTAATGCTTTCTCTAGCTGAACAAATTTAAAATACTCAAAACAAAACTTATTCATAATTCAAAATCTATTCATAAATTCACACAAAATAAAAAATTTATGAAAAAGTTTCGCATATGTTGGCTAACATCTGTACAAGCTACCTGAATCCATAAAAAGTATTGAATCACAGTAAAAGTTTAAGAGAATGTTATTAAACTTTTTAAACAAACAGTTTCTATAGCGTAGATGAATTTTTAAATTTGTAAATATTGTACTAACTACCTCAAATTGTAAATATTATAAATATTTCTTGTTGACGTATCCCATAACATGTACAAGTTCTAATTGATGAAAATAAATGAATGAAAACTGTGCCTCTTATTTAAATAAAAAAGAGAAAATAGAAGTTTTACATAGAAAATGAAGCTAGTTATTACTAAGAAACAAACAAACAATTCTGTCAAACAGAATTTGATAATTCATACTACACAATGAACTTGTGTTTTTGTCTCAATTACTGAACCAAGTTTTAAGATAAACTTAACAGGAACAAATCATTCTATTCTTACAAGTCCTCTTCTTAATTTCAATCCTACATTTGTTTTCTCCCTTCCACTTGCATGATATTCAATCACATCTAGTATTGGTCTTACGATACCACTGCTGTGTATTACAAACATTGTCACATTCTTTTGCACATAAGGTATTATTTTGTTCCATATTAGTATTCAACAAATATTATCTGAAAATATTGCCTTCTAAAACAATTAAGATAAATTCTATCATTTACCTGAAAGAACGTTGAGTTAAGATAACCACTGTTGTATAGTTATAACATCTGCAATTAGAATGTTTCCAATGTGGAATCAAGCACAGTGAAACACTAAAACTTACATAATAAATAACAATTTTTATATCTTTCTGGGACATGCATTTGTCTGAATCATCTGCTAGTCAATGACTGTTGGAGACTTCCAGGGACAATATTCAGCTTACATGGAAGAGATTTCATAAAACATGGTTTGAGAGTTCTTAAATTAAAAATAAATCAGTGAAGCTATAATAGCTATGGCTAAAATTTGATAAGATTTTGTACTTTATACTTAAAAAATGTTTTTATCATTCAATACCATAGTCGTCACCTTTCATAAAAACGTTATTAAAATGAAACAAGAAATTAATATGAGCATATTTTTATATCTACAACTTTAAATAATTTCATTAATTAGAGACTTACATAAAGAAGTTCAATGTACTTTTTTCCTACACACAGTATTTGCTTTTCACATTCCAAAAATGTGTGTACTTTGAATTAACTAGTTTGACGTAATACAACAGGCATCAGTGGTTGGAGTTGCTGTTGAAGCTGAAATCTCCCAAGTAACATGTTCATGTTTCCTTATAACAGATACTTCCCTGAATACCAACTTTATTTCAGTTTCTGAACAACTTTCAGCCTTTATGTCATGGTTAGCATGTCTGCCTCACGTTCAATAGGTTCTGAGTTCGAATCTCGGTCAGGGTGAGTTATCTGGATAAGTTGCTCTGGGGTTTTCCCTTATCCCGAAAGACGAATGTTGGGTAACTAAGCTCCATGGATCCTGGGCTCATTTGAGCATCATTTCACTCATTTCATTCATTGTCCGATATGACAAAGTTGGAGGACGTAAATTACAAAAAAATCTACACATCAACAACTATGTAAGTACAGAGTTTTAACTAGGGTACACCAGGAAGTACATTCAGTACTTCCTATTGCTAAACAAAAAGTACAGCAAGAGGCAGTAGATAATACCTACATAAGTTAATAAATGAATGTACATACAGCAAAAAATAACTTGGTCCGAGACTGCCTCTGTAGCCAAGTGTTCAGTCTACTGACTTCTTGACGTAACATCCTGGGTTCAATTCTTGGCAGGGTATGGGGAGTTTTCTTTCATTAGAATCATTTCCTACACTCCACACAGTCTGCAAGTGTGAATGTGAGTGTGCTTTTTAATAAAAATAGAAGGAAACAACAAGAAAATTCCTACAGTCAACATGTTAATGGCTTCAGAAGTCAAAGGCCCTGAAGTGACCACAGAAGTTAAAGGAAGTTGTACAAATGTGGTAAACAAACAAAATCAAAAACACCTATGAACTTGTAGAACACATTAAGGATACTGAACTAAAAGAAGAGGACACACTAATCTCGTTTGAGTTAAATCACTGTTTCCCAGCATAACTCCCACTGTTGATAGAAAAATGGCTCAAATCACTTGGAATGTCATCATCTGAAATTTCAGATTACTCGAACTAACCAAATTATGCATAGAACAAAATTTCTTCCAGTTTCAAACAAAAAATTCCACCAAACTTCAGGGTTAGCAATGGGCAACCCCCTATCACCCTTCCTGGCTGATCTGTACATGAGTGCATTAGAAATAAGCATCACCAAAGGTTTCCCTTGGATGTTCAAACTCTGGCAACGATATGTAGATGACATCTTTGCAATAGTACCAAAAAAACACATCAGTGATGCACTAAAACTTTTAAATATCCAAGAAAAAAGCATCAAGTTAACTGTAGAAATAGAATAGAAATAGGATTCGTTACCCTGCTAATCTTAGCACTGTATTTGCGTTGTACTTGCTCTGGTGTCTTGTGTTAGCACGCGGCCAGTAGCTAAATAATAAAGTAAGCTGTGATTTACAAATTAATTCAACTGTCAACTTGCCACCAGGTCCACGCCTGGCTAAGAGCAGCTTAAATCAAACTATATAAATATTTATTATTCATAGTTACTCCTGTTATAAATTGTTGAATTTTAGTGCATGACTTCATTGTTTTAACAATTTTAACTGTTATATTTTAAGAATTGCTATTGTAGCATCATTCTTCATTTCTCATCTCACCATTGTTGACCATCTTTGTTCATCTTGTTAAATTAATTACCTTATTAATTTTAATATCATTATTTATTAGCAAGATGGCCGAATGCAATGATAATTTAGAATACATCAAACTAGGGTTTCCTTTCCAGGCTAACAAATGTAATATTTGCAATAAAATTTATGAAGTTTTAAGAGATTGTTTAGAGCATTTTAGTGTTGTCCATCCTTTCGTAGCGTTAGAGTATCAATGCAGACATTGCCTAAAAATCTTTGGCATGGTGCATGGTGCACAATGTCATGTACCCAAATGTTCTGGACCTGTTAAAAAGCTGACAATAATTATAATTGTAATATCTGCAATAAAGGATTCAGAACACAGAAGGGCCTCAGTACGCACGAAAGGCATGAACATCCTAATACTAGAAACCAAAAGAGAGCTGAGCAAAATACTGAGAAAGGAAACCCTTGGAAGGACGATGAAATTAACAAATTAATAGAATTATGTGTGGCATATAAGGAGGAAAAGCATATTAATCAAAAGATAATGGAACATTTTCCATCCAAATCTATAGACCAAATAAAACACAAAAGAAGAACCCTGAATGATAAAATACAAACTGCTATTAATAATTCCAACAATCCAGATACAGAAATTGTAAATTCTTTGCCAATACAATTCTTCAATAGTTCCTGTCCCTTCACTTCTATCAATATAGATATTTCTAATCATGTTCCAACAATGTTAAATGGTGACACAAATGAGTTGAATAATAACAATAACTTATTAAGTAAAGACGACTGGCATAATGAGGCAATTGCATATATCTCAAACCTCAGAATTAATACTATTGATGCCAGGGTTAAGGACATTGATGATCTTGTTAATGGGTTTGTCAATAATTCAAAGAAAGAATATACAATAGTAGAAATGGACAGAATCATTGACAGGCTCACAAATGTCCTTATCAATAATAATTCTGTAAAAGAAAAGAGATTTATTCGGCATCGCCATTCTAACAACTCAACCAGAAACTCTATCAAAAATTTAATTATGCCAAAACACAAGATTTGTATAAAAAAATGCCCCAAGAAATTATCAGATTGCATCATCAATAATTGCGATTTCATGGAAAGTAGTAGAGACGATCAGCCAATTGTGTAATTGTAACAAGTATATAGTAAATTATGGGCTGATAATAGCAATACTGACAGTTTCCGTGGTGATCCCATAGCGGCCAGATGTCGGCGGCAAGATGGTGGTTTAGGTTTTCCAAAACTGGCAACTTTAATACCTTTAGTGTACCTGAAAGCTTCTTTTAGGTTCTTATCTTCAATTGACAATTCTATAAAAGAACATTTGGTAATGGTAGCTTCGGTAAACATACAGCCAAAGTAGCTGCTGTTGATATCGGTCTGGAGTGGCCATGTACTCTTGCAGGCATTAACAAACAAAATAAATATAAAAGACCAAGAGTTTTATAATTGGTCTGCCTGCGATACCCAGGGGAAAGGCGCTGGTGCCTTTTACGTTAATCCCCTGGGTAATGCATGGCTGCTCCGGACCCATATCTTGACTCCATCACGTTTTATCGAAGCTATCAAATTAAGAACTAACAACCAAAACTGTAGAGTTGTCGAAGCTTGGTACAGGCCAGAAATCAATGTCATATGTAGAAACTGCCATCAAGCCCCGGAGACGGCCGGACACATTTTGGGGCTCTGCACTTCTACGAAACCTGCGCGGATCCATAGACATAACACAATAGTCGTCTTGATCTAAACATAATCAGAAATAAAAACAGACTAAACTTGGCATTTACAGAAAACCAACATAGACAGACAACTACATAAAAGCTAATGGCTACAACCCAAGATCCCACAAACAGGCAATCTTCAATAGTTTAGCACACAGACTGGTCAACATCCCCCTCACAGCAGAAGAATACAAAACAGAATACAACAAAATAATTGAAATAGCACAAAAAAATAACTTTCCCAAATCATTAGTAGACAAAAAAGTGAACTTAGCAAAAAAGAAGAAACTAATAAAGGAAACCTCTCAGCTACAGAAACTAATATGATTTTCAAAAAATTCACTTACCATCCATGGGCCTTTGATAAATTCAAAAAAGTCTTCAAAAAACAAAACATTCAACTAGCATCAGTCAACCATTTCTCCTTAAAAAACCTAATTTGCTCAAACATCAAAGATGCCATTCCATCTAACAAAAAATCTGGTATATATCAAATTGAATGTTGTGACTGTAGTCAAATTTATATTGGAAAAACCAAAAGAAATTTGGAAACAAGAGCAAAGAAACACTTTAGGAACATAAAATATAAACAGTTAGAAAAATCAGCAGTTGCCACGCATTTTTGGAAAAAAAAAAAAAACCCACAACATAAGTCCAGAACCAAAACTACTAAAACATACATCAGGAAAACAAGAACTATCCACATGGGAACAAATCTTCATTTCAAAAAAATAAGAACTAAGTATTCAATTTCGATATCCCTCAGAAAGATTTGTTCAGCAAGTTCCTTGAACCGCCACCAGAGTAGACCTATGACAAAATATTGCCAGCTACACCAATGAGAACCAGTTGATGGCCGGTTGATGATGGAAACATGTTCCGAGAAAATTTAAAAGTAATTGTTCATTTTCTGTGTAATCAGTAGTTAAAAGTAAGTGTTGTTTAGTGTCATTAATCGACTCCCTTTAAATTTAATTTAAACAAAGTGCTTCAAAAAACCAAAAAAGCATTTCAGAAAATTAACCTATCATTCAGAATTGGTCCATGAATTCATCACCCCTTTAAGTAGTCGTCAAACCATATCAGCAACAATCCTGGAAGTCCCCTACAGTCAACATGTAGCTAAAGTTGACAAACTCGTTTGAAACATGTCCCAGAAGAACTTACAAGTAAATTGAGGAAGAGTGTATAATCTGACTGTTGTGCAAGTCTTAGTGAAGTATTTAGATTAGTTCATTCTTATTGAAATTAAAAAAATATTGAATTTATCACAGGTTTTATAGCAACCCTTTACTTCTTAAAGCAACTAATAACTAAATTCTATTTGTGACAGCAGAAGAGAAGGAATGTGTTTGTGCATGTCAAGCAACTATTCTGTTCAGTATGCACTAAAAGAGGAAAAGGGAGTAACATTCTGACTATGCCCTTTTCTCACTTTAATCAAGCAGAAAATTATCACACATCTAATGAGCAACTCTTGTAATTAATTTAGAGGAAATATATTAATGGTTCTACGTGAACAAGTAAAGTGCTCTGCAGGCTTTTGTCACAGTACAATTTGTTCATCAAACTGTGAAGAACTCAGCGTATTCCACCGGAAGACACATTTAGAACAAATACTGACTTTCCTGTTGGCTTTTTTGCAAATTTCATATCATTATTGTCTGAAGATATTTACATCCCATTCTGATAATAATTATCATTGTTGCATCAACTTTTATTCAAGTCTCAGTCAAGATTTTCATTTGTTTCCCAAACAAGTCAACTTTCATTTAGTTTAGAATATATTAAATGTTCAACATTGAAATGATGGACGTAATCAGATGCCACATTAAGCGTTCACACTCGACTTTCACGTATCTCGCCTGGCTGATATTCCTCTTCAGGCTCCTCAATGTCCTCTGGCGCAGCTACTGGCGCAGCTGGTTCTGTTTGTTGACTAGCCTCAGCATACTGTGCATGTAGCTGTCGCAGAATTTCCTCATACGAGGGGGGCAGATCACCCAAACCCTGAGAACCAAACAGGGACTCGTAGGTAGGGGGCATCCCACTAAATGACACTGGTGAGAGACAGCCGTCTTTACTATTTGTCTCTGAATCTACTTCTAGAATACTTGGATTGCTGTCTGCAAGACTGTTGAGCGTTATGGTGGGGGTAGGTGTGGGGTGGTGAGGTCGCTGGGCACGCACCACATTCTCGCCCAACTCAATTAAGTCCAGTCCAGAGGTATCTGCCTGCAGTTGTGCAAACACAGACCCATCTACCACAAGCATGCGTCCGTAAGGTAGCAGGATGATGGTGGGAGTTGCAACCATCCCTTGATCGACGCTCAGACCAAGATCTGATGGTGATGAGTCTGCATCATTTCCTCCACTAGAGTGACAGCAGCAGCAGCGGCGACGACAGAAGGCTCTACAACATGGTGCACCCCAGCAGCAATACGCTACAATGAAACACAAAACTGCAAGCATGACTAGCAGGGCTGCTAACCCTTGACCCTGCTGCGTGTGTACCACATTGTTGCTTCCACTAGATGACGAACCCATCTTTCCTGTAACAGGTCAACAAAACACTCAGACTCTAGAAACAAAAACTGGCACTGAACAAAAAGAGTTCATTATTAAATTTTAGATGAGTCGCATTTTTTAACACATCTGCTTCATGGATAGAGTCAACATGAAAAATTCAATGCCATGGCCGGGATTTGAACCACGGATCTCCTGGTTTCCGTCCAGTCGCTCTTAACCTTTGAGCTACCATGGCCAACGTGCCTTCCTGACATTAAATTCTCCAGTTGACTCGTATATTCCCCCGGTAGACCACTACCAGGAGATCCGTGGTTCAAATCCCGGCCATGGCATTGAATTTTTCATGTTGACTCTATCCATCAAATATCTTAGCCTATAGGCGGCTAGTGTGGAGAAATAATTAATTTCCATCAATTAACTAAATTAATATGAGTTAAATGATGAAGCCTGGGACTTAAGTACTTACAATAGTAAGTCGCCACAAACGGTGTATCTCGGATGCGAGAACCCCTAGTGGTCTACCGGGGGAATATACGAGTCAACTGGAGAATTTAATGTCAGGAAGGCACGTTGGCCATGGTAGCTCAAAGGTTAAGAGCGACTGGACGGAAACCAGGAGATCCGTGGTTCAAATCCCGGCCATGGCATTGAATTTTTCATGTTGACTCTATCCATCAAATATCTTAGCCTATAGGCGGCTAGTGTGGAGAAATAATTAATTTCCATCAATTAACTACATCTGCTTCACTTTCGTACCTATTTTGAGGACATGTTTCGCAAATCTTCGCTTGCATCTACGGCTCTTGTGCGACTGACGCTAGAGCCGTAGATGCAAGCGAAGATTTGCGAAACATGTCCTCAAAATAGGTACGAAAGTGAAGCAGATGTGTTAAAAAATGCGACTCATCTAAAATTTAATAATTTTTCGCTTCACTGTGGTGTTCCAATACAGTTGAATCTCGATATAAAAAGAGTTCACTTAAAACTTAATTTTTGGAAAAAGTACACTAGGATACAGTGTGGGGTGACCAGACATCCTACATTTTAATGTTCTATTCCTCTGTTTTGGTGAAACTACAACATATTCTACACTGAATGGATTGGTTTGAAAATGCTACATTTTGTTTGCATGATACATGGTTCAATTAAACCTGGACTACCTAACTAACAGCAGTCCCCAATTACCTGACATTTGGGAGCCATAATTTAAGTGAAGAGAGTTGCACATAATATGAGTACTTCAATTGTTAATACCCAGAGTAGATCTATTAGTAATTTAATTAACAAACATTTAAGTCATGGATAACTTTTCATTGAATAGACACATAACCGAACATTCTATATACCATGCAAATTACATTGGACATTGAGTGTTCATTTCAGCTGGCAGCTGCTTGAAATCTGATTGGTGACTGTTAAGGTGTAATGAACAAGCTCATTCGTTCATTACTTAAAATAAGCCAATCTTTAGATTCAATGAATTTAAGTATTAAATGGAGTTAAAGGCGGGGTATAAATGGAACAAATTAAAAAACACTTGGGTCAAGATTGTAATGACACAAATAATCAAGCGTGTGTCTAGCTTTAGATATCTGGGATCAATAATATCAGTAATATAAGGCAGAAATGAAAAACTATTAAAGATAACCTACAACAAAGTCACTAAGACATTTCACTAGAAATATGACAACGGACCTTAAATAGATTTTATAGAATAATATCCAAATGCATAATAAAACATATATGAGACATAGATATTAAAAGACAAGCAAATATTGTAGGCTTTGAATAGTTATAAATAAAAGTGTTGTTGACAAAGAAGCTAATTTCATGTATAAAGACTAAAATTGAGTCATACCATTCAAAACTTGTAACTTCACTCACGTCCTTTTACAAAATCAGGAACGTTTTCAAAACTGTTGCTGTTTCATCCTCAGCTGATTAGCAACTCATCACAGTTGGTTGTCTGGATCTCTTGTAATTGGCTCCCTCTCTCGGAAGATTCTTTACATAAGTTCAGTAGATCACTCACTGATGGCATATCAAAATTTAGAATATCTGGAATGTTTGTAATAATACAAATTTTTTCCCATGTTGTAACTTCAAGTTGAAGTGAGTGGTCTATTGAACTTATATAAAGAATCTTCCAAGAGAGGGAGTCAATTACAAGAGATCCAGACAACAACCAACTGTGATGAGTCGCTAATCAGCTGAGGATGAGATTGCAACAGTTTCGAAAACGTTCCTGATTTTGTAAAAGGACGTGAGTGAAGTTACAAGTTTTAAAAGATATGACTCAATTTTAATCTTTATACACAAAATATTGCAGGCATTTCAAATGAAATTTTTTAAGTCTTTATTTTTTAGAAAAGAATGACTTTGGAATGCAAGCATAAGGGCAGAATTAGAGTAAGAAAACTTTTTGGAAGAAATTAAAAGGTATCAGTGCATTACTGCAGCAAGAAGGTTTTATAAATGTTTGGGATGAAGACCCTGATTGAAATACTCCAATTATATCTTCATCTTTCAAACTTGTGCTCCAGTTTTATTCATATATCCTAATTACTACAACTGTAACCTGACTAAATGGGTTTACATTTTTATTTTTTATTTTTTATTTCACATACAGTGTTATTTCTTATAATTACTTGTATAAAAACATTAATATTCATGCATTAGACATTATATTTAATATTTTGACTTAAAATTTAAAATTAATAATTCCTTACAATATAGTACAAATTTAATATTTCCTTTTGACTATATCCTTTTTTTTTAATTTATCTTCAGTGTCTAATGTCTTTTCCAAAAGAAGGGGACAGACTGACATGTGGATCCCTCCATGAAAGGTGTGGAGTTTTCTTACATCTAAATCTAGAACATTAGGTGCAAGTGTGCATGACATCACAACACCAAAAACACAAACATGCAACGTTTACATCACACCACATATGACTGACCATGTTGGTTGGTTTGTCGCAAAGTGTCCATGTTTGCTAACATCATTGCTGCTTTTCTTTTGACACCCTCTCCTGAAATATTACATTCAAATATTAAATAACACGAGGAAGTCTAGACAGCACAAACACATTAGAATCTACTTCTATGTTAAAACATTACAAGATACAGCATATATCACATAATATGTATACAAATACAGAGTGTCCCAAATTTATGTATACTCTCTTTCAACTGTTATTTCTCCACAACGAAATGAGACAGAAATACAATGTTTGATCTGTTTTATTTCTTAAGGCCGTACATGTTCAGAATGTCTGGAAAATCTTCCCTTTCATCACACTTCTTCAGGAACCACTCACAAAATTGCAGTCCCCTATCTGGATTGTCCTCATTTAGAGCGTGGAGAAATCTAAGAATATAAGGCTTCTATTTTTGGTCCTGCAAAATTCAATGAACACTGCTTTTCTTGATACCAACCTTACGAGAACATTGTCTCACTGACCTCTTTGGGGATCATGCAAGACTGCAACAGACTCTCGTTTCTTCTTTTCTTTTTTGATTCATTATTTGGCTGATCAGCAGTATTGCTACACAAGCCATTGATAAATTACATAAGTACTACATACAAATTAACAACTGAGGAATTACTGTCCTCTAACATATATAATAGGTGATCAATTTATAATATAAACAGAAACAATTAAGAACACATTTAAATGAAAGATAATAAAAGACAAAGTATATAACAGTATAACTAACACATACAATAACATTAAATAAGATGGATAACAATTGAAAAGAGAGGTTAGATATGCGAGGCTAGATTATGATCAGTGGTGTTATGAGAAACATATTGGATATACTTTGAATTAGTGAGAAAAGTCGCTATATTCTGTATCAGTGAGTAGGATGTCCTGAGGCAGTTTTCTTTTCAATCTGGTCCTTTCGCAGTGTCATAGGTTACAGCGCCTGGTACTTCGGATAATCTAACGAAGAATGTCTTTGATATCAATTTGAAGTATAGATGTATGGGAAGAATACCAAGTTCCAGAGGGAGTTGATCATTTCTAATGAAACATGGAGTCTTTGTAATACTGCGGAGAAATTTGTTTTGTATAACCTGAAGTCGATGAATGTCCACCCCATACAGGAGCAGCGTAAGAAATTATGAGGCATATAAGAGTCTTGTAGATCAATACTGAGCACTCCAGACCAAGCTGTATTCTTCTGTAGCAATGGATACAGCTTTTTAATTCTAGAAATGGTTAATGTGGAAATGTAAGATATATGAGAATTCCAGGTTAATTTAGTGTCAAGCATTATGCCTAAATATTTGACTGGTGTTTCTGGAGGCTTCCATATTAGTTGTTTTCCCTGCAAATCCAAATGGGGGTGGATTTTGATAAGATCTTAAGGAGAATATTTTCATTTCTGTTTTATTAGTATTTAATACTATTCGCCACAGTTTGAACCATTTAGATAACATATTTAATGTATTTGTAGCCTGTTGATTCCAGTACTTAAGTCTGGATGTGAATAGAAAATAACAAGTGTCATCGGCATACATAGCTGTGGATATGGGACTTGTATTTGGAAGGTCATTCATGAATACACTGAATAATAGTGGTACCAGAATTGATCCTTGTGGAACTCCTGCTGCTATTGGTCAAAGATCGGATTTGCAACTGTCTATTCGCACTAAAAATTGGCGCTGTGAGATACAACTTTCAATTATTCTGATCAGATAATCTGGGAATCCAATTCTATGTAGTTTTACCAGTAAACCAGTGTGCCATACATTATCAAAAGCTTGAGCTGTATCTAGAAAAATGGCAGCATTATACTGTTTCTTTTCAAATCCTTTTATGATGCTTTCAGAAACTCTTAGTAGTTGAGTTGTAGAATGCAGAGGACGAAAGCCAAATTTATACCATGGTATAATGTTTTTGTAGACAAATTCTAAGCATTTTTGGATTACTTTCTCCAAATGTTTGGATAAAGTTGGAAGCATACTGATTCGCCGATAACTTGATGGAAGATATTTCGGTTTTTAAGGTTTCTCATTTCTTCTGCACCAACCTTTCAACACATCTTCCACCATTCCATCATCTTCAAACTTGTCTTGAATATTTTCCACTTTCCAGTAACACTTCAGTATCCACTTACATTCCTTGAATGATAATCTCACCACCATTGCTGTTTATAAAGAAGTAAAGATCTATGAACGTGTTGCTATACTTTTCCAGTACCTTGTGGTTCATACTTAACTAAAATTGTATTTATGTCTCATATTGTTGAGGATAAATAACAGTTCAAAGAGTGCATACATCAATTTGGGACATACTGTATACCTGGTGAATAAAAAGAGTGGAGCAATACCTGTAACCCCACTGTTGCAGTTCTGTGAAGTGATATCAACATGCCTTTACATTACTAAGTTAGAAATAAAGGGTGTGAGCTCCCTCTCCCTCTCCCTGCCCCTCCCTCCCCCTCTCCCTCTCTCTCCTCTCTCTCTTTTGTTAAATGGTAACATTTTTTTTTCTGCACTCCTCCATTCCTCTAGTCTCAAAACGTACAAAAAATATCCTTTCAAACCGTAATTCAAATTTATTAGGACCTTACTGCATGTTTACTGAGTAAAGGAAAAGGCATCAAATTGATAGGTGCCCGCCTCGGTAGCGTGTCTGCCTCACGTTCAAGAGGTCCCGTGTTCGAATGTCGGTTAGGGTGAGTTACCTGGGTAAGGTATTTTCCGGGGTTTTTCCATATCCTTCAAGATGAATGTCAGGTAACTGTAAGCTCCATGGACCCTGGGCTCATTTGAGCATCATTTCACGCAATTTGTTCACCTTCGATATGACTTAACATTGGACATAAATTAAAAAAAAATTGATGTTTTCAATTAATACAGTAGGCTACTTCAGTATGTGGCTTTGGATTGAAGAAATACAGACAAAAGCTAAGCTAATAAGGACAACAATGCTTACTTCATTGCAAAATCTTCCTGAAAGTAATGGAACAACTTCTCTGGATTTGTTTATCCAAGGAGAGGCCGGGGTGACTGCTCATCATCTCTGGAGTTTGGGCTGTTGGTATTTTAAAAATCCGGTTAAAGGACACAGAGAGATGTTGAACAGGCTTCAGAAGACGTTGACTATCCTAGCAATTGGTTGCGACAATATGAAACCTATTTATAATTTTGACTCTGAATATAAAGTCAGTCCAAGACTTACCCTGTCCTTTTTGGAGGCCACGGGACTTGAATAAGTACTCCAGTAAGAGGGGCACAATGGGCCCAATATGCGGCCAATGTGCAAGGGACCAAAAAGGCTCAACCCATTTATTTTCAATCATTCAATGGTACAACTTACAGAAAGACAACAAATTGATCTCCTCACGTGAACCCCTAACACTTTTTCTTGTGAGGATATTTGAAGTGGAAAGTTTACAAGGACCAACCAAGAGATCTTGAAGAGTTAAAGCAAAGAATTGGGCGAATGGTGTTGCTGGAAACATAACTAATTTCAAAGACAGACTTTGGCATTGTTTGGTAGTAAATGGAGGATATTTTGAGCAACTTTTGAAGTGAATTCATCACGTGTTACAACAGAGAACCACTGGTTTTCTTGGTTTAAATTTAATAAATTTAATAACTCCTAATACATTTAAATTACACTTGAAAAAAGCATCCTAAGACTGGAGTCCCTTTAAAAAAAAAAAACACTAAAAAATGTCATGCCCTATTCACAATCTTAGTAATATGAAAACATGTTTATATCTTACAGCTTTTCTAGAAACAAAATCACTTCACAAAACTATAACAACAAAGTTACAAGTATTGTCCCATACTTATTGCTTATCCCGTATTTCGGAATATACACACAAAGCCTTCAGTGCTCCCAATTTTACACTGATAAAATTAAAATTAAAATCTTACAGTTCTACGAAAACATGTTATTGTAAAAATAATATTGCTAGTACTTCTATCTTTAATAAGAATGAGTAACGGTTCTCATTTGAGGAAAGTATAGGCATTTGAAAACCCAAACTATCAAGAAATAGGTATTTCATATATAATAACTCAAAAAAGAAGTATTTAACATCAAGTGCAAGCCTTAAAAAGATTCTACAATGCTTTCCCGGTTTATGATTTTGCCTAAATTACAAAAATATACAAACACTAGAAGATTTAATTTATCATACCGTAATCTGTTACAAAATACAATTTTTCTATAGTAATCTTTAGGCATGGAACATGCCAAGGCTGTTCAGTGAGATTCCCTCTTCAGCCAAGTGTAAGCTTTTGATGTTAGGTAAGGAAGAGATTTGTTTTCTTTGAAGTTGGAGCTTCGTTTGTGATAGGATGATTCTCAAAACTAATTTTTGGACCAGCCAACCTACGCCGAAGCCGCCTACGCCATCTACGTCTCCTGCAGTCACTGGGCCAGCAACGCCCAGACAGAGTGCGGCCAACTTCACAATAGCACAGAGCCTGTCAACTCCCTTCAACGCAGTCATCCGTGGAGCACCCAGGAATTTGCCCACCTGGTTCATCCTTAACGCCGTGCAACTTCGCTGGCCCTCTGCTCTGAGAGCCTCCTGCATTTGCACGTACCACGGAGCTTCACAGCTTGTCCGGCTTCAGCTCGCCGACGTTGCAGACTTTGAAGCAGCCTTGGCGACGGGTCTGCCCTTGTTAGGGCGGTGTCTCCGAGTCAAGGCCTGGAGAGCGGTACGCCATCTACCGTGTCGGCGATGCTGCTGCTACGAGCAGTCCACCGAGAGCTGCACTGCCCGGGAAAGACGTCACTACTGCGGCGCACCAACACTTACAGGGCAATGTAACCAGCACGATCTGTGCCGCCGTCGCCGGTACTGCGCCTCATGTATGGTCACTTCACAGGCCAGGCGCAGTGCCCACTGTACCCTCGCGACGACCACCGCCGGACTAAAGGAACGCCGCCTTCAGCCACAATTCATCACCTACCTACACCTGCCGCAACCGCTGCCGCCCCTGAAGAGGATCTGAGGGACACCTTGAACGCCTCCAGCAGGAAACCCAGAATATCATCACCCGCCTCTCCGCCATAGAAGCGACAATCACCACAGCCACCGCAGACACCAGCGACGAACTGCAAGCCATCCACACCGAGCTCCGAAACATAACATATATGTGCATGTGTGTGTGTGTGTCTAATGCGAGGGTATTTACCAGAGCAGTCCACGCAGAGTGAAGGCCGACCCCCCCCCCCCCCTCTGACGACCACAGAGTTAGCGAGCTGTCCCCGAAGGGCGATATGACCTCGGTGGGGCTGCCACACACCGAAACATAACACCCAGAATCACATCACTGGAAGACGCATCCACAACGTCAGCTACCAACAATCACCGCATCCTACTCGAACAACTCAACAGACACGCCGAACGTCACACCACCGACACTTCATCTCTTAGAGATCGCCTGGAACGACTAGAACAGCTCATCCAACACACGCCACGATGACATTTTTACAAACATCACCAGGATACTGACCCAAATGGAGGAGAAGTACACACAGCTTGAGAGCAAAATCAACCAGATTCGCCAATCAACCAAGGAACACATACCTAGTACACCTCAGACCATAGTTCGACCATCTGATCTCTCCACTACAAACAACCTCCTTCATCAAATCTCTGCTCAAGTTTAAAAACACCAACGATCCACGCACCATCGCATTCTAAGTCAGGAATATCCAGACCGCAGTGACTACTGTGACTTTGTGGGTTCGTAGAATTAAAAGGCCGAGTTGCCGAAATTAAAAATCTCCTTTATTTTCGTCAAATACAATGTTCAATTCTCACGTAACAACATCACATCACATGTCACAATCTATAGCACCAAGGTCGTTGACAATAACAAACACTTCACAGCTGACTCTCGTTTTACACACAACTCTTGTTATGCAACAACTGTTTCACATCTCACTGCTTTACAACTGACTCATCACTAGCCATGGCTTCTTTTTATACACCCATTCATGAATACCAGACTGTTCTGTCAATCACTAGATGTTTCTGGAAAACAAAGCATCTAATGACGTAATCCGAATATTCCATCACTCTAGAAGCGTAACTTAATCTATGCCGGCGAGGCCTTTACCTCAGTTATCTTGCTTGCCGGCGCTTGTTTACAATAGCCGCGCTATCATTAACTGCTTATTACCGCCGGCTGTTTTCTTATTTGTGTCGAAACTTTTATGCCTGTTGCCGTGACACTATTTATCGCCTCCCAAGACGCACATGAATCCCCATCTTGGCTTCCAGGGCGTAATGCCATGCCTGCCCTTGCAGGAACGCACTACAGCATGATACATACTGATTAATAAATGAATGACAATAACCAGAGTGCTTTTTGCGGGATCTGCTAACATGTTCTCCAATATCTCTCAGGAAGCGAAGGTATGCTCCTCAAATTCCTTCGCCTTGCTTTTGTTTTAATAAAATTATACTTTTAAAAAAACTAACTTTTGATAGGTACTATCACGTCAAGGAGAAAACTCAGGACATGTACTGAGGAGAAATAATTGTTTTTGTGATGCAAATGTCAATGTATATAAATGGTTTATAAGACTTCCCCATCTCACACAGAATTATTTGCTACTTCAATGTCATCTCAGTATATATCCTACATAGTATTTACTTTCAGACAACAACAAAATAATAAATCTAAGCTATAAATAAACAACATAATTACAGTTAGTTGTAAAACTTAGTAAATAATTATAAATCTTCTCCCCTGCGGTAAGATATTACAGGTAGAGCCATCTATGGACAGCAAGATGCGGTTGGTAAAATAACCACACAATTTATTTGAAATTCAGGGAGTTTGTAAACCTTATTTCCAGTGAATTTCGTCTACAGAGGTGGCCAAATTATTAGACTAAGCTGAATTTAAACCTAACTCCGATTTAGTGACAACATTGGATGTAATAATGATTGAATGATACATGAAAATCATTCAAATGCAATTAAATCTCAGGCAATCACTTTCACCCGCCGCACTCTATAAGATGTACCCAATCTCCGCCTGGCTGGAGAAGTACAATAGTCCGCGGAGGCTACATACCTCGGAGTAACCCTGGATTGGCGTCTGACGTGGCAAACGAAGTGTCCAGAAGGATGGCCATGCTGTATCCTATGTATAATAGGAAATCGACAATGAGCCTGCACAACAAATTGCTCATATACAAGAAAATACTCCGCCCTGCTTTAATCTATGCTTGCACAGTCTGGGAAGCTGCAGCAAAATCCCATCTCCACAAACTCCAAGTCCTTCAAAACCGCTACCTTCGGATAGCAACAGCTTCCGATTGGTACATCCCTAATGATAATATCCATGCAGATCTCTCCTTCCCAAAAATCACAGACTACATCATTACCCTATCCCATTGTTTTTATAACAAGCTCCCTTCTAGCTTCAACAGTCTAACCCGCTGTCTGGGGGAATATGACCTCGACCCCGGGGAAACCTACAAGCGACCCAGACTAGTGCTAGCTCCCTACAAACCATATCTGAGCTATCCACTACACTTCTAATCCCTAACAACTATTACAAAACCATTACATTACCTATTCACTACTATCTACCCACCGTCATATCATTAAAACTCACCACCATGCCTGCAAGGGGCAAGGCAAAATGTCGAAGGCCCCTCCTCTGAGGAGGAGGTTCAACCTTCAACGACACCACTGTGCTGTGTATGAAATCATTCACATATATTTTATGATGATTTGTGGGATGTTATGTAAGTATATGTTGGTATAACTGCTAAGTTAACTGTCAGAAACTGTAAGAGTACATTTACTGTGTGTATTTTATAAGTGCTCATGCAAGTTTATTGCCCATTTCAAACGTTTATCTTTAGAACTTTTGGCTTTATTTTGTGAATAGACTTTTTCAGTATTATATAGTTTTTAAAGTTCTATGCACGCAGTGAAACACTACAGAGCCTGCGAGATTTAATGTTAAAAGAAATTTGAGGTTATGGGGAGGAAAACTGACTTATCACCTAGAAAAATTGGTATTACAAGGACACTAATAGCAGAAGGACAGTATACACAAAATGAAATAGCACAGCACAGAAACTCAAAATATCACAAAAGTCTGTAAACAGAATTAAACAAATGGACGAAAACAAGAAGATATATCAGGCACAGCGAAACGGGAAATGCAAGTTGAGGCTTAGAGGTGTAAGAAAAGTTATGGCTGAAGCACGCAGAAACCGAAAAGTCACTAGTAGAGACTTGAGGAATACCTTAGTAGCTAGAGGCTTAGAAGTATCAGTAAGAACTATCAGGAGAACGTGTTCGATTGCGGTTGAAGTTTCGAAGATGCATAAGAAATGCAAAGCTCCCAGCAGATATGGCAAAAGAGAGACCTGACTGGGCAAAGGGACTTAAACATTGGTATTCTGATGACTGGAAAAAGGTAATGTAATACACTGTATTACTCTTTCTCACAAAGATAATTTAATTTAATAACCATATTCAATTATGGATAACATTCATAGACTATAAAAAGGTATTATTTGGGATAATTTATTAGTATATTGCTGACTGCAATTAATATGGATTTGTCTATCCAGGTGTGTTTTAGTGATGAATCCATGTTTGAAGTTACTGACGAAAGCCATCAGCATGTCCGGAGGACACCTGAAGGAGAGTTTCAACCTCAGCGTGTGCAACCAACTGTGAAACGCCCTACAAAGGTGATGGTCTGGAGCGTTATGTTTGTCCATGGTATTGGAAGATTTTACGAGGGCTGTTCAATAAAGAATGGTCATAACTTTTTACGGTCATAAATTTTCGCACTAAAATTTAATCTTATTACATTCTGTTAGCTTAATGTGAAACAAACACGCCGTAGTAGTTTCATTGTTCGTACTCCTGGTTCCCGTCTGTGAGAACTAGGCAAGTTCAGACATGTTCAGTATTGCCTACCGCTGTAATGGAGGTAACATGCAGTTAAAGTTGATGTTAGAGGAAGATCCGGAGTTTCTTTCAAACGTAATCACTGCTGATGAAACTTGGCTACATCATTTTGATCCTCAGAGCAAACAGCAAAGCTCAGTGTGGAAATCTCCATCTCCTTCTGCTGGGAAAGTTATGGTTATCTCATTCTTTGATATTCGTGGAATGCTTTATCAGCATGTTGTACCTGCACACACACATCAGTAACTGGACAATACTACAGGGATGTCCTGAAAACATTGCAAGTCCATATCAGGCGCAAAAGACCACATTTCCGTGAAGCAGGCTGGATGCTGCACCATGATAATGCGCGGCCGCATATTGCCAATGTTGTTGCTGAATATCTTACAAAACAACGTGAAGTGCATCTGTCACCCTCCCTACAGTCCGGATTTAGCCACATGTGACTTTTTTTCTATTCCCTAACTTGAAGAAACGCCTTCGTGGGAGGCATTATCCATCAGAAGCAGTGGTGAAGGCTGCGGAGGCGATTTTGAAGGATCTCTCAAAAATGGTTTCCAACATGTCTTTGAAGACTGGCAGAAACGCTGGGACAAGTGCACCACATTCAGGGGAGAGTATTTTGAGAAGGACCATCAAAATTATGAGGATGAGTAAAGCTACGTTGTCAAAAAAAAAATGTGATCATTCCTTATTGAACAGCTTTCGTTCATTGTTGAGGGTCCATGAGGCTAGATCAGTAACTAGGAGTTCTTCAAACTCGACTTCTCCCAAATAAGGGATTGGTTCGGGAATTATTCATGTATCTTTATGTATTATGGTGCACCGTGTCACAAAGCCAAGATTTGCGTGATTTAGATCTTTCAGTGCTTCCATGGCCGGGAAATGGTCGTGATATGAACCTGATCAAGAGTTTATGGTCCATTGTGAAGAGGAAACTCTAGAAACCCTACATTACAACTAAAACCAAACTTATCGAGACACAAATATCTAGCATCATGATGCGGATATTACAAATAAGTGTAAAACATTGGCTGAGGGCATGTCTGACCGATAATTTCCAACAAAGGAATGTATACAAGGTATCGACTCAAGTTTCTGTGCCATATATACACTGACTCCCATAAATAATCGGACAGACTTTTCATTTCACTGTGGAATGCTCTATAAAGCAGGATAGATTGTGTGTATCAATATCAAGATACTCCTTGTGTTAAGCAAAAATTATTTGCTATGAAAATCCATTTTAGATATTGAAAATGTGGCTAAACTAAGAGCTTCCCCATTCAACCTTGTTTACATCATGAGTTTACGACACAAAAAGAATCGGACAGCACAAATGAAATGCAATACAAACGAGTAGATGAAGTCTGTCAGTAGACAAAACAAAATCGCTGAAGAAGTACGTCAACTGTGCACCAAGAAGAAGACAAGAGCCTAGTATGGGGTCCAGAGGTAAGCAGAGTACCTTTGAACAGAGACAGTGAACTATCACTATGAAAAGAACGAAACATATCGGGAAATAGCAGAGATTGTAAATCTTAGCAAAAGTACAGTTAGTGACATAATTCACCGGTATAAGTATTGTCGCCCTGGCGGTAGACTCGTGAAGCCGAAGCCGAAGCCGAAGCCGGTGGAAATTCGGAAAACTTCGGAACCAATCGTTACCGGTAGCGACAGACAGTTGAATGTAGAGTTGGAAAAATAAACAGTTTGAGGTTCTAGCAATTTTGTAATGTTGAACAGTGTATTTCGAGGAGAATAAAGTGTAGTTTTTGTGTTTCGTAACCTCGTTTTATTATTTCACGAACCCACAAAGTCACAGTATGAAGACAGAATTGAATCTCGAGCAAAGCCAAGGCGACCAAAACTTCTTAACGATAGGCAGGTGTCTTATATTATGCAGAAGGTAAAACGGAATCCGCGTATAAGTGATCCGGTAATTTGTACTGAGATTCAGGAAGAACTAGGACTGAGAGTCCTGAAACGGTCAGAAGGGCCATGCGAAAACAAGACTTTAATGGTCGCGTAGCCAGAAAAAAGCCATACATTTCCAGCAAGAATAAAAGAAAGCAATTACAATTTGCCAAAGACTTTGTTAACAAGACAACCGATTGGTGGGACCAAGTTATTGTTGTGACAAAAGCAAATACAACCTTGCTGGTTCCGATGGCAGGATGGTTGTGTGGAGCTGGAAGAGCGCAGTTTACAAGGCACAGTCAAACACGGCAGAGGGAGTGTAATGGTATGGGGCTGTATTTCCTCTACGGGAGTGAGAAAGCTGGTGTTCATAGACACAACCATAAACAAGGAAATCTACACTCCTGGAAATTGAAATAAGAACACCGTGAATTCAATGTCCCAGGAAGGGGAAACTTTATTGACACATTCCTGGGGTCAGATATATCCCATGATCACACTGACATAACCATAGGCACATAGACACAGGCAACAGAGCATGCACAATGTCGGCACTAGTACCGTGTATATCCACCTTTCGCAGGCTGCTATTCTCCCATGGAGACGATCGTAGAGATGCTGGATGTAGTCCTGTGGAACGGCTTGCCCTGCCATTTCCAGCTGGCGCCTCAGTTGGACCAGCGTTCGTGCTGGACGTGCAGACCGCGTGAGACGACGTTTCATCCAGTCCCAAACATGCTCAATGGGGGACAGATCCGGAGATCTTGCTGGCCAGGGTAGTTGACTTACACCTTCTAGAGCACGTTGGGTGGCACGGGATACATGCGGATGTCCACTGTCCTGTTGGAACAGCAAGTTCCCTTGCCGGTCTAGGAATGGTAGAACGTTGGGTTCTATGACAATTTGGATGTACCGTGCACTATTCAGTGTCCCCTCGACGATCACCAAAGGTGTACAGCCAGTGTAGGATATCGCTCCCCACACCATGATGGCGGGTGTTGGCCCTGTGTGCCTCGGTCGTATGCAGTCCTGATTGTGGCGCTCACCTGCACGGCGCCAAACACGCATACGACCATCACTGGCACCAAGGCAGAAGCGACTCTCATCGCTGAAGACGACACATCTCCATTCACGCCTGTCGCGACACCACTGGAGGCGGGCTGCACGATGTTGGGGCGTGAGCGGAAGACGGCCTAACGGTGCGCGGGACCGTAGCCCAGCTTCATGGAGACGGTTGCGAATGGTCCTCGCCGATACCCCAGGAGCACCAGTGTCCCTAATTTGCTGGGAAGTGGCGGTGCGGTCCCCTACCGTACTACGTAGGATCCGACGTTCTTGGTGTGCATCCGTGCGTTGCTGCGGTCCGGTCCCAGGTCGACGGGCACGTGCACCTTCCGCCGACCACTGGCGACAACATCGATGTACTGTGAAGACCTCACGCCCCACGTGTTGAGCAATTCGGCGGTGCGTCCACCCGGCCTCCCGCATGCCCACTATACGCCCTCACTCAAAGTCCGTCAACTGCACATACGGTTCACGTCCACGCTGTCGCCGCGGTCTACCAGTGTTAAAGACTGCGATGGAGCTCCGTATGCCACGGCAAACTGGCTGACATTGACGGGGCGGTGCCCAAACGCTGCGCAGCTAGCGCCATTCGACGGCCAACACCGCGGATCCTGGTGTGTCCGCTGTGCCGTGCGTGTGATTCTTGCTTGTACAACCCTCTCGCAGTGTCCGGAGCAAGTATGGTGGGTCTGACACACCGGCGTCAATGTGTTCTTATTTCCATTTCCAGGAGTGTATCTTAAGACTATTACAGCAAAATTTAAAACAAAGTGCAGAAATGATGGGTATTTTGGACAGCTTCTCATTTTATCAGGATAATGATCCGAAGCATACATCCCACATTGTGTAGCTATGGTTACTTTACAACTGTCCTCATGTACTGCATCCACTCCCTCAGTATGGAATAAACTGGACAACGCCGTGCGGAAGACTCCATCACCTCCAAGCAGAACTTGAAGGAGAAGTTGGAAGAGGAATGGAGCAAACTTTCTACAGCCTACCTGAAAAACGTGGTTCACAGCATGCCAAATAGTTGCGAGAAGTAGTGGAAGGAACAAGGAGAGTCACAAAGCACAAAGACATATTTTGTATCACACTCAAGTTATGTGCGATTACTTTTGAGGGCCAAAAAATGTCGTATTTCTTTTTAATTCTTGAAAAATCACGCATTATATAATTTGTATGTGAAATAACATTTATTTTCTTACAAGAACGAACCATGTAACTGTCCATTATCATTAATTTCAATGAAATAGCACATCAAATGTTGATTTTCACTTTCAAAACTTAGTACTCTGTTTTGTCCGATTATTTATGGCAGTCTCTGTATATATATAATGTCAAAACTAAGGAAGTTTCGCAGTAATGGACATAAGATAATTGAATGATACACCTTGTTTCCTTTCTATACGTACATAAGCAACAGAGAAAGTAAACACCAGAACTATATAGTGAAGTTTCATAAAACCAGCAGAGAAATGCTGCAGATTTCACTGTCATAAGGCTCTTATGTATAACTTTATCTTTGTTATCTAAACTAAAATACTTTGTATAGGTATAGAAAGTTTCCAATACCTTAAAAAACAAAAGCTATGGATAAACTGTCAAAAGATAATGAACGCTTCTACGAGAGCAGCGGATATAGAAGTACGACTGTAAGGCTACTTGAGCCCTTTAAAAGTTAATGCCATGTGTTTATTTCAGACGTAGATCAAAGTTTGAACAAAATCCCTATAACTAGCGATGAAGCACGCACCACTGCAAGCATCCTGGCGCCGAATATCGATCGATATCGCAGTGTTGTTGTCATAGGGCAGGTACAGCACAAGCTCAATGTCAGATAATGTGTGGTGACGTCAAGCGTTTGCAGGACGCTACACAAACACAGGAAATCTAAAAATCTATAACTTTGAGGAACTCCCAATCACTCATTTTGCCATGGAATACGGCAGGGTATACCGCTGCTCAACGTAACTCACCCTAACCGAGACTCCAACTCGGGAACTGCTCAGCGTGTCTGCCTCATGTCCTGAGTTCGAATTTCAGTCAGGGTGATATCCTCAAAGATGAATGTCTGGTAACTCTAAGCTCTATGTACCCTGTACTCATTTGAACATCATTTCATTCATCGTCTGATATGACTTAACGTTGGAGGTTTTCTCTTATCCTGAAAGATGAATGTCTGGTAACGCTAAGCTCTATGTATCCTGTACTCATTTGAACATCATTTCATTCATCGTCCGATATGACTTAACGTTGGAGGTTTTCTCTTATCCTGAAAGATGAATGTCTGGTAACTCTAAGCTCTATGTATCCTGTACTCATTTGAACATCATTTCATTCATGGTCTGATATGACTTAACTTTGGAGGTTTTCTCTTATCCTGAAAGATGATTGTCTGGTAACTCTAAGCTCTATGTATCCTGTACTCATTTGAACATCATTTCATTCATCGTCCGATATGACTTAACGTTGGAGGTTTTCTCTTATCCTGAAAGATGAATGTCTGGTAACTCTAAGCTCTATGTACCCTGTACTTATTTGAACATCATTTCATTCACCGTCCGATATGACTTAACGTTGGAGGTTTTCTCTTATCCTGAAAGATGAATGTCTGGTAACTCTATGCTCTATGTAACCTGTACTCATTTGTACATCATTTCATTCATCGTCCGATATGACTTAACGTTGGAGGTTTTCTCTTATCCTGAAAGATGAATGTCTGGTAACTCTAAGCTCTATGTGCCCTGTACTCATTTGAACATCATTTCATTCATCGTCCGATTTGACTTAACGTTGGAGGTTTTCTCTTATCCTGAAAGATGAATGTCTGGTAACTCTAAGCTCTATGTACCCTGTACTCATTTGAACATCATTTCATTCATCGTCCGATTTGACTTAACGTTGGAGGTTTTCTCTTATCCTGAAAGATGAATGTCTGGTAACTCTATGCTCTATGTACCCTGTACGCATTTGAACATCATTTCATTCATCGTCCGATATGACTTAACGTTGGAGGTTTTCTCTTATCCTGAAAGATGAATGTCTGGTAACTCTAAGCTCTATGTACCCTGTACTCATTTGAACATCATTTCATTCATCGTCCGATTTGACTTAACGTTGGAGGTTTTCTCTTATCCTGAAAGATGAATATCTGGTAACTCTAAGCTCTATGTACCCTGTACTCATTTGAACATCATTTCATTCATCGTCCGATATGACTTAACGTTGGAGGTTTTCTCTTATCCTGAAAGATGAATGTCTGGTAACCCTATGCTCTATGTACTTATGCTCCGCTTCGGGCAGTTCGCCGAGGATTAGATGTAAGGTTGCAAGTACCAAAAGTTGGTTTCAGCACGGAGGTTCAAACTTGATCTTTTGTATCTGTATACCCAAGTGGGGCATCCCTGGGAGAAAGGATGAGGGGAGAGCAGACAGACGGTGTCGCCCAAAGGAGTCACGACAGTGCAGAGGGTAGAGTTCCTATATTGACCAGTGAGAAACTCCCTCGCAGGCCAGTACTACCGGCATCCCTCCTACCGAGTTCCTGAAACGGCTAACCAGTCGCCCCGGAGAGCGTCCTACTTAAGGAGGAAGTGTTTACCAGAAGCACATCATCCTGCCATGCAGCGCCGAGACACCTGTTGCTACTTCTACCTGAGACTCATGGCTCAGGTACAAGGGCTGTTCAATAAAGAGTGATGACTTTTTTTTTTGACAACGTACCTTTACTTATGCTCATAATTTTGATGGTCCTTCTCAAAATAGTCTCCCCTGAATGCGATGCACTTGTCCCAGCGTTTCTGCCAGTCTTCAAAGACATGCTGGAAACCATTTTTGAGAGATCCTTCAAAATCGCCTCCGCAGTCTTCACCACTGTTTCTGATGATGTATAATGCCTCCCACGAAGGCGTTTCTTCAAGTTAGAGAATAGAAAAAAGTTACAAGGGCTAAATCCGGACTATAGGGAGGGTGAGGGATGTACTTCTCGTTGATTTTGCAAGATATTCAGCAACAACTTTGACAATATGCGGCCGCGCATTATCGTGGTGCAGCATCCAGTCTGCTTCATGGAAATGTGGTCTTTTGCGCCTGATATGAACTTGCAATGTTTTCAGGACATCCCTGTAGTATTGTCCAGTTACTGATGTGTGTGCAGGTACAACATGCTGATAAACCATTCCATGAATATCAAAGAATGAGATGACCATAACTTTCCCAGCAGAAGCAACCACTTTTGTTTTTTAGGGGGTTGGTGATGAAGGAGATTTCTACACTGAGCTTTGCTGTTTGCTCTCAGGATGAAAATGATGTAGCCAAGTTTCATCAGCAGTGATTACGTTTGAAAGAAACTCCGGATCTTCCTCTAACATCAACTTTAACTGCATGCAGACCTGCATGCGAATGTCCTTTTGTTCGAGAATCAACAGTCTTGGAAGCCATCGCGCACAAACACGTCACATGTGTAATGTTTCTGTCACCAACGTGTGGGTGGCACCCAGTGAAATGTTCAGTATTTCAGAAAGTGATCTTAAGGTAATTCGTCGATCCTCTCTCCCAATGGCAGCAGCAGTGTTGATGTTTTCTTCCGTAAGAGCAGTAACTGGAGCACCGGGTCCACCTTCCTTTTAAATTGATTGTCTCCCCTCTTTAAACATTTTAAACCACCTCCGAGCTGTGCTGTAGGGAAGAACAGACTCTCCATAGGCCTCCTGTAACATTGTATAAGCCTCAACTGAAGATTTGTTGAGACGAAAGCAGAATTTCAAAGCCGGAAATTGTTCCTCGCGTGTTACCTCCATTGCAGCGGTAGGTGATACTGAACATGTCTGAACTTGTCTGGTTCTCACAGGCGGGAACCAGGAGTACCAACAATGAAACTACTACGGCGTGTTTGTTTCACATTAAGCTAACAGAATATAATAAAACTGAATTTTAGTACGAAAAATTATTACCGTAAAAAATTATCATTCTTTATTGAACAGCCCTCGTAGATCAACCACAGGAATCGAATCTGGACCTCCCAATGCAGGCCACAGACGAGACCGCCTGAAACATTCCGCTCGGTAGACATTGAGTTTAAAAATAATTACTTAATTTATTACTATATATCATCTGCAGTATATATAATTTAATGTACATATTACTTGTTTCCCCCCCCCCCCATAATAAATTTTTGATTGTCCAATTTTAACTTCCCCTCCTTTAGTTCACTTTCACCTTGTTAAAGTTATCTTTTTACTGCGACTTCACTTTCTTCGTGATTAGCGGAGTAATCAAATGCACAGAGTCAGCTCCTCCTTCCAAACGGTTCACTCCCTGGAGTGCCGAACAAAAGAGATCTGCAATCTTCTGACGTCACAAGCTTTCAGAATAACTAATTGTCCCACCAGAAACACACTATCCATCACTCACAAACACGCTGTCTTATATTCTAGAACGTTCCAGACACCCGTATTTTTCTCTGTAAACCACAAGAGGATCTCTATCTTAATGGCGACTTACAATGCTAATATGGACTTCACTATTACCTAATTAATGGAAATTAATTGCTCTTTCGCCATAGGGAGTGTATTCAAATGTGTGAGAATTTAATGTAGTGATTGCATACCGTCATGGTAATTCAGTGGTTAGAGAACAAGAGATCTGTGGTTCAAATCCTATCTGTGGCATTGTATATTTTAGTTTGACTCCACCCTTTCGAACTGCGATAAGTAAGTTCTCTGGCTGACACAACTGTTCTCTTTATATACCAAATCTGCATCTGCACTATAATTCGTTATCCTAGTCCAAGGCAATTTTAAGGGGAAACATTTCATAAAGTGCACGTACTGGATGCAGCCAAGCTAGGGTAAAGTGAGGTATTTTCGTGACATAGGCGATTTCGTGATACTTTTTCGAAGGGATGTCACAGAGAAACCCATTGGTCTTTAAGTGTTGGTAGTTGACATATTTGTTCCTAGAGCTCAGGAGCTATCGACAGGCGAGTTAACCCCAAATGGTTTCTCTGTCACATCCTTCGAAAAAGTATCACGAAATTGCCTATGTCACGAAAATACCTCATTTTACCCTACAAGTAAACTTACATGCAAGTTCTGTGTGCGAGCCACTTCTGCTCAGTTGTTGACTTGAACTTGACACCACAGTACAATATAGTTGGCCACGATATAAGTACATATGAAGATGGCACCACTGTTTTGTGATTGCTAAGGGACAAGGCGATAGTACAGGTATACCATGCAAACTTCTGCCTTATCACTAAAGGTTTTCTTTACCCACAGGGGTGAAGCCGAGATAGGGGAAATGGCAACAAGAGATTTTAGTTTGCCACCCGAAAATAGAGGCGCTGGCGTACTTGATCACGAAGGCGATTGGCTGATTCAGGTTCTGCTAAAACTTTTAAATTTGTATTGGTTTGATATTCTGTGGTTTGGCCAACTTTAAAAGCTCAATGTGAAATAATTGTTCTAAGTTCCTGTGGAAGAAAGAAGAGCTCGCGTGATCTTGGCTACTTACTCCATCAGATAGTTGTGTTTAAAATTATCATTATTATTGGAGGTCTACTGTGAATAGCTATTGTACTGTAAGATGCTGTAACACGTTATTCAATGGATTGCTGTGAAAACCATTCACAGAAAAATAAAAGCTTACATTACTTTGATTTTATTTTCAGATACAAAAATCAAGAGGTGAATGTTCCAGTACTGAAGCTGAATTTCGTTGGAGATTACAATCATGTTCCGTTACTTGCAGGTATAAAATCAATGTTAGTTGTATTTGGAATTGCTTGTTGCTGTATTTGGAATTTATGAATGCCATACCTAATAACGGAGTGGTTGTAGTACAAACACACTGAAATGTGAAATGGGAGAAACTCTTACAGCAATATGGACTTTCTAAAGTGCCCATGAGAATATTTTACAGGTGATATGTTAGAATAGCACCAAATAATCATGCCATTTCATTTCAGTCCGATACAAGCTGCAATTTCTTTAGTATTTTATGTTGCTGCCACTTTAAATGAAATGGTAGATGTTAATTTTGGAAATTGCAAAGCTGTAACTTCTCAGTTTATACAGAGAGCGTGTATATGTTCTGTGTCTTTACCTGACTGCATTTCTTATACCCGCCCCTAACTGTTCGGTTCCTCCTCATGGCGTGTAAACTGCATTAACCCTCCATCAGGCGTGTGCCTTGGCGCGTTGGTCGCGTGGGACCTAGGAGACCCGTGCTATATTTATATGCATATATGCCTGTATTTTTTAATTTTATTTTTCTCACCAGTTTTTGGCTTTATTTAGGTAAAAAATACATTACTTTTATTAGTATAATCACACTAAATACATCAGCTAAAATATAATAAGAACAGAGTGTACATAATAATTTGCATTACAATATACGGAAAGAAAATAACATATTTTAAAATAAATCTTGTCACTGGAAATGTTCAGCTATTCAATCAGCTATTTTTTTTTCCCCCTGTCTAAGCAGTTATCGCAAATAATTTTGACATTTTTTCTCAGAGAAGAGTGTTGCATTTCCCACGTCCATATTTAATTTTGCTGTTATTTTTGTCTTTACTGCAGGGTTCACATCGTTTCCTTTTCAGTGATTCTGGTGCATTCGGCAACTCAATTTCTATTAGTTGTTCAGGTTTGGAAAGATAGACTGAAAAATTCAATGCCATAGCCAGGATTTGAACCACGGATCTTCTGGTTGCCGTCCAGCCGCTCTAACCCTTTAGCTACTATGGCCAACGATTAATTTCCATTGTTCAGGTTTATATTTCTTTAGGTGCTATTTCAGATCATTGGGTAGCTTTGATGCTGTTGCTTTTCTCTGTAGCTGTTAAGACAGTAATGCTAAGGACAGTACTTTCAAATATTCCTGTCTTGCGGAATATTTGTTTTGGTTTCCAAGAAAGATAACCCTAGAATTACCTGTAATATTCAACATATGGTAAAAGATTACCGTTGCCCAGTTTCATGTTCTGGCTACATTGTACATAGTACACAATTTATCTATTACATCAACTACAGATTTAGTATCGTTGTAATGCATGGTTATTTCAGGCTTTTACTCGACACCTTCTGACAGTTGGCCCGATGAAACATTTAGACTTGAGATTCAAAATTACTGTTTCTGAATCTAATGTTCTTGTTTGCACTTTATCTTGAGAATCAGAATCATCTGTCATCCATTGGTAAGGTATCGTCATCGCAAAGTAGACGATCCAAATCATTGGGATTCTGTAGATCATAGCTTTCACTGACATTCATGACGAAGACCTAATAGCTCCTTCCACTGACAATGCAACATTCCACAACTTACTAACGAAGAAAAGCATGTCATCAATATGTAACGGGAGTAGGTGCTAGTCCCATACGACATCTAACTGCTGATTCGTCATTCTTGTAGCCACAGCAAACGTTCGAGTAAGGTGTAATGTTAGATGTCCGAGTCAGACAATTACGTAGGTGCGTTCGTTCCGAAACTACAGCATTTATATAAAGCTAGGGGCCTCCCAGGCCCCACGCGACTAACGGAGGGTTGTCCCATTTCCTTCTGTCATTACTTTAATACTTGGAAATTAAGCTAAGTTATTACAAAATAGACAGAAAAAGTATCTTGTAAGAACTGTTTACATAATCTTTGCAAAATAGGACGTAGAAATGTGACGTGTTTGTTTCACGACGTCACGTGAGGCTATTGTTACAGCTCGAGACAAAGTCGCAGAGATCAATAACAGCTGTTTTCTGTTTTCTGAGATTAAGCATGGTCATGAGCTTCTGTCAACAAGAACAATGTATCTCCTTCAGGGCAGCCAAAAGTCAGACAACAAATCTTGTGCTTCCCGTCAACCATCTCGCCTTGTTGTAAACCATAAACATCAAGAGTACTCCAGCAATACAATATTAAATTTGATAGTATGGTTAAAGTTATTTCACACTATTTAAACTTTTTTTTTTACAAAACAAAATCAAGAAACTATTTTACACGAGCCAGGGTGATTTCTATGTTTTAAAATCAGAAATTTTGTATTTGATTTGTACATTTAGCGTTTTGTAACGCTTATACATGTACAAATTTGAAGATAAAGCATGTTTGAGTTAATTGTCCTCTCTTATAATGTCTTACTCTGATCGATTGCCTCTCCGTAGCACCTGCATTAGCACATTGTTGACAAGAAGAGCTTCTCATTGTTACGAGGGTGAGTCAAATGAAAACCTTAAATATTTTTAAATATTATTTATTGTGCAGAAGTGATACAAAGCTGTATCACTTTTCAACATAATCTCCCCGACGCTCAGTGCAAGTCCTCCAGTGCTTACAAAGTGCATAAATGCCTTTAGAAAAACAACCACTCGTGCACCGCGTGGCGTACCTCTGACCTATGACTAATCTGTAAACATACTGCAATGTCATCGTTTTCCTTCACTATAGCTTCAACTGCTGCAATGTTCTGTGTCTGACCTGGACGTGGAGCATCTTCCACTGAAGTCACACCATGTGCAAACTTCCTACTCCATTCATGGACTTGCTGCTGTGACAAACATGCATCACCGTACTGAACCTTCATTTGTCGATGAATTTCAATAGGTTTCACACCTTTACTTTGCAAAAACCGAATAAGAGAACGCCGTTCTTCCCTGGTGCAAGTCGCAAGTGGGGCGGCCTCTTTATACTGTCACCCAATTATCGGAAGGCACGACCAACTGGAGCTGGGTAGGGGACAGGAGGCATTCAGGCCACGCCCACCCATTTATCTTGTAGCGCTAACATAGGGGATGGTTAGGAAAGTGTCACTAGGCACTGTACCGTCTCTTTCCCCTCCCCTGTGGTCTGGAACAGTCGGGATGACGTTCCGCACCGCGAAGCTTCCAGAAACAGTGATCTTCCTGTATAAGGGCTGCAGTGGACGAGCCAGTTCAGTCCTTGGCGAGCAGCCGTGAAGAGCGCAGTGCTAGCGAACGGACTGGAAGACGGTGTACGTGTATCAGAGGAGTTGTACGTAATTGCGAGTGTGGAGTGGACCTGAGACAAGACGAACTGGTGTATTTTAATTGTGTGCGCTACGTAATTCTATGTAATCGGCAAGTGTTCCAACTGTAATTCGGTGGAAATAAAGAACATTTTGTATTTCTGCAACTTGGACTTTTAATTCTATGAACCCACAAAGTCACAATACTGATACTGCACTATGCTGCCACCTACAGGCCATTCTGCACGCTTTTTGTAGCAGGCTTACCAACTTACAGGATACTGGCGCGAAATTTCGATTTGTTATTACAAATTTAAGGTTTTCATTTGACTCACCCTCGTATAAACTGAAAACAGTATTGGTACTTGGGTAATTTCTACAGTTAGACCGCAAACAAATGCGGTCGGTGTGCGCAAGCGCGAGGAGAGCCTTCTCCCCTTCTTGCCATCCAAACATCACCTCCCTTCCTGCATGCGACAGAGCACAAACCACACGAAATGCGTGTATTTTAATCAGGGGCGGCTGGTGGCTCTGAAAATCGGTGGTTCACAAATTTATCCATACAATTTAATTTGTTTAAAGTAACAAACGGTTGTTTAAGCCTACCACTATAGACTGCTGTATACACAAGTTAGCGATAATTCACAGCGTATAACACAACATGCGTGTTTCAGAAACACTCTAGAGCATAACACTCTTCTATTTATACAGCTAAAAATGGACTTGACATCTCTTCATGGCAGACTTTAAGTGTACATTGCAAGACTTCGTTCTGGATTGTCTTGGAGATCCCCTTTAACAATGTAGCATTTTCAGAATACAATCTAGCTCTGTCCGGAGTTTATCAGTCCTCGAAAAATACCAGGATTGCTTGACGTAGCTGAATCATTGTGTCCTCGTAGAGCTAACTCAAAGGCTCCACAAAACCTAATGCAGTTAACAATAATGTTTAAAACATACCTATTTTGAGCAACTTTCTGGGTGTGTTCAATTGTTCTCCGATATGCACTGTCCATCTGCTTTGCAAAGTGAGATTTGTGGTGGACAACACGGCGCTGGGGCGGGTTTTCTCCGGGATCTCCGGTTTCCCCCGCCATCTCATTTCACCGGTGCTCAATCTTCATCTCATGGATCATCAGTGCCATCGCCTGCGGTGTCGTATGTAGTAAAAGCGGGCGTTAAACACTACACATTTCATCTGCTTTGCTATATTTACATTACCAAGCATAGCAAAACTGTGTTTTTCATGTGCAGTTTTTAAGTCACGTGCTTTTAGCGCGATCATGAAGATGCTGTAAAGCATTCACGCCATGTTTTGTCCACGGATCTTCACCGCCAAGGGGAACGCAAGGAAAGCAAAACAGGCTATTTTTAATATTACAACCACACATCAAATTATATTTCTCGTATACATTGTTGTTAAAGTTCCTGTTCAAATATCTTGTTTTTGTTTTGACTACCTATGTGATTTTTATATTTGGCGTGGGACTTCCAAGTCGCTTATTTTCGGTGTTTTCTTCTAAGCTCATTTTTAAAAAGGATGTGCTAATAGACTCTTTATGGAATTCATTGTTTCTCCTTATATAAGACAATATACTTGTATTTAAATAAATCACTCTTATTCACTACTCAAAGCATGACACAGCTAACAAAACACGGCACAAAACATGTGGCTATGCTCTGATAGGTAATAGTAAGTAATCTGTGGTAATAGTTGACCGATGCGAACATGCAATATGAGAATAATAGGTGGCGTTGAAGACAGAAGGAGAAGGCTTGGCATTCACTATTCTCTGGCTGCTAGGTTAACCAACCTTATGCAGCCATAAGCCCCGCCCTTCCCCCCTACTTGACTCGGCACGCCCTAGGTTCATCCTGCCCTATACCTCCCCATTGTATACCAGTAGTTTGCAACTGAGAGTGAACTACTTGGCACCTGCAAACAATACAGCGCGCTGAGGACCACTGCACTAGACAAAGTCGAACTGAACTCCAAATGGAATATGTCCTTGCATTAAAGGGAGACCCAGCATTTTGGTTGTAGTGCAAACATGCTACCCCATTGAGAAGCCGCCCTTGATTTTAATACTGTTTTGATTTTCAAAGTTAACAGAAAAGAATTGCCTCGGACATGACCTCACAATCGATCAACAAATAGATAGAATCATAGTTTCTTTAAACCCTGGGGAAAAAAGCAGTGATTCGACAGAAAATGCAAAGAGTGAATGTAACATGACCAGTACATCCCGCACGATAGCTAGAGGACTCCAGTGGCGATAAGCCATGCCTCCAACAGTCTTTTGTTCGCAGTCTAGTTCTAGTACTGTAAAACATTTGGCAGCAAACACCTATTAGCTGATCACACACCTTGGCTCAAACCTGCGATATCACAACTGGGAAGATGTAGTTAGTGTTCATAGCAATACTGTGTTGTTTTACAAATGGGAAGAGTTCTGAACCGCGGCGAATCAGATGCATTAGCGCGCTCAGCATTGTCACCTCGTTACCCCGCTCTTCATATTTCCCTAGCTAGTACACTATCCTGCATTTAGCGCGACTCAAGGAAACTCGAACTGAATATTCCAAAGTTTTATAACAATGCAGTTGTTAAAATCACAGCTGCAACATGGCTATTCGCATTATATGCACGTGTTTTAGATGTTATAATCCAATAGAACTGCCACTGGCTCGTCCATATAGTTGTGAATGTCACTTATGTCAAGATCCAATTCGTCATTGTCTTTAATGTGACTTCCAGGGTTCGTAGAATCAAAAGTCTTGCTTTGTAGAAATTTAAAACACTCTTTGCTGCCCTTTCAGCAGCAAAAAGACGTGACACTGACAATCAATTGTTCAAGGTCGACTCGCTGCTCTGCCGCACGTAAACAAATGAACTATTTATACCTCCCAATCATTGTTCTAGAATGCCGTAGACTTTCCGAGAACGATCGCGGTGGTAAGAGACAGACGGAACATTCCAGAGCCTCTCACTGTTTCTTTCTTCCTCTTGGCAAGCGTTCAGCTCTCCTGCCCACGCGTCACTGTGTCTCTTTCCTGCCCACGCGCCCAGCTCTGACTTTGCGGCAGCTCCACAACAATGCGATCTGTGACAGTGTCCGAGTGTTACAAATTTATAATAGGCTCCAAAATCTCGTCACGTGTATTACCTTCCAAAAGTCGTCATCTTGTAGGTTTCCTGCATGTCTCACATGGTTTTCCCAGTCTTGTTCTATTACTTTGTCAATTTCTTCGTGAATAAGTCATTCGGTAACAGTCAGTTTAAAAGTATTGATTCTGTTTGCAATACTCGATTTCTTTTTGAGCCCACAGTAACTCAATTGGATTATTTTGGCAGTGATTAGGGGTAAGGCGGATTACGCCGTGTCTCACTTCAATTTAAATTTGATCCAGCTGATACACTTTTCGCTGGTTTTTACAACAGAAGAACTATATAACACTGATTTGAACTCTAGGATAAATAAACGAAGCATTCATAAACATAAGTATATCGTGTGACGACTTGCCTTCTGCAATACAGCATTCTACAGGTTAACAGGAAGTGAACTGCTTGCCCTGTCTCAAATTTAACAAACCCCTTGGCTTCTTCAAAGCACATAACTATTTTAGCAAATCATGTCAACAGTTTACATTTCAGTTCTGCGTAATTACGTACACAAATACTAACCAATAAGGATGGTCATTAAAGTGCTTACTCGCGATGCATTGCTTTAATATATGGTATAAAATGTGCATTATGAAAACGATTCCAGATAAAAAATTTGTTTGCAAAATGTGTTTTGCAAAATTTGAATTTTTGTCTTAGCGCAAATAGTATTTACTAGAGAGGATTCACTTGGCGCTCATTTCAGGTAACACAAAGTGACAACAGCGATTTGTTTCTGGCCTGGTAGCGTTCAAAGACGAACATCATCCCATTTCAAAGTCACATAAGCTGACCTTTTCTGTAAGTTAAAGACGGCTCCAGCATTGGGACAGTCTCCTACGTCAGCGCGTCTCTTGGCCTGTAGTATCCTGTGATTGCTTCACTTCATCCCCTCCTCTATTTATCTAGGTTGTCCCCTTCGTTGTAAAGGTAACCCAAATGTCTGTCCTTTCTAGTGTAGAAAAACTTCTTTCTGAAAAAGCGAACACCACACCCGCAGAAAAAATGACATTTTTCTTCAATGATATAGGGGCCAGTTTGGAAATAAAAATATTACTTATGCTGGATCAAAATACTTCAACATATTACCAAACAGACTGAAGTCAGCGATAGACAGAAATACTTTTAAAAAAGAGCTCAAAACGTATTTGTTAACCCACTGCTTTTATAATGAAGATACGTTTCTTATCTATAATGGAAATTAATCACACTTTAAGCACAGTTGAGTTTTTGACATAATAGTATGCACAGATTTACATCATCAATATTTAGGTTAATTTTATAAACTTGTGCTTTTTATCACATGGCTGATGTGGTCTTTAGAACAAATGTCTGTATGTGTACAGCGTTATTTTATATTGTAATTATTTTGTATTATAAACTGGCGTGGTCTATGTAACACGTCTTTGTGTATACTATAGGACTGAAAATAATAAACAAAAATAAAAATAAATAAAATTAATAAATGTTGAAAAAAACCATCAACCAAAGAAGTGATATCGTTGAAGCTTTCGATGCTGGCAGACTGTCTTAAGAAAATTTCCCTTCGAAAAACAAAGTTTCTCATTTCCGTTCTGGGAGTGATTTTAGCCAAAATATTTGCCTTTCCTTGTCAAATTATTCACTGTTATGACACGTCCCTTAGGCACGTCCCTGTTCGAGACGATACGAGATTAAGTAAGTTTGCTTTGCATAAATCTCTTACACACATTTTCTGCATACGTTATTACCTATTTTTCGTTCTCGGAGGACGGGAGCACGACCCTCTAGCCCTACTTGAGAAGATATGGGATTAGGTAAGAAGGTAAGTTTGGTTTGCATAAATCTCTAACACACACATCTTTTGCTTCCGTTATTAAGTATTTCCTATCGATTCCCGTCTGTAAATGTACACTTGTGTTGGTATTTTTGACAAAGCCAGACTTGACAGAAATTGAGTATCACGTTCCAGCCGCGACTGATCTAGCTTTGTGTTTATTCTTTCAAAGTTAACCTCACGTCGCACGATTCCAGCTGACCTAGAAACTTGGGACAACGTGAGATGCATCAAACTCATGTGTATTCTTAAATCAGAAAACGAAACCTGACCTTTGTAATTTGCTACACCATATTACAGATGCAACAAGTGACAGATACTGCTTTCACAGTTTAGTATTACTGTGACATAAATAAACTGCAATTGAAAAGGTATTCGAGTTAATTCACATTCAGTTTTAAGAAATATCTAATGTATGAGAAATGTTTACACTACTTTATCGATTGCAAATCATTTTTATGTTTGCATACACGTATTGCGGGGAATTGCTTGCCCTGTACTGTTCTCTGTTCGTATGTCGACTATAATCTGTCTCAACCTAGTTTAATCCTGCTGTAAACATCTGGGTGACAGAGACAGAGATATTGGTTAAGCTGTTGATTGGTTTAGCGAAGTTAAAGAACGTTTTCTTTTATTTGCATATGTACGATAAATCCTCCTTTAAGTACAGTACTGATCACTGCTCTGTGCGAGCTAATGTCAGAGAGAGAAAAGTATGCAAATGTTTCGATTATTATAAACGTAATAGCCTCACATTTTATCTTTCTGCTTCACATATCACATAGATGTGTTCTGTATACTATATACAGATTAGACAGAATACAGGTGAAATTACACACACTATTAACTTATTATGTTAAATTAAGCTACATTTTATTCAACAATTACTAAAGGACACTTTGTATTCCTATACCAGGCAGCTCTCTCACAACGAGAGATGTTATTGTTTATAGTGTGGAGTTACTTCTGATATTTGACACTGTATTTCCTGTACATCTCGCGTACCTCACAAGCCCAAGAACACTTATGTATATGCAATTTAAAATCAGTAAGCTTTTCGTCATGAAGCATGCCGGTGCGTCAGCCGAAATAAAACACAATCGAGGCAAACCTTTAAAAAGTGGCGACAGGCGAATGATCGCACATTGTTTAGCGGTGCTTAAAGAAACCCGGAATTGTCTATAAAAACATTGAGAAAGAAACTGATGAGCCTCTTGGTGTTTCCGCAAGTAGTGTACATAGTGTCAGAATGGAACAGCGAGCATCCAGAACTCTAAGAACACCGGGAAAATCGCGGAAATGCAAACAGCGCGTGGACAAATACGACAATTTTACGAAAAGTGCTATACGCAGTAAAGTTCATGATTATTTATTATTTTTTTTTTTTTTCAGAAATGAACCAACTCAAAAATTTAAAAAGCTATTATGTATAATTAACTATTTATTGTCTAGTAGTTAATGCTGCTATATATACTGCTAGTGTTCCAAAACTTATGTGCGTGCATGTAGCGTCTAATACGTGGCGAGCTGAGTCAGCTCCACCTTGTTGTTTACAGCAGGATTAAACTAGCCTGAGATAGAGTACATTCGAATATTTGTCTTGACACGCTGATAAGTGAGACCACGTGTTTATTTCAGTGTTAGTGCTGTTGTAATGATAAAAGGTTTAAAGACAACAACCCCTTATAGAGAAGTGAGACGCTTTCCTGTTTTTGGCGTGTCTCAAGGAAACGATTTAAAACCACCGGCCCATTCTTGATAGAAAACCAAAAGAACATCGCCCTGTTCGTATAAAGAAAAACTCGATAGTATCGACATCAGAGTAAAGTTAGAACGAGTGTTGGAATGCCACTAATCACCCTGTATGCACGGGACAATGTGAGTAGAGTCAATTTCTAAATTTGGATGATATTACAGATCGTTCTATTGACCAGCATTGCATTTTTATGGACAGTCACGAGTTTTTTTTTATACACATTGATGTAAATGTGCTTAAAGGGTATGAGAGATGCGTGGCCGTACATGAAAAACCTACCTAAGTGATTATTGCAGTTATAATTTGCATGACAAATGTATGCTTTATGAACAGCCAGCTTTGCTAGGATATACTTCTAAAAAGCTCTGTAAATATTAGTGAGGACTAATTTATTTGCTGGAACTACGCGTGCTGTGCCTAGTTCGTAAACAGAGCCATAAGCATTGCTAAATATCTTCTCTTGAATGACGTAGCCATTTTGGATGTTAAAACACCTGAATAGTGAGTGAGTGTGTGGTGTTTTAGGGCCCGTCGACAACAAGGTCATTTGTGCCTTATTTTTTTTTATTTTTTTTTTTTTTTCTGACAACATACCTTTACTCATCCTCATAATTTTGATGGTCCTTCTCAAAATACTCTCCCCTGAATGTGATGTACTTGTCCCAGCGTTTCTGCCTGTCTTCAAAGACATGCTGGAAACCATTTTTGAGAGATCCTTTAAAATCGCCTCCGCAGCCATCACCACTGCTTCTGATGATGGATAATGTCTTCCACGAAGGCGTTTCTTCAAGTTAGGGAATAGAAAAAAGTCACATGGGGCTAAATCCGGACAATAGGGAGGGTGAGGCATGCACTTCACGTTGATTTTTGCAAGATATTCAGCAACAACATTGGCAATATGCGGCCGCGCATTATCGTGGTGCAGCATCCAGCCTGCTTCACGGAAATGTGGTCTTTTGCGCCTGATATGGACTTGCAAAGTTTTCAGGACATCCCTGTAGTATTGTCCAGTTACTGATGTGTGTGCAGGTACAACTTGCTGATACACCATTTCATGAATATGAAAGAATGAGATGACCATAACTTTCCTAGCACAAGGAACCACTTTTGCTTTTTTGGGGGGTTGGTGATGAAGGAGATTTCCACACTGAGCTTTGCTGTTTGCTCTCAGGATCAAAATTATGTACCCAAGTTTCATCAGCAGTAATTACGTTTGAAAGAAACTCCGGATCTTCCTCTAACATCAACTTTAACTGCATGCAGTCCTGCATGTGGATGTCCTTTTGTTCGGGAATCAACAGTCTTGGAACCTATCGCGTACAAACACGTCTCATGTGTAATGTTTCTGTCACCAACGTGTGGGTGGCACCCAATGAAATGTTCAGTATTTCAGAAAGTAATCTTAAGGTAATTCGTCGATCCTCTCTCACAATGGCAGCAGCACTGTTTATGTTTTCTTCCGTAAGAGCAGTAACTGGAGCACCGGGTCCACCTTCCTTTCAAATTGACTGTCTCCTCTCTTTAAACATTTTAAACCGCCTTCGAGCTCTGCTGTAGGGAAGAACAGACTCTCCATAGGCCTCCTGTAACATTGTATAGGCCTCAACTGAAGATTTGTTGAGACGAAAGCAGAATTTCGAAGTCGCATATTGTTCCTCGCGTGTTACCTCCATTACAGCGGTAGGCGATACTGAACATGTCTGAACTTGCCTGGTTCTCACAGGCGGGAACCAGGAGTGCCAACAATGAAACTACTACGGCGTGTTTGTTTCACATTAAGCTAACAGAATATAATAAGATTGAATTTTAGTGCAAAAAATTATGACAGTAAAAAAATTATGATCATTCTTTATTGAACAGCCCTCGGGACCATTGAGAAGAACAATCTTCTCGGTTAGTTTTTAAGTTGTTAGCAATTTTCTTTCTTTATGCAAGTGACTGCTATTGGTTTTGCGTATTACTCCCAAACTCTCCCTTCTCTTGGACCACAAATCAACTAAAAGTATGATTGCTTATAAAAAGCTCAGTTACGTTATTTACAGTCTGCAGTAACGTCACCTGCTCTCTGACACTGTGTCTTGTTTACCTATACTAAGTAAACATATGCCCCATTTCACCATCAGATGTTAAGACTTAACACGAGTTTAGCAATAGTAATAACGAAAATTGCATTTCACCAACAAGTGTTAGCTTAACACTCCTGTCAAGTCTCTTGTTAAACTACCAAGCCATATTTCTGTTGTTAAGTCCTCAACAATTGTAAATAGTCAAGATGGCGGACATGAACTCAACTGTTGATGTCGATTTACTATATTTAAGACCGTCTAAATGACATTCGTATTAGAGTGCAGCCTATGAAGAGAAATTATTTTGAGGAGCTAGCAGGCGGAGGTATAGACTGTATTGCTATGAAGGTTACTGCGGAAGTACAAGAGAGATTAGTTAGAACATGCATCGAAAGGAATATGCTGATCTCGCCTTTGCTTCAAGTGTTAATAACTTTGCTATTTTATAATTCACTGAATTATGTGGATAATACACTACCCACCTGCCGTCTTGAAACGTTCGTCACTTGTCCTTCTTCGCTCCTCGTTTTAAATTTACGTAATACTGAGTTAAAACATGCATCGAAAGGAATATGCCGATCTCGCCTTTGCTTCAAGTATTAATAACTTTGCGATTTTATAATTCACTGAATTATGTGGATAATACACTGTCCACCTGCCGTCTTGAAACGTTCAAGTCACTCGTCCTTCTTCGCTCCTCGTTTTAAATTTACGTAATACTGAGTTAAAACATACATCGAAAGGAATATGCCGATCTCGCCTTTGCTTCAAGTATTAATAACTTTGCTATTTTATAATTCACTGAATTATGTGGATAATACACTGTCCACCTGCCGTCTTGAAACGTTCAAGTCACTCGTCCTTCTTCGCTCCTCGTTTTAAATTTACGTAATACTGAGTTAAAACATACATCGAAAGGAATATGCCGATCTCGCCTTTGCTTCAAGTATTAATAACTTTGCTATTTTATAATTCACTGAATTATGTGGATAATACACTGTCCACCTGCCGTCTTGAAACGTTCAAGTCACTCGTCCTTCTTCGCTCCTCGTTTTAAATTTACGTAATACTGAGTTAAAACATGCATCGAAAGGAATATGCCGATCTCGCCTTTGCTTCAAGTATTAATAACTTTGCGATTTTATAATTCACTGAATTATGTGGATAATACACTGTCCACCTGCCGTCTTGAAACGTTCAAGTCACTCGTCCTTCTTCGCTCCTCGTTTTAAATTTACGTAATACTGAGTTAAAACATGCATCGAAAGGAATATGCCGATCTCGCCTTTGCTTCAAGTATTAATAACTCTGCGATTTTATAATTCACTGAATTATGTGGATAATACACTGTCCACCTCCCGTCTTGAAACGTTCAAGTCACTCGACACTTGTCCTTCGCTCCTCGTTTTAAATTTACGTAATACTGACGAAGTAGTTTGGTGTTTGTAGTAGTGACACATGCATTTGAATTAAATTCGTTTCCAATATTTCCCTCGTGATATCTTTCTCTGTTAGACTCACCGCATCCGTCCTCTTATTTTTCACGATATCCTTATTCACCAATTCAATTAACAATTCTTTCTCCATGGATGACAAATTTGTCCCACGGCTTTTGTTTACAATTTTGTTTACCCGCCATTTTTTTCAGCTGTGTGCAGACGAAAATGAAAACAAAAGCGCACAGCAGTACGTTCAGAAAATAATACGATCTTACATAGCCTTCTACAGCTGTAATATTTACAAGTTACTTGGCGTTAACAAGTGTTTGTTAACATTTTCAGAAAACAGGTTGGTGAAATGCAAGAAATTTAACAGTAGTGTTGGCGCCGTGATAATTGTTGCGTTACATTTGTTAACGTCGATTTTAACATCTGTTGGTGAAATCGGACATTAGAGACGTAACTCGAAAGTTCTGTCATTCTTCGTCTGTCCACGTTGTTCGGTCAACTTGCCACTTATGCACATTCATTCTAAACATGTCCCTGTCTAGGATGTCATCTTGAGTGATTCATTTTTTGTACTTTACTTCTATTTTCGTAAAATTTCACAAATTGTTTTGAGAGCCTATTTGAAGTTAATCATTTAATATGTCCATAAAATGTTAACCTTTGTTTCTTAATATCACTATGCATGTTTATATAATTTCACGTTCTTTTTCTATATTTTCGGTATCTTCTTCTTCTTCCTCTTCCTCTTCCTCTTCCTCTTCCTCTTCCTCTTCCTCTTCCTCTTCCTCTTCCTCTTCCTCTTCCTCTTCCTCTTCCTCTTCCTCTTCCTCTTCCTCTTCCTCTTCCTCTTCCTCTTCTTCTTCTTCTTCTTCTTCTTCTTCTTCTTCTTATTATTATTATTATTATTATTATTATTATTATTATTATTATTATTACTATTATTATTAAATTATATAATTAATGCTCAATAACGAATTGCTGAGATATTCTGTTACTTGTTCGAATCTTTAATTAGTTATTTATACTTTAGTCAAATGGTACGCTGTCTTTTGTTTTCGCAAAGCCTGTAGACTTTCTTACACCTGCTATAACTCGCACGTTCTATGTACTCTGGTTTGGACGTAAAACAGTTGAAGGAAAACTTGGCAAGCGAAGCAGTTCAGTAATCACAACTTATGACCTTCGGTTTTTCGTAACCGCATTGCGGTGCAACAGGCACACACCAAATTTGCCTTAGGCACGGGTGCTAACCATTTCAGAATTAAACACAAAACTTGACTTGGACTGACGATCTCGTCATATGAAATAAGAGCCAATCAGATGGCTTGCTTTTTCAGTTGAAACCAGTCGCGTGACGTCCATACCGAGAATAACATAGTACATTTAGATCGATAACCGAGAATATTTTTAACTTCCGGTCTCTCAAATACTTAATTATTCATTTTAGGGGGTTTGATGACGTCAGCTTTATCAACTGTTACGATAGGCCACATAGAAACGATATTCTTGTAGTTACGTACTGACACCATCTCCAGGACATTGGTCATATCAGGTTTTCCTGCATAATGGTGAGTTTATTGAAATTATGAAGTGTTATTAAGCAAAGTTTATGTTGAATGTAAAACACAAACAGAATGTTAAGTAAATCCGACCATATGGGACTTTTACATAAAAAATAACAGTTATTAGTTACTGTTTGACTACAAAGCCATTTTAATATTCGGTCACTCTTAGTTTTGCTTAGTTCTCGCACTCCCGTTACCATTTGTCACAGATCTACATACATATATCTGTGCTGTTGTGGCGTAAAGTCAACTGGAATACATTTGAACAGCGACAATTTGTGATCTTTCACTATGTTAAAGGTCTTATACATGGAGAAATTGCCAAAGTGACTATACCACGGAGCATTGTTGCTGACATCAGACGAGAGAGAAGACAGAATCGAATCGGCACAAAGGAGACGTCCACAGGAATGAGTCGGAGACAGAAGAGACTGCTTATAAGAAATGTAATAAGTAACTCTAAAATAAGTACCACAAGGAAAGTCTCTATTGTTAAAGACTTCCACCAGGAACCGTTAGAAGGGTTTTTTATTGAAATGAAGTGTGTAGTGTTTAACGCCCGCTTTTACTACATACGGCACACCAGGCGGTGACACTGATACATGAGACGAAGGTTGTAACGGGATTATATTTTCGATCTTCTTCTTCCAATAAGAATCACGCCAACTTCTTTGTAATATCCAAGTCAAGTTTTAATCTAATAAGAGTCATGAGATCTTTCTAAGGTGTGGACGCGGATTTTTGGTGAAAATAAAATTTAGATGAGTCCAATTTTGTTATATATTATTTAATTATATAATATAAACTACGATTCACTCTTTTATATTATAAATATTGAATAACACTTTTCGAGTCTTATTAATTTTTCTTTACAATTATAATGATCGTAACATCTTAAGTCAACTTCCTCGTTCTCCAGCAAGACACAAGATTCTAACACTTTTCTAGATTATTGATTTTCTTGTCCCCATAGTGATTCCCACTTTATTTTGTGATTGGCCGATTCACTGACACGTCATCACACCACGTGATACCACTACTACTTCGGCCAATCACACAACTACATACATTTTTATATATTTATTATTCCTTCGAACATTACTAAAAAATACTGTTACAAATGCCCTTCTTCGAAATATATGGAAAATAACCAAATAAAGGAATTAACAATTAACAATCTGTTTCCATATATTTCGAAGAACAGCCCCAATTAACAATTTTGTTTACACCAATATTACACAACATCAATACAACATACATAAAATATAATAATATACCTACATTGGATAAAATATAATAAATGAACATTTAACAACAATAAATTAACATTAATTAAAATACAACAATATATTGATGTTTAACAATGTTTTTTTTTATTATTATTATTATTTAACACACACATAGTATATATTCAATATTGTTTCAATTACTGTCAAGGCTTTTATGTGTATAGGGATCAGTATCATTCACTTTAAATGTGTGTGTGTGTATTTGTTACACAGTCCAGGTTTTGAACTAAAGGCTTTTCTATTCTTTAATATACACAATTTCAACTGTTCTTTTCTCGCTTGGTCTAAATTGTATGTGTTTTCTAACTTTACTTGTAATATTCTCTGGAATTCTATTTCTTCCTCCACTTGGCTTCCGCCGTTCTTATCTTGTATTGTATATAATTGGCAACAATGCTTTTCATGGTCAGTTACATTATTTTGCAATCCATCAATAATTAAACTCTTCCCACAATTTTCATTTTCCTCGTATTCAATATTACCATTTTCTTGCAAAAGTATATCTTCCACAAAAAACCTTTCATTATTTATATTATCCATATTCTCTTCTTTTCTTCCATCTTCTTCCAATAATTTTATTACTAATAAATCATTTTCTGTCTTAACCTTCATTTCATGCATTTCGAAATTCAATACACTTTGCCATTCATATAATAAATCATTACCCACAATTACATCTCTTGCCAAATGTGGAATTACCAACGCAACGAAATTGAAATTCCATTCACCTATTCGGCCCTTAATTATTACTTTCATTGTTGGTTAGGTTGGTGCTATCGTTTATATTCGCATCATTCTCTGTGCTTTGTGTATTTTCGACTATTTCATTTTGATTACTTCTTTCAAATCTCACACCCCTAAAATCTCTTTGATTTGCACTAAATAAACTAGTACCTCTACCCCTATTAAAGTTACTTATTCGCTGATTATTTCCTCGATAAAATCTTACATGGTTTATGTGATCATTTCTTCCAATTCTCGTCGACTGATTGTTATGATATTTCCTTTGCACATTATTTTGAACTCCCTTTCCTGTTCCGGGAATTACAGATTCATAAGTTCGTCTAGGATCATAACCTCTTCCTTCAAATCTTTGATTTCTCACGGGTGCCCCGCCCCAATTTAAACTCGTCCTATTATTCCTATTATTTGTAGGTTGTGATTCCTGTCGATTTCTTCCTCGCTCAATATGGACGTTATTATAGTTAACATCACAGGATGTAGTATCATTAATGAGGTTATGTGCTTCAAATTCGGATAATAATTCAATCATATCAGAGAAATCGATAGGCTTAGCCACAATTAAATGATTTCTGATATGTGGTGGATAATGACGTATTAGCATGTTGACAATTTCTGTCTCAGAAATTTCGGGATTGATCAACTTACTTTTGTTTGCTAATTTTAAGAAATATTCAGTCATAGAAATCCCTTTTTTAAACTCAAACCTTCCCGTTGCTAACTCAACTTTTATTCTTCTTTGTCTCTCAGGTCCCCAAAATCTATTTATAAACAGATTTCTGAAAGTACTGTATGTTTCATGTGAAGCCAAAGTTAACCTTAACCACTCAAGAGCATTCTTCTTCAAACAGCGTTTTACTATTACCATCCGAAATTCATTGGGAATTCTCTTAATACGGAAATATTCTTCCAATTCCCTAAGAAATACTTTTGGATTATCACCTGATTCCTCATCAAAACTTGGTGGACTAATATCATTTAGTGAATAATGTACACATTCATTTTGACCTAGACTGTGGAGTTGTGTGTGTGAGGACATGTTCTGTGTGTTTCTGTGATAATTAATATCATTATCTGGACTCACAAAATCACTACATTCACTTACTACATCACTAGACTTCTGATGATTGCTTAATTCACCTGGTAAGTCACAATCGTTTATATTTGTAATTCTAGACATTTCTTTCCCGTTATTTACTTTTCTAGCCTGTAATGCAATTACAACTTGTGTCAATTTTCCTAAGTTATCCTTTTCTTTTTCAAAATGTTCTTTTACCTCTTTAATTTGCAAAATTACTTCTTCTTTTGCTTTACTTATCTCATCAATTTGTAACTTTATTTCCTCTTGGTGTATCTTACTTTCATCATGTTGTAATTGCATTTCAGAACAAATTACATTGATTCTTTGTTCTACTTTATCTCCTAATTCTTCTCTTTGTTTTTGTGTTATTTCTGCCTGTTGTATCCTAAATGTTTCTAACTCTTTGTTTAATTCCATTCTTATTTCTTGTTTCACAATGTCCTGACCTAACCTAGTTTCCTGAATTATCTCTCTCAACTCATTGACTTCCTTTCTATTCTCATCCTTATTAATCTCTATGATCTGCATAAGCCTTTCCATATTATCCCTACACTCTTTTCTCCCTTCTCTAATCTCCTGTGAAATTTCAGATTTTAATTCCTGTTTTAACTTCTGTAATAAATTAATTTCTAAGTTACTCACATTTTGTGCTAGTTCCTGTCTTACTCCTACATCTAAATCATTCATTTTCTTAGTTAAATCATTTACATTTTGTTCTATTTTAGAATCTAAATTACTCATTTCTGATTTTACATCTTTCATTCTAGAATCTAAATTACTCATTTCTGATTTTAAATCATTTGCATTTTGTTCTATTTTAGAATCTAAATTACTCATTTCTGATTTTAAATCATTTGCATTTTGTTCTATTTTAGAATCTAAATTACTCATTTCTGATTTTAAATCATTTGCATTTTGTTCTATTTTAGAATCTAAATTACTTAACATTCTTGTTATTCTTTCCAACATTAACTCATTATCTATGCTTAATCTTGCATCCTCCCTATTCATTCCTACACTATCAGTAACTTCTCCTTCCACTATTATTTCTTTTCTACTCGCCATCTTTTTAACTATTTTCTGATTTCTTAACAACATAAATCTACTACTACTATTATTATTATTATTATTTTTTTTTTTTTTTTTTTTTAAATTTCACTCACTTAAACCAGTTCTCGTTTTCTTCTTTCTTCTCTCTTCTTTCTTCTTTCCTTTTAAATTCCCACGGAGCTGCACGATGCACGATCTCCTCTTCTTTATCCTATTCGAGCCCCACACGTTGCTGCGCCATTTGTAACGGGATTTTATTTTCTTTCTCCATTATGGCGGTCGGTATAATACTTTCTTTCACTCCAGAATCATGATTTTCCATCGCTCTTTCTATGCTAGTCGCCATGTTTCTCCCATAAGATAGCACTAACGGCGCAGTTACTCGAATATAGTTAATTTAATCAATTTTTTTTTTCTATCAAAAGTAATACTGGCTAGCGCCAAATGATAGATTCACAGATTAAGACAAAATGATATATAATTTTCTTGGAGATTTTATAATGATCGTAATGTCTTTCCTCGTTCTCCAGCAAGACACAAGATTCTAACACTTTTCTAGATTATTGATTTTCTTGTCCCCATAGTGATTCCCACTTTATTTTGTGATTGGCCGATTCACTGACACGTCATCACACCACGTGATACCACTACTACTTCGGCCAATCACACAACTACATACATTTTTATATATTTATTATTCCTTCGAACATTACTAAAAAATACTGTTACAAGGTGGAGCACTAGTGGAATGATATGGCGGGGGAAACCGGAGATCCCGGAGAAAACCCGCCCCAGCGCCGTGTTGTCCATCACAAATCTCACTTTGCGGTCGTCTGGGATCGAACCCGGACCGCCTTGGTGAGAGCCAAGCGGTCTAACCACTGAGCCACGGCGCGATCTGGCTTTTATTGAGGAAGGCTACAATGGAAGAACGGCGAGAAAAACGCCTTATGTAAACAAAACTAACAGGGCAAAGAGGTTGCAGTTTGCTAATGAATTCTGTAAAAAATACCAAGAATGGTGGAGTTATGTAACTTCTATCGTTGAAAGTCCCTTTTATGTATTTGAAACAGAAGGGACGTTTCGTGTTTGGTGCAAGCCCAATGCAGATCCCTATAACAAAACAAAGGTATAGCTAGACCGTGAACAAAATGCAGTTGGAGGCGTGGTTTACCAATTCTAGCTTTCCCCCTCTACCGTCATTTCAGGTTGCCTCTCCTCCATTGCGCGGGCTTCACTGTTCATCTGTTTAACTCGCTTTCGCATTCACTGTAACATTCACTCTTTGCATTTTCTGCCGAATCACTGTTTACTTCTTCAGGGTTTAAAGAAACTAGGATTATATCTATTTGTTGATTAATTGTTAGGTCATATCCGAGGCAATTATTTTCTGTTAACTTTGAAAATCAAAACAGCATTAAAATACACTGGCGAGAAGGGGAGAAGGCTCTCCTCACGCATGCGCACACCGACTGCATTTTGTTTGCGGTCTACCTGTAGCAATGTTATAATATGGAGCTGCACATCAGTAGGTGGAGTAGGAAGTTTGGTATTTATTGAGAAAACCATGAATTAACATATCAGTACCTCAAAATCCTTTGGCAAAACCGTCATCAGTGTGTGAGAAAATGAGTATGAAATACTTTTCAGTGTTATCAGTATAATGACCCAAAGCACCAGGTATATATTGTCAGAAATCGTTGTTACTTAACTGCCCAAAAGTAATGCATTCGGCTCTACAAAGTCCAGATCTTAACTCAGTGGCGAATTTACAGAGTGAGGAAAATAAAATAATCAGAAATTCTCTCATTTCCTCTAAGAGCAACTTAAGAAAAAAGCTTCTCGAAGAATGGGTAAAAAATGAACTTTTTGTACGAAGAAAAATATGTCCAGTATGAAATTAGGCATGTTAGAAGTAATCAAGCTTAAATGCTACCCTACAAAGTACTAAATTTCACCAGTGTGAGGGAACACATCTTTTTGTTCACCGAATATTTATTTATTTTTGTTGTAATGTTTATAGCTGTATTTAGGAAAATAAGCATCTGAGTTTGAGTTGCAGAACTCTATCGAATATTTTTGTGAGTACCTGTAACTAAAACGACATTCAAAAGGACACATTAAATATTATACAACGTCCGTCATATATACCTCCTTGCGTTGTTGAACAATAACGTGCACTGTAAAATGTATTTGGAAAGAACTTTTCCCCACCGTCACTGGGACACTGTTTCGCATCCAACAAACGGAGCTTTCGTGACCATATTGATATTAACACATTGGATTTCTTAAGAAATACGTTTTAATAGGCCTCAGAAACAATAGTAGACACTAGTAATAATTTACTTTAGTAAACTTCGATGTTCGGATGTTATAAGGAAGAGTAAAAGCATTACACATTTCCAGCATTCTTTTATTGTTGTATGAAAGACCTCGTAAAACGATCTGCTTACAATTCAGCAAGAGTAGTGTGCTGTAATAACGCGGCTGTATTGTCATTTGTCTGCAATTGCTATTTCGGACAGAGCATTTCTCATGCGATTGTGTATTGTTTACGTAAGGTCTAATTCAAGAGAAGTAAACATAACCTTGGGATAGCGAAGGGAACGCCAAGGTCAGTGATATGTATATAGCTTCCTTTTCACTTTCTCTACTACCAAAAATGCCTTACCGAAATTGCACAGCAAAACATTTCTGAAACGCCGTGAATCCCCACGCCCAAAGCATGCATTTTTCTTTCTCTATTTGCAAGTAATTTGAAAAAATATTGTATAACGAAAAAGTTGATACTATGTTTTCACTGGAAAGACTTCAACGCCCCCCAACAGTCCAAAAGACCTTAAAGAAAGGTCCGTAGTTTAAACATGGATTTTTGGTATTTAAGTTGATGTACTTCCAAGATGTGACACGAGGATTTTCAAGTGAATAGCTAACTATACGATTAAAACATTACTATTCCGATTCTTCAATATTCGATATCGTCATTTCAACTTCCAGTTTCAATACAAAATAGAATTGATAGACTCAACATGAAAAAACAATGCCATGGCCGGGATTTGAACCACGGTCTACCAGGGAAATATGAGTCAAATGGAGAATTTAAAGTCAGAACGGCACGTTGGCCATGGTAGCTCAATGAGTTAGAGCAACTGGACGGAAACCAGGAGATCCGTGGTTCCAATCCCGGCCATGGCATTGAATTTTTCAAGTTGACTCTATCCATCAAAAACCTTAGCCTATATACGGCTAGTGTGAAGAAATGATTAATTTCCATCAATTAACTGAAACAAAATAGAATGTTACGAGATCTGTGTAATGGCAATGAAAATAGGTGCACATATTAAATGAGACAAAACAAACCTTCAGTGCACTTATTTTTAAACTCTGCATTAGACATTTAAAAGCAAAACGTTCCACTTTTATAAGTTACTGTTAAAAAATACTAGCATTTTCACTGTTTCGGGGTCAAGTCTACTTTTTGTGTCATACATGAGTCCTACCCATCTTGCTGGGCACAGCAAAGGTTCAAGAGCACTTTCACAAGAGAGTAAGTAATCTCACGCGTGATAACAGTCCAAGTAAAACCGTTCATTGCTGTGTGTTGACAAAATATTCTTTGGTACTCAAAACTCTAACAATGAACTATGCACGAGAGTTGCAGTCCGCCTCGGTAGCATGTCTGCGTCAAGTTCAAAAGGTCACGAGTTCGAATCTCGGTCAGAGCGAGTTACCTGGATAAGGTTTTTCCGGGGTTTTCCCTTATCCTGAAAAGACGAATATCGGGCAACTAAGCTCTATGGACTCTGGGCTCATTTGAGCATCATTTCACCTATACCATTCATCGTCAGATATGTTTTAACGTTGGAGGACGTAAAATAATAATAATAATAATAATAATAATAATAATAATAATAATAATAATAATAATAATAATAATAATAATAATAATAATAATAATAATAATAATAGAGAGAGAGAGCTGCATTTTGCATGATTGAGGATGCCCCGAATTAGGCGCCAATAAATGTTGGGGCTACCTTGATTTTACATAAATCATAAAATTCTGCTATTTTCATTTATTCACCTAAAAACTCGCATGTACTCGTCTTCATTTGTTTCAAACTGTAACAAATAGCTAAACATAATGATACACAGATGGTTTAATTTCTCTGTATACGTATAGTTAAGTTCAAAACATTTTGAATTGCAACTAAAATTAGAGGCATTTGAATGTGCCCTGAATAATAAAATGGGCACCTGTGTGTGTCTGCATGTCCGTATTTGTATTTATGTACTTCGACACCAAAAACAGTTTTTATTCTCTCAAAAATTGCTTCAACGAGTTTGGCAAAACGATCCAGTTTTAAGAAATCTGCACAACAAAATAAAAGTACACGTTGATGCCTTACAAACCACATGTGAAACTTCTTATTTTGAGTGAATTTTACGTAACATTCTTAAAAAAATACTACAAAAAAGACCTCCTAAAAAAACATTTGTGCAACATTTAACATTTCCGAGATATTTCTATTACTGATTTTGAGTTTCAAAATACTGTCACGGCAGCTGCGAATGCCTACCTTAAAGGACTGAGTGTGAGTATCAAGTCCACCACCTTTGTTTACCGCCGAGAAGAGTAATAATGGAATATTGAAAGTCGGCCACTGTTGACGTCACGATTCGTAACTATGTGCCTCATTGTTGTACCGCACTGGGTGTTCCAGGTCGTTCGGTTTTGGGACATTTAGAAGAATCGACTTCCATACTCGCTGACATAAAAGGGAGTACAAACGCCTAGAGTAGTGTTAAAGTGAAGGGTTAGTTGTTTGGGAGTCAGCAAGCAGTAACAGTGTCAGTTTGCAAAGAATGGGTTTAGTGAGCGTCGAGAAGATACAAGCAGCGGGAATTGGTGTTGCAACAGACCTAAAAAAGACGTGTTTATTCTGTGTGCTTGTAAAAAGTGAAAGTAAGTTAGCATCAGGCTACCGATTTTAGCGATAAAGCGAGTTTAGTATAATTTCGATAGTTTTTGTTTTTAAGTGATAACTTGATACTTATTTTTGCTCCCGTGAACATACTGTATGGTTTCCGGAAACAATCGCGATTGTTCGACAGTTAGGAAGCACTGACAGATCTTGTCACGTGAAATCTCTGTAGCGTGTGAAGAAAAATATATATTTTTTTATGTGGCACCTTTAAATACAACTGTGAGTATATTTCAATCACATTAGCAATTAGTATTTTGCTTAGATTCGTGACGAATAGGAAATTCTTGTGAAGTTTTAAGATATTACAAAAAGTGAGAATTGCATACTTTCTCCATGTTAGGTTAACAGTTCACGCGGTGTGGCCCAGGGAACGTCTGAGTGGAGAGGGGAAGCCTGTGGTGTGAGCATTCTTGTAACACAAGAACAGTGTACGTTTGGCTGTACAATAGAAAGAGTACTAAAGAGTAGCCTTAGTTCTTTGAGTTATTATTCTCTCTTATTTTAATGAAAATTATTATTTGGAGCTTCCCTCACTTTGAAAGTCACGCCTCGCTACTAGACCTACGTGTGACTGTACAATAGAAAGAGTACTGAAGAGCAACCTTAGTACTTTGAGTCATTATTCTCTCATTTTAATGAAAATTATTATTTGGAGCTTCCCTCGCTTTGAAAGTCACGCCTTGCTACTGGACCTACGTGTGACTGTACAACAGAAAGAGTACTGAAGAGTAGCCTTAGTTCTTTGAGTCATTATTCTCTCTTATTTTAATGAAAATTGGTATTTGGAGCTTCCCTCGCTTTGAAAGTCACGCCTCGCTACTGGACCTACGTGTGACTGTACAATAGAAAGAGTACTAAAGAGTAGCCTTAGTTCTTTGAGTCATTATTCTCTCTTATTTTAGGCCACGCCGTGGCTCAGTGGTTAGACCGCTTGGGTCTCACCAAGGCGGCCCGGGTTCGATCCCAGGCGACCACAAAGTGAGATTTGTGGTGGACAACACAGCGTTGGGGCGGGTTTTCTCCGGGACCTCCGGTTTCCCCCGCCATCTCATTCCACCGGTGCTCCATCTTCATCTCATGTATCATCAGTGTCACCGCCTGCGGTGCCATATGTATTAAAAGCGGGCGTTAAACACTACACATTTCATTTCTCTTATTTTAATGAAAATTATTATTTGGAGCTTCCGTCGCTTTGAAAGTCACCCCTCGCTACTGGACCTACGTGTGACTGTACAATAGAAAGAGTACTAAAGAGTAGCCTCAGTTCTTTGAGTCATTATTCTCTCTTATTTTAATGAAAATTATTTGGAGCTTCCCTCGCTTTGAAAGTCACACCACGCTACTGGACCTACGTGTGACTGTACAATAGAAAGCGTACTGAAGAGTAGCCTTAGAGTCTGTGAGGTTTAACTTGGCGTATTCTCTACTGTCCTTGTCTAAGATAGAATGCTGTCCTTGTCTAGCACACGTGGGCGGAACAGCAACCCTGCTTTGTCGTGATTCGTGGAATGTAGACTGTCCCAACCCCCATTCCGTTGTGTGTTGTTTGAAGGATGTCAGTGACGTATAAGTTATAGAACTGTGAATTTATTGTTTTGTGGATTTACACGTTACACAAAATGTTTTCAGTGTTGCAACATATGGATATAATGTTGAATTATTTTCTTGTAGTTTTGGTTGTGTTTGTGTTGTTTCAAGTTGGATCTCGACGGAAAGTTCTAAAATCAGATTCTAGGGAAATTGTAGTCAAAGTTCACAGTTTCTTCAGTGATGGATGTGAAGCTTTAAAATGTAGAAAGCCAACTATTTCAGTGACGAGTATCGTTGAGAGAACTGCTGCTGCTGCTACAGGTATTTCTTCTCGTTCTGTCCAACGAATTTTAAAAGAACACAAAAATGCAGAAGCTAGCGGCGGTAGACTGCAAACACCAGGCAAAAGGCGCCCTAATAGAAGACCGCGAAAAACAGAAATTGATTCATTTACAGTTGCTGCTATTAAGCGAACAATCTATTCGCTGTATCGTACGGACCAAGAGAAGGGGCGCTCCGCCACTGATGCATGCTTGGCTGGGGTGTCTGCTTTGCCTGTCATAGACTGAGGCGGTGAGTTATTCCTTTCTCTTTCTAAAAGGCACACGACTAGATAAGCCTCACAGACTATAGTTCTTTGAGTCATTATTCTCTCTTATTTTAATGAAAATTATTATTTGAAACTTCCCTGGCTTGGAAAGTCACGCTTCGCCACTGTATACTACTCATATGTCCGCGAAAGTTCATAGTACAAACTGACAAATGTTTCTTACAGAGCATACAACAAATCCGCGAACGTACCACGAACACAGTGGTTAGAGAACTCAAATGCGTTCTTTAGGAAAAGATCTGTGTTAGCGTGTGTGAACGACATAACTGAGGAATAAACGGTTAAACACCAAACTTTTATGTTTAAGATACTTTTATGACAAATGAAACGTAGGTATATATTTCATTTTCTCTTCAGTTTGGATGACTGGTACACCATAACAAACGCATCGAATCTTGGTAGTAAAATGTAGAGCTCCTTAACGCACAATTTATTCAAATACATTTTCTGTGTTTAAGTATTTGGAGTGAATTATTTTCGAGATATTTCTTGTTACTTGTCTGAATTTTTATTAGTTCAAATTGAGTTCGAAAAGTAGTTATTTATTTTATCTCCTGGCCATGGAAAGAGAACGGAATTCCATAGAGACCAGCTAAAACATTTGACTATCGCTTAGAGTCTTATTCCGTTTGCATCTGCGAGGAAATTAGAATTGTTTATAATTAGATTTTGTAAATATTTATCTTGATAAACATGAAGTACTAGAGATACATTTTACAACAATGTGAAAGTCATGTGATTTTTTAAAAACTGTTTATAATGTTGTGGAGGAAACAAGTTTCTAGAACGAACTACTGGCAGGACGTTTATTATTTAAAGATGTATCTGCTGTCTGTTCTATTAGACACTTGTATTGTAGTTTTAACTATTATTTTATTGAAGCTAAACCCAAAAGAGATTTTTAATGACATTCCTGTGTTACAATGACATTTGAAATTATCGAGTGAACACAGAACAATTATTCACTCATTCGACAATGACGTTCACTATTTACTTTGTAATTTTACGTCCTCCAACGTTGTCATATCGGACGGTGAATGGAATTGGTGAAATGATGCTCAAATGTGCCCAGGGTCCATGGAGCCTGGAGTTACCCGACATTCGTCTTAAGGATAAGGAAAACCCCCGGAAAAATCTTATCCAGGTAACTCACCCTGACCTGAGATTCGAACTCGGGACCTCTTGAACGTGACAGGGCAGACAAGACACGCTGCCATCTACGCTAACGGGCGGGCATGACGTTCACTCATTAACTAAATACTCGAATTTGTGAATTTTGGATTTGTTTACATTATAATCAAATTCACACATTTACGCTCTCACTCGAACATTCCGACTCCGAGGAAGGACTGAAGAAACATTCCCATTCTCCAGCCCGGAATCGAAACCAGGACCTCTGAATTTGGAAGTCAGCATGCTAATCAGAGACAGTCCTTGTTAAATATTGATTGTACGATTTAAAATATTTGAAAATGTCATTCCTGAACTTTTCATGACCTCGAAGTTTCATGTTACTTCCTATCACATCTTCACAGCTTTGAGCTACAGCACCTGATTTGCTTTTTGCTGCGGAATGTTACATCAGCATTTTATAAGTTTCACCATGCAGTGGCCAAGCAACAAACCTGTCCATGTAATTGTGCGGAATTAAAGGATATTCCACAGCCCCATTTCTTCTCTAATTTAGCTGGAATTTCATCCAAGAGGTCAAAACTTACAACCCCTATTCGATATCAGTAAGTAAACAAATGCTATCTTGGACAACAGTGGCATCAAAACATTACGTCACACAAGCTGTCATTTGTATTTTAACTTTGTTTAATAACATAAATGGCAAATTATAACCTCTAATGACAGGTTCGAATAAATGTGCTCTACCACTTTTACAGCTGTTCATCAAGTCAAAGCTGGAACATTCATTACAATATCAGTTTTGTAAAAGCACTCGAAACCTCAGCCACGTACCAATTTGCTTATTTACCTCTATTGGAAATAAAATGTTATTTACAATAACTCGCGCCACATTTAGCATCTAGACACGCGCGCGCTCTTTTCTAACTGCATTTATTTTACAGTCCTGCAAACATGTTAGCTGTGAAATCTTTAATATCGAATTTTGAATGAATACACACGTTCTCTACCTGCTGTTGGCAAGAAGCACAGGCACAAATTGTTCTTATGTACACGGGTATTATTTGCTTTTATTATTAATTTGTATATGAAGATTCGAATAACTAAGTTCCGCACATATTTCACTTCTTTAGCAAAGGTTGCTACATCTTACAATGTATTCCTCTAAAACAGAAACTTTAGGACTTCTTTTTAACCTACACTAATTTCCTTAATTTCCACTTGTGCTTCATTATCATTATAGAAAACCTAATTTAGTAACTCTTGTATACTATGATAAAGGTATAATGTTCACAAAGCGAGTTTGGTTCGTTCATGGTACATGTTTCAGTGAAGACTATTTTGACAATCACTGCACCACGCCCACCTTCGATAAATAATGCTTTTTTACGCGAAAGAAGCTGACATGTTCTAACTATGCAACCATAAATTCTGTCTGGTGGTTCATACACAGAAATATGCTAGCATTTACAAAAAACTAATTTGTTGATGCAACTAAGAAAACAATTATATCCATTTCACAGATACGCCGTGGCGACGATTTCAGAGATTTTTAATTTTGCATTTAAGTTACACCCATTTGAAAATAAAGGTGTAACTAATAATTTCATTGCAATATATCCACAACAGCTAAACATCCTAAAAGTTACATCTATTGTAACTAAGAATTTATTTAACAATACAAACAACAAATTATCAGCAATTGTAACAATTCACAACAAAGAATACAACTATTCGCATTATTAAGGATATTTTTCTCTTGTCTGCTTTACGTCTAAAATCATTAAAAACACATTACCAAAACACAGGTCAGCTAGAATCGTAGGAATCAATATTTTGATTCATACGGGAATATTTAAGCTCTTAATTTCTTTAAACCATATTTTCTCATTTCATAATTACTCAACCTCTACTATTGACAACATTCATACAACTTTAACTGCATATAACAAATGATACACCTAAATGAAAGCCACTGACATTTTAAAACAAAAGAATAATTCCTTTATATTGCTATGGAAATACAACATCGCGGTGTAGTTGCTATGAAATTGCTTATTACTTACCTAAAATGCGTCAAATCGATCACGTTATGCTGTGCATAGCTTTCCTCGTTCCTCACTACTAACCACGATCACGCCATTTTAACTCAACCCCTTCGCACCACCCTGAAATCACTGAATTCTACATCGCGGGAACCCTTTCGGATACTCTTGATGCAGATGGCACTAGTGCGCAAGACAGCAATGAACCAATGGCCGATTCCAAAACGCTCATCCGTTCGGCGATTATTTATACCTAGCCTGTTTACCTTTGAAAGATAATTGATTGTGCTCCGTTGTACATTTTTGGAATGAATTAAAGCAATATAGTTACATGGAATACAGCTATCTTTGCTATGAAAGAAAACTTCCTATGAATGCTTGACTTTTCTCTCTCACCTACTCTAGTGGACAGTGATGGCTTATGAAACTCTGGGTTCGTTTCCCGTTGGACGCTCACACTAATCTAGTAATTTTCCCAAGATAACGAATTTTGCTTTCGTTATCTTCTTCTAGGGCATGATTGTTGGTTATGTATGACGCATACAGTGGATATGCTTTGAGGAAGGAGCTTTTCTTCCCTAGCATAGAACCTATCATGCGGAAAGTGGGGGAGCTGAACCTAGAAACGTTAGGGACCCCTCTTTGATGAGTCTGCTTCTTCCTACCGGAGGTATGCTGCTAAATACGTCTAGTCTTGTTCACGGAGCTCTAGTCCCCCATTTCTAACCTCTAGTGGGCAGTGCCTAGCTTTTAAAGTTATCCTAGTAAAACTTGAGAATAGTAATAAGTAAACACAAAACTAAGTTTCAGCTGCAACTTTTGAACTAAACAAATCAGTAGGCTCAGAAAAACCACTTCACTTACTTTTTTTGAGTAAAATTACTTCTTTTCATATAGTTGGAAAGAATTAATGTATGTCTTAAACCTTCTGTTAAATGTTTTTTCACTTACATTGTAATTTAACTTAGATATATACATTACCAGACTATTGGCATATTTTAGAAAACCGTACTAATAAATTAAACTGAACTTTGTTATTCTAAACTATGGTATAGCTTTTACTTTACACACCCCTTAAATGCAACTTTGAATTTAATTTCAATTTTTGTTTGTTTGTAATTTACATCCTTCAGCATTAAGTCATATCGTATGATGAATGGAATGAGTGAAATGATGCTCAAATGAGTCCGCTGTCCCTGGAGCTTAGTTACCCAACATTCATCTTTCAGGATAAGGGAAAATCCCAGAAAAACCTTAGCCAAGTAACTCACCCTACCTGAGATTCAAACGTGGGGCCTCTTTAACTTGAGACACACATGCTACCATCTATGCTACCGAGGCGTGCAAAAGAAACATGGGTACATGAAGTCATGGGTCAGATTTTCTAATGTGCTATTGGAAACTGGTAGGCTCCATCACTACATTTACCTTAACTTTATTTTTGGGGAGCTCTGCAAAAGTATGCTAACAATCCTCAGATGAAAGACAATTACAAATGAGATACACATCTCTCAAGAATTACAATTTGATTAAAACATTACCAGACGAGGAAGACACTTTCTTCATATAGAAGTAATACAGTATAGAGACACACACGAGTCTTAAGTGGGACACTCAGCATTTTATGCCATGTAACATTTCCTAGCTACACATATTTGTTCAGGTTGTCCAAGATTCATTACTGCATACTTACCAACTTCCAGAAACTGAAATTTTTAAAACTTTTGTCATCCAGCTAAGTGTAAAATTTCAATAGCATGAAATTTAGTACATGTAAAACATTCAATATAAAATTACATGCCAAGTTCTTGAAGACTTGCTAGTATTGCTTCTTTGTCACACATACTCGTTTTCCCAGTATCACAATAAACACAACAAAATTATTTTTTTCTGCAATCATATAGGGGCCAGTTTGGAAATAAAAATATTATTTATGCTGGATCAAAATACTTCAACATATTACCAAACTGAAGTCAGAGACAGACAGAAATACTTTTAAAAAAGAGCTCCAAATGTATTTGTTAACCCATTGTTTTTATAATGAAGATGAGTTTCTTATCCATATTGGAAATTAATCATATTTTAAGCATAGTTGAGTTTTTGACATAATAGTATGCACAGATTTACATTATCAATATTTAGATTAGTCTTATAAACTTGTATTTAGTATTTTTTTATCACATGTCTGATGTGGTCTTAAGAACAATTGTCTATATGTGTATAGTGTTATTTTATATTGTAATTATTTTGTACTATAAACTGATGTGGTCTATATAACACTGTTTTTGTGTATACTATAGGACTGAAAATAAATAAATAAACATACTAAAGCAAGAGCACCACTTTGTAGGCTAAATACAGATTTCTAGTCTACATTTTAGACTCATAACAAAAACTGTTATAAAAATGAAAAACATATTCCATGGCCACAGAAATACGATGTGTGTGTTTAAGTTATAACACCTGTCTTTTAGGACTGGGGCAGATGGCAGCATTGTACAGTGCATAGAACTCTAGTGGCAGAGACAAGAACTAAGACTGTTTTTGATACTTAAAATGGCGACGTTTTCATTGCAAGAACAGCATGTAATCATTTGTTTTATCCATTTTCGTGGTGTGACACCTATTGAAATTCATCACCAGTTGAGAGAGGCATGTGGTGATGGTACCATGGATGTGTCTAATGTGCGTTCCTGGGTGTGAAAGTTCAATGAAGGTAGAACATCATGTGACAACACACAAGACAGTTGCAGACATCACCTCCAAAATTGACATTTCCTTGGGATCTGTGCACACAATCCTGCATGAAGATCTGAAAATGCGAAAAGCGCCTTCCAGGTGGGTACTGAGAATGCTGACGGATGATCACAAGACTGCGCACGTGGCAAATTGTCAGGCAATGTTGACATGTGATGACAGCATAAATAAAACTTTCTTTCAATGGATTGTGACAATGGATGAGACATGGATGCCCTTTTTCAACCCTGAAACGAAGCGCCAGTCAGCTCAATGGAAGCACACAGATTCACCGCCACCAAAAAAATTTTGAGCGAGTGCCAGTGTTGACAAAATGATGGCCATCTTCTGGGACAGCAGTGGTGTAATCCTTACTCATTGCATTCCAAAGGGCACTATAGGGACAGCTGCATCCTACCAAAATGTTATGAAGAATAAACTCCTCCCAGCATTGCATGAAAAAATGGATGGAAAAGGTTGGACATGTGCTCTTTCATCAAGACAATGCACCAGCGCATCGAGAGACACAGGAGTTTCTTCCTGACAACTTTGAAGTGATTGCTCATTGTCCCTACTCACCTGACCTGGCTGCTAGCGACTTTTGGCTGTTTCTCATTATGAAAAACACTCTGTGGCTGCAGATTCACTAGTCGTGCTGCTATTGTCTCTGTGATTTTCCAGTGGTCCTTAAGAAGCATTCACAGCAGCCATGGAATCATGGTGTCGATGTTGTGAAAAATATGTATGGCTAGAGGGAGATTATGTTGAGAAGTTGACACTAAATTCACATTTTTCTTGTGATGACTTTGTGGGGGGGGGAGTGTTATAACTTGAATGCACCTCGTAAGAAAAATAATTTTCAAAGGAGAGTACATGTCATTAGTGAATGTTCATAAGCACTTATTACTCATTGGTTATAGCTTGTTATCCCCTGAAATCACTAATGGTGCAGTAACATTTTAAAACCCACAAAAATATGCCAGCAAGGGATAAAGGTTAGATACACAGATAAGCTCTCATCTATCATAGCACTATACAGGGTGTAAGGGATGAGTGTACATCCAAATATGACAAATAATAAAGTTCCATAACAATTTCATCTATCGTTAAAAATAAAGGATATAGTTGAACTTTACTTAATACAGTATCTGCACAGCCCGGCAACAGAGTAGGGTTTCAGAGCTTAATGTTATTGATTTGGTTTGCAGCCAGGCACTTGTTTGCAATGGGTGAAAGTCTAAACTAGGTCAGCATTGCTGATTTGCCCTGTGCCTGTGTGTTTATCAGCTACTGCTAGTAATGGAGTGGTTTCCCTTCTAAGTTTAAGCTATTCGAACATATTTACAAGATCTAAACTTAAGTGGCCACGTGTAAGATCAAGGATAATACATTCAAATGTTAATTATGGAAATACTTCATTCAGGTGTATCACATAAAATTAAATAAAGCCACATTGACTGCTAAACAGGAAATTTAGTAATGGTCAATAACTGCAATAACATGTGTGAAGTGCTGAATTTAGCTTTGCCATAAACAAGAAGCATACTCTTGATTTGTTAAGACTTGCATAGTTCCGAATATATTAGATGCATCTGAAGTGCTAACTGAACCTGCTGTTACGCCAAGTGTCCGGCAGATAGTTTTACTGTTTACATTCCTGACATTCTACTCTAAACATACGCAAATGTTACAGGTTTGCCAAGCTTAAACCTGACTTTATTGCATCCAGTCCTTTCATATCATTTTGTGGCTAAGCAAATCACGGTAAAGACACAAACAACTGTACTTTTGTAGCTCTACCTCATTATCCTAATTGCAAAAGTAAATGTATAAAGTAAGGCTTTCACGGCCGGCGTCTAGACTAATAAAACTACTTCTATTTGCCGAGCTTGTTGGTTGTGGTCTAGGAGGCATTGAAGATACCAACATTTCACCAAGTACTGCACTTGGCATCCTCAGGGTAAAGTGATCCGTAGTCTCTCATGGCTGGAGCTCAAATGCCAGAGCACGGGCGAGAGCCTTCTTATATAGTGGGGTAGAGTGGGGGCGTGGTTTAAGTCCTGCATGCTGATTGGCTCGTGTCTGTCTGAGGGGATGGACTGCTGCACACGTTATAAGTTTTCTGATTTCCATCTAGGCTTTTTTCCAAGACTGGTATTCATGATTTGTGCACACGGAGAGCTTCTTCTTTCCGGTTGAAATTATTTTTGTGTTTAAAGATTTCTAAGGTCTCCTCTTGTAGTCTGGCATGGTAGTTGATGGTTGAAGATAAAACCTGTTTCTTTAAAACTGATGTCATGGCCAAAAAGTAAAGCATGTTCTGCCACAGCAGATTTGTCTGAATATCCTGATTTGCAGTGTTGCTCGTGTTCATTTATTCTTGTAGCTACGCTGCGCACTCTAATCCACTATATAAGAAAGCTCTCGCCCGTGCTCTGGCATTTGAGGTCCAGCCAGGAGAGAATACAGATCACTTTACCCTAAGGATGCCAAGTGCAGTACTTGGTGAAACATCGGTATCTTCAATGCCTCCTAGACCACGGCCTACAAGCCTGGCAAATAGAAGTAGTTTTATTAGCAAAAGTAAATGATTAAGGTGTGATAACATATTCACAATCAAAACTTTGATCAATTTTATTTTTTATTTTTGCAACCATGCTCTTTAGAGGAAGATGGTACAGGAACTTATGTTTCAGCTTCACGTGAGGAAGTTGCTGTCACTTTAAGTCTGCACACTCAAACCCTAACACCTTGTGTATTTGGACTGTAATCTAAAGTTCACATAAGTCTTGCATTACTACCATAAAACAGTTACAATTTAATGTAATAACAGAAGTTATATCTTTTATAAATCTTTAATAAAAATCTTCAATACAGTAGAGTATTACAAATACAAGGCTCTATAAAATTCAAGCCATTTGAAGAATAAGTTCAGAGCAGTTGTAAAGTAAAATATGTGACAAGGGAACACTTCATTGGTTGGTGGGTGAATTACAATGTTTCCCACTTAGCACAATGCCTCCTCCTCTACATTAAGCAATTTGGTTCAGATTGCAACATTTTGATGTTATTTTCATACAGAGAAACTTAAATTTATCCAACAAAATTCTTCATTCAGATTCAATTATAACAGAATTGTTATAGCAGAGGGTTTATCATGCTATGTGCAGGTGCTGTAGTTTATTTCTAATAACAAGTACAAATTTGACAAATTTATTGTTTCAAATGGGATGATGTTTGTCCTTGAATGCTACTAGGTGAGCAACCAATTGGAATCTTGTGGTGTTGTTATACTGCATTCCCTGTAAGTGATGTGTGACAAGTATCAACTGAATAAATATATATATGGTAGCTCAAAGGGTAAGAGCGACTGGACGGAAACCAGGAGATCCGTGGTTCAAATCCCGGCCTTGGAATTGAATTTTTCGTTGACTCAGTCTATCAAAGACCTTAGCCTATATACGGCTAGTGTGAAGAAATGATTAATTTCCATCAATTAACTAAAATAATAAGAGTTAAATGATGAAGCCTGGGACTCAAGTACTCACGATTGTAAGTCGCCGCAAACGGTGTATCTCAGATGCGAGAGTCCCTAGTGGTCTACCGGAGAAATATAAGAGTCAAATGGAGAATTTAATGTCAGGACGGGAAGTTGACCAAGATAGCTCAAAGGGTAAGAGCGACTGGAAGGACACCAGGAGTTCTGTGGTTCAAATCCCGGCCTTGGCATTGAATTTTTAATGTTGACTCAGTCCATCACAAGTAGTGTTGCATTCTCTGAAAACATTGCTTAGTTTTGCCCACACCAGCTCACTTGTACTCAGAACACAGTTATACAGAGGTAGACAAATAATAATGTGTCCCCTTTCGAGAGCCATAACATCCACAAATGTTCATACAAATATAAATCATTTTCAAGTAAATGCTGATGTACCACACTCGTAACAAGGATAAACTGGCAATTCGAGCGCACCAAACGAGCCTTTATGAAGGAAGCTTTAACTACAAAGTGATAACGTTATATAATAAACTTCCAAATTCATTTAAACAAGCTGCATCATTAAAACACTTTAAGAATAAGGTTAAGAAATGTTTGCATGCACATTGTTTTTATATGTTTAATGAATTTTTAGAACTATAACCATGTAAATGAGCACTGGGAGCATAGTACATTCACAAACCTGTAATATTTATATTATGACATTTCTTGTAATAAATTAGTCTATGCCATAGAAAAGCTGCTTACTGTGTATATTGTATGTCATCAATTTGACTTTATGTATATACTGTATTTATACATTTTGACGTGTCTCATAACATGTATATGTTGCCAAGGACGAACTAAAATTCTAATTCTAACATATGATTGCTGTAAATTGGTTAGCTAATTAACCTCGAAATTGATCAAAACGAAATATGGCAGACGTGATAAAGCTTAGTGTATTAGCCACTAGATGTCAGTGTGTAGCACATTTCAAATTTCAAAGTTGTCATTTATGTTTATGGAGCTAAACGAAACTTACCGAAAGAGGACTTGGAACCCGATCGCTGTTCATATTGTGCGCATATAGTACTGTAATGATCATTATTGGTTGGCATGTGTGTGTGTGTGTACGTATATTTGTAATTACTCAGAACTGAAACGTTTGACATGACATGATAAAAGAATTACTTTGAATAAGCCAAGGTGTTTGTTATATTTGAGCAAGAGGAAACAGTACACTTCCTGCATCGACAGAACATCAGTAACCATATTATATGTTTGTTTATGAATGGCATGTAAACTCAATTTACTCTTAGAGTTCAAAGCAGTATTATGCACTCTCAGAAACTATTTGTAGTTGGTTTATTAATACTCGTCACTTACTTGTTTATATTTATTCCTCCAAACACATATAACAGTATTATGCAGTTTTCTTCTGTTTAAAAACTTGGATCAACTTGGAATTGAAATAAGATGCAAGGTAATCTGCCTTCTCCCTTTACCACTGCCAGTACAATTCAATTGGGTTAATGTGGGCTCAAAGAGAAATAACACTTTTAAACTGACTGACACTGAACAACTTATTCATGAAAAAATTGACAAGGTACCACAAGACTGAGAAAACTGTGTGAGACATGTAGATAAACTACAAGACAACTTTTGGAAAAAAGTAGTGCGTGACAAAATTTTGGAGCCTATCTTCATCATAAATGTGCAATACTCAGTGAAGAAAATGATGAATTGTCTTTTCATGTAATGACATTCACAACTATGTGGATGCACCACTGGGAGTTCTATTGGATTATAAAAACAGGTAATTCATAAGATATAATTACAATTACAGAATTTAAAACATGTGCATAATATTTTGAATATCCATGTTGTGATTGTGATTTCAACAACGGCACTATTATAAAAGTTTGGAAAATTCAGTTTGGCTTTCCTTACATTTAGTGCCAACGAGAGCTGCATGGTCTAGGATACTGCGCAAGAGAGAGAAATATGACACTAATACCCGATTTCACCAACAGATGTTAAGGCTTAACACAGGTTTAACAATAGTTATAACTAAAATTGCATTTCACTATTAAGTGCTAGCTTAACACTTGTGTTAAATCTCTTGTTAAACTAACAAGTGAAATTTCTGATGTTAAGTCCATAACAATTGTAAATAGTCAAGATGGTGGGCGTGATTGCAGTGTTGTTGTCAATTTACTATATTTAAGACTGTCTAAATGGCATTCATAATAGAGTACAGCCTATGAGAAGAAATTATTCTGAGGAACTATCAGAAGAAAATTTTCTACAGAGGTACAGACTGTCGAAAGTTGCTATGAAGCTTAATGCGGAAGTACAAGATAGGTTAGAACATGCATCGAGAGGAATATGCCGATCTCACCCTTTTTTCAAGTATTAATAATTTTGCGACTTTATAATTAACTGAATTATGTGGATAATACACTGTCCACCTCCCGTCTTGAAACGTTCGTCACTCATCACTTGTCCTTCGCTCCTCGTTTTAAATTTACGTAATACTGAGTTAGAACGTGCATTGAAAGGAATATGCTGATCTTGCCCTTGCTTCAAGTATTAATAACTTTGTGCTGTGTGCAGACTGCAGTGCAGACGAAAATGAAAACAAAAGTGCATTGCAGTGTGTTCAGAAAATACAACTCATCCATAGCTGTAATATTTACAAGTTTGTTGGCGTTAACATATGTTTGTTAACATTTTCAGAAAACAGGTTGGTGAAATGCAACAAATTTAACAGTTTTGTTAGCACTGTTACAATTGTTACGTTACATTTGTTAACATCGTTGGTGAAATCGGGCATGAGCATGCTAACATGGCGGTCCAGAACTCTTCCCATTTGAAACACATAATAGACACTTGGTGTAAATATTGAGAAAATTTTACTTTTAAGAGAATCACTGAGAATTCTCTGTCACTGCAGAAAAACATAAATCTGGAAAGTGGATGCAGGAGAATTTTGTTATATAAAATTATTATAAACTGAAAGCAATTTTAAGCAAGCAGTCCACTAATGCACTGTTGCATGACCACCAGTTTTAATTATCCAAAAAAATCCTGAGCAATACTATTTCAAAAAATTGTTTTCCCCCCTCTTCTTCTAATAAGATGCTATAATTCCTAAATGAAGTTCAAGAAAAATGTGGGCTGCATTGTATTAGGAGAGATACAATGTGTAGGCTTTAACCACAATCTACTTAAAGTTTTTATTATTGTTATTATTAATCACATTTTGGTATTTTTATGTTTAGTAACCTTGTGTGCAAGATCACCACAATATTTATTTATATGCACTAAATTATTTTTTACATTGCAGAAAACATGTTAAAAACTTATCTTCTAATTACAACAGAAAATAATCTAAAAATGATATATGACATTTAACAAATGAATCAATACACATCGTTTCTAAGATATTTAATCAAAATGTTTAGTTTTAATAAGTCATTAAGTTATGGTGACCAGCTGACAGTACAAAAACTATCAACTCTTTTACTGAGAGATGTAATAATTTAACTTACATGTACCTCAATTGAATTATAAATATTTTATACGGCTTGTGCTCTATTTGCAGATGTCATATATTATACAAATCTCTAAGTTGCAGCTACATTAATTTGTTATTACAGCTTTATACAATATATAAGTGCAGATGTTGCTGCACCTCACACTTGAGTGATTACTATTCTTCACACTAAATAATCACAAATAGATCATAATTAAGAAACTGCAATCACTTCACAAATATATAATTAAACTACAGTACTTATTCCATTTTTTAAAATATTGTTATAAAAATATTTAAATATATGAATTAAATACACGCATGCACACACATATATACATACACAATAACGTTATTCCACAAGTAATGCCATAGAGTCTATTTCCTCGAACTGTGAGCTTACATTGGAAACCCATTGTTGATACTTTCTTTCCTGAAACAAAAAGCCACACAATTCATTACAACTGACACATTTATTTTAGCATTACAACCTACAGCTCTGCTCACAATACTGCATTAAATGGAAAACTTCTTTTTTCAAATTTCTGTCTCTAAGTCACCTTAACATCTCCCTTACAGATGCAATGTTGTGCTTTTAATTAAGTGGTACACAAACATATCTCTCCTCCCCATCCCTGTTACTGATCAGCAATTGATTTTAAGTTACCTATACCCAAACCATCACATTGGTCTAGTGCAGGGGTAGCCTCTAAGCTTCATTTTGGGAGCTGCAAATTTATGAAGCTAATTCAAAGCGAGCCACATTGTAAGAGATGTTTATAAAATAGTTTATAAAATGAACACATTTTTTTATTTTATAACAAATGAATGAACATATATTTTTTGCACTACACAGAACATTAATTGTTCAGGTACACATGAAGAAATGGGATTTTACATTTGAGAAGTGTCTTTTTTGAGTGTTTTTTTTTTTCCCCCTGTTAGATTTCTGAAATCTGGCTGACAATTGGTTAAGTGTTGTTTGCACAAATTCACTTAAATGTTCATCAGTGAGTTGAGATCGATATTTAGATTCAATGAATTTAAGCATTGCGTACAGTGATTAACATACATAAGCACTACTAAAGATTGAATTACCTCTCCCAGCACATTCTTTTGTCTGTGAATATTTTTCTTCTGGAATATTCTTCCAAAATTATAATGTAAAAATGCCACTTCATTTGAGTTCCTTTAGTCCTTTGTCCTCTTGCAGTTCTAGTAGCTCCAACTCTACAGCCGCTGTGTCCTTCGTTACTGGTGATGAAGAAGGACAGCAATTGCCCACAACATCAACAACAAAAGGGTTTTCCAGGAATGAAAATGAAGGTTTAAGTGATCTCAAATCATTAAATCTGCCATTGATTTCTTCAACAAGGCCAGACATGTTACTCAAGTAATCTTCAATTTTCACCTGAACATGAGGAAGGCTTTCAGTGATTTTTGTTTTCTAACATTTGAAGTCAGCAAATGTTTTAGTCCGAAGCTTTAACTTGCTATGAAGGCTAAATACAGTCTGAGCCAAATCAGAAACAAGTTTTTCTCTTTGTTGTAAAGATATGTTTAGCACAGATAGAGTTAACATGAAAAATTCAATGCCACGGCTGGGATTTGAATCACGAATCTCCTGATTTCCGTCCAGTCTAACTTACCCAATGAGCTATCATGGGTAAGAGCGACTGGACGGAAACCAGGAGATTCATAGTTCAAATCCCGGCCATGGCATTGAATTTTTCATGTTGACTCTATCTATCAAAAACCTTAGCCTATATACGGCTGGTGTGAAGAAATGATTAATTTCCATCAATTGACTAAAATATGTTTAGCATTTGTAAATGCTGGAGCACATCTGTAAAAAAAGCCAAACATAGCAACCACTGGAGGTCATTAACTGCCAGCCTTGAGTTGTTAGTTTCTATTAATTAATTTTAAGCTAAGGCCGTGCCATGGCTGAGTGGGTAGACTGCTTGGCTCTCACCAAGGCTCTCACCTGGGTCCGATCCCAAGCATCTGCAAAGTGAGATTTAAGCTGGACAACATGGCACTGGGATGGTTTTCTCGGGTCCTCCGCTTACCCCATCAGCATTCAACCAATTGCTCCAGCATCATATTTCCTATCATTCAGCTTACCCTCATATATATCATCCACTTCCTTCACCTTCACACCAGGCATTGGACTGATCACCTATCCTGGTTCTCTATCGGATCCAAAGCTTCGGCTCCTCAGGCCCAACCTTACAAAGGATAGAGGAACGAGAATCCCCTAGCAACACGACAGTGATACAACTAGAGAAGTTAAAGAAAAAGAAGAATTTCAATCTAAGCTTGGTGTCAAGAACTACATGAGACTAATCACAAGCCGCATGCAGCTCTTGAGTCTTGGTGTGGCCACCATTGGTCTAGAATGATTTTGTACTGAACAAACAATAGTGTATCAACCCTAATTTAGGTGTGCTTATTACAGATCTCAAGTCCATTTTTCACAAGTACATACGTCACAATTTAAAAAAAATTATATTTTTATATAATTTAGATGGTTTTTTTTATGAGGGTCATTCAAGTCAATCTGGGACATTTCTTTTTTGCAGATTTAAATGGACATCTACGCTGGAGGTTTTGTATGCAGTAGACAGTTGCACCTGTGTCCTTTTACTGGAGAACAGCACTCATTTCCAGTGCTTCTAGATAGACTATTATTCAAGATGGCGGATAACAGTGTGAACGTTCGCATGGAACAGCATGTTGTGATGAAGTTTTTAGTGAACAAGGACATAAAACCTGCTGAAATTTACAGCTCAGTACGGTGATGAGACACTCAGTCACAGTAAGACATTTGAATGGTGTAAGCGTTTCAAAGATGGCCGTATCATTCGATCACAGATGATCCGAGTTGTGGTGGATCACAGCCCATGGTAGTCATTTCTGAGAACATTCAGTGCATGCAGCAGTTGATCCTGGACAATCATCGCATAAACTGTCATAAAATTGCAAGGGCATGTAAACTGTCATTAGGAACAGTGAAAACAATAATTCATTATCAGTTGTTCCAAAAAGTGAATGCACGCTGGGTCCCAAAGGAGCTGTTTGCTTTTGACAAACACAGAAGGGTTGAAGTTCCAAACAATCATGGAACACAACTGGGAGATCTTGCTACACACCCCTCCCCTATATTCCTAACTTAGCGCCAAGAGACTTCCACCTGTTTGGGCCACTGAAAGAATTCCTTGGAGGAAAACATTTCAACACTGATGAAGTGAAGCACGATGTCCTACAATGGTTCCATCAGAATTCTAAATCTTTCTACGCCAAAGCACTTCAGGTGTAAGTCAAATGCTGGGGTAAGTGTATAACTGTAGTTGGAGATTACGTGGAAAAATAAATCCACTTTCCACACTTTGAAATTTGTTCTTCTATTTGTTTTTACACAAATGCCCGGATTGACTTGAACGACTCTAGTATTTTATTACTGTATCCCTAGATTAATAAGATTACATAATATAAAATTGTTTTGTTGGTCTTCATGACAGTGATATTCAATAACAATTTAATTAATTATTGAGTTGTTTTAACTTTTTTAATAAGGTAAACATATTTTAGGAGCTATTTGTTCCTATCCTCAGATACTCATCGGTCATGGTTTCCTTGATTTTATCAATCAACTGTTTTAACATTACAACATCTAACCAGAGGTATAATTTTGAATAAAGCATTTGTTGATCCACCCCTTCACATTAAACTAGGTCTCATGAAAAACTTTTGTGTGAGTACTCAACCACGATGGGTAGGTTTTAAGTATTTGAAAGAGAAGTTTGGGAGAAAGAAGAGTGATGCAAAATTGAAGACAAAATTTTCATTGGTGCAAAGACCTGACAATGTAACATGATATTCAGGACAAAAATATGAGCTGTTGAACTGGAAGTATGGATACATTTGCAAATGTGACAACTAAAATTTCATGAAATTATCAAGCTGGTAATTATGAGTTAATGCGTAACATGCTTAGAACATTTTACAATTTAGGTTGTCCTATATCATGTGTTAATGTTTCTTTATGCCTCTGTTACATGGACCAATTAATGTTGCTTGAAACAATTTGATGCTCAATACTCCCAAACTTTGACACACACTGCTTGCCAATTCTCTGACATCTGACTCTACAACTAAATTAGGTTGGGTTCTACACTCCCTTTTACAGTCTTTAGGTCACAGATCAAATGTTCTGGCAACTGAACTCCCTTGAATTGGCATCCCGTAGGGGATGGGATCCGTCCCCTTCAGCTGCTGTGGTGCGAGCGCTGCGGACCCTTAGCACTCGTGGTACCTCTGACATTACTAGAGGAACCTCAGGACGAACTGCCGAGCCCCTCCCGTCGGGGAGTTCTTTGGATTGGGTTGGACAAGAGGGGACTGTGTTCCCAACACCCACGGGGAATTGGGTACCTCTGGCCAGGCTATGGCCGCCCGGAGGGGGTAGAGGGTTGTCTAATAAGTCCCGGGTACTAGCCTGCAGAGCTAGTAGAAGGTGTGCTAGATCACCAGGTGGCCCCACCAAGGTTTTCCGGCAGTCTTCCCTGCGGGGTTGACGCGCGTAAGTGGTGTATCCACTTCCATTCCATCTTGACATTGTTGTCAACGGGAGGGCTTTTTAAGAAATCAGGTATTGCCCTATGGAAAGAAACCCTGAGTATCCATCGCTCCCGGGTAGAAGGAGACCAGGGTCCTAGGACCTACGGGTCTTGGACTAATTGGGTAGAACCTCTGCACTTAACTGTCAAAGACAATTCTTATAGATTTCCTGAAACTGAACTTTCTGGAAAAATCAGTGTGGTAAAACAAAGGGGCTAAAATTTTCAGCTTGTGATATCAGCCAGTGCTATCAATGAATGTTCAATTTTTACTCCTCTTGGTAGACTGGGGTGAGTCAACTTAATCCCTTTAAGATAGGCATTTGCTGCTACTATAACACTATCAACAATGGAATCCAGATACCAGAGTAAGCACAGCCCAAGTATAATGCATGACTTCTGCTAGTTTCTACAGCGATCAGCTACATTCCAAAATAAGTGGAAAAGCAAAGGTCTAAATTCTCACTTTTAACAAAGGTTTTAATTGAAAAAACTATTTGTAGTCAGTTTTCAACACTCTGTCAATTGCAATTCCTTTCTTGGAAGTGTTGAAAACAGTGTTGTTATGATAAATTAAATTTAAAGGGAGTCGATTAAGGACACTAAACAATACTTTTAAATTTTTCCGGGACTTTGCCTCTATCCTCAGCCGGCCGAGGATAGAGGCAAAGTCTCTGAAACATGTTCCAGAAAAATTTAAAAGTGTTGTTTAGTGTCATTAGTCGACTCCCTTTAAATTTAATTCTGTCACTTATTATAAGTTAAATAATGAAATAAATCATTTGTTTATACTAGCCATATATAAGCCAAGGTGTTGGATAGATAGTCAACCTGAAAAATTCTACTCTGTCACTTATATTTTTATTTTTGACGGACTAGTTTTGGAAACTGATGCTCCCATTCTCAACCTCAAAGGTCCAACTATCATCTGTTGTTGTTGCTGCTGTTCTCTTCTCTCTAGCGATGGAACTATGAATTTCTTTATCAAATTATCAATTGATGGGATTTCAAAGTTCATTACTCAGTCCTTATTTTTCCATATTAAGATGTTCTCCCACGTCAGTTTATTTTGGTTATCACCTCTTCTAATAATTTTGGATTTGGGTCATGGTCATAGTTTTCATTCCAAAAGTGAAATGCTACTGATGACTTATCTTCCTGTTTCAATGTTATATTTCCAAAATGTTGTTAAATTCGATTTTGAATCTTTTGTTGTTGTTCCTTTTTCAGTTTTCCCTATGTAGCATTTTTCACAATATTTACAACTTATTTGGTATATTCTGGAAATTTCTCAAAGCATGCATTTTCACTTCCTGGGAGTTTCAAAGGCCTGAAGTGTTACTTGCACTTAATATTATCAGTTTGCTATTACTTTGTTAATTGCCATTGTAAAAACAATTGACTAAATGCTGGCCATGAATTCCCTTGCTTCTTTCATATGAGAAACAACTAAATGGTAAAAAGAGGATAAAAGAACTGAAAATTTCTAACCAATAATAATGGATATCTTGCAAATAGCTAATGGTGTAAAAAAGCTATTTTAACTGAATTGTGCTAGTGAAAGGGTTCTACTCTTTGTGCAGTATATATTTGTTCTTTCTTAAACTTACCAGGTATTTAAAATTACAGAAAATTCTTTAATATATGCCACTACTCACCTCTTTCTTGCTGCGATTTTGTCTCTTTGATCGAGAGTGCTTTCTTGATTCTTTCTTAGTTTCTACTTTTTCCTCCTCTATTTCAGATACATAATCATCATCAACGTGTCTCTTGTTTCTTACAGGCCTTTCATATGACCTTCTTGGAGGCTGAAACACAAACATGTCTTAAATAGAAAAAACTGGTCTATGTGGGTTTCACTTTGATCTGAGAAAGCTGAAGTTATTTTTTATTTTGAAAATAAAAAATTAACAACAATCCTGAATAATTATGTTGCTTAGATTTCAGTAGAGCACAGATTTTAAATGCCTTGGTTGTGAGTTGTAAAGTATGGCCCAGTACTGTACGGTACTGCTAGGTTTTTATGTGAGCAAAACTTTGTGCTATGAAATCTGTGCACTATAATTTAGATTTTGAAATAAGTACAATAAATACATATTAATAAATTGCATAGAACTTTATTTGCAATTAATTATTTTGATAATTTGTTTACAAAATTAAGGAATTGTGAGGAATTTTACAAATGAAGCGACACAAATTCTGAACTTAAACTTCCCACATACTGTTCGAATGCGAGAGTTGTAAAACGGTGTTGTTGATTTGTTAGAGTAATCAGGTGATATGAACCATCCACTCTTATGAAATCAGATACCCTAATCCTCGTCATGATCCATCATAAAGTGGGCACTTGTACTCCAGATTTGGGTGCATTTGCATACTTAGTGAGGTATATGGTAACTATATCTCTGCTGCATTCTAACTGGGCATTACTTTTTCTGATTTGCGCAACATGATCCCGGCATTATGATCCATTATGTCCAAGAGCCATGTAAAAATGGGCCACCACCCCTTTTTCTCACATATCCCAATTCTGTACAAAATCTGTACTAGGATGCATTTTCATCCATGCGGCCTGACTGTATCTAACAATAATACAGAGACAACAACATTGTCAACCCAATGAGTGATAAGAAGGCATTCTTGTTTACTCTGTGCTTTATTGTCATATGTTCCTCTTTTCATTTTCTTCCTTTGCTGTGATGGTGACAAGGGACAAACTTTCGGTACTGATTTTCAATGGAAATTAATTATTCTTTCACACTGGCCCTGTGTAGGCTAAATTGTGGAAACGTTGAGTCAGACTGAAAAATTCAATGCCATAGCCGGGATTTGAACCACGGATCTTCTGGTTTCCGTCCAGCCGCACTACCATTGTGCTACTATGGCCAACGTGCCGACATGACATTAAATTCTCCAACTGACTCGTGGTTCAAATCCCGGCTATGGCATTGAATTTTTCAGTCTGACTCAACGTTTCCATGATTTTCAATGGTTCATCAAGTTGAAACTAGAAAACAAGTTGTCAATGGATGGGACGGTATTTCTTCTAACGTAGTAAAAAGTTGTAAAAAGAACCTGGTAGATATAATAGTCCATCTCGTAAATACGTCAATGGAACAAAATATTTTTCCTGAATGCTTAAAGAACAGCATAATAAGATCAGTCTTTAAAAAGGGGGATGAATGTCAAATAACAAATTACAGACCCATAACTCTGCTCTCTGTCTTTAGCAAGATTTTTGAAAAAGTTCTATATACACGACTGGTTATCTTTTTAAATAAACATAACATTTTAGTATACACACAACATGGGTTTAGAAAAAATTACTCTACAAGCACTGCAATTGTTGAACTTTTGCATGAAATATATACACAATTAGGTAAAGGCAATCATGCAGTAGCACTCTTTCTTGACCTCTCCAAAGCGTTCGACAGTGTATCTATAAAAGTGTTACTAGATAAATTAGAAAATTATGGGATAAGGGGTAAAATGCATGAGATAATACAATCATATCTAACTAATCGCAAACAATGTACAGAAATAACAAGCAAATTCAATGGTTCAACCAAAAGTTATACATCCACATATGACACCGTTAAATATGGAGTACCTCAGGGGTCGGTTTTGGGGCCTCTATTGTTTATATTATACATTAATGACGTACCCAGATTTGAAAATTGTGCAAATGAATCATATGCTGCTGATACGACACTTTTGTATGGAATAAATCCATAAAGATCCTGGAAAATTCAATGATGGACTCAAAGTTATTCTAAAATACTTGAATGACAATAACTTAAATGTTATTGCAGGATTTCAAAGTTCATTAGTTGGTTTTTATGTTTTTCTATGTATATTCTCTCCCATATGACGAGTTCACTATGTTTTTGTACATATTTTAGTAATTCTGTGCTAGAAGAGAATCCCACATTTAAGTTCATCACTAAATCAACAGATGGCAGCAGCAACCCCAGAATTACCCACACCACTGGATCAAGCTTTAGTCACATAAGAGCCGAAGATGCAAACGATGATTTGCGAAACATGTCCTCAAAATAGGTACGAAAGTGAAGCAGATGTGTAATAAATACGACTCATCTAAAAATTAATAATTATTTCGCTTCACTGTAGTGTTCCAATACAGTTCAATCTTGATATAATAGGGAAATATTTATACAGAACCGTAATGCAGGATCATAAACTCATCACATGCTAGATTTTGTTCATCTCTGAACTGCTGCAGATGTTTAGCCTGAATTATGCTTATTAGGGTTCTCAACCGGTCATCTTCTTTCAAATTATTATCATCCACATAATGATAATAAATATATAACACCCACCTCATATATATATCAATAAATATATCATCCACCTGTACACTATCCTTTTCATCCTTTAAGATTTTCTCTAAATACTGTAATGCTTCCTGGATAGATAAGCCCCTAAAAATACATAACTAAAATAAGACAATAAAAACAAAAATGTGGTGTTGTGTGAAATAAAACTGTCTTAAACATTTCTGTGCATTAATTTCACTACATTTGCATTATAAAACAAGTCTTATAAATACAATTGTAATATACTGATTGCTACTCCTAACACTGTACAGTACCATACAGTACTACTGATGTTTTCATAGCCTCAAATCGCAAATATAAAATAAATAACATTTTTAATTTCTGTCATGCTTTTCCCTGTTCCTTCTGGGCGTAAGTGAAAAAGGCATAAAGTGAAAAAAAAAAAAAAATAATAATAAAAACAAAGGATAAAATAATTACTTATGCGATGAGCCATTTGTTACGCACAAATTTTAATATAAAAGACTGGACCATTAAAATCTAGTTGTCTAACTGAACTGCTGTATGCGTCAAAGGAATACTTACATCATTGACTTGCAAAGGCAGTAATAAAATACAATCCGTCGTAAGCATAAACAAAGAGGCATGCATGATAGAAAATTGAATGTACCTCACTGGTTGTAGCAGTTATTTTTATACTTCATGTTGTTAGAAATAGTCAAAGATATTAGTATTTATAATAAAATAAAGAAGTGATGTAAAGTGGGTAAAGGTGTAACCATGGCAACAGATCATGGTGAGTTGTCGAATATTTTAAAAAGATTTTGTTCTTCTGTTTCTGAAATTCTTAGGGGTAAGACGTATATTTGTCTATCCAAGTATGTGCAGAAACAATTTTGTGTATGCATCAAAGATGTATAGTAGCATGTGCGAAAGAAAAGATATAGTTCACCGTGGAATCTACTGCTGGTTGTAAAAAGACTACATTAATATTTGTGATTGTTTCAAAGAATTTAAACTTGTTTATGAGGAATTAAATTTCCATATTTGAATGAGAAAAGTATTATTCATTCCTTAAATATAGTCATACTATCTTTATCAGCCCCGTTACCGCGATCCTGGGAAAGAAAAAGATCTCATCGCTCAACAATTACTGATGCGCCTAATTATCCAGAGTTGCAGGAGAAACTCCTAGATTTCTTCAAGATTGTCACCAAAGGTGAGAAATTAATCTGCATCCACCTTCATCTCATCATAATCCATTCCAACGAAAACCACTACATGGTTCATGATGCATCCTAAATGTAACCAATTATGAAGTTGTCTACAAATAAAAACTAATGGATCACATTGGTAACAATAATAAACTCATGTTTAACCTACTGTTATGTAAAACTACTACAAAATGAGTCCAAAACAAATATTTAAATAAATTGCAATTAATCAGAAATTGGGCAAAATACATGCTCAAGCTGCTTTCTGCTTTTAAGTTCCAGAATTAGACATTAAATTCAGTTAAAGAATTGAATTTAATGTTGTGCTGCCATGTTGCCGGGATAGCTCACTGATAGAGAAGTAGTACACAGAGCGAAAGATCTGTGGTCCAATTCCTGATTATGGTACTGAATTTTTCAGTTACGATTCTATCTTTCGAAGTTTGCCTACACACGCTTATGTATGTTAGGAGAGAAATAAAATATGCACTGCCATTTGTGAACATTGTAACACCAAGAAGAAAATACATGAATGCAATGAATTTAATACAACAGATAAGGTACATGACAAGTAACTATGACAGTACTATTTAGTGTGGCCTCCATGCACTGCAATGAGAGCTGCTATATGCCTAAGAATTGAACCAGAAAGATTCTGAATAAGTTGCTGAGGGATTTCCCTCTACGCAGTTTGTGTTCAAGTCTACAAATCATGTCACTGGTTATTATTAAGGACTGTAATGCACCAGGTGCCAACCAACCATACCCCAGACATGTTCAATGGGCAACATGTCCGGCTTGTACATTCCTCACAATATGTGGCCAGGCACTGTCTTGCTGAAATGTGGAATGCAGAGATGCCTGAAGCAGGGGCAGTAACTTGGGGTTTACAACCATCTTTAGGTACCGGTTGCTGTTCAAAGTGCCCTCAATCTGTAGGAGGTGAGATTGTTTGTTGCAACCAATGGTGCCTGGACAATGAAAGCCAATATAATGGTATGTATGCAACTAGTAAAACCTGCGGCAGGTGATGAGACACCACTGATGCAGACAAGTTCACACCTGTTACAGTGCTCCAGCATCAAGCCCACACTGTGAATAAGTTGTATGGTACTATATGCGCGCGATAAGAAGAGCAATTCGGTTCCAAGTCCTCATTTGGTAAGTTTTGTTTAACTCTGTAAACATAGATGAAGAGGATGGAAGATTTGTTAGAAGACAGTAATTACCAAAAAGTAGAAACTAATCCATTAAAGTACTGCATTGAAACCACAAATAAAACGCTAAAAGAGAGCAAAATAATCAACAAAAAAAGAATTGCACAAAATTAAAGTAGATAATCCAACATTACCAAGAGTATATGGGCTGCCAAAAATTCATAAAACAGGGAAAGGCATGAGACCTATTACTAGTAGCATAAATGCCCCCACATATAATTTGGCCAAATGGTTACTAAGTAAATTTAATAGTTTTCCAAAATTTGAAAGTGCAAATTTAAGAAACTCTTTAGATTTAGTAGAAAAAATCAAAGATATAAATTTGGACAAAAATGACAGACTGGTTTCATTTGATGTCACATCTTTATTTCCAAGCATACCAACAGAAAAATTGCAGATTGTGTTAAAAAAATGGCTAGCTACAATTGATATGGAAGCAATAGAAGCAGAAGAATATATTTCTCTAACAAAAATATGCATTGAACAAAACTTCTTTAGCTTTAATGGAAAACACTACAAGCAGAAATCAGGATTATCAATGGGCAATCCACTTTCACCTTTTTTGGCTAACTTATTTATGAGTGCATTTGAAACACAAATTAAAAAGTCCTTCCCATTGATCTTCAAGGTTTGGTATAGATATGTTGACGACATCTTTGCAATTGTACCAAGTAAACATTTAGATGATGCATTAAAATTACTCAATCTGCAAGAAAGGACTATCAAATTCACAATAGAAAAGGAAATCAATGAACTACCTTTCTTGGATCTAAATATCATCAGGAATGATACAAAAATAAAATTTGGAATATACAGGAAGCCAACACATTCAGAAAATTATATAAAAAATAATAGCCACAACCCAATTACACATAAACATGCAATAATAAACAGCCTTACACACAGACTAGTCAACATACCCATGGAAAAAGAAGAATATTTCAAGGAACAAAAAGCAATAATACACATAGCAGAAGAAAACGGATACAACAAAAGTTTGGTGTTGAAGAAAATTAGAAAATCTAAACTAAAGAAAACCATTAAGGAAGCAACCACATTTATTAAAGAAAAAGAAAGCAACAGCATATTCAGTTCATTCACATATCATCCAAAAACATTTAATAAATTTAAAAAGATATTCAAGGAACAAAATATCATCTTGGCACCTACTAATAGATACTCAATTTTAAAATTACTAAATTCAAAAACAAAAGATGAAATTCCTTCAGGTAACAAATCTGGAATATACCAAATAAATTGCAAGAATTGTGAAAAATGCTACATAGGTCAAACAAAAAGAAATTTAAAAACCAGAGTCAAAGAACACTTTAGAAACATCAGATATAAACAAGAAGACAAGTCAGCAGTAGCATTTCATTTTTGGAATGAAAACCATGACATTGATCCAAATCCAAAATTATTAAAAGGAGTGATAAACCAAAATAGATTGACAACATGGGAGAACATATTCATCTGGAAAAATAAGGATCGCGTAATGAACTTTGAAATCCCGCCAGCAGATAATTTGACAAAAAAGTTCATAGTTCCACCACCAGAGAGAGCAGATAACAACAAATGCCAGTTGGGAAGAGATTGAAAATGGAGGCCAGGGCCTTTGAAACTAGTCTCTCATAAATATATGAAAAAGTAAGTGACGAGTGTCAATAAACCAACCACAAATAATTTTTATATAGATGACAACTTTGAAATTTGAAATGCGCTATACACTAACATCTAGTGACTAATACGCTGAGCTGTATCATGTCTGCCATATTTCGTTTTGATCAATTTCGAGGTTAATTAGCTAACCAGTTTACAACAATCGTATGTTAGAATTAGAATTTTAGTTCATCCTTGGCAACATATACATGTTTTGAGACACGTCAAAATGTATAAATACAGTATATACATAAAGTCAAATTGATGACATACAATATACACAGTAAGCAGCTTTTCTATGGCATAGACTAATTTATTACAAGAAATGTCATAATATATTACAGGTTTGTGAATGTACTATGCTCCCAGTGCTCATTTACATGGTTACAGTTCTAAAAATTCATTAACCGTATAAAAACAGTGTGCATGCAAAAACTTCTTAACCTTATTCTTAAAGTGTTTTAATGATGCAGCTTGTTTAAATGAATTTGGAAGTTTATTATATAACATTATCACTTTGTAGTTAAAGCTTCCTTCATAAAGGCTCGTTTGGTGCGCTCGAATTGTCAGTTTATCCTTGTTACGAGTGTGGTACATCAGCATTTACTTGAAAATGATTTATATTTGTATGAACATTTGTGGATGTTATGGCTCTCGAAAGGGGACACATTATTATTTGTCTACCTCTGTATAACTCTGTTCTGAGTACAAGTGAGCTGGTGTGGGCAAAACTAAGCAATGTTTGCAACATTACTTGTGATATCTTCGCTTATCTTATATGCTATTTTGCTGAACTGTGTTTTTCAAGGTTAACCACACTGCAGAAACACAGGAGCGTTAGTTCTCGCTTCTTCACTTCTGCCCGCACCAAATCGTAAATCCAGTGCTCAACTTATCTTGCGCGTACTGTACATTATGTCCATGTGGCCAAGATAGCGGTCATCCAACGCTGTGGACATCTTCCATGGTCCAGTACCGGTTCTTTGCTCTGCATGACCTTCATCTATCCACTGCTTCCACACATGCATCACTATCATAGTAGCATGCACTGTACAAGCCGGAACGCCACAGTATGACAAACCTGCTTCCAGGAGACTGATCATTCTGCCCTGTTTGAATTCAATCACATGTGGAAATGGCGTTGATGAGTAGCACTCACTTTATTGTTTCCACCTTGTTTAACAGCTCTGCACCTTGTTGGACCGACACAACAGGGCTCTGCTCAACCTACGTGTACCCCATCTCTCTGCAAACCTAATCACTTATTGCTTGCACACTCTTCTAGACTTCCACCAAGTTTGGATTTATTCAGTAAATTCTTTCTCGGTGTTGCAATTTTCACAAACGGCAGTGAATATAACCACAAAATAATACATTCCTCTTATATTAAATTAATTCTATAAGTTACTGGAATCCAGTAACACAATTAACTGGTAACCAGCTATTCATGTATATAACTATTCTAATTTTAACAAAACTAGTAACCTATATTACTGGTAGCCAGCTCAGATTTATTTTATCTTCAGACATATTTTCTCAATACTCAAAAAGACCTAATTAAGTCCACAAACTCCAATTTATTATCCTATTTTCTATCTTCAATGGCTTCTAGAGTTGTATTGTGGCATAATACTGACACTCAGACCGATTCTATGGTCAAATCAGGTATAATTACCTAATTTTGCAACTTACCTTAACATGAGTTATTGACAGCTCATCACCTTCAATGTTACTTAAAGAAGAGTCAAATGGAACTTCAGACACGTTGCAGGATACTTCATTGTGACTTTGCATGTAATCTGTGATGGAAGACTGCACCATGCTGCTTCCTGTCCTAACTAATGTCTGCTTAGTTTTTGATATTGAGGGGGCAGGTACATTCCATACTTGCGGCATGGCAAATGTTGCCGTCTTTGAGTTGCTCGAAGCAGATGATTTATTTTTATATCCACAACCTCCACCTGCCAGAATCTGTGAGCAGTTAATCTGGCTGGTAGATGTAAATCCATTAGTTTTATGTTGGTATTCCTTCACTTTTGGTTTCACAGTTAGTCTGCAAAAAACAAAACAGATTGACAGATTCACTTTTACATTACGAATCAAATGCTCCAACAAGGGACACAATGTACTTCAAACTATAACTTACAAAAGCAATACTTTAGTTATGCCATTAAAATCAGGTGTACTGATGGTCTCATCCTATATATTGTCGCAAGGCATTTGCAGACGAGCCCCAAGATAGTGACCAAGTCACACCCACAGACTGGCCAGCATGGGTGTGCAGCGCTAATCACTTGTGAGGAAAGACAGGGTGGGGATAGAAAGAGCTAGAGGGATCTGGACGGTTCTCTCTGCTTTGCCTGTCGCTTTGTGAAGGACTGTGATGCTTCGGGAGATGTTGAGAAACTTCACCAACCAACGGCTCGCGTATAAAGGCGATTGTACTGGAGGTGTTCGGCAGTCTGGCAGGATGCCATAAGGAAAGAAGTTGCTAGTGAGCAGTGTGCAAACAGCCTGGAAGATTGCGTTCATGTGTGTTATGTCATTCTGCTGATATCAGAGTTTCCCGTAGGAGAGATGATCCTTCCCCTTCAGCTGCTGTGGTGCGGGTGCTGCAGACCCTTAGCACTCGTGGTACCTCTGATGTTACTAGAGGAATCTCGGGCCGAACTGCCGAGCCCCTCCCGTCGGGGAGTTCTTCGGATTGGGTTGGACTTGAGGGGGCAGTATGTTCCCGACACCCACGGGGAATTGGGTACATCCAGCCAGGCTATGGCTGCCCGGAGGGGGTAGAGGGTTGCCTAATAAGTCCCGGGTACTAGCCTGCAGAGCTAGTAGAAGGTGTGATAGATCACCAGGCGGCCCCACCAAGGTTTTTCAGCAGTCTTCCCTGCAGGGTTGACGCGCGTAGGTGGCATATCCACTTCCATCCCGTCTTGACGTCAACGGGGTGGGGGGGAGTGCTTTTTAAGAAATCAGGAATTGCCCTATGGAAAGAGCCCCGGACTATCCATCGCTCCCAGGTTCAAGGAGGCCAGGGTCTTTGAACCTACGGGTCCTGGACTGATTGGGTAGAACCTCTGCACTTAACTGATATCAGAGTTGTACAAGAGTCTGATATCAGAGTTCTGCGGAAATAAAGAGCAATTTTGAATTTCTGCAACCTGGACTTTTAATTTCACAAACCCACAGTCACAATATCTTTGTTTTTCAGTGTCCATGGGTATTTTCTCTTTATTTTTCCAAACCCATAAGATGGTGTAATATATGTATTAATTTGTCAATTATTGCATTATTCAAGGAAGAAGAAAAAAGATGGAACAGTAGAACATTTCTTCCTAAAATATTAATAGCTGGCCTTCATATATTCCATGAGTAGATACTCTAGTATAAAAAATAATTGCTTGTTTATCAATTGGCAAGTTTAAGAAATTAAAGGAACACTTTACAGTATGCTGATATTGCATCATTGACCATATTATCTAACCAACTAATCTCTGTTTCATATAACCTTGCCCGGCTGAAATGTATCACTCCGCGTTCAACTACCCTCCCCCTCGCCCTAATTGGCTAATGCTTTCGCATCATAGGCCATAGGCGGTGCCTTCCCGTCACATGTCATAATAATTGCCGGGAAGATAAATAAGATCATACGAAAATCATACAAATAAGGATATGAAGGCATGCAAAAATACAAGTTTATAATGAACTGAGCAAATTGAAACAGAATGACTGAGCAATGAAACTGAAAGAGTTTATAATGAAAGGTCTTTGGCCTTTTCCACTAGAATTTTTAAACCAGCACACATACCTTTCAAAAATGCTTGTCTTTCAGTCTTAAAAGTCGTGTCACACCAAACTTTACTTTTCGTGTGTTCTTCGTGTGTATTTAGCGATTTGTATCTCGGTGCAGTGTGGTTGTCCTTAAATAACGTCTTCGCCACAGAGCAATATCGCCTCTGTCTTTTAGCACATTTTTCTTGCCTCTTTTTTCATTCACAAATCCCAGCTGTATAAGCAATCTGCTGAAATTTGGTAAATCTGCATCGTCATTTACAGCAGACGAAATGTTACTTATGTTAGGGAGTTCGTTTCTAAAGAAAAACTACACACATGACGACGCACAACACTTTTCACGTATTTTCTCCGAGCACGCACTTTTGTTTATTTCTGCTTTTGCCTGGAGTGATAAGTTTTCCTGTTTCCTCAATTTCATGTCGCGATGTTCCTACGGATCTAACACTCACACCTGTAACTTCAGAGCAAAGCTGTTCGACTTCTCTCACTGACAAAGACGGATTCTTCTCTGTGAGTGCATTAAACACATGCAACACAATTCTTTTTTCTCCTGTTTGTAAATAATTATCCTTGCGATACTTCAGTGAAAAACTGGCGGTAGACTCTGCCAATATACATATAATAAGTACATGCGCAATAAACGATCAATAAAATAATTTAGCTCCCGCACTCTCGAATGGCAATGCATGACTAATCCAGTTCAAAACAAGGTCAGTGATAAAAGTCATATAAACAAATGTCACCACTAAATCACGTGCTATTGTGCCATGTGCTTGAGAGCAAAGGAACCTCCTCTTTACTTTGTTTAAGAATTAACATGCATTTCAGATAAATTAACTGTGTTGCGTAATATATTCAATTAAAACAATTACGAAAATATAAATTTGACAATTCTCTTCCAACATATAATGATATATCACAATGTTAAATAACGAACTAATTTTTACCGCACGACAGTCATTACCACAACAGCAACCAATGAGAGGTGATTAGGTCACGTGACCGTTGAGAGATACTGGGCAAGCTTACGTGAAACAAGGTATACTAAATTCTGGAAACAGTTTACATTTTGCCAAAGCTTACCAAATAAATTCGCATATTCTTTAGAACATGTCCCATAAGAAATTATGTCTATGTACAACATCAGAGGCACGCATGAGCGCTGACGGAACCTGCCAAAGTAACCTTGCAGTTTTAGTGCTCCTGACACTCTATTGGCGTGAGCTTCTGCTGCCAACCTTTAGACCAACAATCCCAAGCATCTATTTTGCAGATGTTCAAAACTTCACAGGTGCACAGTACACGTACCATTGTTAGCCATTGTTAGGAAGGTAGCAGCTTAACTGTAAAATGTGAAAATGAATATTCCACTGGCACTTTGGCATTCAGTAAAGAAAGTTATTAAGTGGAAGTTGCATCTGACTCCAATGGATCGCTTTATAAGTTTTATTGATCATGCACCTTTATGCAAAAACGAGGAAGAGTGTATGCAGTTTCTGTATGACGAAAGTTTGTTAAGAATGAGAATGCTGTGCCGGGAGTGTGATGCCATCTATCAATAAAAAATACCCGGTATTGTTTAAATATTCATTAACTACAGCTTTATTTTTTTATTCTTTTTTTTGTGATTTACGTCCTCTAATGATAATAATAATTATTAATAATAATAAATATTGTATTGTTATTAACATTTACAGTAATAGACAACGTCAACGATACGAAGTACAAATCATAAAATACTATGTACAAAATTAATACAGATCATGTACAATTATATATATTTCAACATGAGACTTACTATACTACAAACTAGTTTATGTCTAAGTCACTTTATAACTACTTATTACTGTCAAAAAATTCTAAGTCATATCGGATAATTCTTTTTTAAATGTAAATAAGAGAAGACCTGGCATTGCAACAAAAAGTAGTGAAGTTGTTGGATCAATGTTGGCAGTGTTGAAAGTTGTCTACTATTGACGTCGGTGTATGCCACTTTGGCAGGTTCCGTCAGCCCTCGTGTGTGTTTCCGATGTTGGACTTGGACAAAATTTCTTATGGGACATGTTCTAAAGAAGAGCCATGAATTCGAACGAAGAACAATAAATATCTTAGAAACGGCTGATTGTAAAATGATATTCGTGATTTAATGGCTCTACATGTTTTGCATAGTAAATTTTTGTCTATCTCTTATGATTTACATGTAAAAAACTTACTTCAAATTAAAATTACTATTTCCCTGAAAATTAAAGATAATATATTTGTGATGAAAATATCTTAATTATATGGCACATTTTCAATGTGGGTACTGGAACAGAAAAGCTCCACTGTAGACCATACAATTAGTAAGAGATGACTATAATGTGGATATAGTTGGATATAAACATAAGACCTGACCCTCCATGTTGGGAGTTGCACATGGAGTTAACCAGCACACGCTACAAAAAAATACAGTTAAGAAATCACATAATCAGCCTCGGAATAGCACAGATAGAACAAACACAGCAAGAAAATGGGTTTGATTACAGTAGGGTGGAATGAACAAGCACGAAAATAATGGAAATCACTCTAGAATTGTTAAAACTATAAAATAAATATCCTGGCTTTCTAGAGACAATGTCAAGGAAGAAAGCAGAGGTAAGTCTGGATCTGGCTTCATTATATGAAGAACGATAAGAATCTCCTTGCTAGAATATTGATAGAATGCCTAAAGGATCATTTAGTAATGTAATAGTGAGAGAGGTATATGCAACGACTGAGAAGAGTGAAAAAAAAAAAAAAAAAAAAAAAAAAAAAAGATAGTTCTATGAGAGATTTGAAGAAAGATGTAATGTTAACAGATATGAAAATAATCTTAGAGATCTCAACATGCAAACTGGCAGCAAAGAGAACCAAACGGAGATGGTCAGCTCAATCGCACTTCATGAATGGAATAAGAAAATTACTGCTGCAGTTTGCAGCTAGAAATAAATTTAATATTTGAAGTACAATGATCCCACATAAAATAATTTGGAGAATATCAGGTATGATAAAGCAAATCATCACAATATACCATATCTGTTACTGATGTGGAGGTCCTAATTGTGACTTAGATCATTATTTGGTGAAAGTATACGATTAGCAAATGTATAAAAAATGAAAGGTAATTTTTGCGAGGTAGAAAGTCAAGAAAAATTATTAATTATAAACTTACATTTGTAATTTTCTTGTATGTTACAATTAATCTGCACAGCACTGTAGATGTAACTTTGAAATTTAGCCCGCCTCGGCAGCGTAGATGGTAGCATGTCTGCCTCACGTTCAAGAGGTCCCGAGTTCAAAACTCAGTCAGGGTGAATTACCTGGATAAGGTTTTTCTGGGGGTTTTCCTTATCCTAAAAGACGAATATCGGGTAACTCTAAGCTCCATGGAACCTGGTCCCATGTGAGCATCATTTCACCCATTCCATTCATTGTCTGATATGACTTAAAAAAAGTTAAAGGACATAAATTACACAAAAAAAAAAACTTTGAAATTTATTTTATTTATTTTTGTAATTTACGTCCTCCAACGTTAAGTCATATTGGACGATGAATGAAATGGGTGAAGTGATGCTCAAATGAGTCTGGGGTCCATGGGGCTTACAGTTACCCGACATTCGTCTATCAGGATAAGGGAAAACTCTGGAAAAACCTTATCCAGGTAACTCACCATAACCGAGATTCGAATTCAGGACCTCTTGAATGTGAGGCAGTCACGCTACTATCTACGCTACCGAGGCGGGCAACTTTGAAATTGATTAACTAATAATGAAAGATGTAGTTAAGATTCATTAAGACAAGACTGCAATGGTATGGTCATATATGTCATATGGAAGAAAGTAGTAACTGTATGATGGATTCAAGGATTTACTAAACACAGAGAAGAGGAAAGCCTAAGATAAGATGGTTTGATAAGTGTTTTGCAGGAATCTAAAGGCTACAAAGGTGATAAGGATGAATAGAGACCAAGCCTCAGGCAGCGCTACAGCACCAATGATGATGACAATAAGGTATTTTAGTCAAAATTGTTAAGAGCCATTTTTAAGAAAATCAAACAAAATTTTCCATGTGAAGGTAGTTTGGGATTGAGACACTTTCCTGAATATCAATGTGTTGCAATTGTGGAATACATTGTCCCTATATAGCAAGTTTGGTATTTACTAAACATTTTGAAACGCATACACACATTTTTGTAAAAATGATTCCCCTGCCCTTCTTTTAAGCAGGGACCTGCAAAACACATATTTCTGGTAAAATTCCAGAATATCTGAATGCGAAGCAATAGTCTACCTACTAGATATTTGTCTAGAAACTGGGAATCTTTTTTCAGTTAGATGTCCACCCCAAACCATCCTTTGAATGAATTTTCCAAAATAGGGCTTTAACAATTTTAATTAAATGTTACATATAAGATATTTACATGATAAAGTAAATGCATATATAATCCATGGTATAACAGCTGGGCACCTCACACACATATATGTGTAAGGCAGAAGTAGATGATTATCCAATACAGGGAGCAGATGCGATCAGCATTTCTGCACCCCAGTTGGAAACCAAGCACAATGACTCATGTAGTTTTGTCTGTGGTCCACATTTGGAAGGTCCAGGTTCAATTCCTGTGGCCAACCTACCTGACCCGTAGATTCTTTGGGTTTTTTCCCGGATTGCCAGGTGAATGCTGGGTAGGTTAATTACATCTCCCCTCCAAATTTCCTGTACCTCCATTACATCTCCATTATCATTTCATATCATCTCTCATCTGATGGTCTCTTTCAGGGTAGAAGTGTCAGCGGGTGTCTTGGAAGTGCATGGCAGGATGATATGCTCTTGGTAAAACTTCCTCCTCCGAAAGAATGCCCCCAGTCTCTGAATCTGGTCTAGTATAGCCATTTCTGGACCACAATAGGGTGAGATGCAGCTTGTACTGGCCTGGTAAAATGTCAAGATCTGCCCTCTGCACTGTCATGGCTCCTTAGGATGGCCGCCCTCTGTCCCCTTCCTCCCGAGGTGCCCCACTTGAGGACATAGATACAACAGACCTAGTTTGCACCTCCATGCTGAATCCCCTCCATAGCTTAGTCTAGTACAATCCCAGCTGGAAAGTTGGCTTTCCTAGACCAGGACTCGGTACCTATTGCAGCTCCTCAAATTCCACAGAATATTGAGTGGGCACCAGTTCTATACACAGGACTTAAAATCCGCACAAAGTAAACGCATTTCTTAAATTTTCTAGAAATAACCTATGAAATCCTCTTCATTTGGAAGACATAAAGGAAACCTAATATAGAGAAAAGACTATCTCTTTAAAAATAATAATCTTGTGGTGTTAAGGCATTAACCAATACAAAGATATAAATCAGAATTTTTAATTTTCAAAATTGCAGTTTTTAAACTAAGGTTGCTATTCATAGATTTTTTGGAATACCATGGAATAGAAACGATGGAATTTCAAGGTCATCACAGAATAACCCACTTTAAATATGTGACTATAAATTCTGCTTCCTGTATACAAGGAAATGTTTAATGAAAGTATTTTAGTACAGCTTTATTTTGATTAACATAAGTAAATAGATTTTATAAAAACAGTTTGCAGAAGTTACATAAACCCTCTGTTGGATTTTAAGGAAAAACAAATACTTGACATTCTCTTTAATACTTCTAGGTTAGAAGGATGAAGTGGGGATTTTGATTTTGAAGACAAATATTTCACATACTTAAGTATAAATTTTGTACAGTAAGAAATATCCATTTTAAAGGCTGAGGTTTGTATGGCAAATTATACTTAGCCATTCTGAAAAATGACTTATCAAAATCCCAGATAGGTTCAGCTCACCTGTTGGCATGAGGAAGTATATTCTTAATAATGCCAATGTGAGGTGTGGAAGTGACAGGAAGTTTCGGTATCTTTGTCTCTCTGTTCCATTTCACAGGTGACAGGATAAATTCATCTTCTGGGTCTATCTCATCAAAGCCAAAGTAATTCTCCAAGGTGAAATGCTCTGTTGACGGTGCTGCAGGTACATATAGCCCATCTGCTCTATGTCTTTTGGTCTTTCTAGCATATCTCTGCAGGAATTGCAAACTCCTTACTGGGCCACTGTAATTTAAAAACAAAACCTTATTGAAGCATACAAGCGAAACATTATTATTTTTATTTTACATTAATGCCAAATTTACTCTCTTTGCTGATACTGTGAATGCTTCAATTTCTAGTAAAGATAAACAAGAACTTAATGGATAATGCAGTCAGTTGATTCGAAAAAAAGGAACAATCTCAAATGTTGATGCAGGATTTTATCTTAAAGTTAATAAAAATAGAAATGTTCCTGATGTTTGTTTAAGAATGAATTATCCATTATATAAAGTAATATTAAAGTTCTTGAAGAGTGGGCGGACAACTTAGGCTGAGTAAAGAATATTGATGTTTTGTTCAAGAACTGTGTTTTGCATTATGAATTCTTTGATTAGCATACTTATGATCTTCCTAAAACTTTCCATTGTCCAACAAAGCGTAATAATTTAATTTGTATACAGAGGTTAGAAACTTTACTGTATTTAAAATAGATTTTATATCTTCAGTTGGAATTGAAACACAGACAAGTTTTGTCGGAGCATATTTCGAGGCCTGTTTACCTTAACATTCTCCAACAATATACAACTTGAGCGATACAAAGAGGAAGTAGAAGTAGTGGGTAAGGAGATGAAAGCAGCAGGAAGTAAAGTACTATCCGACAAAGCATTGAAGCATATTGACCTTGAGTGACCAGTGCAGCCATCATGTTATCTTGTGATAAGAAGATTGAAATCATAGTAAGTTGCCGTACAGTAAGTGATGAAACACAAATAGATCACTTCGAAGCTGTGTCCTGTTATGAAAGGTCATACTGACATGGGTGCATAATAATAAAAAAATAATCTTAATGCTAATAAATGCATTAAATATGTGCCTACTTAATTATTTATTGTAATATTTTTCAAATACTGAAAATGGGGGTCAACAGCAATTTTCATTATAGAAAAAAGAGAGAAGCCAACTAAATTAATTACTACACTTTTGTTATTAAATGACTATTGTAATTATAGGAAATGTATGGTAATATAACTAATTTTCTAGTGTGATCAATCAGTAGAACAGGAATAATTTCTAAAAAGGTGATTTACTCAACTGACAAAGGCGCAATGTCAAATATATCATCAGCAATGTTCTGTCACTGAAGAATGTCTCTCTGTCATTGTTGCTATTATCAACCTTGAATTTGTTTCAGTAATCTATTCATTTTCCCAATAATTATCAATTCTTTTAGTCCTTTCGTTAAAAAAATATACCTATGTCATCAAGGAAAATCTTTTTGCATTAAATAATTTCTGTAATTATAAGTAGTATATGGTAGAACTATTTTTTGAATCTTGGTAGGGTGAGGTATCTGGATAAGGTTTTTTCTGGAGTTTTCCCTTATCCTAAAAGACAAATGTTGTGTAACTCTATGCTCTGTCGACACTGGGCTCATTTGAGCATCATTTCACCCATTATACATTCATCGTCCGATATGATATAACATTGGAGGACATAAAAAAGAAGGAAAAAAAAAATTAAAGTGTGATCAACCTGTACAAATAAGTCATTGCCGTAATAAAAACTCATGATTTAAATGCTGCATCACAATGTTCAGCTATACAAAATTATGAGTATATAATTTTAAATATTTATTATTATAGTTAATAATGAAACACACAATCTCTTGTTAGTTTAATAATGATGGATCTGAATGAAAAAATATAAATAAAAGTAACGTCAAATTCAAAGGTTTGGTTTAAGTCATATTATATAAAATAAATCTTCTCCCCACCCCGCAACATAGTTACGAATGCAAAACATGTCTTGGAAATGAAAGAGAAACAACAATTCTACTGACTTTGATTCAATGTACTTGCAGGGTTAAAGTGCTATAGATACAATCCCAGACAGTTGATCAGCAGTATCTACTGAGAAATCACAAAGGGATTTTGATTATTATTTCTGCTTGTCACAATATTCAATCACTTTGTATATGAAAGGGTAGAGCCAGACTGAAAAATTCAATGCCATAGCCAGGATTTGAACCACGGATTTGGCATTGAATTTTTCAGCCTGGCTCTACCCTTTCAGAGCGCATCCTACAAATGGCTAGTGTGAAAGAACACTTAATTTCCATTAATTGTACCTAATAGTGGTCCGAACTACAAAGCCCGGGCCTTAAAGTACTTACAGCATAGAAAGTTGCCATTAAGGCAGTTGCCTCATGTGTTTATGAGAATTGTTAGTGGTTTACCGGAAAAAACATGAGTCAGTTGGAGAATTTAATGTCACGTTGGCCATAGTAGCTCAATGGTTTAGAGCGGCTGGACAGAGACCAGAAGATCCGTGGTTCAAATCCCAGCTATGGCATTGAATTTTTCAGTCTGGCTCTACACTTTCATAGTGCGTCCTACACACAGCTAGTGTGAAAGTACAATTAATTTCCATTACTTTGTATATGATTTCTCGCACGTGATTGTATCTTAACAGAGTGTACATACATTGGAGTCGCTGTGCACGTGCAATAACTTCACTTAAACATCTCGTGTTGCAATTTTTTTCTGATACACCTTCTCGCTTTGCCATGTAATACACCATTCCACTTACCCTGTTTCTACCTAACTCTACTTTTGTTTTGTAGACTGAATTCATATATATCCACATCTTTCCATTGGAAAATCTTCAATGTGACTGACAGTGCTGAGGATACTCTATGGTGGCAAATTAAAATTTAGTGTCTTGGTGTTTCAAAATAAGAATTTTCTTTCAAACATCTAATTAATTGTATAACTTACACATTTTACGAGTAACAGCTGGAGAATACAAAGAGGTGAACAAGCTCCAAAATATGTTCATGTAAAACTTTTAGTGGTGTTTTAATGCCGCAAATCCAATTCAAGAAGCGTTTTAAAGCACAATAATTATGCAATGGTGGAATTTAAAATATGTAGAATGTTCATGGTGGTATACGTATAAAAACTGCGTGCAAAACAAATGGAAAAGCTCTCTTTGTCATATGTTATATGTATTTCTAAACATGCAATTTCAATAGAGATTTGGAACTTCATCTGAGTCCAGATGATGGACCGTGCAGAAAACTATAACACAAAGTGAGGTTATCCTTCCTGCAAATCAGTCAGACCAATGGCAGAGTGCTATGCGTGGGGTGACACAAGCCCTATCCACACGTGGAAGGCTACATACCGTATTTTATTGCATAAGCCCCCCTCGCATATTTCCCTCCCTTATGATTTTTCATCACTGAAAATTATTTACCTATTAAACATCGCATAATTCCCTGTCCTGGTTCTTTCTTATTGGAGTGGCTGTCAAATGACTTGGTAATGGATAATAATTGATGCAACAGTACTTTTCATGGATAACAATGGATGCTTGCCACAGAAATACATTGTCACAACGTATCATATAATTAAAATGTAAAGTTGCAGACATGTTTCTAAGTCAGTTTGTTACAAGTCATCATAATGTTGAAATATTCAAACTACACGGCAAAATTTAAATTAAATGTATTATCTTATGCTGATGCAAACTGGTTGAAAGCTGCAGGAAGACATTTCTCCATTGATCCTAATTCAATACAGTATTGGCAGAGCCAAAAAGATAAACTCAAGGCTGCAAAGACAAGCTCCAAATCTTTCCATGGGCCTAAAACAGGAAAATATCCTGAAATTGATAATGGTCAATGAACTTTGGAATGATTGTTGTGCTGTCCCTTATAACATGATTCAGATGATGGATTTTAAAGGAAGTATTGGCTGGGCGCTTTGTTTAATGAGACATCTCTGAGCCAGCATTTACCTCGAGACTACACAGATAATGTACTCAAGTTCCAGTGTTACATACATAATACAAGCACAACAGCAATATGACTGTTTGCTCTCTCAGATTGGTAACGCTGACCAGACACCAGTTTCTTTTGATATGCCGCAATTAACACCACCATTGCTCCAATTGGCTCAAAAAGTGTGCTTGTGAAGACAACTGTAGCAGAAATGAAGCAGAGAAGCTAAGATGCACAGTGATGTGCATTACAACAGACAGCAATAAACTTCCACCTTATGCCATCTTTAAAAGTAAGCCTTACCAAAGGAGACTACCCCACATAGAATTCACTTGTGAGTTAAGAAAAGGGCTGGATGACAGCAGATTTGATGGTGGATTGGCTGAAGAAAGATCTTTAAGGAACAAAATATCATCTTGGCACCAACTAATAGATACTCAGTTCTAAAACTGCTAAATTAAAAAACAAAAGATGAAATCCTGCCAATTAACAGATCCAGAATATAAGTCGTAAAAATTGTGAAAAATGCTACATAGGTCAAACTAAAAGAAACCGAAAACCAGACACAAAGAGCACTTTAGAAATATCAAAATGAAACAAGAAGATAAGCCAGCAGTAGTATTTCATTTTTGGAATGAAAACCATGACATTGATCCAAATTCAAAGTGACTAAAAGGAGTGATACACCAAAATAAACTGACAACATGGAAGACCACATTCATTTGTGAGTGTGTCGTGTTTTAGAGCCTGTCGACAACAAGGTCATTTGGGCCACATTCATTTGTAAAAAAATAAGGACTGCATAATGAACTTTGAAATCCCACCAGTAGATGATTTGACAAAGAAGTTCATAGTTTCACCGCCAGAGAGAAGAGAACAGACAATAGTTGGATAGATAGTCAACATGAAAAATTCAATGGCATGGATGGGATTTGAACCACGGATCTCCCAGCCATGGCATTGAATTTTTCATGTTGAATCTATCAAAGATCTTAGCCTATATGCGGCTAGTGTGAAGAAATGATTAATTTCCATCAATTAACTAAAATAAGTTGGATAGATGTTGAAAATGGACGTGATGGCTGCCGAAATTAGTCCATCAAATTTGCTTCTAAGATAAGCTACTTTAAATGCAAGTACGGCTAATCTAAGCAAAGGTTCCTAAGATTGTGCCACCTCTCACAGCATAGCTAGAGGCACCACCAATCAAACAAGAAGATATCAGCAGAATTCTATGCCCAATGAAATGAACTATCATGTGTGGTAAACAACTTCTACAACACAAGCTAAGTGATATGATCTTAATGAGGATTGCATGTGCATATGGGTAACATACATTGTGAATGATATCAAGAAAGGTTCTATACTATTTAAAATAATCAAATTTGTTTTAAACTTTCTTAACACTAATTGGGTACGCTTTCTAACATGAGAGTCAAAAACCTCTGAACCGATCATGTGATGTTCTTGGCGTTCATTGCTGACTGCTACTAACATAATGCTCCTTTAGTTAATTGATGGAAATTAATAATTTCCTCATACTAACCATATATAGGCTAAGGTTTTTGATAAATTGAGTCAACATGAAAAATTCAATGCCATGGCCGGGATTTAAACCACGGATCTCCTGGTTTCCGTCCAGTCACTCTAACCCATTGAGCTACCATGGCCAACGTGCTGTCCTGACATTAAATTCTCCATTTGACTCGTATATTTCCCTGGTAGACCACTAGGGGCTCTCGTATTCGAGAGATACCAGGAGATCCGTGGTTCAAATCCCGGCAATGGCATTGAATTTTTCAGGTTGACTCAATTTATCAAAAACCCTAGCCTATATACGGCTAGTATGAGGAAATTATTAATTTCCATCAATTATCTAAAATAATAAGAGTTAAATGATGAAGCCTGGGACTCAAGTACTTACAATAGTAAGTCACCACAAACAGTGTATCTCAAATACGAGAGCCCCTAGTGGTCTACTGGGGAAATATACGAGTCAAATGGAGAATTTGTCAGGACGGCACGTTGGCCATGGTAGCTCAATGGGTTAGAACGAATGGATAGAAACCCTAGGAGATCCATGGTTCAAATCCCGGCCATGGCATTGAATTTTTCATGTTGACTCAATTTATTATAATGCTCCTTTTTGAAAGAGACCGCTGCTGTCCATACATTTTTGGCAACTTTTTAGAAAACCATTCATCACTTGCCATAGTTCATGTTGTGAAATGCTGGCAACTTCCTGGAAGATATTTTGTTTTAATTCTTCCAGTGTGTGTGGGTTTATCTTGTACACTTTGTTTTAGATTACTACAGAGATATTTTTCACTGACTAGGCTTGATTTCAACTTCATGGGCATGCAAAATAATTGTTATTGGAGCTTTGAGAAGCCTAATATTGTTCATGAAATACCCCTTTAAGATAAAAAAAAATTCAAGTCAACAGTTGACACATGTTGAATACAATTTTGCCCCCCCCCCTTTTTTTAGAGAATTAACAGACAGAAAGCTTGATTTTGCCTTTTTTCAACAAGACTGCAATGCTCATTTCCCTAATATTTCAATGAGAACAACTGAAAGTGTGTTTCAGAACAAAATTAGTAGAATCTCTGGACCTCTCAATCCTCTGACCTGACCCCTGTGATATCTACCTTTGGGGTAACTTAAAAGTGCACAAGACGAATCCACGCACTTTAGAAATATCTGCCAGGAAATTTCATGTGAACTATGGCAAGGGACGGATAGTTTCCTAAAGAGGCACCAAAAATGTATGGAAAAACGGTGGCCAGTTTCAGCATCTGCTTTCATAAAGCTCGCAAGTAATGCCTTTAAAAGTAGTTTTAAAAATGTAAGTTTCATCAGTGGCTTTTTATGATAAGAGCAGTTGGTGACAAGTGTCAAGGAGATGCAGACACGAAGAACACGACGCAGTCATTTCAGAGGTTTTTGACTCTCACAATACTTTAATAGTCATAATTATTGTAACAGAAAATAAACTTTTCACTTTGATTAAGCAGAAGAACATTAATGTACTCACGTGAAGTAATTATTGTTTTCAGTGTTGTCTTTTACAACTTGAATTTGTTCTGTTGCAGGAACAGGAGGGGCAGCTTTGGCTGGGATGATGCTGGGATGATTTGTTGATACTGTAGTTTGAACTTGGTTATTTGCTGCAGATTTGTCAGCCTGTTTTCTACCCAGAGTAGAGTCAACAACTTGAATTTGTTTTGATGCAAGAACATATGGGGCAGCTTTGGCTGGGATGATGCTGGGATGATTTGTTGATACTCTAGTCTGAACTTGGTTATTTGCTACAGATTTGTCAGTCTGTTTTCTACCCAGAGTAGAGACAACAACTTGAATTTGTTTTGATGCAGGAACAGATGGGGCAGCTTTGGCTGGAATGATGCTGGGATGATTTGTTGATACTCTAGTCTGAACTTGGTTATTTGCTGCAGATTTGTCAGTCTGTTTTCTACCCAGAGTAGAGTCAACAACTTGAATTTGTTTTGATGCAAGAACAGATGGGGCAGCTTTGGCTGGGATGATGCTGGGATGATTTGTTGATACTCTAGTCTGAACTTGGTTATTTGCTACAGATTTGTCAGTCTGTTTTCTACCCAGAGTAGGGTCAACAACTTGAATTTGTTTTGTTGCAGAAACAGGTTGGGCAGCTTTGGCTGGGATGATGCTAGGATGATTTGTGGATACTGTAGTCTGAACTTGGTTATCTGCTGCAGATTTGTCAGTCTGTTTACTACAATCAGCATCCGACTCTCCCAGAGTGAAGTCCATTATAAAGGTTCTTCCGCCCCGCTTGAAATTTATTCCTGATTCAGTTAGTGTCTCTTTGATGGCTGCTTCCTCAGCACTCAATTCCTTATCAGTACTAACATCAACATCCATCATTGTTTCAGGAAAGCAAGCCATTTCTGTTTTATCAGCAATGATTATTTGAGAGTCCACCTTTTTCAGTTCCGACTTCGTACTGGGGTCTATTGTACTGGTGATTGCTGATTTAACAGGTGGAATTTTATTGTTGCTGGTTATTGGTTTAACAAGTGTAGGAATTTTACTGTTACTAGTTGTTCGTTTAACAACTTCAGGAATTTTACTGTTGCTAGTTGTTCGTTTAACAACTTCAGGAATTTTAATGTTGCTGTGTGATACCATATTACCCAATTTTGACTGTGTTCTGTTCTCACTCAACACGACGGGAAGGTTCTTCTTGTTATCCAACTTGTCCTGCGTGCTGTTGCAATATAAAAGATTCTGTTTTTTTCTGCAGCTTTTTGACTTTTCTTTTTTTGTGCTAAAAGTTTTGCTACTTTTGGGAAACTTCTTTTTCTTTTGATTAGTATAATTAAAAAGGCTCATTTCTATAAACTGTTTCCTCACAGGTGTTTTAAAGAACTTCCTTGTCCCACTTTTCACTGATTGGTTTGGTAAAATATTCTGATCTCTAAGTGGTTGGACAGAAGAGTTCATGGATAAATGTGAAGTTTGACTGTAAAGAGTGGTGCAATCTTTCTGATTTTCCTGAGAGCACGCTGCAAGCATTTTCATCTTCTTGGCGGCATTCTCACTGCCACAGTTTTCTTCATCTGATGTATCACTCTGAGGTTTAATTCTCTTTCTTATAGGTTTTCTTTTGCGACCAGGTTTCCTTGATGAATTGTCACTACTTCCACTCCCACCTTTGAAATCATACAACATTATCTTCTTCTCTGCAGTAAAGGTTTTCTGTCTTTCAGCACTTGGTGGGCTTACATCTTCGTAAACCAACTTCTTTTGATCTTTGGTTTCAGAAACCTTCTCAACGACAACAGAACATTCCCTGCTGTTCTGAGAAACATTCTGTTGTTTCTTTGTTGCGGTTTGTTTATCAGTATTTGGTGGGCTTATGTCTTTATTAACTTTGGCTCCACCTAACTTTTCAGGCATAACAGGACACTTACTGTTTTTCCTAACAACTGTTCTGGGCTTCTTGGCCACTTGTTTCTCAGTACTATCTTTGCAAACCACATCCTCCTGATTGTTGGTTTCAACTTTCTCTAGGACAGAACATTTAGCAGCTTTTTGACGGAGAGTACGCCTCTTGGTTGAGGTTTGTTTCTTAGACAGTGCCTTTGGAGATTTGGTAATACTATTTTCAAACAGCTTCTTGGAGACTGCAACGAACTTATTAGTATTTTGTTCATTGTAAACCTTTCTATTTCTCAAAGCCCTAACAGTAATAATTTGGTTTGTCTTATCAACTAAAATAGGCTTATCCTTTGTGTTGGCTGGTTGCGCAGGTGTTGTGGCAGGTATCTGTTTAGAAGCATTCTGCAGCATTTTTGTCCTCTTTCTAGAAACCATCTCAATAAAAATTCTGAAAAAACAAAAAAAGGGAAGACACAAATCATAATTTGTAACATTAGAAATGATAATTCCTGCTTTACAAGCAGGCAGAGGTCTATTACAGCAGCCTTTCTTTGTACATACCTGCACAAATTTTAAGGGGAAAAAATAAGAAAAGTTGAATTTATGCAAGTTTCTCTACTCCTGCACAGACTATTCTTACAAATGTTAATTCTTCTATATACTCGTAACTGAAATAAATATTTGCAGAAATTCTCTTATTGTTAATTTTTTTTGAAGGTGAAAAGGGAATATGCTTTAAGCAATAGCCAAATGTGTATTGCTTAGCTATATTTTCTGGTCACTAGTATTGACTTTAAAATACTTTTATCTTATAATTACGTAAAAAATTAAGCTAGCTACAGTGAAGCAACAAATACTACACAAATATAACTATTTGTAACACTAACTTCACTTATCTTAAAAGAAAATTATGTAAACAGACTGATAAATGGGCCATTAGAGATCATTTTTGGTCATTTAACCATGAAATAAATCCAAAAGTTAAATTATGAGGTATGTCCAGAAAGTAAGTTCTGTTTGGTAATAAAATTAAATTGTGTACAGATACAGAACAATTATTTATTGCACAAAATTCTACAACTCTTAAACTACTTTTCCAAATAATTGTCAAAATTTTGCAGGCATTTGTCATAGCGAGCCACAACACTGCAGCACAGGAAATGATGCAGATGTTACGAGCCGAGGTAAAACGCCTCAATGAACGACTAGATACCATTGAGGAGAAGCTCACCTCCGCAGCAGTCGCCAACAACTCCAGCCCATTGCGAGAGGATCTCCTCCAGGATCTCCACTCTGAAGTGTTGGACCTGGGCCCTCGCCTTGGGAGTATGGAAGAGGCCACATCCACGAGTTTCTGCTCAGTGTTCACCGCACTGAATACTCACCACCAATCTACAGTTGAACAGATCATCTCCAACTTCAAGCCAACACAGGACAACATTACTGCAGTCACCCAACAGAACACATCACTACTGGACCAAGTCGCCCAAGTCATCAAGGCCACTTCTGCTCAACAGAAACTTCTGAAGAGACTAGAAGCCAGCTGCACTACCAACCACACCATTCAGGAAAACATTCTCCAGACTGTGGAGAGAGTCTACAAGAAACAATACGACATTGAACTCACCATAGCCAACTCAACTTTCGACACAGAAGAACTCAGACAGACCTTCAATGACTCCCAGGTGGAGTTAGCAACAACTACATCTCACCAACCCTGACGCCACTAGGCGTCAATGCCCTCCTAAGCGCTCCGGTGCACAGCAACAAACATAATAAAGTAACAATATCGAGATTTCACTGTATTGGAACACCACAGTGAAGCGAAATAATTATTAATTTTTAGATGAGTCGTATTTATTACACATCTGCTTCACTTTCGTACGTATTTTGAGGACATGTTTCGCAAATCATTGTTTGCATCTTCTGCTCTTATGCGACTAAAGCTTGATCCAGTGGTGTGGTGGGTGTGGGTAATTAACCAGAATAAGAGCATAAGAGCAGAAGATGCAAACGATGATTTGCGAAACATGTCCTCAAAATAGGTACGAAAGTGAAGCAGATGTGTAATAAATACGACTCATCTAAAAATTATTAATAATAAAGTGAGTTCTAGATGTTCTCGGGCTTAATAAATAAAGTAACTAAACTTCCTCTCTTTATCCCTTCTTTTCGTTCAACCGTCCTATTCTCCGCTACTACACTGGCTATGGTCAGGGCAGTCTTGTGTCATGGCCATGAGCCGGGGAAGCCAACCTGACCTGTGCACCCTTTCCTGCACAGATTTTAGCATTAACCTACACTAACGGAGGTGCTTTCGTGGAACTCTGCTATTTTTCCTGACCTTCTCCCCTCTATCACCTGAACTTCTCTTGCTGGTTTTTCTTTCTCTCCTCCTGTTCTTTTCTCTTTCTTGTTAAAATAAAAAAAAAAAAAAAAAAAAAAGCGAGGCACAAGTTTTTGTATACCTTCTTCATAGAAGTTTGTCGCCTGTGTCTTCAACCAGTTGGAAACATTTTCATTCAGCTTTTCATCATTCTTGAAGTGTTGACCACCAAGGAAAGATTTGAGATGCAAAAACAGACGAGTCCCTAGGAGTGAGGTCAGGGCTGTACGGGAGCTGGTCAAGCACGTCCCAGCCAAATCCCTGTAGAATGTTTTTCATCACATTTGCAGTGTGTGGTCGTGCGTTGTCGTGAAAAAACACAACACCTTTTGACATCACAAATTTGCCGATAAATTTCAATTGGTTTCACTTTCCTAACATTCAGAAAAAGAATCACAGATCTGATTTCACAAGCGGCGGGATTTCCAATCAACACAGACATTGTAAACAAGCACAACAAAGCGTACGTGGCTGACAGTGATCTCACAATGGCGCATGTTTCTTCTCCTTGATACAGAGCTTCTAATATGCATGTGCAGAACTGCGATCGCAGCACTGCAGTGGAGATAAATTGAAACAGAACTTACTTTCTGGACGCCCCTTGTATTAAAACAATTAAATGGTCTGATAGATTTAATGGTTTGAGAAATAAAAATATTTATTTTAAAAAGTAAACATCATGTAATAAATTTTGAAATACCAACAGTCAATTCTATTTTTAAGTTCATTTCATTTTCAGATTATGGTAATACTGGCAAAAACATAATAACCTCTAGTGATGGTAGCATTGACAACACAGTTGTTTGTGATTGAAGATGTAAACAAGAGTCTACGGAATCGATCTCAACAAATTAATAAGAAAAATTTACATATTCTTTTATCTTTTTGTGTATCAATTATGGTTTATGATGATATATATAAGGGCACTCAACTACAGCGGTCATCAGCGCCCTTTAAAAAACTAGTCAGGGCAAAAGCCAGATATAAAAAAACCTATTAAAAATACACGTACATAAAAAACATCAATCAAAACCTACTAAAAATTTCGTTCACTAAATCCTAAACTCTAAACTAGACAAGAATCTAAAAACCTTCTCCACGGGTCTCCACGCACTGCCTACACGTGGGTGGGCCTGTTGACCGTCTCCCTCAACCACGAAGAGGAGCCCACACGAGGGAGACTGTTGGCTCGGGACCCCGGGTGCGCCAAACCCGTACCTACTGAAGTAGGCCCCTGGGGGGAATTATGGTTTACCAATTATGCAAAGGCCACTCAGAATCAAGAAATTCTGAGGACAATTTCAGAAAATTCAACATATACATATCATTTGATATGAAAATATTTCAAACAAATCATATTTTTATTAAAAACTGCTATAGAAATGTTTGCAAAAATCAACAACTTCTTATGTTCGACATTACCAAGGTTAAAAAAAGCTGAACTAGGTCTACCTCAGTTTGCGTCAGTTAGCATCGCTCTATTCAATAACTATGTAAATGATCTACCCACACAAATCCAACAGGCATCAACACAGTATTGCATGCAGATGTATGTGTGTAGTGTTTAATGCTTGCTTTTATTACATGCGGCACTGCTTATGTGGTGACACTGAAGATACATGAAATGAGGATGGAACATTGGTGGAATGAGATGGTGAGGGAAACCAAAGCATCCAGAGGAAACCTGCCCCTATGCTGCTTTGTCCAATCTCACATGCAGTCGCCTTGGATCAAACCCGACTGCTTTGGTGAGAGTCAAGCGGTCTAACCGCTCAGCCAAGACATGGCCCTCTATGCAAATGATTTAGTAATTTGGAAATCAATCTTGAAACTTTAAAGACAAATGTTCAAATTCTCTGAATACACTTAAACAATGGTGTTCCTAAAACCTCATGAAAGTAAACACTGTTCATATCCCAATATTACTTTAAGTAATGATAATATCAAATTAAACAGAACAGAAAATGCTGAATATCTTGGAATACTGTTTGACCAAAACTTAACCTGGGAAAAACCTTATTGAAAAAATCAAATATAAAGCAACTACCATTTTAAGTTATTTAAGACTTGCAAGAACTAAATGGGGTTGTTTAAGGTTTACATTAAATACTACATATAATATATAGATAGCCCGCCTTGGTAGCGTGGTGGTAGCATGTCTGCCTCACGTTCAAGAGGTCCCGAGTTCGAATCTCGGTCAGGGTGAGTTACCTGGATAAGGGTTTTTCCGGGGTTTTCCCTTATCCTGTAAGACGAATGTCGGGTAACTCTAAGCTCCATGGACCCCGGACTCATTTGAGCATCATTTCACCCATTCCATTCATCGTCCGATATGACTTAACGTTGGAGGACGTAAATTACAAATAATAATAATAATAATAATAATAATAATAATAATAATAATAATAATAATAATAATACATAGATAAGACCATTCCTAATATGGAGAAGTAATGCTTACATTGCCTTCAACTTTCATGAAACTTGAACACACACAATATCAAGCTCTTAGGTTAATTAATGTGGAACTACTCCTATAATGATCTTACGAGCATTTACATGTAATAGACCTAAAGTGACAGATTTAGAAATGCAAGCCCTTTTAATATAAGAAAACCTCTTGAGACTTCTAGAGAACAAAAGATGGGGAAAAAAAACTGTATCTCTACCTACAGTAAACACAATTATGCTTAGTTACAGCTAAGTTACAGTGGAGTAATAAATATTGCACAAATAAGATGTTAATACTTCTTTCTTTTTAAAATTGATTTCATGAACATTTGCCCACATCATCAGTTAACACACTTCTTTCATAAAAAGAAGAAAGAAGTATTAACATCAACTTCATAAGATAAGTGGACATTAATTAACAAATATTTTTATTTGTGTAACAATATGCTTAGATCATGAGAACTCTTTGTTCCTTGTTTACTAGTAAGAATGAACAATAAATTGATTGATTGAAGAAATTGGATTATTTGGTATTCAACTTTTTTTTTAATTTTATTTTTGCTTTTAATTCTGAATGTTATTTTCTACATTATTTTCCAATTTTGCATTAAAATCTTTGAAGTTTTAAAATTAATCAACCATTAATTCCTTGGTCAGTGAACTAAATAAAAGGCAATTGCAACTAATCGAAAGATAACTCTATCCTACAAATAATGTCGTTTGTGCTTTATGTTACATGAATGGCATTATTAAAATTAGTGTGTTATGCATTTGGTAATGACCATGTTCCATACTCAAACCTTACTGTTCTCCATAAAATCCTACAAACCACAGTAAACAAAGAATGGTGACATAAGACCATTCGTGAATGCCCTTGGATGTTTTATTCCTAGAATACCACTGGATGTAAAATGTGTCGTTGTATGGCGCATAAGCTCTTAAAGTAATGACATCAATTCTAACAATAACTTCAAAGTTTTTCTCAGTACTACTCGTTTTCTAGTTTTTTAGTTTCTTAGAACAGACTTAGACTTCGAAGTTCACTCAAATAATAATAATAATAATAATAATAATAATAATAATAATAATAATAATAATCATAATCATAATAATAATAATAATAATAATAATAATAATAATAATAATAATAATAATAATAATAATAATAATAATAATAATAATAATAATAATTTATTGTCAATAGACTTTGCAGTTTCTGACATTATACTTATAAATACATATATAAATACAATTGTTTTTAATTACAAATTAAGGAATAAATTCAGCATGTCATATGTACTACAAATTAAGGAATAAATTCATGTGGTACAATGATTATAATTCATTAATACAATACAAACTTTTTGTTAACAAGTACTTCTTCAGAGCACCCTCGAAGTGCTTGCCTATACAAGACCTTAGATGTGCTGGCAATTTTTTGTGAAGCAATAAGCCCATCACATTTGGATCCCTGTCGGAAATATTCTTATTAAAACTTTGCCAAAAAAAGATCGTCCTTGTGCCTAGTGTTATGACTATGAATATTACTATTTTTAAGATTTTCCTTTTGTACTGCATAAGTTACTACTTTATAAACATACAGAGAATATACTGTTAATATTCCTTTATCCTTAAATGTTTCCCTACATGATTCTCGGGAACTCAAATTGTAAATAATTCTGATGGCCCTTTTTTGCAATCGAAATAACCTTCCCATATGCGTTGCAGCAGCACAGCCCCAAATTTCAATTCCGTATAATAAATGTGGATATATGACTATAGTAAATAATTTTAAGCCCTTTTTCATCAAAGACATTTTTGAAGTAACGTAACAAATATACAGCTTTACTTACTTTATCACAAATATGATTTATGTGTCCTGCCCATGTTAGTTTTCTGTCAAGAAATATTCCTAAGAATTTATGTTCACTCACATCTTCGATGTTGCAGTCATTTACAGGTAATGACAGAAATGAAATGTGTAGTGTTTAACGCCCGCTTTTACTACATACGGCACCGCAGGCGGTGACACTGATGATACATGAGATGAAGATGGAGCACCGGTGGAATGAGATGGCGGGGGAAACCGGAGGTCCCGGAGAAAACCCGCCCCAACGCCGTGTTGTCCACCACAAATCTCACTTTGCGGTCGCCTGGGATCGAACCCGGGCCGCCTTGGTGAAAGCCAAGCGGTCTAACCACTGAGCCACGGCGTGGCCTGGAAATGACAGATTTATGGTATTTTTGTTACTCTGTGAGAAAAGAATTAAGGTTGTTTTTGTCATATTACAAGAAAGATGGTTTTCTTTAAAGTAATTTATAACCAAATCAATAGATTTCAATAAGTTATCCTTTAATATGCCTGTATTCCCACCCTTACATATAGCCGTAGTATCATCTGCATACGATATACTTGTGTTTTCGGAGTTTGGTATGTCATTTACATATAGTGTAAACAATAATGGTCCCAGGACCGACCTTTGTGGTACCCCACACATGACCTGCTTGAATTCTGATTGCACATTGTTTACCAGTTTTCCCCTTCTATTATATATGATAGTAGCATATTATAAAACTGAACACCGGGTCTGCAGAAGAAAACTTGCGAGCACAATTTATAACACTGGTACAAACACCAAATTAATACTCATTATACAGTCTGTAAAATTATGTTTTAATACATCAACAAGAACATATGTAGTCAAAAGTAGATGTAACCATACGTACCAGATATCCGTTAAATTGCCCGGGTAGACAGATCTCTAAAAATTACAACTATATCTCTAACATACATATAATATCAAGATGTTCACTTATGTGCTAATCAAATACACACAATATAACACTACTAATATGCGGACACTTGCTCATGAATGTTTAAAAATCTTCATAAATATTTCACAATCAAATTAAACTTCAATTCTTTGACGCTATGAGTTTGAACCATGTTTAGAATCAGTCTAGCCAACTTTAGAACATCAATTAATGGTACTTTTACATTCTGTATTTGTATTAATCTGTGTATATTTGTATTTTCTATACTCGCTGAATTGATTTTAAAATTGGTATTCTGTTGTTTTACAGTACTGCCAACATAATTAGCAATCAATTGTACAAAGACTTTTTCGTGTAGCTTACTACAAAGCTGAAAAAATTAATCTGGAAAATGGATAAACAATCATACGCATTAAATTTACTCAAATGATAAGTTAATTTCAGTTTTCTACTCGTTTGTTACAGTAACTACTTATTTTTTATACTGTATTTTATACATTTTTGACATTGCTAAAGTATTTTTCAGACAGACAAGGATGCCAATCGAACATCAACACTATAACATCTGATTTGCAGAATCATAATGTGTACGTGACGGTAGTGTGTAAAAGAAAACTTAACGTTAAAAATTAATAGCAGTTCTTAGCTGCTAGCACATACGCAAATAATGCTAATGTGCGGTGTTATCTTGTCAGAGGAATGAACAAGGAGCAAGACTGAAGAAATGAATGCGCTAGCTAAGTAAAGAGCCATGCAGAATTTAACTTAGTAAAATAGGGTATAACAGAGATAGTACCAATTGAACTATAAAACTCTCTCAGGACAGTAGATTAGGCAAACGGATATGTCACGGAAGTTAATCAATATTGTAGAAATCAGTATGAATAGGTTATTGGCAGCTACTAGGTTAGTAAGCCCAGAGAGAACGCAACTGTGCTGGATGTTGTACTGCAAAGCCTACAGTACAAATCATAAAAAAGTAATATCCAAGCAACATGAAGTGTTCCAAAATATTCTACAGCAAAAGAAAAGCAGGCTTAAGGAAAGAAGGCAAATTATACTGCAGGACATTACTGCAACAAAGAATAAAATGAAGGAGAAGAAAGATCGTATAAGAGAAAGTGGGCAGATTATTATGCAAGACATTAAGGAAACTCGTGATAAAATGAAAGAGCGGATGGAAGAAGTTATTGAGGTAAGAACAGAAATAATTGATGTATATAAATGTATGTTACCACTTCAGTGTCTCACGTAGCCATCCATTTTAATTCTCTGTTATGAAGATTATATACACTGAAAATATGTCATGGAAGTATTCTAGCTATTTAAGTTGATGCTTGCCATAAACAAAACCTGAAAGAAGTGAACTCCTTTTCCTTTGCATTTCCACATTTCCTCCCAAATCTGTATGTACGATAGATAGGATATCTAAGGAATTGCGGGCTTAAATGACCTTGTTGTCGACGGGCCCTAAAACACTACACACTCACACACTCTAAGGAATTGCCAAATACCTCTAATGCCGCTAGAGGACTAATAAGAGAAAAAAGCATGACAAAAAGTTCATATAAATTAAGGCAATTTTAATGGAAAATGTTCAGTATTGGGGGCCTTCTGAAACATACACATATGTATTAAGTAGAGGAACTGTTCTATTGTATAAAATATTCAATAAAAAAGTTTCACTAAGAATACATTTTCAGGTTTTCTGAATCTAAGAAAAGCATTTATAAAGAAACTGTATTGGAATGAATATGAACAGTATAAATTAATAAAATCTTCAGTGAATATATTTAAATTTCTAGGAAGTGATATTAAGATTTTCAAGATAATTGTCAACTTTAAATTATGTTTTAAATAGATTTTTGTTATCTTTTGTTTTCTCCAATGAGGCTAAAGATTTTTATTAAAGTATCATACTTTTAAGAAATTTAATGAGTAATAATGTTGTTTGAAATTATTGTGATTAAAAGCATTGTTAAAAGTGAAAAGCTAATATATTAAAAGGAAACGTTCCTGTATTTGAATAGTCGACGTGAGTGAAGTTTTAATAAAATATGACTCAAATAAGTCCTTTAACAAAAAAATATGTTTTAAATTTGTTGTAGATAATCTGTGAAGTTGTCTTCATTTGGAATGGACCTTGTTAACTTATAAAACTTGAGAGAGAGACCTCATACTGGACAAATAAGTTTGTGTGTGTGTGTCTAATGAACAGAGTTTGATGATAAAATCATTCTTCTAGTTTCCCAGTAATTAAAGAGTAATCATCTTGATTTTTGAGAATTTCACGCTCAGTTAGGTCAACAATGTTCATTAATTACACAGAAAATGAAGCTATTTACAGTGGAGTAACAAACACTACACAAATAAAAATATTTAGTAAATATTCTCCACTTAACTTAAGAAGCCGATGACAATACTTCTATTATGTTTTTGCGACATAAAAAAAAACATAATAGAAAAAACATTAAAAAAACATAATAGAAGTATTGTCATCGGCTTCTTAGTTAAGTGGAGAATATTTACTAAATATTTTTATTTGTATAATGTTCATTAAATCATCTTTACTACATAAAAAGCACTGTGGGCAAGTCATTAATTCAGGTTTATGTAGAGGAATTAATGAGACACACATACTGCTGATGCTCGCCTCGGTAGGTAGATGGTAGCATGTCTGCCTCACGTTCAAGAGGTCCCGAGTTCGAATCTCGGTTAGGGTGAGTTACCTGGATAAGGTTTTTCCAGGGTATTCCCTTATCCTGAAAGACGAATGCAGGGTAGCTCTAAGCTCCATGGACCCTGGATTCATTTGAGCATCATTTTACCCATTTCATTCATCGTCCGATATGACTTAATGTTGGAGGATGTAAATTACATATAAAAAATGGACTGCGATTTAGTCTGAACATTTCAACACATGATTTTGTAGGTAGATCTAGAATTGTTTTATTTTGGAGACCCTCCCAATTAAGTTTTTCACAGGAAGTAAGATATTTGTGACCAAGGAGAGAAATAAGAAGAGAGCAAGTGTATGGGAAGACTTTTACAGCACTGAGGCCATGATGAAAAGAGCATGGACCTCAGCAAACTACGAGCTCAGACACAAGGTGACTAGATACACAGTAACTGGTTTCCTTCATGAGATATGTGTGGCTAAAAGTTTTAACGCTCCAAGTGAAAAGTGTGCATGTGTGAACTGTGTAACAAGGAATACTGTACAAAAGTGAATCGAGAAGATATTGACACATTGCTTCACTCACAATGTGTCAATATCTTCTCGATTCACTTTTGTACTAATTTGTGCTTCACTGTCCCTACGCATCTTCCAAGTTTATACTTTGAAGGAATACTGTACTCAGCTGTGCAAAAAGAGTGAAATCAATTGCGGAATATAGCAAGGAAAACTAACTTAACAAATCAATTATGTACAAATGTGCACATTTCTATTTCATTCATAATTAGTTGTGGAAATGTTTTTAATTAATACAAGATAATAAAATTTGTTGCAAATAATTCTTTTTTATGGTGTCAGCCACTGTTGAGATGTTTGTTCTTATTGGTTGATTTTTTCAATATTTTTGTCATTTTTACTTTCTTTAATGCTTTTAGTAAAAAGAGGAAGTAATCTTTCCGTTCATAAGCATGATTTGTAGACTTAACATAAAGATGCATTATGATTATTAATTTATAAATGAGTCGTATTTATTACACATCGGCTTCACTTTCGTACCTATTTTGAGGACATTTTTTGCAAATCATTGTTTGCATCTTCGGCTCTTATGCGACTAAAGCTTGATCCAGTGGTGTGGGTAATTCTGGAGTTGCTGCTGCCATCTGTTGATTTAGTGATGACTTAAATGTGGGATTCTCTTCTGGCGGGATTTCAAAGTTCATTAGTTGGTTTTTATGTTTTTCTATGTATAATCTCTCCCATATGACGAGTTCACTATGTTTTTGTACGTATTTTAGTAATTCTGTGCTATCTTCAATTTCATGATTTTCAGACCAGAAATGAGCTGCTATTGCGGACTTATCAATATTTTTGTATCTTAAGTGCCTGAAGTGTTCTTTCTTTCTAGTGCCTATGTTTCTTTTTGTCCTCCCTATGTAAATTTTTTCACAGTCTTTACACTTAATCTTGTAAATGCCTGACTTTTCCTCTGGTTTTATCTTATCAGTATTATTACTGTGAAGTAGGTTTTTAATGCCAATGTTATATTGTATTTCTTGAATATTTTTTGGAACTTTTTTGTGGCCCAGGGGTGGTAAGTAAATTTAGCAAATCTAATTTCTTGTTTTATTGGTGTGAGAGCTGTGATCTGTTTTAATCTCTTTTGAAGTTTGAATGATTTTAGTTTTTTATCTACAAGGTTTTTTCCATATCCATTTTTAATTGCAGTTTTTAAGATTTGATGGTATTCTTTTTGATATTCTTGCTGGCTGAGGGGTAGATTTACTAATCTGCGTGTGAGACTGTTGATGGTGGCCTGTTTGTGTGGAATTGGGTTGAAACTATTTGCTTTGATGTAATTATCTGTGTGAGTTGCTTTTCTCTGAATCCCAAATTCTAGTTTTCTAGAAGTTTTCAAATGGAGTGTAGAAATTATCAAGGAATCACCCTACTGAACCTGGGATATAAGGCGTTATCTAATATTATCTTTGATCGACTGCTGCCATGGGCGGAGAGAAAGAATGGAGTTTATCAGAACAGATTTTGACAAGGAAAATCAACGATTGACCAGATATTTAACCTGCGTCATATCTTGGAGAAGACTGCTGAATATGGGATTAGAACTCACCACCTCTTTATTGATTTCTGGGCTGCATATGACAGCATTAATAGAGGTCAGTTGTACTGCGCATTACAGGAGATGGGGATACATGGAAAATTGTTGAGATTGATTAAAATGATGTCGGATGTAAGAAGCTGTGTTCAAGTTGCAGGAAATTATTTGGAACCGTTGGGAATAAAGAATGGATTATGCCAAGGACATGCATTGGCATGCTTACTATTCAACCTAGCACTTGAGCAGGTGATCAGGGATGATGGAATACAGACCAGAGACACTATATATTATAAGTCTGTGCAGATATTGGCATATGCAGACGACATAGATATTGTAGCATGACCAGTACCAGCATTTAAGGATGCCTTTACAGCATTGAATCAACGGGCAAGAATATGGGTTTAGTGATAAATGAAGACAAGACAAAATATATGGCGTGTGGGAAAGCTCACCGATTCAACTTGCCAATCACTTTTAGTATAGAAGGACATACATTTGAAAGAGTTGATAGTTTTAGATATCTTGGCTTCACAGTAAGTCGTTTTAGTGAGGTCTCAACTGAAATAAAGACCAGACTGGTTGTGGCAAACAAGGCATATTTTATTAAATTTTAGATGAGTCGTATTTCTTACACATCTGCTTCACTTTCGTACCTATTTTGAGGACATGTTTCGCAAATCTTCGTTTGCATCTACGGCTCTTGTGCGACTGACGCTAGATCCAGCGGTGTGGGTAATTCTGGGGTTGTTGCTGCCATCTGTTGATTTAGTGATGAACTGAAATGTGGGATTCTCTTGTAGCGGGATTTCAAAGTTCATTAGTTGGTTTTTATGTTTTTCTATGTATATCCTCTCCCATATGACGAGTTCACTATGTTTTTGTACGTATTTTAGTAATTCTGTGCTATCTTCAATTTCATGATTTTCAGACCAGAAATGAGCTGCTATTGCAGACTTATCAATATTTTTGTATCTTAAGTGCCTGAAGTGTTCTTTCTTTCTAGTGCCTATGTTTCTTTTTGTCCTCCCTATGTAAATTTTTTCACAGTCTTTACACTTAATTTTGTAAAGTGTAAGTAAGTGTAAAGACTGTGAAAAAATTTACATAGGGAGGACAAAAAGAAACATAGGCACTAAAAAGAAAGAACACTTCAGGCACTTAAGATACAAAAATATTGATAAGTCCGCAATAGCAGCTCATTTCTGGTCTGAAAATCATGAAATTGAAGATAGCACAGAATTACTAAAATACGTACAAAAACATAGTGAACTCGTCATATGGGAGAGGATATACATAGAAAAACATAAAAACCAACTAATGAACTTTGAAATCCCGCTAGAAGAGAATCCCACATTTCAGTTCATCACTAAATCAACAGATGGCAGCAACAACCCCAGAATTACCCACACCGCTGGATCTAGCGTCAGTCGCACAAGAGCCGTAGATGCAAACGAAGATTTGCGAAACATGTCCTCAAAATAGGTACGAAAGTGAAGCAGATGTGTAAGAAATACGACTCATCTAAAATTTAATAATTTTTCACTTCACTGTGGTGTTCCAATACAGTTAAATCTCGATATAAGGCATATTTTGCCTTGAGTAAATTATTCTGCTCAAGCCATCTAACAAAACTCACAATATATAAAACTCTTGTCAGACCAGTTCTTATGTATGCATCAGAAACATGGCCCTTGACGAAGAAGGATGCAAGGTTGTTGGATAGATTTAAAAGGAAGGTCCTGAGGAAAATAATTGGTCCTCTGTATGATAAAGAATGATGGAGGAAAAGATACAATGCTGAATTGTACACTATATATGCTGATGCACCTGTAACAAGAATCATAAAGTCAGGAAGGATCAGAGGGGCTGGTCATGTGGCAAGAATGAAGGAGTCCGAGGAAACAAAGAAGCTTCTATTTGGAAACCCTAGAAGGCAAAGAGGGCATGATTGACCCCGAACAAGATGGCTGGATGGAGTGTAAGAGGATTTGCCGAAGCTGGTATTATGCTACAGTACAGGAACGTAGTCTGCTTGTCAGGCATCAATACTCAGTTCATGCACGATGGAGTTCCTCCTCATTTAAGGCTTTCTGTCTGTCAATTTTTGAATAGGTTGTTTCTTGGTAAATGGATAGGAAGAGGTGCACCAATTTTGTGGCCTTCACTCTCTCCTGATTTAAACCCTTTAGATTTTTATTTGTGGGGACATTTGAAATCTCTTGTTCATGTAACTCCAGAACTAGGTGTATAAACACTCTGTGCTCGTATTGTGAAAGCCTGCCAGACAATATAAAATTCTCCAGGCCTAACTAAGTGCATTAGGGGGTCCATGCAACAACAGGTTGAGCTAATTGAGGGCATTTTGAACATGTGCTTTTTTTTATTGTAATTTACGTCCTCCAATATGACTTCATATTGGACGATGAATGAAATGATGATCAAATGAATCCGGGGTCTATGGAGCTTAGTTACCTGACATTCATCTATCAGGATAATGGAAAAGCCCAGAAAAAACCTTATCCAAGTAACTCACCCTGACCAAGATTCAAACTTGGGACCTCTTGAATGTGAGGCAGACACGCTACCATCTACGCTACCGAGGCGGGCGAACATGTGCTGTAATTTCCTGTTTTCCAAACATTCTGTCATTGATTGTTTTTGTATGGCGTTCAGCTGTAGAAAATGTGCTCTAAAAAGGAAATAAACAATTTCTGGACCTATGTTTATATAACAGTTTGCAAGAAACGTTTTCTCAAATTTTTGACATACCTTTCTTTTACACCTGTAAATTTTTATAATAAAACTGCAGTATAGAATTTATGGTTAAATGCATTATTTCCCGTACCATAGCAAAAGGACGGAAAAAGTGAAATTAGAGCAAGCCTTTGTTAGTTGTTAGTTGAAACTCTCAGATATTTGTTTTGCTTTGTTACAGAGGGAGAACGTGTTTACTATTCCCAATCTACTGTGTGTATCTCGAATTATCATCTCTCCAGTGTTGGGCTATCTTATTATCCAGTCTAATTTTCATTTGGCTCTGGGGATATTTGCATTTGCAGGAATTTCAGACCTGGTAAGAATGTATGCACAGTTTAAAATTACTGTCAGCAATATTTTCCTGAAGGATTATTTTTATATTTAAGTCAATTGAATTTATGAAACAGAATTCTATATACTAATGATATCTGATATTTATTTATTTGTACAGTTTCCATTACATTTTTAGTACAATAAATTTAAGATAGAACATGCTGTATTATAGCTCCTCTACAAATACATGAAAATTGCTGACCCAAGATTTACTCGCTGACTCAGGTCCCCTGGCTATAAGCCTTTGGTTTTCCTGAGCAGCTTGGTGTCATTTCTTCTTGTCCTTCGCTTCTTTTATCCTTATCCACTTTTCTCTTATCCTATATAAGAAATCTCCTATACATCTATTTTTCTTTTCTCCCATCCCTGTTAGCATGTGTACCGCCAATATTTCTTTACTTACACTGTCCCATTTCTTATCCCATATTTTTCTCCTGAAATTTGTTAACTCCTTATATATATATATAATAATGAAATCTTTAAGATTGAGAAATATAGTAGAGTGTTTAATAATAATTATTTATGGAGGGAATATGTAAAGAGAACTACGAATATGAAATATTTAGAAATTGTATTTTTATTGTAATGTAGACTCAACGCTCTTACCTGCTCTATGGAAAACAGCTATGAAATTGTTTCTTTGTTGCTTTGATCTTTTAATTGTGAAGCAGTAATTCATTGTATAAAAGGTATCAAACTTTTGCCATTGGCATATATTCAACCAGTATCCTATATGCCACCCATTTTATTTTCATGTGAATTAAGTTGACTTTAAATTTTTCTTAATGATTTTTAATATTTAATTTCATGAAGGAGGAATTATCTGATGTTTGGAGCAATTCTGTAACAGTGACGCCTAATAATAAATTATATGATTTAGTGGAATACTGGACTTCACCTACGTATAATTAATGAATGACTACTGTAAGATAAGATAAGTAGACCCAAGACAAGAAGGCAAGCTAGAGGAATGTGTAGCATAATCACTTTTGCTGTCCCAACGGTATTCATTCTCACCTTCTGAGTATGACAAGGATGGAAGGTTCATTTAAAATACACAAGTATTGTCACATAACTCACTCATGCATAATACCTATCACCGTATTAACTGCAACAAATATTAGATCTGGCAGCATGGGTGACTCATATGCACTCTCATACACTCATTTCCTAGTAAACAGATCCGCTACCGGAGCAGGTAAACAGTTCAAGCTCCTCTGCCCTTCATATCCCTCTAGCTTTCTTGTAATGGGCATACAGTAGTTTCGATAGCTGTTACTACCATTATCAATTTCTTGGTCTTTTCAAGTTAGACAATTATACAAAAAGGTTTTTGTTCCATTTCTGTCTTTCAGAAAGCAGCTCCTATAACAACTTTGATAAAAATAACATGCTTAATGAAGTCATTATGTATGTATGTATTTATTAACTGCAATTGGGTACTACCCGGTGGCAGAGTTAAGAATACAGATCAAATTACATATACTAGATTTACAACAATAATACAGTAAACAATACAAACATGATATTATTTTACTTTAGTCACTTAAAACTTATCTAAATACTTCTCTATTTACATATTATATACCATTATAATTCAAAAGTTAAACTATAAACCATTTAGATTTTTTCTAAATTTCTTCAACGACAGGGGACAGCCCTGAAAGACTGCTACAGGCAATTCATTCCATTCTTCAATGGTTCTATTAACAAAAGAAAATTTTCCTACGTCGGTTCTGTATCTTCTACCCTTAATTTTATACCTATGATCGTTTCGTCCATAATAATCCGGATTATCTAACCTTACATTAACGTCCACCCATGCCTTTACACCAGCATTAGCTTTGAATAACGCTACCAACCTATGTTTTTTACGCCTAATTCTTAATTCCTCCCATTTAGTCTCATCTCCTTTTATAGGCCCAAAATACTTGCCTCTTTTTATGAATTTTATTGCCCTCTTCTGTATTTTTTCTAATGGATCGATTTGGTTAGCTCTATACGGGTCCCAGCATGCTACTCCATATTCCATAACCGGCCGCACTAAGGCCTTGTAGGCAATTTCCCTGGATCTAGCGCTCCCCTTTTTCAATATTCTCATTACGAAATGTAATGCCTTCCACGCATTCCTAGTTGTGGAATTTACTTGTTCGTCCCATCCAGCATTACTTGCCAGGTACACTCCCAAGTATTTGCAGCTGTCCACCTGTGGAATTTGCACCCCTCCCATGTGATAGTTAACAATAATTTTGCCCTTAGTTCTACTAAAAACAATCGACTTACTTTTCTTGGCATTAATTGACATTTTGTTAGCCGCAGCCCAATTACAGATTTCATTTAAATCATCCTGAAGAGCGGTTTCATGCACTGTATTCCGAATTTTATTATAAATGATACAATCGTCTGCAAACAACCTTATCTGGCAGTTAATATTAACAGCAATGTCATTAACAAAAATGAGAAACAGTAAAGGCCCTAGTACTGAGCCTTGTGGCACACCCAAACTAACAGTTCCACTATCAGACAGCTCTTTACCTACTTTAACTTTTTGCGTTCTCCCTTTCAAAAAATGTTTAACCCATAATACTACGCGTTTGTCAGTTCCTGTATTAGCTAGCTTACAAATAAGTAAACTATGTGGCACTACATCAAAAGCTTTAGAAAAGTCAATTACCACTGCATCAGTTCTTCCCCCTGCATCTACCTCATCTGCCAAATCTTGAAATAATGAAGTAATTTGACTTTCGCACGAATACCCAGGTCTAAATCCATGTTGCGCTTCATTAAACCACTTTTTATTTTCTAACTCCTCTCGTATATATTCTGAAATTAAATGCTCCATTAATATACATACTACTGAAGTTAGACTAACTGGCCGATAATTATTTATTTCTGTTTTATTACCCCCTTTATGAATCGGAACTATAATAGCTGTTTTCCAGTCTTCCGGTAAGGCACAGTTGTTAATTGACATGTTGAACAAGAGCATTAGATAGGGAATCATGGCTTCACCCCCAAGCTTTAATATTTCAGTAGGAATATTATCTGGTCCCCTTGATTTTCGGTTTTGCAGCATCTTAATCCTTTTGCGTAATTTGGGCGCCATTATTTGAAAAATCGTTTCTCCACTCTCCCCAATTTCCTTTTCGGAACTATCGTCGGATTTAAGAAAAACCAATACAAAATGCGAATTTAATATATTAGCTTTGTCCCTATCACTTAATACATCTATCCCATTAACGTTAAAATCTGGTATGCTCTCTTTATTTCCCCTGCGTCTTTTTACATAATTGTAAAATGATCTCCAACAATTATTTGTCCCGCTAAAAACGTTATCTAAGAATCGTTCCTGCGCTTGCAACTTTTCGTCTTGTAATTGTTTAGCTAATTCTTTAAATTTGTTAAGATGCCATTCTGATATCTTCCTTTTATTATAAGCGTGCCTAGTCTTTCTTTTAAGTTTCCTAATACATTTTGTATAAAATTCTGGATCCGCTTTATGTTTAATAACTTTAAAAGGTACGTGTTCTCTAATTGTTTCCAGGATAAGTGTTTTGAAATTAACCCATGCTTCATTTACACTAGTGGCAGATTTTACAAATATCCCATATTATGTCCATGCTTTGTTCATTATTTTATTTTTAATAGTCAGGCAACTAGAATATGAAGGTTAACCCTTTCTAATTCTGCAAGATATTAAGTGTAGATCACTCTTAAGATGGGTAAAAACAAGTATAGCAATAAAATGATGTAACAGAATTGTCCTGGGATCTGTCCCGTGCCATATTAAAGGCTGGTTCATAGTCACTAAGAATGAAAACAAGAATAACAATTTAAAAGTATATATATATTACAATGTAAGCACTTACAATTAACAGGAAGTTTTCGTGGGTCCTGATCCTGGAAACAGGAAAGAAGACAACAAATTTTTAACTTTCTGATTCTCATTCCTGGGAATTTCATATTAGATTCATCACTGTAGGCCTTGACATAAAACAGCTGCTATCTCTATTGCATCCTAAGTTCCTCAGATCCACCGACAGTTGCTTCTTCTAGAGAAAGCATCATTAGTGATTCATTAATATGCCACTCATAATTGGCTATTGCAAAAAAAATATATATATACCAGAGACAGGTAGAAATTAATAAAGAACAAGTTAGTAATAAAGTAATGGTGCTTGGTACGACTTGATCACTGAAGAGCGAGGTTATCATGAAAGTCAAACTTCCCCTCTATTACCCAGGGTTGCCTTAGGCTGTTTCTAGCAGGCCAAGACTGAATCTAACAAGACCCGTCTTTGGGGTGAAAGTGGATATGCCACTTATGCATGACAGCCCATCTGGAAAGACTACCAATACCTTGGTAGGGCCACCAGTGATCTTGCACACTGTGCTACTACAGGTAGACTGCTAAAAAATGCAGTCGATGTGCGCATGCATGAGGAGAGCTTTCTCCCCTTCTACGCCATCCAAGCATCACGTGACTCCCATCCCTCCCTTCCTACATTCGACAGAGCACAAACCACATGAAATGTGTGTATTTTAATACTGTTTTGATTTTCAAAGTTAACAGAAAATAATTACCTCAGACATAACCTCACAATCGATCAACAAATAGATAGAATCATAGTTTCTTTAAACCCTGAGGAATAACACAGTGATTCAGCAGAAAATGCAAAGACTGAATGTAACACTGAATGCAAAAGCGAGTTAAACAGATAACCAGTGCAGCCCACAGGATGGAGGTAACCTAAAATTAACAATAGAGAGGGGAAAGCTAGAGGACTCCAGTGGTGGTAGGCCATGCCTCCAACTGCATTTTGTTCAAGGTCTAGTTATAGCTCTGTAGCCTAGTATCCGGGAATTTTTGGCGTACCTCAGCTCTGTCAACGGCTAAGCCACTCAGATGTACCCAATACCCAAGGGTGTCAGGAACCCTGCCACATCAAGTCCTACTCAATCCTAATAACTCCCGTTTGGGAGGGGCTCAGATGTTTGGCCTGATGTACTTCTAGCGACATAAGAAGTACCATGAGAGCTAGGGGTCGGAACTGCTCCCCTAGGGTTAGACTAGTGGAATTGAAAATAGTAATGGACATGCATTTTGAAAATGTTTACTCATGAAACTTCTAATGTTTATTAACCTGCATTAAGTTGGCTGAATTACAAGTAGGTGAAAAAATAATATTGGTCAATTAAAGACAAATGACAAAATGGAGTTCCTACTTGACTATTGATATGTATTTCCAGTATTGTGAACCAGCCTTTATACACTTCACAAGGATGTTAACACCCTGTATTCTCAATAAGAACCTTCCACATTTTCACAGTTTTGCTTATCTATTAGGTAGATGGCTGGATTGCAAGGACATTTAAAAGTCAGGCTTCAAAAATGGGAAGTTTTCTGGATCCCATGGCTGATAAAATTCTGATAGCCACTCTTTTCCTGTCTCTCACTTATATGGACTTCATACCAGGTAAATATGCATGGCTCATGTGGCAGTTTAACTATCTATGAATAAAATAACACTTGTTGCAATTTCTATTGCAGTTGTACTGACTGGGGGAATCATACTGAGAGATGTTCTGTTAGTTGCTGCAGCATTCTACGTGCGATACAAATCTCTCCCACCACCTGTAAGTACAGTCATACTTATTGTTTGTTGGCAGATCCATGGAAATCGTACACACCTGATATTTTTTTGTTTTTCCAATGTAAAAGTTGTCACAGCCTTTGCAGTTTATCCGGTACACACCTGATATTTTTTTGGTGTGTACTGGATAAACTGCAAAGGCTGTGACAACTTTTACATTGGAAAAACAAAAAGGAACTTGAACATTAGGCTTAAAGAACATTTTAGGGACATCAGGAAAAAAGAAATAGATAAATAGGCAGTAGCGTACCATTTTTTGGAAGGAGAATCATGATATAGAACGAGAAATCCACTTATTAAAAGGTGTCCAAGGTCCAGCTGCATTAACCACATGGGAAAAAGTCTTCATAAAGAAATATGAAAGAAAATTGTTTAATTTCGACACTACCTTTCATGAAAACCCAAATTTCAAGTTCATCAACATACCGACAGAGACGCACCTGTCGCCTCCAATGAGTTCACCAAACCAATGCCCATTAGTCGACAACAACTGATGAATATTAAAAGCAGAAGTATTATTAACAGTGAAGTATTCTTCATTTTTGAGTTTGATGTATGAGTCACTATGTTTACAGTCAAACTTCACTTACTTGTTGTATAATTGAAACGTTTTCAAGATTATTCGTCTCATCCTCAGCTGTTTGGTGACTAAATGAACATTCCTCTTCTTCCACTACTACGGAGCTCCGATCACTCTGCCATCTGGTGTTAGGGGCACTAAGTTTTAATACTTCATTTAATGCCGGAATTTCAAAATTTATAACTTCATCACGGTTTTTGGTTATGAATATTTTTTCCCAATTCTATGGATGTACTTAAAGATTTTAACAGTTTAATGTTGTGGTTTTCTGTCCAAAAATGATGTCACTGCAGATTTTTCTGATTGTTTCAACTTTATGTTTCTCTGGTGTTCTTTTTGCCTGGTTAACAAAGTTTCTCTTAGTTTTTCCTATGTAGCTTTTTTCACAGGTTTCACAATTTATCTGATAAATTCCTGATTTCAAATTGTTGGGGATTGACTTTTTTAGTGGTTTATTTAGCAGGTTCCTCAGACTGAATTTGTTTTGGGGTGCTAGTTTTAAGTTTAGTCTTTTGAAGATTCGTTCAAATTTTCTAAAAGCCCATGGATGGTAGGTGAATTTTCTATATTGCCAATATGTGTTTTTAAGTGGTGTGAGAGTGGTATTTTTGTATATTATCTTCAGTTTTTCCTTTCTATTCATCATGTTCCTTATGACGACTGGGTTGAATCCATTTAATACCGCTATGTCTTTTATGTGTCGTTCTTTCAAAAATTCCTCCTTACTCAGTGGGATGTTGTATAGCCGGTGAATTAGACTTCTAAAGGCAGCTAGTTGATGTGAAACTGGGTTGTATTCATTTTTCTTTATGTAATTATCTATGTGTGTGGGCTTCCTGTATATTCCAAAATCTACACCATGACGATTTCTAGTTATCTTGAGGTCCAAAACGGGTAGGGTGTTGTCTCTTTTTACTTCCATTGTAAACTGGATGTGATTATCTTGCAGGTTTAGTAATTTTAGAGAATCTTCTCTAAGTTTTTCCGGAATGATAGCAAAAACATCATTATTATATCTCCGCCAAAATTTATAAATCTGTGGGATTTATGTGTGGGAATCTGTGTGTGTTTCAAAATAGCTCATGTATAGGTCTGCTAAAATAGGCGAAAGTGGGCTCCCCATAGCTAATCCTTTTGATTGTCTGAATTTTTGGTTAAAGATTAAGTAATTATTCCTTATGCATAAATCTGTAAGATTGATAATGTCATCTATTTCTCTGGGGTCCGTTGTAGTCTGGGTTAGCCATTTTTTGAGGAGTGTAGGTATTTTTTCTACTGGAATGCTTGTAAAACGTGCCTTAACGTCAAAAGAAACTATTATGTGATTTTCCGGGATGTTATACTTCTGTAGGTGATTTATCAATTCTTAGGAGTTCTTTATTCCCAAACTTTGAAATTTGTCATATGATTTTAATTTTCTTACTAACCACTTTGCAATGTGGTACGTAGGTGAATTGATGCCATTGATGATGGGTCTCATGCTATTGTCTTGTTTGTGGATTTTTGGCAGACAGTATAACCTTGGTAGTGTGGGGTTGGAAGATTTTAAGTTGTACTTTTCAGATGTACTAAATGTTTTTGTAATTGATAAAGCTTTATTGACAGAAGTGATACTTGGGGTTAATGGATTTTTTGGAATTATTTCATATTCTGGACTGTCTAACATAAGGTTTACTCTCTGAATATTGTCTTCTGTCTCCATAATTACTAGAGAATTACCTTTGTCAGCTTTTAGGTATACCACTGGCTTCCTATTTAAATTTCTTATTGTTTTGTTGTACGTTTTATTGTATATTGGGGATAACTGCTTTATTATATCCAGATATCTGGATCATAACCAAAAACTGCGATAAAGTTATAAATTTTGAAATCCCAGCATCAAATGAAGTATTAAAACTTAGTGCCCCTAACACCAGATGGCAGAGTGATCGGAGCTCCGTAGTAGTGGAAGAAGAGGAATGTTCATTTAGTCACCAAACAGTTGAGGATGAGATTGAATAATCTTGAAAACGTTTCAATTATACAACAACAAGTAAGTGAAGTTTGAGTGTAAACATAGTGACTCATAAATCAAACTCATAAAAAAAAAAGCTGATGATGTTAGGAAGATCCTAACGAAACGGGTTCTAGGTAAATACTAGCAATAAGTGGAGCATTGAGTATTATTCAACTCAAAATTATATTAATGTTGTGCTTCATTGTATCTTAGTCCTTACACATTGGAAATTTTTAGAATGTTTACTTGTACTGAACGGCACCCCAAGTAATTTAGATACCTTCTCTCAAATCTTAAAATTACTAACTTTCTAGCACAATTTGTATCACATTTTTACTTTCTCTAGTATGTACTTCACTAGGTGAAGAATTGCATTCCAATACCCGAATTTCAGTAGAAGTACACATTGAGATCCACTGAATAAGGAAAAAAAAAGCATTTTTAGAAAAAGGTTAGTGGACTGGACTATGTAATGGAGGGAATTTGGAACAGAGGTCCAAACTTGATCTATTGTACCTATGCTCCCAAGTGGGGCACCCCCTGGGAGGAAGGATGAGGCAAGAGGAGACAGAGTGCAACCAACCCAAGGAGGACCACAGTGCAGAGGGCAAGGTCCGTACAGTTTAGCACTTGGAAACTCCCCTGCAGGGCAGGACAACTGGCATCCCATCCTACTGTGGTCCACAAATGGCCCACCAGACCGGGCTAGCAGACCATATTACTGGCCTGGCATGCAGTGCCAAGATATCTGCCAACAGTTATACCTGAAAGAGACCACCAGATGAGAGATGTAAAATGATGATGGAGATAAATGGAGGACAGCAATCGAACCTGGACCTCCCGAATGCAGGCCACAAATGGAACTGCCCACTCAGTAAAGATGTGTGTGTGTGTGTGTGTGTGTGTGTGTGTGTGTGTGTGTGTGCGTGCGTGCGTGGGTGCGTGTGTGGGTGGGTGTGTGGGCGTGCGTGCGTGCGTGTGTGTGTGATGAACAGCATAACTCAAAAACAAGAAGTCCACTAAACGCCAAATTTGTTATTTAAGTTTATCATCTTCCAAGGATGCAACAGGATTAAAAAGAGGAGGAAGAAGAAATCACACCACTCCAAACTACACTTTACATACAACATTATTAAAAAATTAATGATCTTGATTAAGGTACCATATGATGATATTTACATTAAAACATCCAAGCTCATCCAGAAACCTCAAGGGGGACAAAGGCAGTGAATAGGAGCTTCACCCAAGCCCAACCAAAACTGACAGCTGATGAAAGCAACAGCCTTTGAAATATGTACTGAGAAATGTGATATGTGAAGCTAGATAGCAAGTGTATATCAGTTAAACCAATGAATAACATTTTTTGTCTAAATGCAGATTAGCCAGCTTTAAAATCAATACACTAGTTATTTTTAAGAACTGATATTACCAGTGGACCTTTGATTGTTAAACTAAATGCTACTAATGATAGATAGTAATCAAGAGAGCCAAGAACTGGAACTTGTGCAGCTATCAGAGACATTCCAGTGGGTCTGTACTAGTAACACTAACATCACTGTTTTTTGTTAATTCCATCTTTTTTGTCTTGTGGTATAATTTCAGTTTTTTTTCCCAAGCCTGCTACTAGAGAGAACATGAAAACATGAAATGGACCACACATATTCAACATTTAATAAATAAACTAAGTTCCATTTAACTTTAAAGAGAGTCGATTAAAGACACTAGACAACACTTACGAGAGCCGGCCGATGATTGAGGCAAAGCCTCTGAAACATGTTTTTATAAAGTAAGTGTTGTCTAGTGTCTTTAATCGACTCTCTTTAAAGTTAATTTATCATAACAACACTGTTTTCAACACTTCCAAGAAAGGAATTAAGTTCCATTTATTTATAATTTTAAGCAAAAGGTTAGAAACAGTGATATATTTAACATTTGAAAGTAATGAGTCGGTAATTCAAACACAAACATCACTTATATTATCCTTACTTGGACATGTTTCGGAGAACGGTTTGTCCCCATCGTCAGCAGTTATCCGACTGGTTGAATTCATGGTTTCCTGAAATGAGCTGGTTGTCCTGTGGTGGCATCTGTCTGTGAGATGAACTTCCAGAGAGAGTCTTCAGGCGGCAATTTGAAATTTAAAGTATACTGTTTGTTTTTTATAATTAGCAACTTTTCCCAAACATCGAGTTCGGCTGCATTACTGGCTGGCTTTAATAGTTTTATATTTGGAACAATTTCATGATTGGTAGACCAGAAATGGTAGGCTATTGTTTTATAAAAACTAAACATTATACTTTAAATTTCGTATTGCCACCTGAAAACTCTCTTTGGAAGTTCATCTCACAGACAACAGATGCCACCACAGACAACCAGCTCACTTCAGAAAACCACGGATCCAACCAGTCAGATAACTGCTGACGATGGGGATAAACTGTTCTCCGAAACATGTCCAAGTAAGGATAAGTTCCATTTGTTATTTGCTTAATATGGAATAGTGTTCGTGGGGGAAAAGGCAGATAGAGTCTTTAAACTTCAAAAAAGAGTAATAAGGGTACTAAGTGGGGTGGATAACAGGACATCTTGCAGGCCATTTATTCAAAAAACATAAAATATTACCTCAAGCATGTATGTTTATTTTGGAATTAGTGATCCATGTGAAACAAAATAAACTACAAATACAAAATTACAAATATTCACAAATACAATACATGTCAGAAAGATGACTTCCACATTCCTAGTTGTAGAACGGAAATCTTCAGGTCTAGTGCTGTCAATAAAGGTATAAGATTATACAACAGACTACCAGAAAATATTAAACAAATGAAGAGCCTTATACATTTTAAAAAGGGAGTAAAACTATTTTTACTGCAACATTCTATTCTGTAAATTAGTTTTTAAATATATCGAGATTTAACTGTATTGGAACACAAACATGCTACCATCAACAGTCTCACACACAGATTAGTAAATCTACCCCTCAGCCAGCAAGATATCAAAACGAATACCATCAAATCTTAAAAACTGCAATTAAAAATGGATATGGAAAAAACCTTGAAGATAAAAAACTAAAATCATTCAAACTTCAAAAGAGATTAAAACAGATCACAGCTCTCACACCAATAAAACAAGAAATTAGATTTGCTAAATTTACTTACCACACCTGGGCCACAAAAAAGTTCCAAAAAATATTCAAGAAATACAATATAACATTGGCACCAAAAAACAATTACAACATTAAAAACCTACTTAACAGTAATAATACTGATAAGATAAAACCAGAGGAAAAGTCAGGCATTTACAAGATTAAGTGTAAAGACTGTGAAAAAATTTACATAGGGAGGACAAAAAGAAACATAGGCACTAGAAAGAAAGAACACTTCAGGCACTTAAGATACAAAAATATTGATAAGTCCGCAATAGCAGCTCATTTCTGGTCTGAAAATCATGAAATTGAAGATAGCACAGAATTACTAAAATACGTACAACATAGTGAACTCGTCATATGGGAGACAATATACATAGAAAAGCATAAAAACCAACTAATGAACTTTGAAATCCCGCCAGAAGAGAATCCCACATTTAAGTTCATCACTAAATCAACAGATGGCAGCAGCAACTCCAGAATTACGCACACCCACCACACCACTGGATCAAGCTTTAGTCGCATAAGAGCCGAATATGCAAACGATGATTTGCGAAACATGTCCTCAAAATAGGTACGAAAGTGAAGCAGATGTGTAATAAATACGACTCATCTAAAAATTAATAGTTTTTAAATGTTAATTAGTTTTAAGTGATTGTAAATAATGGAAATATCCATTAATGTAATTTTTATACTATGACGTGTCTGTTATCAGTGTATGATCAAAAGGACAAAAATAATAGAATAAACAGAGCTCAAGCAACTAGTATTTGCCACAGTCACTTTGACTGGTTGGGAACGGAAGAATGAAGTTAGACCTTCGTGCTGCGTTCCCAGAAACCTTCTGGTTTATTATACATGCCGACATTTGAAAGTAATTTATTCCAATTTGGTTCTCGTTTCCATTCCCATTTCTATGCAGTTGCGCATTGGGTTTTATAAGTTGGTCCTAAAAATGTATGGTTTTTAGGCATACTGCAGGGTACAAATGTTATATATAAGAGTTTGTATACTTTTGTTGAAATCGCTAAAACGTGAAGGATAAGTCATATTAACCCTTTCACCGATATGGACGTGTATAGACATCCTGTGCATACATGCATTTAATGCTCATTTAATGCCAATTACTTTAATCTTCCTATTTTACAATGAATTTAAATTAGTTCTATAAGCGATGTAACCGTACCCTTAAAGGTTTCTTTTGTAATTGTACACCTCCAAACCTGGATAAACACCCAGGGGCACATCTGCAGATTCACACCAAATAATATTGGTTTCCTTGCTTCTTTTTCGCAACACACTAGACATTTCGAAATGGTTGCGACTTTTTTGGTTATGGGTGGTATCCTTTTAGGAAAGTGTTTTCTCTGAAGTATGAGGGGTGATGTTGTGGTGAATTTCTTACCCCCAGTATAAAGAGGCCTCTGAGTATTATAATACTCAATTAGGTTACGAGCTATTTATACACACAAGTACAGGTGGGTGAATGTCTTGCATGAATTTACAGCTCTGAAAATTAGTAAACAATTGTGCATGGTTACATCCAGTGGTATAAAAATACTTTTTTTACCATTTAACTGTTTTTCGTAAAGAGGGATAGCTAGTAATAGCTGATCCACATCACCCATATTTGACCCACCTCCCCCAAACAATGGAGTAGCTAACATGCCATCTGTAGACCAGTACACGTCACTGCTACCTATATCCTAAACATCTCCTTCATAATTGCACAACAAATCTTCCAGATTTTCTACAGTAATATCAGAAACTCGTACACATCATACACAAGCTAATTTATTTGCTACATTACCGGGATAAGCCATGGTTAACACTGAAATTTAACATCGGTGAAGCGGTTAAGAGCCTCACAAATGCTTGCATTTTAAGAGTATTTCTGAAAATATTTGTAATAATGAGTAGTACCATTATATCATTTATACTATAAAATGACAGCTTCAGAAATTGAATGCTATGCATGTATATATACATTTTGTATACTCTTGAGTTTTTTTTTAATTTAACTGCTACTATAGAGATAGTATTAACATCACTCTCAGTTCCTTTCTTGGAAGTGTTTAAAACAGTGTTATGATAAATTAAATTTAAAGGGAGTCGATTAATGACACTAAACAACACTTACTTTTAAATTTTTCCGGAACATGTTTCAGAGACTTTGCCTCTATCCTCAGCCGGCCATCGACTGGTTCTCATTGGTGTAGTTGACAATATTTTGTCACAGGTCTCCTCTGGTGGCGGTTCAAGGAACTTGCTGAACAAATCTTTCTGGGGGATGTCCAAATTGAAGACTTTGTTCCTATTTTTTGAAATGAAGATTTGTTCCCATGTGGATAGTTCTTGTTTTCCTGATGTATGTTTTAGTAGTTTTGGTTCTGGATTTATGTTGTGGTTTTTTCCCAAAAATGTGTGGCAACTGCTGATTTTTCTAATTGTTTATATTTTATGTTTCTAAAGTGTTCCTTTGCTCTTGTTTCTAAATTTCTTTTGGTTTTTCCAATATCTACAGTCATTGCATTCAATTTGATATATACCAGATTCTTTGTTAGATGGAATGACATCTTTGATGTTTGAGCAAATTAAGTTTTTTAAGGAGAAATGGTTGACTGGTGCTAGTTGAATTCACTTACCATCCATGGGCCTATGATAAATTCAAACAAGTTTTCAAAAAACAAAACATTCAACTAGCACCAGTCAACCATTTCTCCTTAAAAAACCTAATTTGCTCAAACATCAAAGATGTCATTCCATCTAACAAAGAATCTGGTATATATCAAATTGAATGCAATGACTGTAGATATTGGAAAAACCAAAAGAAATTTAGAAACAAGAGCAAAGGAACACTTTAGAAACATAAAATATAAACAATTAGAAAAATCAGCAATTGCCACACATTTTTGGGGAAAAAACCACAACATAAATCCAGAACCAAAACTACTAAAACATACATCAGGAAAACAAGAACTATCCACATGGGAACAAATCTTCATTTCAAAAAATAGGAACAAAGTCTTCAATTTGGACATCCCCCAGAAAGATTTGTTCAGCAAGTTCCTTGAACCGCCACCAGAGGAGACCTGTGACAAAATATTGTGACTTTGTGGGTTCGTGAAATAAAAAGTCCAATTACACCACTCAACAATGTTCTTTATTTCCACCGACTTACAGTTAAACACTTGCCAATTACACAGAATTACTTGCTGCACACAATTACAATTTACCAGTTCGTCCGTTACAACTTCACTTGTACTCGCGATTACATAAACTCCGATACGCATACACAGTTCGTACAGTCTTCCGTTGCACAATCCTTTCGTTCATTAACACGTCACTGACTAACTCTTACACCAAGAATTGCGACTGTCTCCTCACTCACACTCACTGACCAAACCAACAACTGACTAACTAACTCCCTCTGTCTGTCTGTAACTCTCTTTATATAGGAATATCGCCGGTTTCTCGTGTTTACAGGATTGTTCTAGTAACAGAAAGATCGAGAAACAGGTGTAGAGAAAACCGGCGACACAGTCATGTTTTTTCCCTGACCACAGTCTGTCACCACCACAAGACGAACGAGGAGGAGGTGTGGCTAACCGAACCTCCCCTACCTTCCGCTGCCAGCTGCATTCACAGGGTGTTCTAGCGCTCCCGTTACAATATCGTCAACTACACCAATGAGAACCAGTCGATGGCCGGCTGAGAATAGAGGCAAAGTCTCTGAAACATGTTCCGGAAAAATTTAAAAGTAAGTGTTGTTTAGTGTCATTAATCGACTCCCTTTAAATTTAATTAATCACTCTGTCTGTTTCTTCTTGTGAAATGTTCATCAGACACCGCATGCATGTATTTAAAATTTTGTAAGGTTCTTAAGTGCTGATATAATAATTATTGATTTAGAAGCTAGTAACAGTTATAATAATAATTGCTAGGGCATCTCCCCAATGCAGAGGTTATACTTTTTGCACAGCCACTACATCCTCCAGCTGCATACCACAAAGGAGTGCAGGATGAGGGGTGGCAGGGGCCAGCATGACCAAAAGGCAACTACTTAACCCATTAGGGACAATACCTTTCCATCAGAAACTGAGTGCACCCCAGACTAGTCCTCCCATTATGGAAAAATCCCACACTAGTACTACCGTAGACCTAATCAAGGTACCCCATGTCATAGGCACATGTGCTATTAGTGCACTATGGAGGCAATCACTAGTAACAGGGGAGGAGCAAATAAATTAATATAACTAGATATGTGACGTTAACTTACTTCTTTTAGGGTAAGGACATTTCATCAGCTGTAGACTTTGCAGAATAAATAATAAGTGTTAGGTCAATGCTTAAAGATGTCCCAAATACATTTGAACATTAATTTTTGTGGATTGAAATTGTTACCCAAACTATTTCTTGTTGTAGCCAATAAGTTTTTAAATGATTATATGAAAAGCTTTGCATGTTTCAGAGAACTCTGAGCCGATATTTTGATGTCACGCTTGCAACAGCCCAGCTGTCCCCTACAGCAATCAGCAAGTGGAACACGGGTATGCAGTTAGTTCTGGTGGCATCCACATTAGCAGCACCTGTGTTTGATTATGCTGATCATCCAGTGTTGCATGTCATGTGGTAGGTTACATTGGTCTAGTATTACTTGCCTGATTTGCTCTGGTATTGAAAGATAATTCAGAAAATATAGTAATAACTAGAGCCTGGATTTGTAAGCACAATCAAATGTGAAATAAGCAAGCATATACGCACAAAATATGAAGCGAATAAGAACCAAAAATAAGCAAATAAAAATAAAAATTTAATCATAAACATATTGTTTCATAGAGTTCTTAATGTAAGCTTGTTACAATACTTGAAGGGTTATCTTGGGATTTTCTTTTGTGAAGCTCCTATGTTTGTTTTATACAGTGGAAAGGATCTCTAGACGTCTCACGTGAAAAGCACCAGTGTTCTTCTTGAGCATTGTTGTGAAGAAATAAGATTTTTTTTCTTTGCCAAATAAGGTGTTTTTCTTTTCACCTCATCACTCAAACGTTGCAGTAAGCTTGTCTAGTAGTCATCAGTGATACTTTTACCCTTTACTAAACAATCAATAAAAATAATTCTCTGTGCATCCCAGAAAACACTGACATAATTGATCTTGCCTTTTTTGGAGTTGGTTCAACTTGTGCAATCCATTGATTTGTCTGTGATTTACTTTCTGGAATATTATGATGTATCCAAGTTTCGTCCATGGTAATGATTCATCTCAAAAATTCACTGGGATTTTTACAGTAAAACTCCAAATTCTTAACAGAAACAGTTTTTCTTTGCAACTTTTGATCAGGTGTCAACAAATGCAGCACCCATCTTGTACAGATCTTGTGAAAGCCCAAAACATTACTTAAAATATTACAGCCTCTGTTATCTCAAACAACTTTAATCTGTAGTCTTCCAGTAATAAGCGATGAATTTTTTTCAATGATCTCTGGAGTTGTGACTTCCACAGGATGTTCAGAGCGAGGCTCATCACTAGTGCTCGTACATCCCATTTTAAACTCTACAATCCACCTTTTAATCATTGTATAAGAAGGGGCAGAGTCTTTCAATGTACTGTCCATTTCCTCCTTGATTTCTTTAAGACTTTCAAATGGAAGTATTTAATCACTTATTGTTTTTCCAAATCCTCCATTTTCGTGAAACCTCTACACTTGTCTTGTTTAAAATGCTGTCATTCGAAAATTAAACAAGTATTGACCTGTAATTATGGATACAAGCTAATCTAGAGTTAAACTGTATGATGCTATCCATCAAACTGGCTTAGTGGCGCTATCTCTATGTGAGGCCCAGACTTATCAGCCGACCCTCATAGTAGTATGTATTGGCACCATGATAATGATGCATACTGTGACTTTGTGGGCCCGTAAAATTAAAAGAGGAAATGACTGAAGAACATCTTTTAACCTGTGAAGCCCTACCTGCCGGACCCACTACACAGAAATATTGGAGAGCAAGAGAGCTAATGGCTTCATTGCCAAAGCCTAACATTTGAAAACAACAACAAATTAAAATTTCAAGTCTCAGAAATTCCAAATGTTCTTTATTTGTGTAGAAATACACTCTGTTCTATTCTTACAGTAGTCGCATTACATCACATAGACGATCACAATCTACCAAGGTCGATGACCACAGCAAACAGCATTCTGATTACATTTGTTTACTACATCAACTCTCGTTACAACAACACTCTACAACTGTTTACGGCTCACTCTTGGCAAGTCGTTGCTTCCTTAAACACCTCATTGATAATTTGAGACTGTTCTGTAACAATCAAGAAATCAAATTTTCTATCACCAGACGAAACCCAAACCTTCCAGAAATGTAACTTTATCTGTGCCGGCAGGTCTTTTATCTCGGCGGTATCTTTATTTGTTCCGGCACACTCTTTATCTCCGTGCTGCCTATGAGTTCCTTTGTGTGCACAAGCTGGCTATCGCGATCGGGTTCGCAACAATACCTTAGTATGGAAATGTCTTGTTACTACATTGACAATTGAGATGTTCCTCTTCATTTGATAATTGTTTTTGTTTCAGGTACATCACTGCTGGAACGACGTTAGCATCTGCAGTCAGTTATATGATTTCTAAGAACACTTACAAGTTCCTCAAACCTAAGAAGAAATGTGAACCATAATGAAGCTTTGATATACGTGTTACCATTCCTATATCATAGAACACCTAACTTTGCAAAGACTGACAATCGTACGAACCACCATGGCCAATGACTGATGCCTCATGATGCATGCAGTTATGTTTAGTGATGATGTAAACTAAGACTATCAACATTTAGCTTTACTGTACATAAATATGTAGCTTTTATATTTGCAGTTGTAAATAAAAGGTGAACAACAGTGTCCTTGACAAATGACTGTATGTTCCTTTACTGAAAAGAATAAATGAAATAACACATGCTTCAGCTGTCTGAACATACAAGAATTTTCCTTGGGAGTTAAAGTGAGTATTACAAGATTTTCTTTCCTAAACAGTGATTTTGCAGCTGATATTAGTTCAGTGGAACATATCACTGTGTATTCACTGCCTTTGTGTAGGTCATTAAAACATATGGTAGCCTCTTAATGAGCAAGGACTATGATACAATGAAGCACAAAATATCATTTTGAGTCGAACTATGGTCAAATTTAATTTACTTTAGGATCCTGACAGTTCCTTTGAAGGTTAAGGGAGGGAGAGTTTGTGTGGCCAAGACAGTGACCACACCTCTTTTATGTAAGACTTGAAGCTTTTGCAGCGAGCGTTATTGATTAAGGCTTCATTGGTGATCAGCCGTGTCAAATTTATGAAGATCGAGCTTTCAGCCATGGAGTGCAGAATCGCCAAAAGCTCAATCTTCATAAATCTGATCACCCATGAAGCCTTAATCTATACACCTCTTTTAGGCTGCAACACAACTTCAACCAATATGGTGAGTCATTCCCCCTTATCCGAGTTCTACCAAACATTTTACTTTGTTGTCACATGATGCACATGACATATAAAGCTAGACATCACTTATAATTCCTTTTATGAAAGTGTTGAAAACAGTGCTGTTGTAATAAATGACACTAAACACTTTTAAATTTACCCGGAACATGTTTCAGAGGCTATTTCTTCCATTGCCAACCAGACATTGACTGGTTCTCAGTGGTGTAGCTGGCGATATTTTGTCATAGGTCTCCTCTGTTGGCGGTTCAGGGAACTTGCTGAACAAGATCTTCAAAAAATTCACTTACCATCCATGGACCTTTGATAAATTTAAAAAAAGTCTTCAAAAAACAAAACATTCAACTAGCACTAGTCAACCATTACTCCTTAAAAAGCTTAATTTGCTCAAACATCAAAGATGCCATTCCATTTAACAAAAAATCTGGTATATATCAAATTGAATGCTGTGACTGTAGTCAAATTTGTATTAGAAAAACCAAAAGAAATTTAGAAACAAGAGCAAAGGAACACTTTAGAAACATAAAATATAAACAATTAGAAAAATCAGCAGTTGCCACGCATTTTTGGGAAAAAACCACAACATAAATCCAGAACCAAAACTATTTAAACATACATCAGGAAAACAAGAAATGTCCATATGGGAACAAATCTTCATTTCAAAAAATAGGAACAAAGTCTTCAATTTGGACATCCCCCAGAAAGATTTGTTCAGCAAGTTCCTTGAACCGCCACCAGAGGAGACCTGTGACAAAATATTGTCAACTACACCAATGAGAACCAGTCGATGGCCGGCTGAGGATAGAGGCAAAGTCTCTGAAACATGTTCCGGAAAAATTTAAAAGTAAGCGTTGTTTAGTGTCATTAATCGACTCCCTTGTTTTAGTTAATGATGGAAATTAGTAATTTCTTCAGACTAGCCGTATATAGGTTAAGGTTTTTGATAGAGTCAACATGAAAAATCAATGCCACGGCCGGGATTTGAACCACGGATCTCCTGGTTTCCCTTGTTTTGTTTTCTTCACTGTGCATAAGCTAATTGTTTGGTTATATAATGGACATAAGTCATCAGTGTTTAGTGCTATTATTAGCATAAGGACACAATGTCCCAAACTACAAGCACCACTCAAAAATGTGGTAAACCAAGAAATTGCTCCCCCAAGAAAATATATTCAAAAGTAGAAGAGGTCTGCGCTAACGGACAAGCAAGGGAATTGTGTGTGCTGCATGAATATTTTGCGGAAAAAAAAAGACGTAGAGGGAACAATGAGTTACTGCAATCTAAGGCAATGCACAGCGGAACATTCTAAGCTTTTAGAAAAGTAATATGTGTGTGTTCAACCTAAAATAAATACACTTCAAATTAAAATACACATTCTGAATTTGTTAATTTTGAAAAGGCTTTTAGCTTTATAGTTGCTAATGTAATATGGCATATGAGAAAGTAGGAATTCTAAAAACTATTCTATTATTTGTGTGTTCAGGAAATTCATTCAATAAACTATTATGTTTAATGTTAAAAAGTATATTAGGTTTCTCTTGCTTATTCTTAATCCCGGCTTTCTAAGAAACACTCCAAGACAGAAGCATTACAAAAAGCAAATTTAAACTCTGTTGAACCTGCAGTAAAGTTAACACTGTATCCTCATCATCAAGGATCTTCTTCAAATGAAGAAAAATACATACATTACTTGTTGCGAACCACTTCTTTAACATTCTTCAGTGTTTTGTTTTTATATCAAGTGTATATATACATACAGTTGAACCTGCTTTATATGTAATCCAGTTATATGTAATTTGTATTTATATATAAATATTTGCAGGTCCGGAAAAAATATGATTTATAAGCATGTTAATTGAACCTTCTTTATACATAGTTTACAGTTTTACATATTAAATTTGGAAATATAACTGAGTTAATATGTAATTAAATTAAATTGTCATAAAAGAAACTCAAAACAGTTTTCCTTATCGCTGCTGACAAAGACAAAAATTGAACAGGCTGCTTTTGGCCACTGAAACAAAAACCAAAAATGCTAGCTCATATGCATCCTTCGGCATAACAGTGTCATAGCAACAAATAATAAATAAAGATAATTTTCGGTATCTGATGTTAACTGTTGAACAGCGGTTTTGTTTTTCAGATCTCAGTTTCTTTTAATCAGCCATGAAGAATACAATAAGGAAATGCCATACACTAAAATTCATAGGAAAGATGGCACTTAATAGCCAAAAAACTAAAACCAAAACTGCTTTTACATGGTCTCTAGTCATCAGTAACAAATGTTATATTGCATGAGTTTTTAAAATTGGGTGCAAAATCAACTAAACGTAGAAATCCTCATGTAGCGGGATATGCTAATTTGAAAATGAAACTTTTTCACATGATTCCTTCAGGAATGGGCTGTAGCTCTACCAAACAGTAGTGTCATGTTGAAAATATGAAAACATCCTGCAGCGAGTTGAATGCTGTGAGTGCAGCACTTGAAACTATATGTGCTACCAGGAATCATAACTGATTATCAGCCTCAAAACATCAACAACTGGGATGAGACTGGCCTAATCTACAATTACATTCCCAGCAAGCATTAGCAGAAAAGGGTGACTCATGCAATGGAGGGAAGAAAAGTAAAATTCACATAACAGCTCTTTTTCCTACCAATGCAGATGGAACCCTTCTCCCAAATGAAAATCCAGGAATTCGAGGTGTGGCGAGAAAACAAAACCTACAGAATATGACTTTAATTTTCCTTTTTTAATTTATTCCTCCAACATTGTCATCAGATGGTGAATGGAATGATGCTTAAGTGAGCCCAGGGTGCATAGAGCTTAGAGTTATCCAACATTCATCTTTCAGGATAAGAGAAAACCCCAGAAAAAACATTAATACTGTCACCGAGGTTTGAACTTGCAACCTCTTGAATGCAGGCTGTGTGGGCATTGCATCAGTATTGTGACTTTGTGGGTTCGTGAAATGAAAAGTCCAATTACACCACTCAAAAATGTTCTTTATTTCCACCGACTTACAGTTAAACTCTTGCCAATTACACAGAATTACGTAATGCACACCATTACGATTCACCAGTTCGTCCATTACAATTTCACTTGCACTCATAATTACGTACAATCTTCCGATGCTCTCACACAGTCTTCTCGTCGTACACTAGCACTGCCTTCTTACACCAAGAACTGACTGACTCACCAACTCGACGTGCTGCTTATATAGGGCCAGTGGGTCGATCGGAAGGTTCCAGATTAGAGGAAATATCCCGTAATTTCGAGAACACAGGTGGAACAGAAACAGACGGTGCCGTGATGTTTTTTCTCCCAGCCATCCCTTCTTAACGCTATAAGACAAACGAGGGGGCGGGGCGAACACCGACCCGTCTGCTGCTCGCCCAGTCTATAGGGTGTTCCGACGCTCGGGTGACACTGCTCCCTCCTCAAAGCTGGTCGTCCCGAACAGCACCATCGTAGCATGCCAGGCGGTCCAGGTGTACCACCAGCATCTGCTCGGAGTCTCAGCCAGAAGTAGCGCTGCCGTAGTTTGTGAATCATTCGGTTCGCTCCCAGGTGTCCTCCTGAAGTACCGGCGTGCACTTCCTCCAAGACTTCCGGGACCTTACTCCGGGGAAGTACCAACTGTTCTCTCTGCGCCTTCCCATCGGGTGACTCCCATACCCGGAACAGCACGCCCTCTCTAGTCTTCAGCGAGTCCCATTGGACCCAGTACGACTTGTAGGTGGCGCCCCTTGGTGCGATGTCCTCCCAGGTTGGTCTTGTCCCTGCCTCCACTTCCCTCAAGAGTCCGCCAGCTGCTCCCTCCTCAGGCCTGCGCTATCCCAGCCGTCCGCAGGCACTGCCACAACTACTCGGACTACTGCGACACGCTCCTTCTCTTCCACTTTTGTGCACTGGCCGCACTCTACTGGACAGGGTCTTCGGGCCATGGCGTCTGCGTTAACGTGGCTCTTCCCTCTACGATGTTCCGAGGTGAAGTCGTACTCCTGCAGCCTCTGGACCCAACGTGCCGTCTGGCCTTCCAGGTTCTTAAAGCTCAATAGCCAGGTTAGGGCAGAATGGTCAGTCCTCAGGTGGAATGGCTGACCGTACAGGTACTTATGGAAGTGCTCCAAGGTCTTTACCACCGCCAGTAACTCCCGTCGGGTGATGCAGTAGTTCTTCTCTGCCTTGGATAGCGTCTTGCTGTAGTAGGCTATCACCCGCTCATGGCCGTCCTGGATCTGCGATAGGACACCTCCAATGCAATGATCGCTGGCGTCGGTGTCCACAATGAAGGCGCCACCCGGTTGTGGGAAACCCAAAATTGGAGCACTGCACAGGGTCTCCTTTTGGTGCTGGAAAGCGTTTCCGGCGTCCTCTGTCCACACATAAGGCCGGTGTTCCTCCGTCAGGCGGGTGAGGGGTTTTGCGATGTTGTCGGCCTTTTCCTCTAAATCATTAAGGCGGTCGTCTACTTGACCCATCCGCTTGCCCAGATTCGTGACGTCATCCCTCACGCCGGCCAACCGTTCCTCAAACTTGGCGGCGAGGACCTCGTTCGCCTCCTTCATTTCCGTGGCCAGACTGTCGTTCGCTGCCCTCATTTCTGTGGTCAATTCGCTCTTTATTTCTTCCATTTTCTCGGTGATGAGGTTGGCCGTCTTCATTTGTTTCAACTCTGCGGTGATGTTGTCGTTTGCCGCTTCTATTTTTGCAGCGAGGTTTTCATTTGCCGTCTTCATTTCTTTCAGTTCCGCTAAAATCTTTTCTAATGCTGCCTCCATTGTGTTATATCGCACTTCTGACACCAATTGTGACTTTGTGGGTTCGTGAAATGAAAAGTCCAATTACACCACTCAAAAATGTTCTTTATTTCCACCGACTTACAGTTAAACTCTTGCCAATTACACAGAATTACGTAATGCACACCATTACGATTCACCAGTTCGTCCATTACAATTTCACTTGCACTCGTAATTACGTACAATCTTCCGATGCTCTCACACAGTCTTCTCGTCGTACACTAGCACTGCATTCTTACACCAAGAACTGACTCACTCACCAACTCGACGTGCTGCTTATATAGGGCCAGCGGGTCGATCGGAAGGTTCCAGATTAGAGGAAATATCCCGTAATTTCGAGAACACAGGTGGAACAGAAACAGACGGCGCCGTGATGTTTTTTGTCCCAGCCATCCCTTCTTAACGCTATAAGACAAACGAGGGGGCGGGGCGAACACCGACCCGTCTGCTGCTCGCCCAGTCTATAGGGTGTTCCGACGCTCGGGTGACAGTATGAAAAGTTTTAGTGAAAACTTCTAAGTTCATTAATATTGTTATCCTGGCGGCAGACTCGCGATGCCGATCAATAAATGATGGCCGGTGGAGATTCGGGAAACTTCGGGGCCGATCGTTACCGGAAGCGACAGTCAGTTGAGCGAAGTGTTTTTAAAAATAAACAGTTTTAGGTTATCTAGCAAATTGTAATGGTGAACAGTGTATTGCTATGAGTTACAGTGTTTGTAACCTCGACTTGTTATTTCACGAACCCACAAAGTCACAACTGGCGTCAGAAGTGGGATAACGGCCATGGAATCGGCACTGGAAAAGATTTTACACAAAATGGAAGAAATGAAGACGGCCAACGACAACATCGCCGAGAAGATGCAAGAACTGAAGGCCGAAATAACAGCGAAGACGGAAGCGGCAAATAACCTGGCCGCGGAAATAACAACGAAGACGGAAGCGGCAAATAACAACTTGGCCACGACAATGACCGCAAAGATGGCCGAAATGAGGGCAGCGAACGACAGCCTGGCCACGGAGATGAAAGCGGCAAACGAGGCCCTTGCCGTGAAGTTTGAAGAACAGTTGGCCGGCGTGAGGGATAACGTGACGGAGCTGGGCAAGCGGATGGGCCAAGTGGACGAGCGCGTCGAGGACCTGGCGAGCCGCGTTGACGACCTGGAGGGAAAGACCGACAGCAGCGTCAAGTCCCTGAACGCCATAGTAGAGGACGTCGTCGGCAGGAAACTGAAGGATTTGAAGGCCGACGCGCCGGGACGCGACACAACATCTGCGCGCGTCAAACCGCCGAAATATGACGGCGCGTCAACATTTGAGGTCTTCCGCCGCCAGTTCGACACAGTGGCCAAGCACAACAGATGGTCACCGGAGGAGGAGGCCACACAGCTAATAGCCAGCCTCCAGGGACGGGCCGCGGAAGTCCTAAACGCGGTGCAGACAACGGTGGCGCCCAAGGACATCTGGGAGGCCCTGGAGAATCGTTTCGGGAACCACCGCTTAGTCGCAGCGTACCGCAGACAACTAAAGGCAAGGTCACAGCAGCCGGGGGAGACGCTGCAGGAGTTCGCCATAGCGATTGAGTAGCTGGCTAGCAAGGCCTTGGTTGACCTGCCACTGGAGTTCGTATCCCGGGAAGCCGCCTACAACTTTGTCGACGGGGTACGGGACACGGAGATTCGTCAGCGCCTAATGCTCGGCGATTATAAAACCATCCACGAGGCGCTGACAGCGGCATTAAGGATGGAGGCGGCCAAGGTAGAATCTATCCCGACGTCGAGAACGAGGAGTGTCCGCTACGCCGGAGACAGAAGACCAGCTGAGGGACGCCGGCGAACACCTAGTGGCCTGTGTTGGGGGTGTGGACAGCCCGGGCAACTGCAGAGAGACTGCCCACACCAGGAAGGGCAGCGGGAAGAACGAGTAAGGCCCGGCGTGGAGAGGGGTACGTCGGCGCCATTACCACCATCCCCTCGAGTGACAATCCGCGCCATCAGCCGGCGGATGGATGACAACCTCATCGCGGACGGCTGGGTAAGAGGAAAGCCGTGCCGCGTGCTGGTGGACACCGGGGCGGCCATGACCATCATCAGACCTGACGTGGCGAAGGGTTTGCCGATGAGGAAGCCGAGCCGACCATACGAGCTTGTCACGGCATCGGGCGACACCATGCCTGTGGAGAAGGAGGCCCTGCTGGAGCTGACCTTGGGACGGAGTGCCGTGCGTCTGTGGGTGTTCGTCGCGAAGGTGGCTGAGGAGGTGATTCTGGGACTGGATGCCCTCGGGAGCCACGAGGCGACGGTCGACGTCGGCAGGAAGGTCCTACAGCTCAACGGAGAAGAGGTTATACTCCGTCAAACTGAAGAGCGCCTTGGAATCGATAGGGTCATCTTGAACGAAGATGTGGTTGTCCCCGAGAGGAGCGAGGTGATGGTGACGGCGCGACCGGAAAGCCGGACAGCAGGTTTGATTCAGAGACCGCAGGAGTACGACTTCACCTCGGAACATCGCAGAGGGAAGAGTCACGGTAACGCGGACGCTATGTCCCGAAGACCCTGTCCAGAAGAGTGCGGCCAATGCACAAGAGTGGAGGAGAAGGGGCGTGCCGCAGCAGTTTGAGTAGTCACGGCAGTGCCTGCGGATGGCTGGGATAGCGCAGGCCTGAGGAGGGAGCAGCTGGCAGATGCAGACTTGGGGCCACTCATGAGGGAAGTGGAGGCAGGGACGAGACCAACCTGGGTGGACGTCGCACCAAGGAGCGCCACCTGCAAGTCTTACTGGGCCCAGTGGGACTCGTTGAAGACCAGAGAGGGCGTGCTGTTCCGGGTATGGGAATCACCCGATAGGAAGACGCAGAGAGAACAGTTGGTACTTCCCCGGAGTAAGGTTCTGGAAGTCTTGGAAGAAGTGCACGCCGGTACTTCAGGTGGTACACCTGGATCGCCTGGCCCGCTACGAAGGCGCTGTTCAGGACGACCAGCCTTGAGGAGGGAGCAGTATTACCCTGGCGGCAGACTCGCGATGCCGATCAATAAATGTTGGCCGGTGGAGATTCGGGAAACTTCGGGGCTGATCTTTACCGGAAGCGACAGTCAGTTGAGCGAAGTGTTTTTAAAAATAAACAATTTTAGGTTATCTAGCAAATTGTAATGGTGAACAGTGTATTGCTACGAGAATAAAGTGCATTTTTTTTGTGTTTGTAACCTCGACTTGTTATTTCATGAACCCACAAAGTCACAATATGTTTTGCAAAATGAGTTCATCATTCAAGGTTTGGACCCTAAGATTCATTCTGTCCCCATCAATCAATATCTCTTCCTTGGTCTTCTATGTTTCTTTTACCAATTGGAACATAGTCAGTGACTATTCTAGGGAATCTGTCCTTATTCAAAATGAGTTGCATACATTTAATGCAAGAAAAGTGAAATTAACTGAATACTTCAAAATAGGACCAATTTCTAAATAATCCTAGTTTTGTACATACCTTTATTGTTTGTAAAGTTTTATACATGTAGGTCTACTGCATCACCTAATATAATATATATTGTGACTTTGGGGGTTCGTAGAATTTAAAGTCCAATTTGCAGAAATTAAAAATCGTTCTTTATTTGCATAGGAATACACTGTTCAATTCTCACGTAACAATGTTACGTCACATACACCAGTCTACCAAAGTCGATGACAATAACAATGTTCTGATCAGCTCTCGTTACAACACTCTTGTTACACAACTCACTGTTTTACAACTTGCAACTCCCTCTTGGCCAATCATCGCTTCTTTAAATACTTCACTCATAATTTCTAGATTATTCAAAAATAAACCAGAACCCGAACAGTCTCTATCAGTCAAGAAGTAACTAGAAATTTCCATTTATCGCAGTTTGTTTGTTTCGGCAGAACTTTATCTGCATGTTATCTTCGTCTGCCGGCTCTTGGTTTTCACACTGCCCGCCTATCAATTCCTTTTGTGTAAACAAGCCGTGCGATCGTAGATACTGGTTCACGACAATATGATGGATTATCAAAACCTCATTTGTAAGTAATTATGAGTTATAAGTAATGGTTCCTCTTCCCCTTGATGTACGTATAAATACAGGTTCAACTATATTTCTAAATTACTTCTGATTTACACATATTGGCTCACGACTAAAGAATTATCATCAGAAATATGGAAGGAGATGATGGAACAGGAATGAATTATATATGGACAAAGCTAATAATCGAAAAAGTTGAAAGCAAATGTTTATTTACAAACTGTGTGCCTCTTGTGTAGAAAAGAAGCGAAGGTATAATACATTTTATAACTATACATATTTACATACCAAGTTAAACCTTAATGTCCAACGATGTATTTCTCTACTTTGTACATTTCATAAGCAAAGTCCTCTGTGTGTGATGGATTGAACTCCAAGCCAATATAATCAATCTCCAAATGAAAAGGTCCATTTATTTTGTCACCAACAGAAATACCAACATTTGTAACTCTGTCTAGTGGTATGGGGTTCTGCTTGTCCTGAATGCGTCCTTTGCTAGTCAGGAAAAATTTGGAGAATGGAATCTGTAACAGAATAAATCCAGATTAGACACTTGATATTGATGCTAAATTAGCTGGTGACAGCATGCAGTAACAATTTTGCATATAACAAACAGTAGATTACATGACATTGTATTGTCCTCAAGTAGATATATAAAAACCAGAGCTACTAGATATAATCTACATGCTTTTTGCTTTCTCTTCTACTTGTCTATAGTAATAAGTGGAAATATTGTACGAGGACCGTTTTTGTTTTTTCAACCTCCGATAGGATATAAATAAAAGACAAGTTCATACAAAACAATTATTTTACTACCAAAAGTTGTGTATACTTATGGTTACTTTTCAACATAAACCCCAAAAAGATTGAGACATTTATCGTTCCTGTGGACAAGCTTTGAAATACCCTCTGCAAAAATTGTTGCCGCCAATGATTTCAAATGAGATTGACATTGTTTTGAAGATGCATCCATTGTTGTGATTGTCGTTTTGTTTCCAGTGTATCATATTGGATCCATGTTTCATCTGGCCGCCAATATGACCATTGGAGTTAAAGGCAAGGTATAAATGGAACAAATAAAACAAACAAAAAATTTCATATTTGAGTTTGATTTATCAGTCACTATGTTTACACTCAAACTTCACTTGTATAACTGAAACGTTTTCAAGATCATTCGATCTCATCCTCAGCTAAGTCACCAAACAGCTGAGGATGAGATCAAATGATCTTGAAAACGTTTCAATTATACAACAAGTGAAGTTTGAGTGTAAACATAGTGACTCATAAATCAAACTCAAATATGAAGAATACTTCACTGTTAATAATGCTTCTGCTTTTTTTAATATTTAAAAAATTTCATCTCCTGTAACAATTTATTTCGAAAAGTTCTCTTCTTCATGATAACGGTCAGCTTTGAATTTCCTTGACCGTTATCACGATGATGGAGAGAACTTTTTGAAATCAATTGTTATTGGAGATGAAACTTGGATCCAATACAACACCAGACACAATCAAAACAAAACGACAATCACAATGGATGCATCTTCAAAACGTCAATGCTCATTTGAAATCATTTTCGGCAACATTTTTTGCAGACGGTATTGCAAAGCTTGTGTACAGATACAATAAATGACTGAATTTTTTGGTGATTATGCTGGAAAGTAACCATAAGTGTACAAAACTTTTGGTAATAAAATAATTGTTTTCTATGAACTTGTGTTTCATTTATAGCCTACCGGAGGTTAAAAAAAATGGCCTTGTATATTACACAAAAATTTCAATACCTCGATTATAAACACAAAAAAATGTAGGCCTCTTTGAAACACACAATTCATTTTAATTAACTGTTTTCAATTAATATAATTTTGAGTCGAACTAGTACTCAATGCTAGTGTTTACCTCTAGACGTTTTGTTAGGAACTTTCCTAACATCCACAGCTAATGTCAACTTTTGCAATTTATCTGGTACTCAGCTGCGTTTTTGTCTGTGGGTTTCTCTTTTGTATTATGTGATTTCAAAAGGTGTTGCACACTGAATTTGTTCTGTGGGGCCAAAGGAATTTGAACATTAGACTTAAAGAGCATTTTAGGAACATCAGGAACAAAGAAATAGACAAATTGGCAGTAGCATACCATTTTTGGAATGATAATCACAATGTAGAACAAGAAGTCCACTTCTTAAAGTATTCAGGACCAACTGTATTAATCACGTGGTAAAAGATATTCATAAAGAAATATGAAAGAAAACTGTTCAATTTTGACACCACCTTTGAAGAAAAGACAAACTTCAAGTTCATCAAGATACCGACAGAGGCGCTCCTATCGCCTCCAACAAGTTCACCAAACCAACATTCAATAGTCAACATTAGCTGAGGAATGTTAATGCGTTCTAGGTAAACACTAGCAATATATGGCGCACTAAGTACTAGTTTAACTCAAAATTATATTAGATCAGCAATTGTTTGCTTTTAGAGAGAAAAATATGAATTATAAAAACAAACTGTAACTATTAGAATCAGTAAAAGTATACATGAAACAATGAAGTTTGAGTTACAAACAGAAAGTCATACACACACAGAAGTTTGCAAAACATTCACTAGAGTCACTACCAACAAATGAGTAAGCTGACAATGTGGGCAACAACCCAGGAAACAAGCACATTTTAATATAATCATTCAGTTTGTTTCTTCTAAGAAATATGTTGATTACCTTAGTTATTTGCCAGTAGGGTCCACCTCTTGTGTAGAGCACATATGAGAACACATCATTCCAAGTGATATCAAAGTAGCCCTTGGTCGCAATGTTCAGCATGTATGAACGGCCATCTCCTCGGACACGCAATACTAGCTGGTTGTACATCCTCCAGTCATAGTAGTCATCTCTTTTGAAAGATTTCTGAAACAACAATGTGTAAATACAGCTCATTGTGTGACAGACTAAATGTATTTGCATAATTAATCTCTGCTGTCTGGAGTTTGAAGAGAACACCACTTTTCTTCTGGTACCAGATGTTTCACTCTTGCAATGTCCAAAAGGACCACCTATAGGGGTACTTGATGTAAGATTTGAAGCTTTCAGGCAATGATTATTCAGTAGAGCTTCTTGGGTTACCAGCCATGCTTGAGCTTTCTGACAGAATCACCACAGGAAACAAAACTTGGTTGCGTCACCAAGAACCAGAAAGAAAAAGAGTCTTCAAAATGGTGACACACATCTCCAGCCAAGAAGAAATTCAAGTATGAACCCTCTGACAGCTAGGTCATTTTCACCCTCTTCTGCGACATAAATGGGCTGATTTTGAAACACCATCAGTAAAGGGTTGAAGCAGTGACCAAGCCCAGTACAGAGCCATGTTCAAGAATGTGATAAAACCAGTAATATGGAGCCATTGCAGAAGACTCAAGGAGATTGAGATTTTAGGTCTTACAGTATCCCCTATACAGCTCTAATATCACTACTTTTTCAATGTGTTCGGACCCCTGAAGGATACTCTCATAAAACGACAATTTGAAAGTAATGGTGAGGTTAAAGAAGTAGTACACTTAGTGGCGGGCACAACTGAAAACCTTTTATTCTAATGAAATAGAAAAGTTGGTGCAATAGTATGACATCTTGTTTGTATTTTTAAGTAAAGTATATGCTTTGCACGCAATGGTTTGCTGTTAATTTTTTAATCACCTTCATATAATCACTTCAGCAAACCTTGGTTGAAGTTTCTATGGTAATAAATTTTTACTTTCTTAATACTTATCAGCGGTAAGTAGAAGAAGTGAATTCCACCAAAAGTTTGATACTGAAGAAAGTGTGTGTGTCTGTGTGTATTGGGAGCATAAAAAAATGAAAGTATTAGTAAACTAGTACAAAATTGAATCGAGAATATATTGACACATTGCTTCACTCACAGTGTTTATTCACAGGACATGTTTCAAGAGCTCTTGCTTCTATCCTCAGCTGATACTCTCGATTCAATTTTGTACTAGTTTGTGCTTCACTGTCCCTACGCTTCTTTCAAGTTTATACTTTGAGTATTAGTAAACTACCTAACTTGATTATGGGTGTTTGGAGGAATTTAGAAACTGACATCCAAATTAATTGAAAAAACTATTTGTAGTCAGTTTTTTCACACTCCGTCACTTACAATTTTAATTTTTGATGGACTAGTTTAGAGCGTTGTTGCTTCAGCTCCTGAAACTAGTTCCTCAAAAAATAAAAATGTAAGTGACGGAGTGTAAAAAATCAACATAAATAGCTCTTTCAACCAAATTTGAATTTAAGATTATGACCGCACAAAGATATGAGAGAAAGATGTTCAATAAACTCTCATTGGTTTGGTAATTTTTATTAAAATATAAGAAATTTTAAACAGCTTATGGATAGAGTCAACAAAAAAAATTCAATGCTATGGCCGGGATTTGAACCACGGATCTCCTGATTTCCATCCAGTCGCAATAACCCATTGAGCCACCATGACCAACGTGCCATTCTGACATTAAATTCTCTAATTGACTCACATATTTTCCTGGTAAACCACTAGGGGCTCTTGTATCCGAGATACACCGTTTGTGGCGACTTACTATCATAAGTATTTGAATCCCAGGCTTCACCATTAATTTTTTCATGTTTCCATTGAATTTTTCATGTTGACTCTATCCATACAGAACCTTAGCCTATATAAGGCTAGTGTGAAGAAATGATTAATTTCCATCAATTAACTTAAATAATAAGAGTTTAATGGTGAAGCCTGGGACTCAAGTACTTACAGTAGGAAGTTACCACAAACGGTGTATCTCGGATACGAGAGCCCCTAGTGGTTTACTGGGAAAATATGCGAGTCAATTGAAGAATTTAATGTCAGGACGGCACGTTGGCCATGGTAGCTCAATGGGTTAGAGCGACTGGGCGGAAACCAGGAGATCTGTGGTTCAAATCCCGGCCATGGCATTGAATTTTTCATGTTGACTCTATCCTTAGCCTTTGTACGGCTAGTGTGAAGAAATGATTAATTTCCACCAATTAATGAAACTATAAATAGAAGTATTTATAAACAGTGGAGCTTCATCAATCAAAAAACTTTTTTAAACCACTTCTCGAACTGTAAAAACACTTAAGCTCCACTTACATTTGAAATTAGGACATGTTTCAAGGACTCCACGTCCCCATCGTCAGCTGATGTTAAACTAGTTCTTCAGGTGACTGCCTCCCTCTCCTGGCGCTGTTCAATGAGTTGAATGACGTCATCTACTACTGCAATTTCAAAGTTCATGGCTCTCTTTTTGTTCTTCAAAATGTGTATATTTTCTCAAACTGTTAATTCCCAATACTTTTTTGCCAGTACCAAAATTTTATGTCTTTGGAAATATTATGATTTTTTGACCAGAAGTGATGGGCTATGGCTGATTGTCTGTTTGTATTTAATACATCTCATGTGTTCTTTCATCCTTGTTTCTAGGTTTCTTTTTGTTTTTCCAATATAAATTTCGTGGCAATCCTCACATCTTATGCTATAAATACTGGATAGTTTGTTGGTTGGACTTGTGTTTTTGAGCGGGTGATTTAGTAAGTTTGTCATGTTGAATTTGTTATGTGGTACTAGTTGTATCTGAAATTGATGGAAAATGTTTTTGAATTTATTAAATGCCTTAGGGTGATACGTGAATTTGCAATATATTTTCTTTGGGTCGTCAGCTTTTAAAGTGCTAACATCCTTGATGGTTTTCCGTCTTTTATGCTTGTTTATCACTTTTTTAATAACTTTTGGATCAAAGCCATTGCAACATATTGTCACCCTGGCGGTAGAATCGCGAAGCCGATGACAAATGATGGCCGGTGGAGATTCAGAAAACTTCGGAACCAATCGTTACCGGTAGCGACAGACAGTTGAATGTAGAGTTAGAGAAAAAAAAACAGTTTGAGGTTCTAGCAATTTTGTAATGTTGAACAGTGTATTTCGAGGAGAATAAAGTGTAGTTTTTGTGTTTCGTAACCTCGTTTTATTATTTCACGAACCCACAAAGTCACAACTGGTGTCAGAAGTGGGATAACAACATCACCGAACATTATGGCCATGGAATCGGCATTGGAAATGCTTTTGCAGAAGATGAACGAATTAACAGCGAAGTCGGAAGCGGCAAATAACAACTTGACCGCGAAGATGAACGAGTTAGCAACAAAAACAGAAGCGGCAAATAACAACCTGGCCGCAGAGTTGAAAGAAATAAAGACCGAATTGACCACAGAAATGAAGGCAGCGAACGACAGTCTGGCCACGGAAATGAAGGAGGCGAACGAGGTCCTCGCCGCCAAATTTGAGGAACAGTTGGCCAGCGTGAGGGATGACGTGACGGAGCTGGGCAAGCGGATGGGCCAAGTGGACGAGCGCGTCGAGGACCTGGCGAACCGCTTCAATGACCTAGAGGAAAAGGCCGACAATAACGCCAAGTCCCTGAACGCCATGGTTGAAGACGTCGAAGACCTCGCGAACCGCGTAAACAACCTGGAGGGAAAGGCCGACAGCAGCGTCAAGTCCCTGAACGCCATGGTGAAATATGACGGCGCGTCAACATTCGAGGTCTTCCGCCGCCAGTTCGACACAGTGGCCAAGCACAACAGATGGTCACCGGAGGAGGAGGCCACACAGTTAATAGCCAGCCTCCAGGGACGGGCCGCGGAAATCCTAAACGCGGTGCAGACGACGGCGGCGCCCAAGGACATCTGGGAAGCCCTGGAGAATCGCTTCGGGAACCACCGCTTAGCCGCAGCATACCGCAGCCAGCTAAAGGCAAGGTCACAGCAGCCGGGGGAGACGCTGCAGGAGTTCACCATAGCGATCGAGCAGCTGGCTAGCAAGGCCTTGGTTGACCTGCCACTGGAGTTCGTATCCCGGGAAGCCGCCTACAATTTTGTCGACGGGGTACGGGACACGGAGATTCGTCAGCGCCTAATGCTCGGCGAATATAAAACCATCCACGAGGCGCTGACAGCGGCATTAAGGATGTAGGCGGCCAAGGTAGCATCTATCCCGACGTCGAGAACGAGGAGTGTCCGCTACGCCGGAGACAGAAGACCAGCTGAGGGACACCGGCGAACACCTAGTGGCCTGTGTTGGGGGTGTGGACAGCCCGGGCACCTGCAGAGAGACTGCCCACACCAGGAAGAGCAGTCATGGCAAGGACCGTACCGTGTGGTGAAGAGGATTAACGACGTGGTCTACCGCATCCAGAAGGTGCCCCGAGGAAAGATGTTGGTGGTACACCTGGATCGCCTGGCCCGCTACGAAGGCGCTGTTTGGGATGACCAGCCTTGAGGAGGGAGCAGTGTCACCCTGGCGGTAGAATCGCGAAGCCGATGACAAATGATGGCCGGTGGAGATTTGGAAAACTTCGGAACCAATCGTTACCGGTAGTGACAGACAGTTGAATGTAGAGTTAGAGAAAAAAAACAGTTTGAGGTTCTAGCAATTTTGTAATGTTGAACAGTGTATTTCGAGGAGAATAAAGTGTAGTTTTTGTGTTTCGTAACCTCGTTTTATTATTTCACGAACCCACAAAGCCATTGGATCAAAGCCATTGCAACATATTTAAATTGCACAATTGCAACAGTTTAACATCAACTGACGATGGGGATGCAGATCCTTGAACATGTCCTAATTTCAAAAGTAAGTGGAGCTTAAGTGTTTTTACAGTTCGAGAAGTGGTTTAAAAAAGTTTTTTTGGTTCCACCAATTAATTTAAACAATTTTCGTCATGGCATCCCCATTTTCAAGATTTCTCTTCTTATTAGTTTCAGTTTTTCAATTCATTAATTTTTTAGTACATATAAGTGATCAAAAGGTCTCTGGAGATGAATATATACTCATGTGGACAGCAAGCATATTTATTCTTATGAAAACAAGCATGTCCTTTTTGAGCTAAGTCTGTGATCACAGAAAATGTTCATAATCATGAGTGTAAACAGTAAAGCATTTGATTTTTGCTCATATACCCATCATTGCTTGTTTGTGTTAAGACCTACCCTTGGACGGATAGACCTCATGTTGCAGTACCCTGCCTTCTTGATGCGTCCATCTTTAGGAACTGCTGTACAAAGTGTTCCAGAGAACAAACCACGACCGTCCTTACTTAATGTCAATTGGCAGTTGCTGTAACCTTGAAGATGATCACTGTCGCTGGTTGTCACCCAACGCTCCAGGGATTTAGGACTTTGAAAATCAAATACAACATCCACCTCACCTGCAATTATAAAAAATCTTCTTTACATATATGCTTGTGTTCTGGTTACATAAAAATTAGTTCACAATAGCCCTATCACTGTGACTTAACATTGGAAGACATTAATTTAAAAAGAGAACAAAAATGGGAATTGGAAGCTAAACAGCATACAACATTTCGGTTCACAATAGCCTGGGAGTAAGAACAAGAATGCACATTGATAGCCATACTGATAGATGTTTGGAATATTACTTATTTGTAACTGATTTATGATATTTTTCCACCTTGGGGAAGTGTGAAACTTCAGCTGCCTACTTTGAATCTACGTTCACACCTAATCCGTCATCTGATCTTGCCTTCACTGCATATGCTCAGGAGAGCCTGAGTACTTGCCGGCCTACAGCTTCGTTGCCCATTAGGTGGGTTTTATCTAGCGAGATACACTCTATTACTCAATTTCTACCCACTAAGTAGGCCCCTGGAAACAAACTTATTCCACCAGTTGTGTTGAAGCACTTCTCACAGAAGACCACCGCTTATCTTGCCTCTTTATACAATGCAATTTTTCGCAGTAAATGCAATCTTATCAGTATTATTACTGTTAAGATAAAACCAGAGGAAAAGTCAGGCATTTACAAGATTAAGTGTAAAGACTGAAAATATTTACATAGGAAGGACAAAAAGAAACATAGGCACTAGAAAGAAAGAACACTTCAGGCAGTTAAGATACAAAAATATTGATAAGTCCGCAATAGCAGCTCATTTCTGGTCTGAAAAATCATGAAATTGAAGATAGCACCGAATTACTAAAATACGTACAAAAACATAGTGAATTTGTCATATGGGAGAGAATATACGTAGAAAAACATAAAAACCAACTAATGAACTTTGAAATCCCGCCAGAAGAGAATCCCACATTTAAGTTCATCACTAAATCAACAGATGGCAGCAGCAACTCCAGAATTACCCACACCACTGGATCAAGCTTTAGTCGCATAAGAGCCAAAGATGCAAACGATGATTTGTGAAACATGTCCTCAAAATAGGTACGTAAGTGAAGCAGATGTGTAATAAATACGATTCATCTATAAATTAATAATTATTTCGCTTCACTGTGGTGTTCCAATACAGTTAAATCTCGATGTATTGAAGTACTGCAATGTTTGCTGACAATACAGTGAACTTTACCTCACACTTTTCCACTGAAACTGCTGTTGCAACACTACAATCTTCTTTGGACATTTTCCTGCACTAGTTATATCGCTGGTATATCGCACTTAATCCAAGCAAATGTATTCTTAAGCTCCTCACCTTGTGCAGGCCTGCTGCTTCGGCAAATATACGACTCTATAACACTGCGGTTCCTTGGTTACCTTCTGATCATGCAGTCAAATATCTTGGAGTCCATCTTGATGGTCGGCTGACATGGAGTAAACATATCAAAAGCAAACCTAACCAAACCTATGCTCGTCTTTATATGTTGTATACCATCCTCAACAGCAAGTCCTCTCTAAGAGTTGAATGTACACTGTTACTATACAAGAAGTATTCTATGACCACTTCTTCTATATGCCAGTCCTGTATGGGGATGTGCTTCACCTATTCATATTCAACGCCCTGTGGTACATCCAGAATGCATAGTTACACAGAGAATTGGAAATAGTCTGCATAAATGAGTACATCTTTACAACTACAAGAAGATTCTTTGCTCACCTTCCTCATGTATCAGGTGCTTTATCCTTTCAACTGGGATGCCACCTAGATGCTGCACCAAGACTGAAGGCACGCTTGCCACAAGACATTTTAATTCTACAAAGTGCTGAACTTTACGTTCCCACTAATCAGATTAGTTTGCTTGAGGACTCCAATACGAATATCCTATTTCCCTGTATTCTATAATTTTATTCTATATCTGTAGTTCTGTAATTTGTATAGCACTAGCTGTGCTGATCAATTGAAATTAAAATAAAAAAGGAGGGAAAAATGATTTTTTAAGTGATTCCAATTCAACCAACATAATGCAGGTCACCCAATATCAAAATTCAATAGAGTTAGCATTTTCTAAATGCAGATACATTGGTTCTTTGAACTTCTCTAATCTTACTGGTGGTCAGTGCTTTATTAACAGTGTGCATTAAAGTTATTTGTTGTTAGATAGAGTCAAAATGAAAAATTTAATGCCATGGCAGGGATTTGAATCATGGATCTCCTGGTTTCCATCCAGTCGCTCTTACCCATTGAGCTACCATGGCCAACTTGCTGTCATGACACTAAATTCTCCATTTGACTCCTATAGTTCACCGGTAAGCAAACGGTGTATCTTGAATGCAAGAGCCGCCTAGTGGTTTACCGGTGAACTATAGGAGTCAAATGGAGAATTTAGTGTCATGACAGCAAGTTGACCATGGTAGCTCAATGGGTAAGAGCAACTGGATGGAAACCAGGAGATCCATGGTTCAAATCCTGGCCATGGCAATGATTTTTTCATTCCACAGGACCAGATGGGGGGGAGGGCTTGTTAGTCTCTAGGTCGTGCCCTATAGAAAGCCCCATGGAGGCGCCGGGCACCCTTTTGGGACAGCTCGGTAACTCCCTGGTCGAAGGAGGCCCGGGTCCTTGGTCCTATGGGTTATGGGTCCAGGACTAATGGGAGCAGATCCTCTGGCATTAACGTTGACTCTATCAAAAACCTTAGCCTATACGGCTAGCATGAAGAGACGATAAATTTCCATCAATTAACTTAAATTATTTGTTGTTCTTTATAGTTTTTGTTTTTTTCTTTTTTGTAGGCAATAGTAATTCCAATTTAAATACAAACTACAAGTAATACATTTGCTAGAAAAACCTATGCTCAATGAATCTTCCTGCTCGTTTTCCTGGCTTGCAATTAAATATACAAGAGCTGATCAACAAACACCGAGACTGATTTTTTTTCACATATGTTTATTACTGCAATTCAACGTTTACATGATCTTTTTCAAAGTACTAGTCGGCCACGATATGAATGCACTCGGCGAGAAACGTTACTAAACAGTTACGTCACAAGTGGGCGGAGTACTGCAGGTACAGTGCGGATAATGTAAACATCAACAATACCGAGATACTTCCAATGTGATGTGCAGATGTAGTGCAGTTCAACATGGTACTTCTTTCAACCTTTTCTTATGCAGTTAAAATTCTAATAGTATAGTGGCAGTTGCAGTACTCGTTGCAATAAAACTGACGTGTGCTTGTGATGAATTTAATTATGGAAGCACCTACAAAGTTAAAAACAAGAAAAGTATCCCATTCTGATGTAAAGCATGTCATATATCAGGTTATACAGTTCTGTAGACATGAACAGCAGGGAAAATGGTTACTCGTACCACTTGAAAAAGCAGCAGTTAGACAGCAAAAATAGTGGGAAGGTCTGGGAGAACCATCATTAACATAAAATGCTTCAACTCGGGTCAAGGTTATTACTTCGAGGAAAAATCGAAAATCACGCAGAACCATATCTCTTGGTGAATTTTATAAGTGCGTTGTGCATAGAACATTTTTGGAGTACTATGAACAGAAAAAGGAAATTCCTACTTTTGAGGAAACTCCTGAACTTCGCTAAATAATAAATAAACTTTCAGGGTGGTAAAGAAACATTTAGAAACATATCGAGATTTAACTGTATTGGAACACCACAGTGAAGCGAAATAATTATTAATTTTTAGATGAGTCGTATTTATTACACATCTGCTTCACTTTCGTACGTTGCGAAACATGTCCTCAAAATAGGTACGAAAGTGAAGCAGATGTGTAATAAATACGACTCATCTAAAAATTAATAATTTAGAAACATGTTACCCAATCGGCAAACTTGCGGTCAGCTACGCGAGGGGAAGGCCGGAGGAGGAGGGCGTGTGGCATCGGTACCGCGCACTCGCCGGTCAGCTGCCGCCTGCAGAGGCGTGACAGAGTGAAGGGAGGGGAAACCACAGGGGTGGCTGAATCTTCGTTTCCCCCTCCTCCTGCCGCCTGAAAGAATGCGAAACCTCCGGAATATTTTTCCCCTCCATGGTAAAGAATTCTCTAGTAACATTTAGCCACCTATAAATAGAGGGACGATGCAACCGAGAGTTCAGTTCTTGGTAAGCAGCCGTGAGGAGCGCCCAGTGAAGGAATGGACTGCTTACGTGCATCGGAGGAGTCTACGTAATTGCGAGTACAAAGTGGAACTGTAACGGACAAATTGGTGAATTGTAATTGTGTGCATTACGTAATTCTGTGTAGTCGGCAAGTGTTCCGACTGTAATTCGATGGAAATAAAGAACATTGTTGAGTTGTGCATATTGGACTTTTAATTTCATGAACCCACAAAGTCACAATATTGAAAGAAATTGGATTTCAATTTAAGAAATGCAAAAACAAACGATCTATGCTAATGGAGATACCACAAATAGTTGCAAAACTTGCAGAGTACTTAAGGGTTATTATTAAAAATGAAAAAGGGCCATGTAAACCAGTAGTTTCTACAGACTAGGCGTGGGTCTATACTCATTAAACCGTCAAGAAGTGCTAGCAATATGACGAAGTACCAGGTGTTTTGACTATTACTACTGCTGGTCAAAGAGCAATTTGTGCTTGCAGCGGGATCCATGGGATTTATTGAAGGAACTGAATTGATTTACGATTCAAAATCCAAATCAACAGATAACCATGATGAAATTAAAGTGGGTAGATTATAAAAAGTGGGTGAAAGAGAAATTAATATCAAATATTCTACCTGAAAGCATTGTTTTGCCATACCATACAGGAAAATAAAGCTCCTAACACTTCATCTCGAAAGACACAGGTTATTCATTGGCTAACACAAAAGAAAATTAAACATGATCCATAACTGACAAAAAATGAGCTTCTAGAGGTAGTGAAAATTAATTAAAAAAAGCCTATTAAATTTTAGATGAGTCGCATTTTTTAACACATCTGCTTCACTTTCGTACCTATTTTGAGGACATGTTTCGCAAATCTTCGCTTGCATCTACGGCTCTTGTGCGACTGACGCTAGATCCAGCGGTGTGGGTAATTCTGGGGTTGTTGCTGCCATCTGTTGATTTAGTGATGAACTGAAAAGTGGGATTCTCTTCTAGCGGGATTTCAAAGTTCATTAGTTGGTTTTTATGTTTTTCTATGTATATCCTCTCCCATATGACGAGTTCACTATGTTTTTGTACGTATTTTAGTAATTCTGTGCTATCTTCAATTTCATGATTTTCAGACCAGAAATGAGCTGCTATTGCGGACTTATCAATATTTTTGTATCTTAAGTGCCTGAAGTGTTCTTTCTTTCTAGTGCCTATGTTCCTTTTTGTCCTTCCTATGTAAATTTTTTCACAGTCTTTACACTTAATTTTGTAAATGCCTGACTTTTCCTCTGGTTTTATCTTATCAGTATTATTACTGTGAAGTAGGTTTTTAATGTTGTAATTGTTTTTTGGTGCCAATGTTATATTGTATTTCTTGAATATTTTTTGGAACTTTTTTGTGGCCCAGGGGTGGTAAGTAAATTTAGCAAATCTAGTTTCTTGTTTTATTGGTGTGAGAGCTGTGATCTGTTTTAATTTCTTTTGAAGTTTGAATAATTTTAGTTTTTTATCTACAAGGTTTTTTCCATATCCATTTTTAATTGCAGTTTTTAAGATTTGAAGGTACTCGTTTTGATATTCTTGCTGGCTGAGAGGTAGATTTACTAATCTGTGTGTCAGACTGTTGATGGTTGCATGTTTGTGTGGAATTGGGTTGAAACTATTTGCTTTGATGTAATTATCTGTGTGTGTTGCTTTTCTATGAATGCCAAATTCTAGTTTTTCATTGCCTTTTTTTGATTTTAAGGTCTAAAAAAGGTAGAGTAGAGTCCTCTTCAGTTTCTACTGTGAATTGTATGCTGGGTTCTTGCAGGTTGAGTAGTTTCAAAGCATCATCTATTAGTTTGTAGGGCACTATTGCAAAGATGTCGTCTACGTATCTGTACCATGTTTTAAACATATGAGGGAAGGCTTTAGTAATATGTGTTTCGAAAAAGCTCATGTATAGATTGGCCAAAAATGGTGATAGCGGGCTTCCCATAGCTAGTCCTGAAATTTGTTTGTAATATTTTCCATCGAAGACAAAATAATTTTGATGTATACATAATTCAGTCATTGCCACATATTCTTCTATTGCATTGGCATCCAGGTTTATAGAATTTAGCCATTTTTTCAGTTGAATCAAAAGTTTGTCTAATGGAATGCTAGGGAAGAGGGAGCGGACATCAAAGGATACTAAAGTGTCATGAGGTTTTAGTTTAAGATTTTGAATTTTTTCTACCAGGTCTAAAGAGTTTTTTATACTCAGAGTATGGAATTGTGGAAAGGACTGAAATTTTTTGGTTAGCCATTTTGCCAGAAGGTAAGTAGGAGTGTTTATATTATTTACAATGGGTCTCATGGGTATGTTGGGTTTGTGTATTTTAGGCAAACCATATATTCTTGCAAGGGTAGGGTTGTCTGGTTTGATAATTTTTTGTTCTGTAGTTGTTAAAATTTTACTATTAATGATGGTTTTTTGTACATCTTTTATGCATCGGTTGAGTGGATTAGAATCTATTTCCTGGAATTCTTTTTGTTGTAGTAACTCTAACATTTTTTCTTTGTATGTAGCTGTATCTAAGATTACTATTTTGTTCCCTTTATCAGCCCTTGAGAAGATTACATCCTTTTACCTTAAAGATTTAATTATCTGAATTTGTTTCAAATGTTTTATTGGCTTTTTATTTATTAAGTTTTCCAATATAGGAGCTGATTTTTTTCTAATTATATTTTTGTCCATGGTTTCCAAGCCTTCTACTGCTAATTCTATGTCTGCAATGAATTCATCCAGGTTGCTGGAGTATGTTATACATGTTTTTAGGCCTTGGTTAAGTACATCTTTTTCTTCGTTGTTAAAATTTTGCTTTGAGAGATTAATTACACTATCTAACAACGAAGAAAAAGATGTACTTAACCAAGGCCTAAAAACATGTATAACATACTCCAGCAACCCGGATGAATTCATTGCAGACATAGAATTAGCAGTAGAAGGCTTGGAAACCATGGACAAAAATATAATTAGAAAAAAATCAGCTCCTATATTGGAAAACTTAATAAATAAAAAGCCAATAAAACATTTGAAACAAATTCAGATAATTAAATCTTTAAGGAAAAAGGATGTAATCTTCTCAAGGGCTGATAAAGGGAACAAAATAGTAATCTTAGATACAGCTACATACAAAGAAAAAATGTTAGAGTTACTACAACAAAAAGAATTCCAGGAAATAGATTCTAATCCACTCAACCGATGCATAAAAGATGTACAAAAAACCATCATTAATAGTAAAATTTTAACAACTACAGAACAAAAAATTATCAAACCAGACAACCCTACCCTTGCAAGAATATATGGTTTGCCTAAAATACACAAACCCAACATACCCATGAGACCCATTGTAAATAATATAAACACTCCTACTTACCTTCTGGCAAAATGGCTAACCAAAAAATTTCAGTCCTTTCCACAATTCCATACTCTGAGTATAAAAAACTCTTTAGACCTGGTAGAAAAAATTCAAAATCTTAAACTAAAACCTCACCATTTTTGGCCAATCTATACATGAGCTTTTTCGAAACACATATTACTAAAGCCTTCCCTCATATGTTTAAAACATGGTACAGATACGTAGACGACATCTTTGCAATAGTGCCCTACAAACTAATAGATGATGCTTTGAAACTACTCAACCTGCAAGAACCCAGCATACAATTCACAGTAGAAACTGAAGAGGACTCTACTCTACCTTTTTTAGACCTTAAAATCAAAAAAGGCAATGAAAAACTAGAATTTGGCATTCATAGAAAAGCAACACACACAGATAATTACATCAAAGCAAATAGTTTCAACCCAATTCCACACAAACATGCAACCATCAACAGTCTGACAAACAGATTAGTAAATCTACCTCTCAGCCAGCAAGAATATCAAAACGAATACCATCAAATCTTAAAAACTGCAATTAAAAATGGATATGGAAAAAACCTTGTAGATAAAAAACTAAAATTATTCAAACTTCAAAAGAAATTAAAACAGATCACAGCTCTCACACCAATAAAACAAGAAACTAGATTTGCTAAATTTACTTACCACCCCTGGGCCACAAAAAAGTTCCAAAAAATATTCAAGAAATACAATATAACATTGGCACCAAAAAACAATTACAACATTAAAAACCTACTTCACAGTAATAATACTGATAAGATAAAACCAGAGGAAAAGTCAGGCATTTACAAAATTAAGTGTAAAGACTGTGAAAAAATTTACATAGGAAGGACAAAAAGGAACATAGGCACTAGAAAGAAAGAACACTTCAGGCACTTAAGATACAAAAATATTGATAAGTCCGCAATAGCAGCTCATTTCTGGTCTGAAAATCATGAAATTGAAGATAGCACAGAATTACTAAAATACGTACAAAAACATAGTGAACTCGTCATATGGGACAGGATATACATAGAAAAACATAAAAACCAACTAATGAACTTTGAAATCCCGCTAGAAGAGAATCCCACTTTTCAGTTCATCACTAAATCAACAGATGGCAGCAACAACCCCAGAATTACCCACACCGCTGGATCTAGCGTCAGTCGCACAAGAGCCGTAGATGCAAGCGAAGATTTGCGAAACATGTCCTCAAAATAGGTACGAAAGTGAAGCAGATGTGTTAAAAAATGCGACTCATCTAAAATTTAATAATTTTTCGCTTCACTGTGGTGTTCCAATACAGTTGAATCTCGATATAAAAAAAGCCTGTTTATTGACCTGATTTAATAATGGAACAAAGGGATGTTACAGTCTTATGCCTTCCTCCTTAGCACTGTGACGTTAACCCTATAGAGCTATCTGAAATTAAACAATTTACCAGCATGCAGTTTCCCCTCACACTACTGTTACAGCAGCATACTACATGTCAGTATTGGCTACATTGAGGAAGCACATTGCAAAGAAACGACTAGAGCTTTCTTGGACTGGGTGACGACTTCATCATGACAATGCACGGCCTCACGTCACAAATCAAGTCATGCAGTTCCTGGCTTGATTCAACATTACCTGTGTACCACATCCACCTTATAGCCCCGATCTTGCACTCTGCGACTTATTTTTATTCCCATCACTAAAGCCAAAGCTAAGGGGTATTCGATTTGAGAAGCAGTGCTCAAGAAAAGTGAGGCGTTTCTCAAAGACCTGACAAAGAATGGTCTGCAGCACGTGGACTGGCAGAGACGCTATAAAAAGTGCATTGAAGTAGGAAGGGACTACTTTGAAAAAGATCATGTAAACATTGAATTTGTTATTAATTTTTAGATGAGTCATATTTATTACACATCTGCTTCACTTTCGTACCTATTTTGAGGACAAGTTTCGCAAATCATCGTTTGCATCTTCTGCTCTTATGCGACTAAAGGTTGATCCAGTGGTGTGGTGGGTGTGGGTAATTCTGGAGTTGCTGCTGCCATCTGTTAAATCTCGATATATTGAATTTGTTGATCAGCCCTCGTATACACAGTGTACTCATTTGAGCAACATTTCATTCATTTGTCATCTGACATGACAGTTAAAGTACATCAAACTCTCAATGATAGTTATGACAACAATGATGGTGATAAATACAAATTAATAAGAATGAAAGGGACTTTACAAATTTACATGAAATTCAAGATCTACATTTTATGTCATTTCAGAATCTTACATAATATTATATTGATAGCGATTTTGAGAGAATAAAACTCTTTCTCTCTAACATTTGTAATTTCAGTGATATACCATACAGCATTTCAATAAAAAGTGATACTTTCTGAAGGTACATGCCCCAGTAATGTTGTTACCTGGTCTGTACACAAGTATTGGATCTGCTTCAAGATGTTCCTTCACTTCCTCCTTCCAGAGCTGTATCTCATTCTTCAGTTCCTTCAGACCATCTCGAATCATGGTAATCTGCGATGGTTTAGATTTATTGCTACGATAACCTCCCTTTTCATCAGATTCCCAAAACAACGGCCGTGTTCTGGTGGTGTGCAATGATTGGACAAGAAGTTGCACGTTTTTGGCCTTGAGTGCATGCCTCAGTGAAACTATATCACTTAGGACAGCCAGCATGCTTATGTTTCACATCTGCAGCTTTGTCCTGAAATGACAATAAAAACTTCCATACAATTATCGTACTGGCCACTTCTTAAATTGAAAACCCATAAAAGTTTTCCTCATCAAAAAGCATAATAACTTTTTGATGAAATGAAATTTAGAATGCATAAAATGTTTGGTACAATAAATACACAGAAATAATTTGGAATTCAATTTTATACAAATCTTTGAAGACGTGGAAGCACAGCCCTTTTCTGTCACATACTGAAATTCTTCCTGGTACCACAATAAACATGTTAAAGCAAAGAACACCATTTCCTAAGTTATACACAGATTACTACACTTAATATCATCGATAAGAAACTTATTCTTTCCTGCCATAGAATGCAAAAGGATAAACAATGTGACATAATTGATTTTATAATTCAAGACACCCATTACTGAAAGTAAATGCTGGTTATTAGAGGCCAAAAGGGTGCAATCAAATTTTAAATCTACAAAACTAATATTTTGTTACAGTCCAGTGAAGTGAGACCAGATCGTGATGAAAGACAAGACACACAAATAAGTTTGGCCTATCATATCAATGTATACCAATTAGCATGTTATCTTAAGTTATGATATAATGCAACAGAATTTAATACTGCATCATGTCCATGGAAAAAATATGTAACACTGTGAATCTATTCACAAAGCTGCAAAAATGTCTCCTTCACTGTAAATTTTACAGGCAAACTGTAGAACTTAGCAGATAGTATTATGTATATGAAGTAAGATTGCAGAAAAAGCTAATGTGTTACGCTTACAAACATTTTTCAAAGTCTTAATATTACAAATCTTATCCTTCTTTCTACTTCATGTTAATCTAGACAAAAATTTACATAAATGGGCTTATTGCATATTTCATATTAGGTACAAGAAGAGTAGGCAAATAAAATAGGTTTTAACCAAGTCAAATATTTTAAGAGCACGTTACTTGAAGGTTTTGAAATTCTGAGAAAAAACAAATTGCAAAATTCTTCTTGTGGGAAAAATTTAAAATACAAACCCATAAAAAACCTATGCAATGAAAAATACTGTGGCCTAAATTGTGAATTTTAATGAGCTCTATATTTTTTGGATGGTAAGAATTTGTGTAACTTACAGATTACCAGTAATCAAAAGTTATTTAAAATGAAGAACCCCTCAGAGGCTATTCCCAGAACATTCAAGGTATACATTTCATTTGTAATGAAAATATCTTATTTAATCAAAGTCGTCTGACATTTTTGAGAAAATAAAAAGTTGATATTTTTTAATTTCAAATTTAAAGCATAATTTAGGTTAGGATATTTTCGTTAGATAAAATTAACATTTGATTTTTAACCAACTTGTTTTTTCATTATCTTGTGCATTGTTTCTCACAAAAAGTGATTTTTTCTTCAGTTCGGGGAGTTTCTAAACATGCTGATAATTTCCAATCCAATAAGAGGACATTTAGTACCTAATAATACTTCAAAATTCTTAAAAAATCAGTTTGAGTTTCGAGCAATCGCGATCTGCTAACTTAACGTATGCGTATTACTCGATATATAAACAGAAAGCCTACTATAAACCTAAGTATGACACTATATTACACACATCTGAGGCAGAGGAAATTTTGAACGATCTCCGATTTATCTACCATTACGCCATGAGCGCGTACAAACAGCTGTTTACATGTAAATCCAGAGTAGCCAACTCTGAAACACTATTTACGTAGGTCTCTTGCTGCTTGCATTCAAACATCCCGCAAATAAAAGCCGCGGTTATGATGAATTTAAAGTGGTCAAGAAATGGCGCTAAAATTGTATAATTATGTTAGGATTATAAGATTCCTTCAGTTAAATTTGTCGTGTGTTAAAGTATAATTTTAAGTGACTTTTTAGGTCACTGATCTGTAATGGTGCTTCCGCCTTCACTTTTTTTTTTTTTTTTTTTTTTTTTTTTTTTTTTTTTTGTAATTTACGTCCTCCAACGTTAAGTCATATCGGACGGTGAATGAATTGGGTGAAATGACGCTCAAATGAGTCCAGGGTCCATGGAGCTTAGAGTTACACGACATTCATCTTGAAGGATACAGGAAAACCTCGGAAAAACCTTATCCAGGTAACTCACCCTGACCGAGATTCGAACTCGGGACCTCTTGAACGTGAGGCAGACACGCTACCGAGGCGGGCGCCTTCACTCAATTTATAAAGTTTATTAACAAATCTAAGGAGAGACTATGCCACTGTTTTTCAACAAAGTATCCGAATTCTTTGCATATACTTTTGATGTTATTGGAAATAGTTTTAAAATATTTTTTTTTTTCTAAATTAATTTGAAAGTAGTTGTCATGCCAAGAAATTGAGCAGTTTACTGAATCATTTTTAGTGGGACTGAATTCAGCTCTTAGGCAGCTGAGTCACCAATCATTATGCTACACATCATTTTAGCTGTTGGCAATTATAATTCCTGTGCAATGTAAGAAAGCTTGCCACTTTTAGCAATGAGTAACGCTACTTCATTGGAAGCTAGTGTCGCTTTTTCACTACTGGTTCCAGTATACATTTTTTTATATTCTAGATTTACTCATTTTCATCTCTTTACTTTTTATTTAATCAAGTATCTGACCAATGCAATCCGGATGTTCCGTCTAAATATCTTCGCAGCTTAGCATACTTCATTGTGTCACTGGACGGTACATCAGAACACAAAACAATTGAGGTTTTTGTTCATTTTTACTTCCAAAACTTGAATATTCTTTGCTTTATTTTCACCGTTTTACTTTTTGCAGATCGGCAGAACAGCTACTAGTTAAACTAGTAGGCTCACTACTACAAGTTGCCTCTTGATCGCCAGTTATTGTAGAATTATGTTTAATTGATCCAGTCTGTAACCAACGATTCATGTTGAACGACGCGAATAAATTCTCACAATTCACAATTACGAACTGTCAGGACAAGTAAACACTATCATTACTGCCTTCAACGCAGCGAGAACGACTGGTTTGTTGTGCGTGGTACGTGCAGCCGGTGCCAGTGACAGCGTTGAGGCCTGGCTGATTTCACCCGCACCGCAGCTAACCGCTCACGCTCAGTACGGTTGCGTTCTGCTATTATAACGCTGCACTACACGCTCCCAACTGTTACGTTGCTTACACCTCTCAGCTGCGTTACATCGTTACGACATAGCTGCATAAAAAGGGTGAAGTAAAACGTATGTAGTTCGGCATCGAGTAGATAAGTGACTCAGTAAATACAATTCTACCTTTTCAATAGTTTTAATTCAATGGACCCCCTCGCAGACCACACTTTGAGAAACACCGTGTTACAAGTTACAGGTGTTAATGAACCACTCCGAAATAATTTCAGCGATTGTAGACGTGACTAATATAAGCAAGTTGAGACAGGCAATGCATGGTCTGCGGCTAAACATAACGTAGTTGATTGTGTTAAGCCTAATTAGCATCGGATGTGGATAAGTTGGTATTTAAACAAGGTGAGTGGAGTTATTGTATTAGAACGTCTTTAAAACTGCTTCTTGAATATAGAAATATCGATTCTTAGTAGCTCGTTATTGGCGATCTCTCAAATCTCGAACTAATCACCTGCCAGTACGACACTGAACTGCGATTAACTCCTTTTTACATCATGTAACGTACTCTAGAGGTGTTTTTATAACTGTACTGGCGGCCCAATCCGTAGCGCCAAATATATTCCAAAGAACATTGGTTCAGCCCACGTCCTGTTAATTTTTTTCTTCCCCCTTCTGACACGTAAATACTGATTGGAAGAAATGTCATAATTCGTAACTAAGAATATGAATCTGATTGGCCAGTGCAGTAGCACTACTAAACTTTTTCTGGAGTCACGTCAAGTCTCTGGTGTATCAAACACCTTTACCTCAGAAGAGGACCTGACAGCAGCATGTGACATTATTCGACACACACAAGGACTTTTGGACCGAGTATGACAGTCGTTCCTTCACCGCTGTCAATTTTGCATTGAAAACGCAGGTCGCCATTTCAAGCAGTTTCAATAAACCTGAAGTAAACAGTTGCATTTACTTTTTATTTTGTATAAGTTCGTTCACTCTTTAAACCACCTTCCATTTAGATGTACAGCATGTGAAAGTATTAAGCAGGGTTCAACTTTTCTTAGAAAATATTGTTATTAATTTCACTGACAATGTGAAATTAGTCGGTAGAATGCTTGCATTTATACAATAATTAAAAGCTTAAACTTCTTCTTATTATTTTTCTTCTTCTTTACTTTATCCCTAGTATACTCTTATCGCGGTGTTCTTGTTCCTCAGTCCATTAAGGTCGGTCTGAGGAGCCAGGATGGGTGATCAACCCGATGCCCAGTGTGAGCTTGACAGAGGTGGTAGCTGATGGTATGAGGGCGAGATGAATGCTAGGAAAAGTGATGATGGTGGAATTCTGGCGGGGAAACTGGACGTCCCGAAGATAACCTGCCCAGCTGTGCACCACAACTCTCACTTTCCGATCGCCTGGGGTTGAACCCGGACCACCTTGGTAAGAGCCAAGCAAGCGGTCTAACCACTCAGCCACGGTAAGACCAAAGCTTAGACAAAATATTAAAAATAACAACAAAACAAAAATAAAAAAAGACAAAAAAACGGGAAGGAGTCTCGAAGTCGCTTAGCTTTCACTTGATAGCTACTGTCATTACCAGACATCGGATCCCGTACACCTTAGCAATCAATGTACGCATACAGGTACTAAACAAGATCAGGCGCGACATCAACAAACGTCTGCCCGCCTTGGTAGCGTAGATGGTAGCGTGTCTTCCTTACGTTCAAGAGGTCCCGAGTTCGAATCTCGGTCAGGGTGAGCTACTTGCATGAGGCTTTTACCGAGGTTTTCCCTTATCCTTCAAGACGAATGTCGGGTAGCTCTAAGCTCCATGGACTCTGGACTCGTTTGAGCATCATTTCACGCAATTCATTCACCGTCCGATATGACTTAACGTTGGAGGACGTAAAATTTAAAAAAAAAAAAAAAAAAAAAAAAAAAAAAAAAAATCTGTGTCAACAAGTATACCGAAGCGCTGTGTGTGTGTGCAGTCCGGTACGGATATAAAGTGTAAAAACATGTCATCCTCCTCATTGCTTTTGATGCGGAAATTACAGTGAACTACCTGTTTATTCGTAAATTGTCGAATGTGAAACAATATAAAAATGTAGAGTCAGAATGAAAAATTCAATGCCATAGCCGGGATTTGAACCACGGATCTTCTGGTTTCCGTCCAGCCGCTCTACCATTGAGCTACTATGGCCAACGTGCCGATATGACATTAAATTCTCCAACTGACTCGTATTTTCCCGGTAAACCACTTAGGAGTTCTCATAAACACATGAGACAACTACCTTAATGGCGACTTACTATGCTGTAAGTACTTTAAGGTCCGGGGTTTATAGTAAACCACTAGGAGTTCTCATAAACACATGAGACAACTACCTTAATGACGACTTACTATGCTGTAAGTACTTTAAGGCCCGGGCTTTATAGTAAACCACTAGGAGTTCTCATAAACACATGAGACAACTACCTTAATGTCGACTTACTATGCTGTAAGTACTTTAAGGTCCGGGGTTTATAGTAAACCACTAGGAGTTCTCATAAACACATGAGACAACTACCTTAATGACGACTTACTATGCTGTAAGTACTTTAAGGCCCGGACTTTATAGTAAACCACTAGGAGTTCTCATAAACACATGAGACAACTACCTTAATGGCGACTTACGACATGTAAGTACTTTAAGGCCCGGACTTTATAGTAAACCACTAGGAGTTCTCATAAACACATGAGACAACTACCTTAATGGCGACTTACTATGCTGTAAGTACTTTAAGGTCCGGGCTTTATAGTAAACCACTAGGAGTTCTCATAAACACATGAGACAACTACCTTAATGGCGACTTACTATGCTGTAAGTACTTTAAGGCCCGGACTTTATAGTAAACCACTAGGAGTTCTCATAAACACATGAGACAACTACCTTAATGACGACTTACTATGCTGTAAGTACTTTAAGACCCGGGCTTTATAGTAAACCAATAGGAGTTCTCATAAACACATGAGACAACTACCTTAATGTCGACTTACTATGCTGTAAGTACTTTAAGACCCGGGCTTTATAGTAAACCACTAGCAGTTCTCATAAACACATGAGACAACTACCTTAATGACGACTTACTATGCTGTAAGTACTTTAAGGCCCGGGCTTTATAGTTAACCACTAGGAGTTCTCATAAACACATGAGACAACTACCTTAATGACGACTTACTATGCTGTAAGTACTTTAAGGCCCGGGCTTTATAGTAAACCACTAGGAGTTCTCATAAACACATGAGACAACTACCTTAATGGCGACTTACGACATGTAAGTACTTTAAGGCCCGGGCTTTATAGTAAACCACTAGGAGTTCTCATAAACACATGAGACAACTACCTTAATGACGTCTTACTATGCTGTAAGTACATTAAGGCCCGGGCTTTATAGTAAACCACTAGGAGTTCTCATAAACACATGAGACAACTACCTTAATGACGACTTACTATGCTGTAAGTACTTTAAGGCCCGGGCTTTATAGTAAACCACTAGGAGTTCTCATAAACACATTAGACAACTACCTTAATGACGTCTTACTATGCTGTAAGTACTTTAAGGCCCGGGCTTTATAGTAAACCACTAGGAGTTCTCATAAACACATTAAACAACTACCTTAATGACGACTTACTATGCTGTAAGTACTTTAAGGCCCGGGCTTTATAGTAAACCACTAGGAGTTCTCATAAACACATGAGACAACTACCTTAATGACGTCTTACTATGCTGTAAGTACTTTAAGGCCCGGGCTTTATAGTAAACCACTAGGAGTTCTCATAAACACATTAGACAACTACCTTAATGACGACTTACTATGCTGTAAGTACTTTAAGGCCCGGGCTTTATAGTAAACCACTAGGAGTTCTCATAAACACATGAGACAACTACCTTAATGACGACATACTATGCTGTAAGTACTTAAGGTCCGGACTTTATAGTAAACCACTAGGAGTTCTCATAAACACATGAGACAACTACCTTAATGACGACTTACTATGCTGTAAGTACTTTAAGGCCCGGGCTTTATAGTAAACCACTAGGAGTTCTCATAAACACATGAGACAACTACCTTAACGACGACTTACTATGCTGTAAGTACTTTAAGGCCCGGGCTTTATAGTAAACCACTAGGAGTTCTCATAAACACATGAGACAACTACCTTAATGACGACTTACTATGCTGTAAGTACTTTAAGGCCCGGGCTTTATAGTTCGGACCACTATTAGGTCAATTATCGGAAATTAATTGTTCTTTCACACTGGCCGTGTGTAGTCAGTTGGAAAATTTAATGTCATATCGGCACGTTGGCCATAGTAGCTCAATGGTAGAGCGGCTGGACGGAAACCAGAAGATCCGTGGTTCAAATCCCGGCTGTGGCATTGAATTTTTCATTCTGACTCTACGTTTCCACAATTTAGCCTACACACGGCCAGTGTGAAAGACTTAACTTCCAATATAAAAATATTGGCAGAAAGTTCGTTCAATGTCACATGACGTTAATGGTGCATATGACTAGTACAAATCATTTTAATGTATTGAGAGACTTTATTTCTTATATTACGCAGCCCTGAAAATCCAAAATTTTTGTCTTGAATACTGGACAATTTATTTTTTGCTCGTTTGGTAGGTGGTGCATTCTCTATACTGTTAATTTTTGCAGACACCTCCTCGACTGCTTTTAGACATCTCGAAATTACGTTCTTCAAGCTGTTTAATGGCTGTTGATAATACCTAAAACTTTTAATCTATAAAATGGAGATTGCCCAATAATTGTTGTGAAAGTAATACTATTAACATAATATGTCCAACACCTTGCATTGCCTGGAAGGCACATCTATCTGCGTGGCGAGCAGTAATAATGAAACTGAAGCTACGCGTTTGCGATCCGTCTATCCCTGCGTGTTGCCCCCGGGACTGACGTCGGCAATTATATACTGCGAGACTCGTAAACTTTATATCCCTTTAAAGGTGTACGGGATCCGATGTCTGGTCATTACCATTGCGCCAGAGGGAACGCTGCGACACGTCTTTTTATTTTCGTGTGTTGTGCACTCAAGTGGTATCATTATTAGCAGTGGTGTAAGTTATAATGTAACTTTTGAACCAACAGGCCATAAGTCACCTATCTCAAATTATTTGTTTAGCATATCTCCACTTGCTCTGAAAATATTTTAGTATAGTTCATTAACATTCTTTATTTTAAATGGTGAATTATATAAGTTGTGCTACCTAAATATATTTTCGTGCCTCTGTATTATTGGTTATATACCTAACCATGTTAAGAGTAAATTACCGCATTAAATCCCCATGACCATAGGTTGTAGTTATCTGAGTCAGAGATTCAATGCTTCCCTTCAGTAAATAAATGTACATTGAAGACGTAATTACGCAACTTCCTTGCAGCTGTGTCTTAGATAATTTAATTTCCAGAAACACTACTGTCGTCACAGGTGAGGACAGGATACTCTTGCCCGGAGATGATAAGGTGAATTCGTAGTCCTGTAACCCTGCAATTAATAAAAATACTTCTTTGCAAACCTAAACGCTCTCTTTGAGATGCGTTTTCTCATTTGAAATATACATAGTTCTCAGTAGCTTATAAAACTTTAGAAAATATTGTAAATACTAGTCCAACGTAGGCAGCACGTGATTTGTAGTTCGGCGTCAGATAGACTTCCACGCGCTCGTGGTCTTGTCAGATATTATCGTGCAAGTTTGCGAACTTTTAAGAAGTGGACAGAAGCCGATATAGTACAATGTATATACCTTTCTGTGATATTTGTCTCCGTTAACTCGCCCCCCCCCCTCCCAACCCAGTTGATATGAAGACTATCGAGGGGTACTGCTTCCACTACAACTACGAGGCTGTACTACCCACAGCAAACGAATAAATTATTGTTATCTGAAATGGATTTCTGGAGTCTAGCAGCCAGGAAATCAAGAATTGAGAAAAAAAGAAACACGACAATTAGGTAAGTGATGAAAGTCGAAAAGAATTTCTTTTGGAAATAATTGAAGAGAGATTACTAAGATGGTATGGACGGTCATAAGAATGCCAAATGACAGAATACCAAAGAAGATATTGGAATGGGAGATGGAAGGGACAAGGAGGAAGGGACGACCTAGAGAGGAGTGAATGAATGCTGTTAAAAGGAGCTGAGAACCGGGAAACTTGGAGACTAAACATATTTTGTATGTGACGGAGAACCATTGTAGTGTGGAACAATCACAAAATAAAAAAGTCATTTTAATTAACTCGCTAAACGAGGTCCGGTAGCACTTCATTAAGAAGAAAGTCAAAATATTTGTAAATTCGGTTCTTCGGAATAACGTGACAGTATGACTCCATGCAGAAGTACACTCAAATTACGTAAAATCCGAGGATATTGATAATATAATTCAATAAATTATAATTAATTAATAACCAAAGTTTACTTATACTTGATAATATATCATGACAAGACTAGTTTCCCCAAATCCATTGTTTGAATCAACAGCCAACTTCTTCAATTATTATTATTATCACAACTCCCGCTAGGTGACAGATTGTTTTTTGTTGTATTGCCAATTACTGGAAGTAAAACAAATTTACTGTCAAAATGAATTGGCGGTATTTCAATAAGATATTCATTACGCAATCCTTATTTTTCAAAATAAATATTTTTTTACAAACCATCAGTTCTATGGATCTATTTAATTGCTTTAATAATAACTATTGAATATAGGTAAGGTTTAGTCACTGATTAATAGTTATTCATTTCATCTGCCTTGGACATTTATAAACGCCGTTATATTCTATTCTTGTACACTTTTATTGCATTCTTGTACACTTCTATTCTTGGCCTATTCTTTTACACAGTTTCTTTGATAATCGAATAATCTCAAAAGGTCTGTGGCCCCCAGATCCCTGACCTAACCTCACCGGATTTTTTCTTGTGGGGGTATCTAAAGTGTACACGAATAGGCCACGGATAACTGATGTTCTCAAGGAATCCGGACCGAAATAATTAACATTGGCGAGGTTACTCTCCGTAAAACTTGAGAGAATATGGTGAAATGAAATGTGTAGTGTTTAACGCCCGCTTTTACTACATACGGCACCGCAGGCGGTGACACTGATGATACATGAAATGAAGATGGAGCACCGGTGGAATGAGATGGCGGGGGAAACCGGAGGTCCCGGAGAAAACCCGCCTCAGCGCCGTGTTGTCCACTACAAATCTCACTTTGCGGTCGCTTGGGATCGAACCCGGGCCGCCTTGGTGAGAGCCAAGCGGTTTAACCACTGAGCCACGGCGCGGCCAGAATATGGTGAGATGAGTACAAACATGTATAGATGCTGGTGGAGGACACTTCCAACATTTTCTCTGAGATGTAAATAGTGTAATGTAATCTCCCAATTGTGTATTATATTCTCCCAAAGTTGTACGTGTGTCCTATTATTGAAATGGTTCAGGTTTATATGGATCACACTGTATTTCCTAACTTACTGTGAATGTTTGGCAGGGTTTTATAACACATGCAAAAGAGATATAAGAACAGAATGATATTTATTTACATATCATATTCAATGAATCGTCGTATTTAAAAATGTTGCATCTTACGGCACGCTGCATAGTAATAATAAATAGGAATTGCATAAAAGGGGGTTGTGTATATGCTACGTTTTGTGTTTCTTTTGCAGTATGGATGGGTGGGGAATTGCAATAGAATAGATTATAAAGACGATGGCGTGTTTGTTATATCATTGAACATTGAACTCCGTGTGAAGTGTTGTTTATAACCAAGGAGATGTTATTGCTTTGGTGGTTTGGCCTTATTACGTTGGTCTTCAATATTAGCCTCGTCTATTTGATTCATCATCATTTGTAGGTCACTTGTATCACTCTGTTTGTTGGCGACACTTACTTTCTTTTTCTTTGCCTTCTTGTTCGCATCAACTTCCGTGATTTCCTGCTCGTGCTGTAATTTCTCATCTTTAGTTTGGTACTGAGGAGGTTTGGTATTGCTTGAATCCTCACAGCTGCACTTCTCGAAAGAGCCATTAGTATCGTCAAATGGGCACGGCAGGAACATTGGTAAATTGCGTGCTGAAGATGGGAGATTAGCTGAGTTGTTTGGATTGTCTCTAATAGAGTTTCCATTTGTCTGGGAATACTGACAATCAAACGGTATCTGCACTTCACCAGAGTCTCGGAGATTCACATTTGTACAGATTAATTTGGAAGGCGTAGAGGTGCATTTACAGTTTTGACAGCACACTAAATGTAAATTTTTCCCATCACCCACTGGTGCAGTATTGGGTGTAGCGACGGAACAGCAATTTCTGTTCGTAATATTGTTTTTCGGAGATTCATTCTGTTTTTTCTTTGTTCTTCGGAAGCATTTTGAAATAGGACATAATTCTTTCTTATTTTCACTTCTCCTTGGTTGCGATCTAGACTCGACTCTTTTAGATTTACAACAATTAGACCCGAAGATTTCCCTTCTTTTCGGTGGACAGTTGCAGCATATTCCCCGAGATTGCTCTTGTGGCTTCTTATTGTTGGGGAGTTGAATGGCTACATTCTGACTACAAAAACACACTTGTTCAGGATTAGTACCATTAATCGTTTGAGGTGTTTCTTCTTGAAACTGCGACTGCAGGGGTGATATTTCCGGCGTGCATTTGCAGTTAAGTGGTTTTGCTATGCTGTTCTTCTTGGGTCCATTGGTCGAAATATGGCCACGTTCTTTAGGGTAATCGTTTGTGAACTGCTGTGGTGGACTACAGCCGTACTTCCTGGAACGTTTACAACAGTCGCAAGGCGAAACTTCGCCGTATTTCTCAAATTCTAAGAAGTTCGGCCTATTTCTCCAAGGATCCGGAATGCCTTGACACAAAGGCACTCCCCATTTGTGGTAGGCGTTGTCTACAACGGCGACGTTTCTTTCTCCTAGTTGAGAACAGCCTTGGGTTTCTTCAGCTAGATATTCCGCCCAAGGATCAGGAACGCCGGTGTGCCTACGGCTCAGTCTACTATCGACGTCGTTGAGTAGCACGAAAGGGGTGGAACAGACGAGCAGTGGTTTGGAGAAAGGGCCACGTACTACCTCACGAGTTGCAATACCTTCTGGTTCACACCATTCATGGCGCCAACCTCCCTGGGCCCGCAGTCTCCTTCTGCGACGGCAGTCTTGAACAGTAAGAATAAAACATTAACATTAGATACCTAAAATATGAAGCTGTTAACAGTGAAGCAAACAAATTCGCTCGCTCGCTCGTGCTGGCTGGCTGTATACAGCCAGAAGGTTTTTGCTGCGTGCCCACCCATTAAGGGTTTTACCGCAGGTAGGATTATTAATGAAAGATGTAGGATGAAGGTGATGTAGGTTTTTGATTGGAAGTTAGCAAACAAATATATACAAATATAACAATTTATATCTTAAGAATTCACTTATCTCATAAGATATGATATTTTTTTTTATAAATTATCCGGGATCACGATTTCATGTAAAACTTTTACACATCTTCACCGGGAACAACAAAGCTATCGTCATTGTTACGATCGCTAGATGTTAATATGTTCTTCTTAGTACTATTGAAAGATTAAAATAAAACAAATTTAAAAACAGAATCAACTGCCGGTATTTCAAAATTCAAATGCTTATAACGGAATGAAGTATTGAAGCTGTTCTTCCAAGAAAATGAACTTCTTCATGTCTTTTATTTTGGAACATGTCGTACTTCCGAGGAAACTTCAAATTTCAATTGAAAATTACCTTTTATTCGTAGATACCTTTTAACTGGTATGGTTCTCAGTCTCCCATTCTATATTAGACCATTTAATTCTTCTCAGAAGTCTCTTTATGAGCAATGAGGTTCTTCTGTGTGTCATAAATCTACGACACCGATCACCGGCTTCACTTCACTTTTGAAGGAAGCATGCCAATAATCTTAACCCACTCCAAAAACATCCATCGCCGAAGTCAAATTATAACCCGTGACCAACGAGAAAATTTGGATCATTAAGCTAAATTACATTCCTTCGTGTTTGTATACATAAAGAAGAACTCACCTTCAGAAGGAAAGCAATACACGTGTGGCATTTGTCACATTATGTCTGACTGGTAATTTTGACATTTGTATTTCACAAGTTGCATATATTCATACACCAACAATTTGTCATGACAATACTGTGTCTGGAGTTAACTTTTACATAATAATTTCCTAAATCCACTACACTTTCATTATAGACAAGAAACGAATTACATAAGTATACAAAAAGGAATTTTTAGACATTACGAATGGTAGCTCTTCGTTTTATTTTCATTGTTGCAAAATGAAACTCGAGTAATTGACAGCGACGCTCTGATTGCGTCATTTGTTTAAATAATTTTCTATCAATACATTTAATATAGATCTCAAAAATTGTTTATGTATATTTATTTATATGTGTAAAATATATGCAAAGTAAATTCATGTGAAGCAGTGAAACCGTACTGATGTCCAGTGATTCTAACCTTTAAGATGAACAGAAGAGTACATATTAGGAGGAGAGTATTCCCTCAGGTTTGGAATTTGAGAACCACAAATGTAGTCATTAATGTTGCTATACTTATAGATCTGCAAATCAATAGAGAACTTACGACACGTAGTGCTAGTTGAACTAGGGTCAATACCACCAAAGGGGAAGAAGGTAGCACATTTCGGAATTCTGAGGGTCCTATGTCTGATACATTTCTTCTCTTATAAACACAGAAATTCTTTCTTTATATGGATCTAATTTTACATAGAACAAAGGGGAAAACTTTCTATTTAGAAAGTTATGTTGTTGATTTCTTCGTCTTTACACAGTAATTTTATTGTTTTTATAAAAATATGCACATTTTGGAATGTACATGCCATAATGCTTTTACCCCTATATTACGTCATTGGAAATATTCCTTGGACCATCACTGTAATTTTCTGCACTCATTTTAAGAAAATTACGATATGTTACTGTTGAGCCATACAGAGGTGTCGTTGAAGAGTTAACCTTCTCCGAGGACAAGGAGCCTTCGACGTTTTGCCATTCCTAGATTCTGTCCCTTACTGGCGTTATGATGCATTTACAATAATAGACGGTAGGTAGATGCTGTTTTTTATGAAATGTCACAAGTTGTAGCATGGAAGAGAGGATATGTTGTTAATTATAGGAGATCATTGAGGTTATGATGGGCCTAAGATGAGTCTGGAATACTTGTAGATTTCCCCGGGGTCAATGTCATTTCCTCGAGGCCTGGGAAAAGTTGATTGAAGCTGTAGCGAAGACGGGAATAGAATTTGTGAAAGAGGTTGAGGAAATAGTTATTTAATTTGGGAAATGATAGGTCTGAATGTATGTTTTCATTAGGAATGTACAAAACCGAAGCTGTTGCTACTCGAAGGTGTCGGTTCATATGTATTTGGAGTCTGTAGCTGCGCCCCAGACCTGACAGGTGTAAGTGAAGGCGGGTCTGTTTGTAGGTCAATGGATTATATCCAAGAGACGTCGGTGGAATACGTACATTTAGAAGCATCACTAAGGCAATACATGGAAGACAACCATCCGGTGACATTGCCACGGCAGTCCCGAATACCGCGACCTCCGCAGGAGTGCTCAATTCTGGTGGCGGAAAAACGACGAGCTTACGCACTATACCAGTGGGAGCGAACACGAGAGACGTACCTAACGGCCAAAAACACAGAGGCACGAGTACACCGGAAGATGCGAAAGTTCAAGAAAGCGTCGTGGGCAACATACTGCGCATCTATTACCCAGAACACACCGACGACCGTCATGTGGCAGCGGCTTAAATGGTTCAAACATTCGAGAAACCAACAGAAACCATACCCAATAACGGGACAACAGGAGTTGCAGGTATAATACTTACATCATATTGCACCGGACGACCTGGAGGAAGTACAATGAGAACCCCAGAACCGGTAGATCTTGAAGATTTTCTCCTGCGTCCCATAGTGGCACAGGAGGTCCTCAACCACCTACGAGGAACCAATGATATATCTATGCCGGACGAAGATGGTATCACATACAAACATCTAAAATCTATCCCCGAAGCGTGGTATCGCCTCTTGGCCAAATCATAAACATGTGATTTTTTGTTGTGTAGCGGATAGAGCCGAAATACAATTCAGATCATAAACATAAGGAAACCGGAAGTGGAAGCTTTGGGTGTTGTAATCTACCAACATTTCGGCTTAAATTTCTTCTTCTTATTCGATCTTCTTATTTAGAATTGCCTTCTCTTCTATTGGACTTCTTATAGTGCCCGTAAATCTGTTGATTTATTTTAAAATTTGGAGTATTGCTTAGCTGAGTACACCCTTTTTAAACTAAATATTGATATAGTGGGTTTTGTAAAGAGAAAACTAAGAGATTCGATTCTTTAACAGGCCTGGGTAAACACAATTGATACAAAAAACTATATGCTCAGCTGTTCCTAGACATCCGCATCAAGCCGGTTATTATTTAATTGTGCACTTTTATTTAAAAACATAGGAGAGTTTGTAATGCTAGAAACTTCACCTCTTATGTTATTTCAACATGGCGGCCGTAGGAATTGTAACGCGATCAAGTAAACACAATTTATACGTAAATGTGAGCAATAACCTAGAAGATAAACCAACTGAACGTCCTCTAGTACCTAAAAATACCAAAGGAACAAAGGGAAATGAAGACAGCATAAAAGACAAGGCAACTCTGGAGAATTTTGATGGAAATGATCAGCTGCTTACGGGAGCCATAGAGCAAACGCGTGATGCACAAACAATAGCATCGCTACACGTGGTGATTAACCTGCTTAACAGAGATCTTCAAAATGCTCAAAAAGAGATCAACTTATTAAAAAAGGAAAATGAAGAACTCAAAAAGAAGAAAGAGTGCGACTGCAAGAATAAAACCTTCGCTACTGTAACCAGGAATGGGAAACAGGATTCTTCAACAAAGCAACGCAGTAGTGGCGTAAAGGACAGGCTTGAAATTCAAAATAAAGCACAAGACCGTGTGGAAAGTGAAATGCGAAATGTGAAACATTGTGAAAGTGAAACAGAAATAAAAAACAAAAATGTGCTTGTGGTAGGCGACTCAATACTAAAGTTTTCGGGAAACCTGTGTCGGGAAAAAGGTTTTGAAGTACGTTGTTTTCCTGGAATCAAGGTAGGCGAGCTGCAAGAAAAAGTGGAGAAGATGAACCTTCAGCAGCAAAAACCGGACGTAATGCTGATACATGCAGGTACGAACAATATTCAACATGGAGTAATGGCAGAAGAGATAATGGGGGACATTACGGATCTTGTAAACAACATTAGATCGAAATCAAAAGAAACAAAAATCATAATAAGTGGGGTACTTCATAGGTGGGATGTAAATATTAGGAGAATTATGAAAATAAATGAAGAAATTAACTGGCTATGTGAGAAGGACTGTTTACTGGTTGATGCAAATTATTGGTTAGAAGATAGAGACTTTGCTAGAGACGGAGTTCATTTAAATAGAAGGGGATCCTTCAAATTTGGAAACCTGTTGAATAGGGCAATCTGTTCGGTATTAAGGGGAAACTAATTAGTAAGGTGGTGGATGTTAAAGCAAATGGTATTGACTCAGTAACAGAAACAGTTTTCACTCAAACTAAACCAAACACTCCTGTAGTAAATATAAACGTTGTTAATAGTAAAACAATAAGGTTATTTCATCAAAATGTACAATATATATCCAACAAAATTGAAGAAATAGTATTAAACACATGTAAACCTGATATTGCAGTGTTGACACCAATCTCAGGGAAACTTGGTACTGGATCAGTAGGTGTCCCCAAATTGGGAAATGTTGATAAAACCCTCACTGCGTGTGTACCAAAAATGTCTAATATAAATGAGTTCAATTACTGGTTAATGCATTTAAATTTACAAGGTTCACTCACAAAAATTGATGACCTAAACATACTAATTGATGAAATGGTGGACACGAAAATTGAAATAATTTGCCTTAATGAACACTGGCTGAGTAAAGATTCAATTTGGCTGCTAAATAAATTAAATGGATTTACTGTAGTAGATTTCTATACCAGGAGCCATTCTGATAGGGGTGGTTCCTGCATTCTAGTACGTGATCACCTAATTGAGCATGCAAAATTAAGACATGATCTTAAGACATTAAGTGCAGATAGCTGTTTTGAATTATCTGCCATTGAAATTATTAACTGGAACTTAATTGTGATCTGTATTTATAGGGTACCTTACTATGATACACTCAAAACATTCCTTAATAAATTTGAACACTTACTAACAAAATTACAGAATGACAAAAAGAAAAAAACTAGTAATTACCATGGACTGTAGTATTGATCTTTATAAAACTAAATTAAATCTAGGCAGTAACCTAAAAAACATTGTCTGTAAAGAGACAGAAAATGTCAATAAATTGAATAACGAGTTAATAGACATTGTTGATACCCATGGCCTAGCTTTTAGACATACTCTCCCCACGCGAGTCACCAAAGCGTCAACAACCTGCATTGATCACATACTAACAAATAAAATTTATGGCAACAACGAATGTACGGTTTTGGAAACGGGACTATCAGATCACAGAGCTGCCCTCATAAGACTACCAGCAATGTATAAAATTAAAAGAGAACCTAAAAGAATAGCTGTCAGATGCATATTTAGCTTAGGAAACATTTTGACTTTTAAAGAAAAAGCTGGAAACATATCCTGGGTCTGGAACAGCGCGGCATCAGTAGATTCAAACTATAACACTTTTCTTAGGGAGCTTCTAAACTGCTTTAATGAATCCTTTCCAAAAACCACTAGGCCACAAGTAGCTAAAAAAAACATATTACATTGGTGTACTAAGGGCATTAGGGTATCTAGCACATGCAAGAGGCTACTCCACAAAATATATAAGACCACCACAGATACAAATTTTATTCAGTATTACAAAACTTACTGCAAAATCTATAAACGTGTAATTAAGAAGGCTAAACAAATGGCAGTTGAAAAATTCATAAAAAATGCAGATAATAAAAGCAAAGCAACTTGGAAAATAATAAAGGCCGAATTAGGAATAAACAGTACAAACAATTTAGACAATTTAAGTAATATGAGTACTGACACAGCGGAATCATTAAATAATTATTTTGTAAATATTGGTAATCAAATTCGAGATACTCCCCCATCAATGCAAGATGCCATAACTGAATTGTATAATAATAATTGCCTAATGCTAACCCCCCAGTTTCAATTCTCAAATGTTACACCAGGAAAAATTATTGAAATTATCAGTAAACTCAAACCAAAATCCTCCTGTGGCTGGGATGAACTGTCACCATTTCTAATTAAGAAAATAAAACATGAAATTAGCGAACCAATGAGCCAAATAATTAATAATTCCCTAGCTACGGGTATTGTTCCAGAGAGAATGAAATACGTCCTAGTTAAACCTATACACAAAGGAGGGAAGGCCGAATTTAAAAATTTTCGACCTATCTCTATCCTTCCAACGTTCTCCACCATACTTGAAAAGATTGTGCATGCACAACTCATGTCTTATTTTGAACAATTCACCAAGTTAAGTAACTCACATCATGGATTCCGGGAAAAGCACTCAACAACATCAGCCCTAACTACCTTGGTAAATGATGCTTCTAAAATGATAGATAAGAAACAACAAACAGCAGTTCTGATATGTGATAATTCTAAAGCTTTTGATTGCGTCTGCCATGATATATTATTAAAAAAGTTAGAATTCTATGGCATAAGGGGCGTTGCTTTAAATTGGTTTCAAAATTATCTTAATTGTCGTAAACAGAAAACAGTCATTAATAATCTAAAGGGAACTGTTGAATCAAATTGGGAACAAATAAAAACAGGAGTCCCACAAGGAAGTGTCTTGGGACCCCTACTGTATATAATTTACACAAATGACTTACCTAACTCCATAAAGGGGAAAACAATTATGTATGCTGATGACACCTCCATTTTACTCAATGGGCACAACCTAGAGGAGTTAAAAACCAATTTAAGTGAAACTATAACTCGCCTACAGAAGTGGTTCACGAGTAATGGCCTCAAACTTAACACCTCCAAAACATAAGTTATGCAGTTCAGCACTCAAGGAAAGAATTCTGAGAGGTTTATCACAACTGATGCTATAAATCCTACAGAAAACTCAAAAATTTTGGGTATTTTTTTAAATCAACAATTAAAATGGGATGATCACATCCGTTATTTGTCCAAAAGATTAAACAGTGCATCCTTCAATATGAGCTGCATAACTAAATTAACAAACCTCGAAACAAGAAAAATAGTGTACTTCAGTTACTTCCACTCTTTGATGACATACGGAATAATACTATGGGGGAACTCTACGGGATGGGAAACGATCTTTAAAAGTCAAAAAAATATAATTCGGATAATGACTCAATCAAGACCAAAAGTTTCATGCAGAAACCTGTTCAAAAACCTGAAGATATTAACCTTACCATCCCAATACCTGTATGAAATAAATAAATACAAATTTTGATACAATTTATAATTCACAAATGCAACATAATCATGGAACGAGAAATAAAAGTAATCTAAAACCACCCATGCACAGATTAGCACTGTATGAAAAAAGCCCACAATATGCAGGAATAAAAATATATAATAAATTACCTGTAAGAATCCGTGAAATGAAAAACCTCAAATGCTTTAATAAAGCAATAAATAACCTACTAATGGACAAAGCCTACTACTCGATTATTGAATATATGGATGATAAAATTGAATTATAATGAAATATTTTGTCATTTTGTAATTCTAATATTCTGACAATATTATTCCAAGGGCATGTCATAATTATAACAATATTTGTATATAGTTGTATTGATATTATTAGTAATTATATTATTTGTATTATTAGTATTTATATTATTAGTGTTATTGTTATTTTGTGTAATTATTATTATTATTTTAAATTTTCTACTGTTGACGAGTCACCTGTTTACTGAGTTTTTACTCACTATCTGTAAGCGTATGTGACAATAAAGCATCTTATCTTATCTTATCTTATCTTATTATTTTCAATATATTGAACAAAGACGAGTAATCCTTTTGTGTTTTCATAGTTAAGTTTACTCCATTTCCATGTTCCTCACTGATATTTGGCTATCTTTATTAGTAGGATATTTGGTTGCTGTTGGCTTGCTCGTTTTAATAAAGAGAAACATGCACAACAAGGACTCGAACTCGTGTTGGTCCACTTACGAGACAAATACGCCTTACCGCTCGGCTACCATACATACGACCAAGCCACAAAGTATTTCCCTATCTATCGCATAACTTTGAAATGAAGTCAGACCGGTATCAAAGCGTAGGTATGTTGTGAACGTAGCGTCACCGATGTTTTCGAATCGAACTTTGTTTCTGGTAGCTGCTCACTTTTGTTTGTTTGTTTAAGGTTGCATATGTTACACTTGTTAATTAAATAGTTACTAGTACCTTTATATATATACTAACATTGAGATGAGGTATATTTGTGTATTTCATTTAAGAGGTTATTTTTTATTTGAAGTATAACTAAGTGTTGGTATTACAGAGGACTCCTGACGTAGTACAGCAAGTAATAGCTCGAGATGTACCTATAATGCTCCCCCCAAGGTGTAGGGCGCCATGTGGAGGACCTCAGGTAAGTACACATTGCTTTGTTAACAACTTCAGTTTTGATTTTATATACGAATCTCTTAGATGAATAAATAAAATCCTACCTCATATTGAAGCAAAGGCATTTAAAAAATCACAGAGCCTATGACGAGGCATGCGAACTATTTAATTTAATCATAATATTTAAGTTAATTGATGGAAATTATTAATTTCTTCACACTAGCCATTTACAGGCTAAAGTACTGGATTGACAGAGTCCACACGAACAATTCAATGCCATGGACGGGATTTGAACAACGGATATTGTGGTTTCCGTCCAGTCGCTCTCATCCACTGAGCTACCATGGCCAATGTGCCGTCATGACATTAAATTTTCCAATTGACTCATATATTTCTCCAGTAAACCACTAGGGGCTCTCGCATTCAAGATACACCGTTTGTGGCGACTTACTGTCCTAAGTACTTGAGGCCCAAGGAAATATGTGAGTCAATTGGAGAATTTAATGTCACGACGGCAAATTGGTAATGATAGCTCAATGGATAAGAGCGACTGGACGGAAACTACTAGATCCGTGGTTCAAATCCCGGCCATGGTATTGAATTGTTCATGTTGACTCTATAAATTAATCATAATATATTGATATTCTACTTCGTCTCAATAAAGTGAGCGGCTTTTAATATATTTTGTTTTTCTAAGATAAATTGTTAAGCTGCTTGAATGCTCTGTGTTTGATATTTTCTATTTATTTCAGAACTATTCACATATAGCACTTTATGTGGCCACTGTACTTATAGAAAATAAAAACTATTGCCATGATCATATCAGCACCGCACGAGTATCTGCCAGTAAATTTACTGACACGCCTTCCTTATCTGCAGGACTTACAAACTCGCTTGGAGAAGAGCACTTTTGCAACTGTATCGAAATCGAAGTAGCTGAACAACCTGTACTTTGCTAGAAAAGAGTAGTCAAAGTACTGAGCACTTTTTTCTACACGCCATGTTCTGTATACAACAGAAACTTGATTCCAAAGTCATGCATTGTACACAGACAAGTAACAGTCACAAAAGTCTGCGGCCGTTTAAGTAAATCCAAATTTGTACACGACTGCTTAAGAGTTTTGGAACAGATCTGACATTCACTGGTCACTATTGAATGTTTATCCTCATTCTTCGAGGTCTCCCTAGGCCTACACTTTGGATAACGATCATTATTGTTATTTGTAGTTACTTACCTCTTTATAGTGTAATGGACATTTTCCTAGGAAGCTTGTTCTTGCGTGGCAATTTGACACGTGGTGTGGAGTGCTCTATGTAAGTTTTCTATTGCAACGGGTTTTTCTGCTGGTCTCTCTTCTATTACCCATTTCAAACTTCTTGTTCTTCTTTGTATACCACTTACCGCGGTGTTAGGGATTCTTGTCCCTTTATCCGTTAAGGTCGGGGATGGTGAACTGAAACTTTGGAGGTGACCAGCCCGATGTCTGGTGTGAAGTGAGAGAAGTGGATGATAGCATGAGGGTGAGATGAATGATAGGAGAAGTGAGGATGGAGCAGTTGGTGGAATGATGGCGAGCGAAAGCGGAGATGCCGGAGAAAACCTGCCCCGGAGCCGTGTTGTCCATCAGAAATCTCACTTTGCGGTCGTCTTGGAATGAATCCGGGCCGCCTTGGTGAGAGTCAAGCGGTCTAACTACTTGAGCACGACGCGACTCTCAGACTTTTCAACTGCACAGTAACAATGTGTACCATTCGGTTGTTTATGAAATACTAAAGTGCTGTTTACAGTCAATATCTATTTACAAAATGTCTGTGAACATCTATACTATGACATCCAAAATAACATTAGGCTCAACAAATGTTACATTTTCTAAATACACATAATTGACCTACAAAAGGTAGCATAGCAAATTTCAATGGTTTCCATGAATTTGTACCACATTGGCTTTGTTTGGCATTATACACGTGTTAATTGCAGAAAAACAGGTTGTTCAGAAACTTTTGAATGGTGGTGTGGACATGTAAACCGTTCCAAGAATAACTACAACTATTCCTAGATATATTCCACCTTCGTGCATCCGGCCATAAAGTAATTAAGGAAATTTCTCACACAAATTCATTAAATATAATTTTGGATGAATAATAAACGTTAATTTGTGTTGACAGGAATAGAAGTACTTTTATCACTTGAATTGTTTCTTAGCCTGCTCTTCCATTCAGCTAACAGATTCATTTGTTTCTTTTCGGGAACAATTAGAAAGTGCCCAAAGTGGTTTCCCAAAAAATTGAAGATCTGGATCACTGATCAGTAAAGAAAGTACCTTATATCTAGTTGAACGGCCGCCTGCCAGAATGTGGCAACTATGGTCAACACAGTTTAGCACCAGAATATTTTTCTACTACTTGGAACTATCAACTAATTTGGGATCTTGTCATTAGTTTTCCACATGGGTGATCTCTGTGTACTGGCATTATTAAATCTGTGTCTAATTAATACAGGCGAAAGAGATTGTTCTTCCAGTATTTCCAAAAATGATCTAGCGTAGGTCAAGGTGTTTTAGATTTTAAACTCACCGTTTACTATTCAAAATATTCATTTTGACAATCGGTTGTTTATACAAACTGAAACATTCAAAACTAAACGAAAAAATTATAAGAGTGCAAAGTTTCGTAACTGAATAACGTATAAAACTGCATCGCAATAACGATATGTGATTATTGCAGTATATCAGTAACGTTTATTCTTCCAGCTTCAGAGGTTAAAGGCCGCGCCGTGGCTCAGTGGTTAGACCGTTTGGCTCTCATCAAGGCGGCCCGGGTTCGATCCCAGGCGACCGCAAAGTGAGATTTGTGGTGGACAACACGGCGCTGGGGTGGATTTTCTCCGGGACCTCCGGTTTCCCCTGCCATCTCATTCCACCGGTGCTCCATCTTCATCTCATGTATAATCAGTGTCACCACCTGCGGTGCCGTATGTAGTAAAAGCGGGCGATAAACACTACACATTTCATTTCAGAGGTTAAAAGTTTATTTTCAGCCCTCCAGTAAGAACGGGTTACCAACTCCTGATGCGGTCGCTAGAAGTACACAGACGTCTAGTATGACGATCTCTCATGTCGGATAATGAATGAAATGATGTTCAAATGAGTACAGGGTCCATAGAGCTTAGAGTTATCAGACATTCATCTTTCAGGATAAGGGAAAACCTCCAACGTTAAGTTATAATCGTACGATGAATGAATAATGTTCAAATGAGTACAGTATACATAGAGCTTAGAGTTACCAGACGTTCATCTTTCAGAATAAGAGAAAACCTCCAACGTAAAGTTATATCGGACGATGAATGAAATGATGTTCAAATGAGTACAGGGTCTATAGAGCTTAGAGTTATCAGACATTCATCTTTCAGGATAAGGGAAAACCTCCAACGTTAAGTTATAATCGTACGATGAATGAATAATGTTCAAATGAATACAGTATACATAGAGCTTAGAGTTACCAGACGTTCATCTTTCAGAATAAGAGAAAACCTCCAACGTAAAGTCATAACGGACGATGGATGAAATGATGTTCAAATGAGTACAGGGTCTATAGAGCTTAGAGTTACCAGACATTCATCTTTCAGGATAAGAGAAAACCTCCAACGTTAAGTCATATCGGACGATGGATGAAATGATGTTCAAATGAGTACAGGGTACATAGAGTTTAGAGTTACCAGACATTCATCTTTCAGGATAAGAGAAAACCTCCAACGTTAAGTCATAACGGACGATGGATGAAATGATGTTCAAATGAGTACAGGGTCTATAGAGCTTAGAGTTACCAGACGTTCATCTTTCAGAATAAGAGAAAACCTCCAACGTTAAGTCATATCGGACGATGGATGAAATGATGTTCAAATGAGTACAGGGTCTATAGAGCTTAGAGTTACCAGACATTCATCTTTCAGGATAAGAGAAAACCTCCAACGTTAAGTTATAATCGTACGATGAATGAATAAGGTTCAAATGAGTACAGGGTACATAGAGCATAAAGTTATCAGACATGAATCTTTCAGGATAAGGGAAGATCCTGGAGAGAGCCTTATCGAGATAACTGACCCTGGCCGAGATCTTGTTTTGCGGTAGATTGCACGAGGTAGTTAAGTACGGCTGGCCAATGATGTGAGACATCACTGTAGCCTCCAATGACGTTCCTGGCTGGTCTTCTCTGTGGTGCGTGTCCCTGAACAAAGAGGTGTACGTCACTTTAACGAAACTAGGTATTGCCCTTTGGAAAAATTGTCACTCGATCTGAACTGTGTAACCGGTTATCTGAACTAATGATGCAACACTAGCAGAGGTAGGTTAACTGGAGGTTCTTGCCTTGCAGCCTGTATTAAGACAACAAAACTTCTCCAGAACGTCAACAGTCAGGTTCAAGTTGCCGGAGAAGGGGGACAGCAAAGCCAGTACATCACATCGGGAAGAGGTGTTGTCGCCTATGAAGAGGTTCGACGAGGCCATTACGGAAGAGCTAAAGAGAAGACGTGAGGACCCCTACAACATGCCTCAAGGTTCATCAAGGCGGGCGTTGAACAAGGCTCTCGAGAAGAACGTCTCTGTCAGAGGACTGCCCATGCATACCAGCGCGAGTGCAGTGCATGCGCTCGAACGGGAACTGGCGCCTCTACAGGTAAACTACACATGGTAGCGTAGGAAAATAACTTCCTATAATTGACTAGATACGGTAGAATTAAAATTACTTTAGGATCCTGATAGCTGCCATGAAGCACGTGGTCGAGTGTTGGTGGGGAAAGCGACGTTGACGCGCGTGATGGTTAGAGATAACAGAGCGCTAAAATACCTGTTTAACTTATTGATATTTATATTTCTAACACATCGAAACAGTTTTTAACAATACTCTGTTAAGACAATGTACAGATGAAACTGAGGTAACGCTGAAGAAGTTCCGTACAGTGTAAATACGTTTTTCTTAATGCATCTGCCTTGGAGTGCTCCTCAGAAAGCCGGAACTAAAAATAAGCAAGAGAAACCTAATGTACGTTTTGGCTTTAAACATAATAGTTTAGTGAACGAATTTTCTGAAGATACAAATAACAGAATAGAATAATTTTTAAAACGCGTAGTGCAAATCTCTGGCCTACATTTAAACAAATGTTCTTGTGGGAGCGAGTTCTTGGTTCATTTCGTCTTTGAGTAATGCTCGTGGTTTGGGACATTTTATAACAATAAAACACTGATGACCTACGAGATATTAATACACTAATGAAGTGAGTAAACAACGAAGGAACCAGCTTTGTTAACAATTAAACCATAAACCAACTATTAAGTATCCTTAAATTATGCATGTTAAAGTGAACGAAACAACCAAAATCTACGCTTTACAGACGCGTACAACGTGACCACACAGTGACATTTGCGACAAAACTGGTGAGGGGAGGTCGTCTAATTGAAGTTGTGGTACTGTCGCTGCCAAAGAAACTCTCCCTTCCTAAACCTTCAAAGGAACTGTCAGGATCCTAAAGTAATTTAAATTCGATCGTAGTGGACTAACGTAGGAAGCCTGGGACTTAAGTTATTTTATGGCAAGTCGCCACAAAATTTATGTATCTCATTGATATGAGAGCCGCTTGTAGTTCATTGGGAAAACACGAGTCAGTTGGAAAATTTAATGTCGTGCTGGCATGTTAGCCATGGTTGCTTAATGGTTAAGAGATACCGGAGATCGGGAGATCCATGGTTCAAATCTCGGCTATGGAATTGAATTTTTCAATCTGATTCTACCTTTATCTTATTTAAGTTAATGCAGCGTGAGCCATCTTCGATGTTTTGTCAATCTGTTACTTCCACTCTTGCCTCGCATGCACATACTTTTGTATACATTAACCCAAAACGTGTTTTGTTTTGTACTGGTCTAAGAGATGTTGCTGTTTCAGATGAACAGCGCTCTTGAGGCAGCAGTCGACTGTCTTTTGAAGGCAGAGCAGGCGTTCTACTTCCAAGGGGCGGTGAAAGCGGCGGAGGCGGCAGCTGAATCGGTATCCCCGGAGGACGCTGAAGAGGCGGCTGCTGTAGGAGCACGTTTTTACAGAGCAGAAATTGTGGAAAACATTGAAGAGAAATGGGAAGCGCCTAATCCTATAGAAGTAGTAGGCTACATCGGCATTTGCAAACCTGCTTAACTGTAAACCGATCCTTGAATAAATACATTCCTACAGAAGTAGGTATACAAATATCATTTTATCTTAATCACTACATGTTTCTCAGGTTTGTATATTAAGCTTACTTGAAAAGTTTGCAGAAAGTCCAGTGGGTAGTTCACATCTAAAAGACTAACAAACAATGAATTTCTTAATCATGATTTGTCCTAGCTCGTTAGTATATATACATGTCGTGTGTCACGTATTCAGGGTCGTGGCCTTTCTCTCTTACCGGTAACCAAAGCTGAAATTTGGTGAAAAATAATTCAACATTATCTGTTAAAACATTTAACTTTTAGCTACGGTTACATTCTATCATAGGGTCTTCAACATTACACGATCCAGTATGTACTTCCAATCATTTTATTCAACTTTGATTTTACTTAAAAGTTTTATTTCATACGATATAGTTTATAAAGAAGTGATCAAGTGTTTAGCAGAGTTGCATTTACATGACTTCGTTTACTTTTGCACAAGGAATACCAAGTTTTTCTTTAAAAAATGTCCTTAAGACCCACATGTACGACCCACAAAATAGGTAGTCTTCTCCACCCACACACTCATACCTCTTTATCATTCTGAACTGATCCACATTGAACTTAATTGGGCTACCACAAAAAATTGGGTAGCTGGCAGAAATGTTACGTTCAGAATGGAGTACATTGTCCAGCATTCAGCACAGAATTGGCAAGAATGATGCAGGTGCGTGAAGAAAATTGAAGTGGAATATATGCAGAAAGAAGGATAATTGGATAACAGGCAGGAAATGTTAATTCAATTGTGAGAGTACAGCGATTATTTCTTCTACAGGTTCTTCAATGAAGACAAGTTTCAAACAGAAGAACCAATGAAAAATGAAGCGACGGTTCCGACATCGTGGACTGTAAAAACACATAATGCATGAAACCAGCCTCAAGGTATGCTTGCAATGAGATAAGAGAGCTAGCATACATAACACTACTCCCTATTTCTCTGCGCATATGAATCAAACTGTACGACTTGTACCCACGTTGAACGTTCTCGAAGACGAATACTCTGGAGGCAGCAATACCAATTATTGTGGCCATCTGTTTTCTGGCTCTATTGTTTCACAAAATGCCTTATACAAAGTTTCGTAAGCCATTTTGTCCATTATTGAGTAAAATGGTTTTAAAAATCTGATATGTTACAAAGAGGTTGTCATTGTTAATGAGTATGTAATCCCTTGCGAGCGCAGAACAAAAAGAATGGCAACTAACCACCTGAGAAATGCATTGAAAATTGAAACTGTTTTAGCGAGATACCCAGTTTTTATGTCTATACTCGTGTTACATATTAGTTGGTCAAACTGGTTTTGAGTCATTTGTTTTACATTACACATAGGCGCTCCTTTTCTCAGTTTTCTATTTCAACGACCTCAAAACATGTATCTTCAATGATGCCTCCAAATTAATTTTGTGGATCAAGTGCAATAATTTGTATATTTACTGTAGGTGACTAAAAGTTAATAATTTGATTTTTTATCTAGTATTAGCTGTAGTAATTTCTCGCAGAACCTGAAAGAACATTTAAACGATGTACGGTTACGGAAGAAAGGATGTGTCAAGAGAGGATTATAATGTATTTGCCATTCAAGCTCAACATTGTTTTTAACATGCATTTATTTTACATTACTCATCTAATAATAATAATTATAAACATTTGCAGATATTCGCGTTTGGTCGTTATTTTTCAAAGTAGAGAGGTTTTCCGAAGTATGGGCAGGTCGTGCGCCACAGTTTGGACACCTTTCCTTCCGTCTCCAAGCATTCGTTGGCACATCTCAGCAGCAAGTCGCCCTGGAATACCCAAAATATCTTCATGAGCAAGAGTCACAACAATGAAACAGCGGTCTGGGGAGGGAGCACGTCATAATTATATTGTTACAATAAGATCAGTGGCGGGATACTCTCTGTTAGTCCAGCAGCTACCAGCAACAAAATTCGAACCGAAAACATGGATGACGCTGCGTTCACAATATACGCTCTAATACCACTCTGGCTGTGCTATGCGACAGACAGGGCGTAAGCGAACCAACATGAGTTCGAATACTTGATTTGCATGTTTCTTTTTACTATCGTTACTTTAATAGCAATACCTTATGCTTTGCTTGCAGAAGATAAATAATATTTTAAACACATTCATTTATAAAAACATATATAACATATCCAGGTCGTTTTTAAAATAAATGCAATTGCCTTAATATTGGTTACGTAAGCACTCGGGCTCATTCATTTGTTATGAATGGTGCTGCCATATAATGCGAAGTATCCTCTCGTGAAAATTTCACTAGTCATTTGTTTTCATCCATGTCCTTCAGAATGAGGGCAATAATAGAAACAGAGGGTTTACACACCCGATACTAAGTTAATTTACATTTTATTTCATTAAATTGTATAGGTATAACATATTTATTACACTAGAGTGTTTCAGCTTTTATGTGTGAGCATAAATATCATAAAATCAAGTAAACCTTAGCAATTGGAGGTTATGTTACAAAGTGCGTAATACACATTTCTTATATTCTGTAACCGCTCGGCCGTCAGTGTGCGTTTAGTAGCTGACACTCAATTATGAGAGGATTCAGAAGTACGAAGCTGAAGAGACACGTTCCGTGAAAGCATTGTAAATCGGCCGTGCAAACGATGTGGTAAAATATCGCTTACAGAGTCTGCCCACCTTTATTATTATTATTATTATTATTATTATTATTATTATTATTATTATTATTATTATTATTATTATTATTATTATTATTATTATTATTATTATTATTATTATTATTATTATTATTATTATTATTATTATTATTATTATTATTATTATTATTATTATTATTATTATTATTATTATTATTATTATTATTATTATTATTATTATTATTATTATTATTATTATTATTATTATTATTATTATTATTATTATTATTATTATTATTATTATTATTATTATTATTATTATTATTATTATTATTATTATTATTATTATTATTATTATTATTATTATTATTATTATTATTATTATTATTATTATTATTATTATTATTATTATTATTATTATTATTATTATTATTATTATTATTATTATTATTATTATTATTATTATTATTATTATTATTATTATTATTATTATTATTATTATTATTATTATTATTATTATTATTATTATTATTATTATTATTATTATTATTATTATTATTATTATTATTATTATTATTATTATTATTATTATTATTATTATTATTATTATTATTATTATTATTATTATTATTATTATTATTATTATTATTATTATTATTATTATTATTATTATTATTATTATTATTATTATTATTATTATTATTATTATTATTATTATTATTATTATTATTATTATTATTATTATTATTATTATTATTATTATTATTATTATTATTATTATTATTATTATTATTATTATTATTATTATTATTATTATTATTATTATTATTATTATTATTATTATTATTATTATTATTATTATTATTATTATTATTATTATTATTATTATTATTATTATTATTATTATTATTATTATTATTATTATTATTATTATTATTATTATTATTATTATTATTATTATTATTATTATTATTATTATTATTATTATTATTATTATTATTATTATTATTATTATTATTATTATTATTATTATTATTATTATTATTATTATTATTATTATTATTATTATTATTATTATTATTATTATTATTATTATTATTATTATTATTATTATTATTATTATTATTATTATTATTATTATTATTATTATTATTATTATTATTATTATTATTATTATTATTATTATTATTATTATTATTATTATTATTATTATTATTATTATTATTATTATTATTATTATTAATTATACACTAACCTTATAGCAATAGTCGCAAGTGAAGATGCAGGTGTCTACGACATCCAGAGGGACGTAAGGTTTGCTCCATACTGCACATGTCACACACAACAGCACAACAGCTGTGGTCATCAGTCTAGTACTCCACACTGAAAACAAACGACATTAAAACAAAACTTATATACCTTAATAGATCATCACATCACTACCTTAATGTAACAGATGTTTGTGTAATACATGCAGAGGGACCACTCGATCCAGTGCAGTTAATTTGTTTTTGCCACGAACAAGCTGGAGGTAACTCGATAAGTTCTTAATGGTTTCTACCTAGCCTAGGTTGATCAGATAATGCTTCCCACTGGCGGAACCAGGGAGATGTCGAAACCCCTTAAGTACTCATAGTTCATGTTCTCTTATTTTTGAAATTTACGTCCTCCAACAAGTCATATCGGACGATGAATGAAATGATGTTCAAATGAGTACAGGGTACATAGAGCTTAGAGTTACCAGACATTCATCTTTCAGGATAAGAGAAAACCTCCAACGTTAAGTCATATCGGACGATGACTGAAATGATGTTCAAATGAGTACAGGGTACATAGAGCTTAGACTTACCACACATTCATCTTTCAGGATAAGAGAAAACGTCCAACGTTAAGTCATATCGGACGATGAATGAAATGATGTTCAAATGAGTACAGGGTACATAGAGCTTAGAGCTACCAGACATTCATCTTTCAGGATAAGAGAAAACCTCCAACGTTAAGTCATATCGGACGATGAATGAAATGATGTTCAAATGAGTACAGGGTACATAGAGCTTAGACTTACCACACATTCATCTTTCAGGATAAGAGAAAACCTCCAACGTTAAGTCATATCGGACGATGAATAAAATGATGTTCAAATGAGTACAGGGTACATAGAGCTTAGAGTTAGCAGACATCATCTTTCAGGATAAGAGAAAACGTCCAACGTTAAGTCATATCGGACGATGACTGAAATGATGTTCAAATAAGTACAGCGTACATAGAGCTTAGAGTTACCAGACCTTCATCTTTCAGGATAAGAGAAAACCTCCAACGTTAAGTCATATCGGACGATGACTGAAATGATGTTCAAATGAGTACAGCGTACATAGAGCTTAGAGTTACCAGACATTCATCTTTCAGGATAAGAGAAAACCTCCAACGTTAAGTCATATTGGACGATGAATGAAATGATGTTCAAATGAGTACAGGGTACATAGAGCTTAGACTTACCACACATTCATCTTTCAGGATAAGAGAAAACCTCCAACGTTAAGTCATATTGGACGATGAATGAAATGATGTTCAAATGAGTACAGGGTACATAGAACTTAGAGTTACCAGACATTCATCTTTCAGGATAAGAGAAAACCTCCAACGTTAAGTCATATTGGACGATGAATGAAATGATGTTCAAATGAGTACAGGGTACATAGAACTTAGAGTTACCAGACATTCATCTTTCAGGATAAGAGAAAACCTCCAACGTTAAGTCATATCGGACGATGAATGAAATGATGTACAAATGAGTACAGGATACATAGAGCTTAGAGTTACCAGACATTCATCTTTCAGGATAAGAGAAAACCTCCAACGTTAAGTCATATCGGACGATGACTGAAATGATGTTCAAATGAGTACAGCGTACATAGAGCTTAGAGTTACCAGACCTTCATCTTTCAGGATAAGAGAAAACCTCCAACGTTAAGTCATATCGGACGATGACTGAAATGATGTTCAAATGAGTACAGCGTACATAGAGCTTAGAGTTACCAGACATTCATCTTTCAGGATAAGAGAAAACCTCCAACGTTAAGTCATATCGGACGATGACTGAAATGATGTTCAAATGAGTACAGCGTACATAGAGCTTAGAGTTACCAGACATTCATCTTTCAGGATAAGAGAAAACCTCCAACGTTAAGTCATATCGGACGATGAATGAAATGATGTTCAAATGAGTACAGAGTACATAGAGCTTAGAGTTACCAGACATTCATCTTTCAGGATAAGAGAAAACCTCCAACGTTAAGTCATATCGGACGATGACTGAAATGATGTTCAAATGAGTACAGCGTACACAGAGCTTAGAGTTACCAGACATTCATCTTTCAGGATAAGAGAAAACCTCCAACGTTAAGTCATATCGGACGATGAATGAAATGATGTTCAAATGAGTACAGGGTACATAGAGCTTAGAGTTACCAGACATTCATCTTTCAGGATAAGAGAAAACCTCCAACGTTAAGTCATATCGGACGATGACTGAAATGATGTTCAAATGAGTACAGCGTACACAGAGCTTAGAGTTACCAGACATTCATCTTTCAGGATAAGAGAAAACCTCCAACGTTAAGTCATATCGGACGATGACTGAAATGATGTTCAAATGAGTACAGCGTACATAGAGCTTAGAGTTACCAGACATTCATCTTTCAGGATAAGAGAAAACCTCCAACGTTAAGTCATATCGGACGATGACTGAAATGATGTTCAAATGAGTACAGCGTACACAGAGCTTAGAGTTACCAGACATTCATCTTTCAGGATAAGAGAAAACCTCCAAAGTTAAGTCATATCGGACGATGAATGAAATGATGTTCAAATGAGTACAGGGTACATAGAGCTTAGAGTTACCAGACATTCATCTTTCAGGATAAGAGAAAACCTCCAACGTTAAGTCATATCGGACGATGACTGAAATGATGTTCAAATGAGTACAGGGTACATAGAACTTAGAGTTACCAGACATTCATCTTTCAGGATAAGAGAAAACCTCCAACGTTAAGTCATATTGGACGATGAATGAAATGATGTTCAAATGAGTACAGGGTACATAGAGCTTAGAGTTACCAGACATTCATCTTTCAGGATAAGGGAAAACCTCCAACGTTAAGTCAAATCGGACGATGAATGAAATGATGTTCAAATGAGTACAGCGTACATAGATCTTAGAGTTACCAGACATTCATCTTTCAGGATAAGAGAAAACCTCCAACGTTAAGTCATATCGGACGATGACTGAAATGATGTTCAAATGAGTACAGCGTACACAGAGCTTAGAGTTACCAGACATTCATCTTTCAGGATAAGAGAAAACCTCCAACGTTAAGTCATATCGGACGATGACTGAAATGATGTTCAAATGAGTACAGCGTACATAGAGCTTAGAGTTACCAGACATTCATCTTTCAGGATAAGAGAAAACCTCCAACGTTAAGTCATATCGGACGATGACTGAAATGATGTTCAAATGAGTACAGCGTACACAGAGCTTAGAGTTACCAGACATTCATCTTTCAGGATAAGAGAAAACCTCCAACGTTAAGTCATATCGGACGATGAATGAAATGATGTTCAAATGAGTACAGGGTACATAGAGCTTAGAGTTACCAGACATTCATCTTTCAGGATAAGAGAAAACCTCCAACGTTAAGTCATATCGGACGATGACTGAAATGATGTTCAAATGAGTACAGGGTACATAGAACTTAGAGTTACCAGACATTCATCTTTAAGGATAAGAGAAAACCTCCAACGTTAAGTCATATTGGACGATGAATGAAATGATGTTCAAATGAGTACAGGGTACATAGAACTTAGAGTTACCAGACATTCATCTTTCAGGATAAGAGAAAACCTCCAACGTTAAGTCATATTGGACGATGAATGAAATGATGTTCAAATGAGTACAGGGTACATAGAACTTAGAGTTACCAGACATTCATCTTTCAGGATAAGAGAAAACCTCCAACGTTAAGTCATATCGGACGATGAATGAAATGATGTTCAAATAAGTACAGGGTACATAGAGCTTAGAGTTACCAGACATTCATCTTTCAGGATAAGAGAAAACCTCCAGCGTTAAGTCATATCGGACGATGAATGAAATGATGTACAAATAAGTACAGGATACATAGAGCTTAGAGTTACCAGACATTAATCCTTCAGGAATACCCAGAAAAATCCTTATTTAGATAACTAACTTTGCTAGCCTCGCTGGCGCTTGAAACTTTTTTATAATAACGCTTACTTTCGAGAACAAACGTCTGGTGTTGCACTTAAGTACCACGTTACCAAACTAAGCGACTCCGCATGCGGTTCGGGATTCGATGCTCCTGCAGCACGGATGTCTGAACCTTCAGGGTTGAAGGACCAAAGAAAGGATGATGGATGGTCCGTAATGGTGCCAGGACCCGAGGGAAGGTCATTTAATGGACATCCCCCTTACTTGTAAAGAGCATGTACGATACGTAACAGAAAATAAAAAAATAAAGCTAATAAGTATTACAGTTAATAATTAATTACCTATTAAGTAATTTCAAACTTTACTTATCTTTTAAACTTTCCAAAGGAATTGGTGAATTCTGTACATAACTCGGAGACTAGTTTAGCAAATATTCATTCACATTGTCAGTGAATTTGTTGATTTCTGATTTCTGTTGTTATTGTTACAGCCGCTAGGTGATATTGTTTACTTTTGTATTTATAACCAACTTCTGAAAGTAAAGCAAACTTAAAGACAGAATCGACTGGCTGTATTTCAAAATACATCACGCGCTTTTTACTTTCTATAAATAAATATTTTCTTCCAAAACATTAAATCTATCTGTCCATTTGATTGCTTTATACTTCTTAATTTGTTTCCTGTGTTCTGTGAGTGATTCACTAATTTCTTAAAAAGTTAGGTGATTTGTAACGTATTAGTACATTTTGTCGTAATAATAGCATGCCTAATACCAACATTTCTTTAAGCACACTGTTCTCTCTTATGTATGAGAGGTAATTTAATTGTTTATAGAATGCAATAACAGATGAAAGCGAAGGTGAGAGAAGAAGCAGGTTGTTACAGTTTGCGATGTTTTCTCGTCCATCCCTGTCTCCTATTGAATAGCGAACCCCTTTTGTCCCTTTCTTTTGAACTGAGAAGCTTCATTAACATCAAAAGCGATCATTCACAACGATCAAGAAAACACGTAATCAAGTTTTAGCAGCAGGGTTCGAGTTAATGAGGTTTTGAAGAGAGTCCTTAGCCCATTCAAACCATACACGCTAGTTCACTGTGAAATTGCCTTTTTATTTCAGGTTAATTCTGTCACCAGGTTCAGCAAGTTCCATAAACATTTGAAAGTGTCCTAACTGCCATTCTAAACCGGAGAAATGTTTGTTGCTTTAGAAGTCTTGATTCAAATAAGATGTTTGCATGACAAAATGTATATTTATTATGTTCTGTTAAATCCTTTTATCCTGACACGGGTAGCCGAGGTTATTAAGGCACGGACTCCTGAAGTACAAATCCCTCACTAAGATTGTCTCCATAAACTGTAAAAGTCGCGAAGGTACTCTATATTTATGCCATGTATCGTCAGTGTCCACCGACTAGTGGTATCGTATGGAGCAAGAACGACCTTTAAACAATGACATTGAATTATTAATCACTAAGAGATGGATAAAAATATTAAAATAAACGTAAAATTCCAATATCTTATGTGACATTAGCCATTTAAGAAATATTCATTGTACTTGATGTGAATTTGTCAATATTTGTGTCCTTTGTTAAAAATGCAGTCATCATTTAATTGTTTCTTGAAGCCAAGCGAAGGGTACGATTTGAAACTCAGCAAATTTAACTGCACATTAATGTCTTTTACAGTGCGATCCATATAAACCTGAACCATTTCAATAGGCCAGAACTTTTGAAGCAATAATAGGACACACGTACAACTCTGGGAGAATATAATACACAATTGGGAGATTACATTACACTATTTGCATCTCAGAGAAAATGTTGGAAGTGTCCTCCACCAGCATCTATACATGTTTGTACTCGTCTCACCATATTCTCTGAAGTTTTACGGAGAGTATCCTCGCCAATGTTACTTATTTCGGTTCGAATGGATTCCCTGAGAACATCAATTGTCCATGGTCTATTCTTGTACACGCTATTTTTACATATCCCCATAAGAAATAATCCGGTGAGGTTAGGTCAGGGGATCTGCGGGGCCACAGACATTTTGAGATTATTCGATTATCAAAGAAACTGGTTACAAGTTCCATGGTGTCATTAGATGTATGGCCCGTTGCCCCTTCTCTCAATTCGATATCATCCAGCTGCTGCACAAATGTCTTGAAGATACTCATATAAACTTCAGTGTCTACAGTCGTATCAAAGAAACTGGTTACAAGTTCCATGGTGTCATTAGATGTATGGCCCGTTGCCCCTTCTCTCAATTCGATATCATCCAGCTGCTGCACAAATGTCTTGAAGATACTCATATAAACTTCAGTGTCTACAGTCGTATCAAAGAAACTGGTTACAAGTTCCATGGTGTCATTAGATGTATGGCACGTTGCTCCTTCTCTCAATTCGATATCATCCAGCTGCTCCACAAATGTCTTGAAGATACTCATATAAACTTCCGTGTCTACAGTCGTATCAAAGAAACTGGTTACAAGTTCCATGATGTCATTAGATGTATGGAACGTTGCTCCATCTTCTCTCAATTCGATATCATCCAGCTGCTCCACAAATGTCTTGAAGATACTCATATAAACTTCAGTGTCTACAGTCGTATCAAAGAAACTGGTTACAAGTTCCATGATGTCATTAGATGTATGGAACGTTGCTCCATCTCTCAATTCGATATCATCCAGCTGCTCCACAAATGTCTTGAAGATACCCATATAAACTTGAGTGTCTACAGTCGTATCAAAGAAACTGGTTACAAGTTCCATGATGTCATTAGACGTATGGCACGTTGCTCCTTCTCTCAATTCGATATCATCCAGCTGCTCCACAAATGTCTTGAAGATACTCATATAAACTTCCGTGTCTACAGTCATATCAAAGAAACTGGTTACAGGTTCCATGATGTCATTAGATGTATGGCACGTTGCTCCTTCTCTCAATTCGATATCATCCAGCTGCTCCACAAATGTCTTGAAGATATCCATATAAACTTCAGTGTCTATAGTCGTATCAAAGAAACTGGTTACAAGTTCCATGGTGTCATTAGATGTACGGCACGTTGCTCCTTCTCTCAATTCGATATCATCCAGCTGCTCCACAAATATCTTGAGGATACCCATATAAACTTCAGTGTCTACAGTCGTATCAAAGAAACTGGTTACAAGTTCCATGGTGTCATTAGATGTACGGCACGTTGCTCCTTCTCTCAATTCGATATCATCCAGCTGCTCCACAAATATCTTGAGGATACCCATATAAACTTCAGTGTCTACAGTCATATCAAAGAAAACTGTCAACAATTGACAGTGTGGTCAATTCTCCCAGGGCCACTGAAATCATTAAAACAAATATCTACATTTTACGAGCTTTCAAAGGGAAATTATGGCCTATTGAAATGGTTCGGCTTTATATGGATCGCACTGTACAATCTATAACTATGAAACTATTTCTGTAAACGACACATCGAGTGGGAAGGACTGGGCCTGACATTCAGGAGGTTCTGAGTTCGGCGGTTTTCTTTGATCAGTGTTGAATACCTTGCTTTAAACTCGGTGTTTAAACGTCTGAAATAGTTTAAAGTAAAACATAATTTCAGATTAAAACATAATTTCTTCCTTCTAGTATTTAAAATATTTTTGTTAAAATTGTATATTTTTATGTATCAACTCTAACACTAATATACCACTGTGTAAAATAGGGTTCAATAAATCTGGATAAATAAAAAAAATACCTTGCTTTCTACTACTTCCCGTCCCTCTATTTCATTCCGGTCTTTTTGGGTTCGGAAGTGTCGGCAATCGGTGAATGTGGCGCTACCAAGCGGGGACTTTTTTGCACTGTAACTGTGTGTCCGTGTAGTGGTGGCGTTATAGTCACCTGTCCCACTGGGAGAGCCGGTGCACCGCGAACTAGCCTAGGTTCTGGCACCTCATCCCGTCCTCCCAGTGATCTGACATAAAGTAGCCTGTCTTTAGATTCAGAATGGAATCTCCTCTATACTAATGCAAGCCACAAGGAATCTATCTTACCTGCCGGAACAAACCCGGAAATGGTAGAAATGGTTTCGCAAAAAACGAAGCGCTATATTTCATTTCGCATATGTTTCCAAGTTGCATGTATAAATAAGGCTTTAAAATTTACTTGTGTTTCTAGCTGTTTTAAGCCTTGATTTAGTAACATATTTTGTTTCTAAGGATATCGCACCTAAACGAGAAGTCAGATCATAGCCTACCGAGCGATTCGTCTGTGGCCTGTATTCGGAAGGGTCGGGTTCGATTCCCGTGGCCGACCTACCTGACCCTTGGGTTTTTAGAGGGTTTTCCCGGGTCACTAGGCGGATGCTGGGTAGGTTAATTACATTCCCCGAATTTCCTGTCCCTCCATTTCATCCCCATTATCATTTCACATCATCTCTCATCCGATGGTCTGTTTCAGAGGAGAAGTATCGGCGGGTATCTCGTCGCTGCATGGCACGAAGCATAATTATATACATATATCCAAGTTAATTGTTGGAAATGAACCATTTCTTCTCACTAGTCGTATATAGGCTAAGGTTTGGAATAGATAAGATAAGCTCTAGATAAGCTTATCAATATATAAACTCGAGGGTATCCACCAGGGCAATCCACACAAACTGAAGACTGACCGACCCCTCTAATGACCAGGGAGTTACTGAGCTGTCCCAAAATGGCGCCCGGCGCCTCCGTGGGGCTTTCCATAGGGCAAGACCTAGATACTAACAAGCGCCCCCTCCCATCTGGTCCTATGGACTCAAGACGGGATGGAAGTGGATACGCCACTTACACACGCCAACTCCAAAATGGTAAGACTACCGATATGATCTCGGTAGGGCCGCCTGGTGATCTAGCACACCTTCTACTAGCTATGCTGGCTAGTACCCGGGAATATATGGCTTCCCTCAACCCCGTCCGGAGACGTACCCGATCTCCCACGGGTATCGGGAACCACTGCCCCCTCGAGTCCAACCCAATCCGAACAACTCCCAATCAAGGAGGGGCTCGAATGTTCGGCCCGAGATTCCGCTAATAACGTCAGAGGTATCACGAGTGCTAAGGGTCCGCAGCGCTCGCACCACGGCAGCTGAAGGGGACGGATCCCCACTCCTACGGGAGATAGAGTCAATCTGAAAAATTCAATGCCATGGACGGGATTTGAACCACGGATCTTCTGGTTTCCATCCAGTCGCTCTTATCCATTAAGCTATCATGGCCAACGTGCCGTCCTGAGATTATCTCACACAGGTTGACTGTATATATATATATATATATATATATATATATATATATATATAAAATATTAGCCTAGATATGGCTAGTATGGAGAACTGATTCATTTCCATCAATTAACTAAAGTAATGAAGCCTGGGACTCAAAGTACTTACGATAGTAAGGCGCCACGAAAGGTGTATCACGAATGTGAGAGCACCTAGTGGTCTACCGGGAATATATGAGTCAATTGGAGAATTTAATGCAAGTTGGCCATGATAGCTCAATGAGTAAGAGTGACTGGACGGAAACTAGCAGATCCGTGGTTCAAATCCCGACCGTGGCATTGAATTTTTCAGGTTGAATCTCCAATGTTAAGTCATATCAGACGATGAATGAAATAATACTCAAATGAGCGCAGGGTCCATTGAGCATAGAGTTACGAACATTCATCTTTCAGGATAAGGGAAAACCTCTGAAAAAGCTTTATCCAGGCAACTCACCCTGACCGAGAATCGAACTCGGGATCTCTTGAATGCGAGGCAGACACGTTACCGAGGCGGGCCACATGGGAGGATGATATGCTTCTGGTAAACAGTTCCTCCGCCGGTAGGACGGTTCCAGCCTCTAGGCCGACCTGGTGGGCCGTTTCTGGATCAAGGTCGGTGGGATGCCGGTTATACTGGACTGCCGGGGAGTTTCCAACTAGTGAGGTGTAGCGAACCTGCCTTCTGTCGTAGGCTCCTTGGGTTGGCCGCTCTCTGTCTCTCTCCCCACCCTTTGTCCCGGGGATACCCCACTTTAGACATAGTACAATAGTCCAAGTTTGGATCGTGCCGAATACTCTCCATATCGTAGTCCAGTCTCCAGAGGTAAGTGACATTCTGACTCTATTCTCAAACTCTGCTGCATCCGTCTTAAGAAACACACTTTTTGTATTACTCTGCGCCCACATGCACAAGCGTGACAGACGACAGTGACACTTTGGCCCATGTGTTACGCCATATTACATTAAAACAAGTTGTATGCATAAAAGTAGCTCACCAGCAGGTTTTGTTTTGTAGATTTTGTTCGAGGAAATTGCTCACAGGTACAGTGTGCTTCTTAGGACGGCAGGAGTATAATGAAGATGGCAATTGAGGCTAAAAATGGGCTCATTAAATAATAGCTAAGTATAAAATAATATTAAAATTTTAAAGAATAATTTAAAAAGACGCAATTACTTCTTTGTTACATTAATTCGTTACAGCGATACCTATGTTAAGGCATCTGTCCATATTCATTACTTCGCAACAGTTTAAGGCTGCAACAGTAAAAGAGGTAACCTGTAGTCTTGAAGAGAATAAACGACGCGTGACAAGGGAACCCTGTTAGTCAAATAGATACATAAAGCTCTTTTATTATATCCACAAGTTGCAGCGGCAGTAAAACTATGTCGTAAATCCAGTAATCGAATCGAAGCTGCTCGCAAACAAACGCGAAACGACCAAACTGGAAAGTCGATTTTGCGTATTGAAGTTTCATTTGTTTGTACCTAAGGGACTGTATTCTATCTAGTGATTTCACCACAAATGTAAGTTATGGGGAATTAAAACAAACACATAAAGTTAAAAATATTCCAAAAATGCAACACAAAGACAATAAACAAAAATTACCCGCCCCAAAACCTCCTTTGCAATGAAAATGTGTCTCAATATATTTACACAAGAAATAAAATATGTATCTTCAATAATACGTAAGCATCTGAAGCCAATAACAGTGAAGCAATACAAATATTACAATACAATATAATGTGTTACAAACTTCACTTATCCTTTTAATAAATTAGTAAAATCCTTCACAGAAATCAGGAAATGAGTTCGCAAATATTTACTTGTACGCCAGTCAATTTCTTTATTCCTGTTGCCAGCCGCTATATGACGAATTATTCTTGTATCTATTACCAACTTATCAAAGTAAAACAAACTTAGACATAATCGATTGTCACTATTTCTAAATTCATTAAGCAATTTCTATTTTTAAGATACTTTCTCCAAAACCATTTAATCTATCCGACTATTTAAATGTTTTAATAATTTAACTTCTGCATTTATTTCCTGGTAAAATGGACAAAAATGATCTGCCACGGCCAATTTATCAGTCTGTTTATACATAATATTTCTAAAATGTTCTTTCATTCTGGTTTCTAAATTACCATTGGTTATTCCAATATAAACCTGATCGTAATCTAAACGATTAAATTGATAAATGCCAGAATTTCTACTATCGGAAATTTGATCTTTTTATAAACATTTAGCAAATTGTTTATATTATATTTATTTTGAGGAACTAAAATTATGCCAAATTCATTAAAAATTGAAATCTTTTATTAGCTCAAGCATAAGTAAATTGTTTTAAATTATAATAATATTTTATTTGTACAAAGGCAGAAACAGCATTTATATTTTTTATATTTAAAATCTTCAATCTTTTTATGCATAAGATATTAAAAACAATAATTAAAGTAGTGTTGATAATTCAGTACATTTGAAGTTCAGTTTCATTCGGAACAAGTTTTCTATAATCTTACACAATTGCTAAACGTTAAGTGACAGACGAAAACGCACTATAAAAGATGCAGATTCCTTTAAAACAACAATACATTTCAAATAACCTTTGTAGCATCACTTATTTCCGTGATATACGTTGAAATTGTTTTGAATTTTTGTCACTTATGAAGTACTATCGCTATTCATTTGTCACGGAAAGAGTATGGAATTGCAGTATACAGCGACGACGCTTTATTAAATAATTGACTATCGTGATCTCTCTGTGCATAAAAACATGAGTAATGAGCATTTATTGTGATTAACTTCAATAAGATAAAAGAATGGATTGTAGAGGCTATACAAAAATATAGACATATGTGAATTTGACACATCAGGTTATTTTGTTTTGTATTGCAATTGTTTATTAATGTGACTTATTTATTTTCCCAAGCTTCCGATTTGAGCGCATTTCCGCGCATTGTATGCAAATAACAATATATTCATTTTAAAGAATTTGCGATAAAAATATAAGGAGAATGGTGCAGTGTGCAAAGAATTTATTTTCAATTAGGCGTTTCTTTGATGATGCAACGTAACAGATACGGCCCATTGTTAATGAGAGGTCTGCGGCGGGCAGTCAAAACAGCGTGGTCGCTCAGCATAAACATTGGAAGCGTTGTCGCCAGATAACTAGAATCTTCTACAAGTTTCATCTTCTCGAACGTTCTGGAACTATGTGGAAACTTCCAATGGTTGTCGTAAGTCGACTCAGTTTCGCAAACTCAGTGATTAGGTGAGTGCGCGCGCCTCTGAAGAATATCTGCCTCATGTTCAAGAGGTCCCGAGTTCGAATCTCAACCAGGGTGAGTTACCTGGATAAGGTTTCTTCTGGGGGTTTCATTTAACCTGAAAGATGAATGTCTGATAACTCTAAGCTCTATGTACACTGTACTCATTTGAACATCATTTCATTCATCGTCCGATATGACAACGTTGGAGGTTTTCTCATATCCTGATAGATGAATCTCTGGTAACTCTAAGCTCTATGTACCCTATACTCATTTGAACATCATTTCATTCATCGTCCGATATGACTTAACGTTGGAGGTTTTCTCTTACCCTAAAAGATGAATGTCTGATAACTCTAAGCTCTGTGTACCCTGTACACATTTGAACATCATTTCATTCATAGTCCGATATGACTTAACGTTGGAGGTTTTCTCTTATCCTGAAAGATGAATATCTGGTAACTCTAAGCTCTATGTACTCTGTAATCATTTGAACATCATTTCATTCATCGTCCGTTATGACTTAACGTTGGAGGTTTTCCTTTATCCTGAAAGATGAATGTCTGGTAACTCTAAGCTCTATGTACCCTGGACACATTTGAACATCATTTCATTCATAGTCCGATATGACGTAACGTTGGAGGTTTTCTCTTATCCTGAAAGATGAATATCTGGTAACTCTAAGCTCTATGTACTTTGTAATCATTTGAACATCATTTCATTCATCGTCCGTTATGACTTAACGTTGGAGGTTTTCCCTTATCCTGAAAGATGAATGTCTGGTAACTCTAAGCTCTATGTACCCTGGACACATTTGAACATCATTTCATTCATCGTCTGATATGACTTAACGCTGGAGGTTTTCTCTTATCCTGAAAGATGAATGTCTGGTAACTCTAAGCTCTATGTACCCTGTACTCATTTGAACATCATTTCATTCATTGTCCGATATGACTTAACGTTGGAGTTTTTCTCTTATCCTGAAAGATGAATGTCTGGTAACTCTAAGCTCTATGTACTCTGTACTCATTTGAACATCATTTCATTCATCGTCCGATATGACTTACGTTGGAGGTTTTCTCTTATCCTGAAAGATGAATGTCTGGTAACTCTAAGCTCTATGTACCCTGTACTCATTTAAACATCATTTCATTCATCGTCCGATATGACTTAACGTTGGAGGTTTTCTCTTATCCTGAAAGATGAATGTCTGGTAACTCTAAGCTCTATGTACCCTGTACTCATTTAAACATCATTTCATTCATCGTCCGATATGACTTAACGTTGGAGGTTTTCCCTTATCCTGAAAGATGAATGTCTGGTAACTCTAAGCTCTATGTACCCTGTACTCATTTGAACATCATTTCATTCATTGTCCGATATGACTTAACGTTGGAGGTTTTCTCTTATCCTGAAAGATGAATATCTGGTAACTCTAAGCTCTATGTACGCTGTACTCATTTGAACATCATTTCATTCATCGTCCGATATGACTTAACGTTGGAGGTTTTCTCTTATCCTGAAGATGAATGTCTGGTAACTCTAAGCTCTATGTACGCTGTACTCATTTGAACATCACTTCATTCATCGTCCGATATGACTTAACGTTTAAGGTTTTCTCTTATTCTGAAAGATGAATGTCTGGTAACGCTAAGCTCTATGTACCCTGTACTCATTTGAACATCATTTCATTCATCGTCCGATATGACTTAACGTTGGAGGTTTTCCCTTATCCTGAAAGATGAACGTCTGATAACTCTAAGCTCTATGTACCCTGTACTCATTTGAACATCATTTCATTCATTGTCCGATATGACTTAACGTTGGAGGTTTTCCCTTATCCTGAAAGATGAATGTCTGGTAACTCTAAGCTCTATGTACCCTGTACTCATTTGAACATCATTTCATTCATTGTCCGATATGACTTAACGTTGGAGGTTTTCTCTTATCCTGAAAGATGAATATCTGGTAACTCTAAGCTCTATGTACGCTGTACTCATTTGAACATCATTTCATTCATCGTCCGATATGACTTAACGTTGGAGGTTTTCTCTTATCCTGAAGATGAATGTCTGGTAACTCTAAGCTCTATGTACGCTGTACTCATTTGAACATCACTTCATTCATCGTCCGATATGACTTAACGTTTAAGGTTTTCTCTTATTCTGAAAGATGAATGTCTGGTAACGCTAAGCTCTATGTACCCTGTACTCATTTGAACATCATTTCATTCATCGTCCGATATGACTTAACGTTGGAGGTTTTCTCTTATTCTGAAAGATGAATGTCTGGTAACGCTAAGCTCTATGGACCCTGTACTCATTTGAACATTATTTCATTCATCGTCCGATATGACTTAACGTTGGAGGTTTTCTCTTATTCTGAAAGATGAACGTCTGATAACTCTAAGCTCTATGGACCCTGTACTCATTTGAACATCATTTAATTCATCGTCCGATATGACTTAACGTTAGAGGTTTTCCCTTATTCTGAAAGATGAATGTCTGGTAGCGCTAAGCTCTATGGACCCTGTACTCATTTGAACATCATTTAATTCATCGTCCGATATGACTTAACGTTAGAGGTTTTCTCTTATTCTGAAAGATGAATGTCTGGTAACGCTAAGCTGTATGGACCCTGTACACATTTGAACATCATTTAATTCACCGTCCGATATGACTTAACGTTAGAGGTTTTCTCTTATTCTGAAAGATGAATGTCTGGTAACGCTAAGCTCTATGGACCCTGTACTCATTTGAACATTATTTCATTCATCGTCCGATATGACTAAACGTTGGAGGTTTTCTCTTATCCTGAAAGATGAATGTCTAGTAGCTCTAAGCTCTATGTACCCTGTACTCATTTGAACATCATTTCATTCATCGCCCGATATGACTTAACGTTGGAGGTTTTCTCTTATCCTGAAAGATGAATGACTGGTAACTCTAAGCTCTATGTACCCTGTACTCATTTGAACATCATTTCATTCATCGTCCGATATGACTTAACGTTGGAGGTTTTCTCTTATCCTGAAAGATGAATATTTGGTAACTCTAAGCTCTATGTACTCTGTACTCATTTGAACATCATTTCATTCATCGTCCGATATGACTTAACATTGGAGGTTTTCTCTTATCCTGAAAGATGAATATCTGGTAACTCTAAGCTCTATGTACCCTGTACTTATTTGAACATCATTTCATTCATCGTCCGATATGACTTAACGTTGGAGGTTTTCTCTTATCCTGAAAGATGAATATCTGGTAACTCTAAGCTCTATGTACCCTGTACTTATTTGCACATCATTTCATTCATCGTCCGATATGACTTAACGTTGGAGGTTTTCTCTTATCCTGAAAGGTGAATGTCTGATAACTCTAAGCTCTATGGACCCTGTACTTATTTGAACATCATTTCATTAGTCGTCCGATATGACTTAACGTTGGAGGTTTTCTCTTATCCTGAAAGATGAATGTCTGGTAACTCTAAGCTCTATGTACTCTGTACTCATTTGAACATCATTTTATTCATCGTCCGATATGACTTACGTTGGAGGTTTTCTCTTATCCTGAAAGATGAATGTCTGGTAACTCTAAGCTCTATGTACCCTGTACTCATTTAAACATCATTTCATTCATCGTCCGATATGACTTAACGTTGGAAGTTTTCTCTTATCCTGAAAGATGAATGTCTGGTAACTCTAAGCTCTATGTACCCTGTACTCATTTGAACATCATTTCATTCATTGTCCGATATGACTTAACGTTGGAGGTTTTCTCTTATCCTGAAAGATGAATGTCTGATAACTCTAAGTTCTATGTACCCTGTACTTATTTGAACATCATTTCATTCATCGTCCGTTATGACTTAACGTTGGAGGTTTTCCCTTATCCTGAAAGATGAATATCTGGTAACTCTAAGCTCTATGTACCCTGGACACATTTGAACATCATGTCATTCATCGTCTGATATGACTTAACGTTGGAGGTTTTCTCTTATCCTGAAAGATGAATATCTGGTAACTCTAAGCTCTATGTACCCTGTACTCATTTGAACATCATTTCATTCATTGTCCGATATGACTTAACGTTGGAGGTTTTCTCTTATCCTGAAAGATGAATGTCTGGTAACTCTAAGCTCTATGTACTCTGTACTCATTTGAACATCATTTCATTCATCGTCCGATATGACTTACGTTGGAGGTTTTCTCTTATCCTGAAAGATGAATGTCTGGTAACTCTAAGCTCTATGTACCCTGTACTCATTTAAACATCATTTCATTCATCGTCCGATATGACTTAACGTTGGAGGTTTTCTCTTATCCTGAAAGATGAATGTCTGGTAACTCTAAGCTCTATGTACCCTGTACTCATTTAAACATCATTTCATTCATCGTCCGATATGACTTAACGTTGGAGGTTTTCCCTTATCCTGAAAGATGAATGTCTGGTAACTCTAAGCTCTATGTACCCTGTACTCATTTGAACATCATTTCATTCATTGTCCGATATGACTTAACGTTGGAGGTTTTCTCTTATCCTGAAAGATGAATATCTGGTAACTCTAAGCTCTATGTACGCTGTACTCATTTGAACATCATTTCATTCATCGTCCGATATGACTTAACGTTGGAGGTTTTCTCTTATCCTGAAAGATGAATGTTTGGTAACTCTAAGCTCTATGTACCCTGTACTTATTTGAACATCATTTCATTCATCGTCCGATATGACTTAACGTTGGAGGTTTTCCCTTATCCTGAAAGATGAATGTCTGGTAACTCTAAGCTCTATGTACCCTGTACTCATTTGAACATCATTTCATTTATCGTCCGATATGACTTAACGTTGGAGGTTTTCTCTTATCCTGAAAGATGAATGTCTGGTAACTCTAAGCTCTATGTACGCTGTACTCATTTGAACATCATTTCATTTATCGTCCGATATGACTTAACGTTGGAGGTTTTCTCTTATCCTGAAAGATGAATGTCTGGTAACTCTAAGCTCTATGTACGCTGTACTCATTTGAACATCATTTCATTCATCGTCCGATATGACTTAACGTTTAAGGTTTTCTCTTATTCTGAAAGATGAATGTCTGGTAACGCTAACCTCTATGTACCCTGTACTCATTTGAACATCATTTCATTCATCGTCCGATATGACTTAACGTTGGAGGTTTTCTCTTATTCTGAACGATGAATGTCTGGTAACGCTAAGCTCTATGGACCCTGTACTCATTTGAACATTATTTCATTCATCGTCCGATATGACTTAACGTTGGAGGTTTTCTCTTATTCTGAAAGATGAACGTCTGATTAACTCTAAGCTCTATGGACCCTGTACTCATTTGAACATCATTTAATTCATCGTCCGATATGACTTAACGTTAGTGGTTTTCCCTTATTCTGAAAGATGAATGTCTGGTAGCGCTAAGCTCTATGGACCCTGTACTCATTTGAACATCATTTAATTCATCGTCCGATATGACTTAACGTTAGAGGTTTTCTCTTATTCTGAAAGATGAATGTCTGGTAACGCTAAGCTGTATGGACCCTGTACACATTTGAACATCATTTAATTCACCGTCCGATATGACTTAACGTTAGAGGTTTTCTCTTATTCTGAAAGATGAATGTCTGGTAACGCTAAGCTCTATGGACCCTGTACTCATTTGAACATTATTTCATTCATCGTCCGATATGACTAAACGTTGGAGGTTTTCTCTTATCCTGAAAGATGAATGTCTAGTAGCTCTAAGCTCTATGTACCCTGTACTCATTTGAACATCATTTCATTCATCGCCCGATATGACTTAACGTTGGAGGTTTTCTCTTATCCTGAAAGATGAATGACTGGTAACTCTAAGCTCTATGTACCCTGTACTCATTTGAACATCATTTCATTCATCGTCCGATATGACTTAACGTTGGAGGTTTTCTCTTATCCTGAAAGATGAATATTTGGTAACTCTAAGCTCTATGTACTCTGTACTCATTTGAACATCATTTCATTCATCGTCCGATATGACTTAACGTTGGAGGTTTTCTCTTATCCTGAAAGATGAATGTCTGATAACTCTAAGTTCTATGTACCCTGTACTTATTTGAACATCATTTCATTCATCGTCCGATATGACTTAACATTGGAGGTTTTCTCTTATCCTGAAAGATGAATATCTGGTAACTCTAAGCTCTATGTACCCTGTACTTATTTGAACATCATTTCATTCATCGTCCGATATGACTTAACGTTGGAGGTTTTCTCTTATCCTGAAAGATGAATATCTGGTAACTCTAAGCTCTATGTACCCTGTACTTATTTGAACATCATTTCATTCATCGTCCGATATGACTTAACGTTGGAGGTTTTCTCTTATCCTGAAAGGTGAATGTCTGATAACTCTAAGCTCTATGTACCCTGTACTTATTTGAACATCATTTCATTAGTCGTCCGATATGACTTAACGTTGGAGGTTTTCTCTTATCCTGAAAGATGAATGTCTGGTAACTCTAAGCTCTATGTACCCTGTACTCATTTGAACATCATTTCATTCATCGTCCGATATGACTTAACGTTGGAGGTTTTCTCTTATCCTGAAAGATGAATGTCTGATAACTCTAAGTTCTATGTACCCTGTACTTATTTGAACATCATTTCATTCATCGTCCGTTATGACTTAACGTTGGAGGTTTTCCCTTATCCTGAAAGATGAATGTCTGGTAACTCTAAGCTCTATGTACTCTGTACTCATTTGAACATCATTTTATTCATCGTCCGATATGACTTACGTTGGAGGTTTTCTCTTATCCTGAAAGATGAATGTCTGGTAACTATAAGCTCTATGTACCCTGTACTCATTTAAACATCATTTCATTCATCGTCCGATATGACTTAACGTTGGAGGTTTTCTCTTATCCTGAAAGGTGAATGTCTGGTAACTCTAAGCTCTATGTACCCTGTACTTATTTGAACATCATTTCATTAGTCGTCCGATATGACTTAACGTTGGAGGTTTTCTCTTATCCTGAAAGATGAATGTCTGATAACTCTAAGTTCTATGTACCCTGTACTTATTTGAACATCATTTCATTCATCGTCCGATATGACTTAACATTGGAGGTTTTCTCTTATCCTGAAAGATGAATATCTGGTAACTCTAAGCTCTATGTACCCTGTACTTATTTGAACATCATTTCATTCATCGTCCGATATGACTTAACGTTGGAGGTTTTCTCTTATCCTGAAAGGTGAATGTCTGATAACTCTAAGCTCTATGGACCCTGTACTTATTTGAACATCATTTCATGAGTCGTCCGATATGACTTAACGTTGGAGGTTTTCTCTTATCCTGAAAGATGAATGTCTGGTAACTCTAAGCTCTATGTACCCTGTACTCATTTGAACATCATTTCATTCATCGTCCGATATGACTTAACGTTGGAGGTTTTCTCTTATCCTGAAAGATGAATGTCTGATAACTCTAAGTTCTATGTACCCTGTACTTATTTGAACATCATTTCATTCATCGTCCGTTATGACTTAACGTTGGAGGTTTTCCCTTATCCTGAAAGATGAATGTCTGGTAACTCTAAGCTCTATGTACTCTGTACTCATTTGAACATCATTTTATTCATCGTCCGATATGACTTACGTTGGAGGTTTTCTCTTATCCTGAAAGATGAATGTCTGGTAACTCTAAGCTCTATGTACCCTGTACTCATTTAAACATCATTTCATTCATCGTCCGATATGACTTAACGTTGGAAGTTTTCTCTTATCCTGAAAGATGAATGTCTGGTAACTCTAAGCTCTATGTACCCTGTACTCATTTGAACATCATTTCATTCATTGTCCGATATGACTTAACGTTGGAGGTTTTCTCTTATCCTGAAAGATGAATGTCTGATAACTCTAAGTTCTATGTACCCTGTACTTATTTGAACATCATTTCATTCATCGTCCGTTATGACTTAACGTTGGAGGTTTTCCCTTATCCTGAAAGATGAATATCTGGTAACTCTAAGCTCTATGTACCCTGGACACATTTGAACATCATGTCATTCATCGTCTGATATGACTTAACGTTGGAGGTTTTCTCTTATCCTGAAAGATGAATATCTGGTAACTCTAAGCTCTATGTACCCTGTACTCATTTGAACATCATTTCATTCATTGTCCGATATGACTTAACGTTGGAGGTTTTCTCTTATCCTGAAAGATGAATGTCTGGTAACTCTAAGCTCTATGTACTCTGTACTCATTTGAACATCATTTCATTCATCGTCCGATATGACTTACGTTGGAGGTTTTCTCTTATCCTGAAAGATGAATGTCTGGTAACTCTAAGCTCTATGTACCCTGTACTCATTTAAACATCATTTCATTCATCGTCCGATATGACTTAACGTTGGAGGTTTTCTCTTATCCTGAAAGATGAATGTCTGGTAACTCTAAGCTCTATGTACCCTGTACTCATTTAAACATCATTTCATTCATCGTCCGATATGACTTAACGTTGGAGGTTTTCCCTTATCCTGAAAGATGAATGTCTGGTAACTCTAAGCTCTATGTACCCTGTACTCATTTGAACATCATTTCATTCATTGTCCGATATGACTTAACGTTGGAGGTTTTCTCTTATCCTGAAAGATGAATATCTGGTAAGTCTAAGCTCTATGTACGCTGTACTCATTTGAACATCATTTCATTCATCGTCCGATATGACTTAACGTTGGAGGTTTTCTCTTATCCTGAAAGATGAATGTTTGGTAACTCTAAGCTCTATGTACCCTGTACTTATTTGAACATCATTTCATTCATCGTCCGATATGACTTAACGTTGGAGATTTTCCCTTATCCTGAAAGATGAATGTCTGGTAAGTCTAAGCTCTATGTATCCTGAACTCATTTGAACATCATTTCATTCATCGTCCGATATGACTTAACGTTGGAGGTTTTCCCTTATCCTGAAAGATGAATGTCTGGTAACTCTAAGCTCTATGTACCCTGTACTCATTTGAACATCATTTCATTTATCGTCCGATATGACTTAACGTTGGAGGTTTTCTCTTATCCTGAAAGATGAATGTCTGGTAACTCTAAGCTCTATGTACGCTGTACTCATTTGAACATCATTTCATTCATCGTCCGATATGACTTAACGTTTAAGGTTTTCTCTTATTCTGAAAGATGAATGTCTGGTAACGCTAAGCTCTATGTACCCTGTACTCATTTGAACATCATTTCATTCATCGTCCGATATGACTTAACGTTGGAGGTTTTCTCTTATTCTGAAAGATGAATGTCTGGTAACGCTAAGCTCTATGGACCCTGTACTCATTTGAACATTATTTCATTCATCGTCCGATATGACTTAACGTTGAGGGTTTTCTCTTATTCTGAAAGATGAACGTCTGATAACTCTAAGCTCTATGGACCCTGTACTCATTTGAACATCATTTAATTCATCGTCCGATATGACTTAACGTTAGAGGTTTTCCCTTATTCTGAAAGATGAATGTCTGGTAGCGCTAAGCTCTATGGACCCGGTACTCATTTGAACATCATTTAATTCATCGTCCGATATGACTTAACGTTAGAGGTTTTCTCTTATTCTGAAAGATGAATGTCTGGTAACGCTAAGCTGTATGGACCCTGTACACATTTGAACATCATTTAATTCACCGTCCGATATGACTTAACGTTAGAGGTTTTCTCTTATTCTGAAAGATGAATGTCTGGTAACGCTAAGCTCTATGGACCCTGTACTCATTTGAACATTATTTCATTCATCGTCCGATATGACTAAACGTTGGAGGTTTTCTCTTATCCTGAAAGATGAATGTCTAGTAGCTCTAAGCTCTATGTACCCTGTACTCATTTGAACATCATTTCATTCATCGCCCGATATGACTTAACGTTGGAGGTTTTCTCTTATCCTGAAAGATGAATGACTGGTAACTCTAAGCTCTATGTACCCTGTACTCATTTGAACATCATTTCATTCATCGTCCGATATGACTTAACGTTGGAGGTTTTCTCTTATCCTGAAAGATGAATATTTGGTAACTCTAAGCTCTATGTACTCTGTACTTATTTGAACATCATTTCATTCATCGTCCGATATGACTTAACATTGGAGGTTTTCTCTTATCCTGAAAGATGAATATCTGGTAACTCTAAGCTCTATGTACCCTGTACTTATTTGAACATCATTTCATTCATCGTCCGATATGACTTAACGTTGGAGGTTTTCTCTTATCCTGAAAGATGAATATCTGGTAACTCTAAGCTCTATGTACCATGTACTTATTTGCACATCATTTCATTCATCGTCCGATATGACTTAACGTTGGAGGTTTTCTCTTATCCTGAAAGGTGAATGTCTGATAACTCTAAGCTCTATGTACCCTGTACTTATTTGAACATCATTTCATTAGTCGTCCGATATGACTTAACGTTGGAGGTTTTCTCTTATCCTGAAAGATGAATGTCTGGTTACTCTAAGCTCTATGTACCCTGTACTCATTTGAACATCATTTCATTCATCGTCCGATATGACTTAACGTTGGAGGTTTTCTCTTATCCTGAAAGATGAATGTCTGATAACTCTAAGTTCTATGTACCCTGTACTTATTTGAACATCATTTCATTCATCGTCCGTTATGACTTAACGTTGGAGGTTTTCTCTTATCCTGAAAGATGAATATTTGGTAACTCTAAGCTCTATGTACTCTGTACTTATTTGAACATCATTTCATTCATCGTCCGATATGACTTAACATTGGAGGTTTTCTCTTATCCTGAAAGATGAATATCTGGTAACTCTAAGCTCTATGTACCCTGTACTTATTTGAACATCATTTCATTCATCGTCCGATATGACTTAACGTTGGAGGTTTTCTCTTATTCTGAAAGATGAATGTCTGGTAACTCTAAGCTCTATGTACTCTGTACTCATTTGAACATCATTTTATTCATCGTCCGATATGACTTACGTTGGAGGTTTTCTCTTATCCTGAAAGATGAATGTCTGGTAACTCTAAGCTCTATGTACCCTGTACTCATTTAAACATCATTTCATTCATCGTCCGATATGACTTAACGTTGGAAGTTTTCTCTTATCCTGAAAGATGAATGTCTGGTAACTCTAAGCTCTATGTACCCTGTACTCATTTGAACATCATTTCATTCATTGTCCGATATGACTTAACGTTGGAGGTTTTCTCTTATCCTGAAAGATGAATGTCTGATAACTCTAAGTTCTATGTACCCTGTACTTATTTGAACATCATTTCATTCATCGTCCGTTATGACTTAACGTTGGAGGTTTTCCCTTATCCTGAAAGATGAATATCTGGTAACTCTAAGCTCTATGTACCCTGGACACATTTGAACATCATGTCATTCATCGTCTGATATGACTTAACGTTGGAGGTTTTCTCTTATCCTGAAAGATGAATATCTGGTAACTCTAAGCTCTATGTACCCTGTACTCATTTGAACATCATTTCATTCATTGTCCGATATCACTTAACGTTGGAGGTTTTCTCTTATCCTGAAAGATGAATGTCTGGTAACTCTAAGCTCTATGTACTCTGTACTCATTTGAACATCATTTCATTCATCGTCCGATATGACTTACGTTGGAGGTTTTCTCTTATACTGAAAGATGAATGTCTGGTAACTCTAAGATCTATGTACCCTGTACTCATTTAAACATCATTTCATTCATCGTCCGATATGACTTAACGTTGGAGGTTTTCTCTTATCCTGAAAGATGAATGTCTGGTAACTCTAAGCTCTATGTACGCTGTACTCATTTGAACATCATTTCATTCATCGTCCGATATGACTTAACGTTGGAGGTTTTCTCTTATCCTGAAAGATGAATGTTTGGTAACTCTAAGCTCTATGTACCCTGTACTTATTTGAACATCATTTCATTCATCGTCCGATATGACTTAACGTTGGAGATTTTCCCTTATCCTGAAAGATGAATGTCTGGTAAGTCTAAGCTCTATGTATCCTGTACTCATTTGAACATCATTTCATTCATCGTCCGATATGACTTAACGTTGGAGGTTTTCTCTTATCCTGAAAGATGAATGTCTGGTAACTCTAAGCTCTATGTACCCTGTACTCATTTGAACATCATTTCATTTATCGTCCGATATGACTTAACGTTGGAGGTTTTCTCTTATCCTGAAAGATGAATGTCTGGTAACTCTAAGCTCTATGTATGCTGTACTCATTTGAACATCATTTCATTCATCGTCCGATATGACTTAACGTTGAAGGTTTTCTCTTATTCTGAAAGATGAATGTCTGGTAACGCTAAGCTCTATGGACCCTGTACTCGTTTGAACATCATTTAATTCATCGTCCGATATGACTTAACGTTAGAGGTTTTCTCTTATTCTGAAAGATGAATGTCTGGTAACGCTAAGCTCTATGGACCCTGTACTCATTTGAACATTATTTCATTCATCGTCCGATATGACTTAACGTTGGAGGTTTTCTCTTATCCTGAAAGATGAATGTCTAGTAGCTCTAAGCTCTATGTACCCTGTACTCATTTGAACATCATTTCATTCATCGCCCGATATGACTTAACGTTGGAGGTTTTCTCTTATCCTGAAAGATGAATGACTGGTAACTCTTAGCTCTATGTACCCTGTACTCATTTGAACATGATTTCATTCATCGTCCGATATGACTTAACGTTGGAGGTTTTCTCTTATCCTGAAAGATGAATGTCTGGTAACTCTAAGCACTATGTACCCTGTACTCATTTGAACATCATTTCATTCATCGTCCGATATGACTTAACGTTGGAGGTTTTCTCTTATCCTGAAAGATGAATGTCTGGTAACACTAAGCTCTATGTACCCTGTACTTATTTGAACATGATTTCATTCATCGTCCGATATGACTTAACGTTGGAGGTTTTCTCTTATCCTGAAAGATGAATGTCTGGTAACTCTAAGCTCTATGTACCCTGTACTCATTTGAACATCATTTCATTCATCGTCCGATATGACTTAACGTTGGAGGTTTTCTCTTATCCTGAAAGATGAATGTCTGGTAACTCTAAGCACTATGTACGCTGTACTCACTTGAACATCATTTTTTAGTCGTCCGATATGACTTAACGTTGGAGGTTTTCTCTTATCCTGAAAGATGAATGTCTGGTAACTCTAAGCTCTATGTACTCTGTACTCATTTGAACATCATTTCATTCATCGTCCGATACGACTTAACGTTGGAGGTTTTCTCTTATCCTGAAAGATGAATGTCTGGTAAGTCTAAGCTCTATGTACCCTGTACTTATTTGAACATCATTTCATTCATCGTCCGATATGACTTAACGTTGGAGGTTTTCTCTTATTCTGAAAGATGAATGTCTGGTAACGCTAAGCTCTATGGACCCTGTACTCATTTGAACATTATTTCATTCATCGTCCGATATGACTTAACGTTGGAGGTTTTCTCTTATTCTGAAAGATGAACGTCTGATAACTCTAAGCTCTATGGACCCTGTACTCATTTGAACATCATTTAATTCATCGTCCGATATGACTTAACGTTAGAGGTTTTCCCTTATTCTGAAAGATGAATGTCTGGTAGCGCTAAGCTCTATGGACCCTGTACTCATTTGAACATCATTTAATTCATCGTCCGATATGACTTAACGTTAGAGGTTTTCCCTTATTCTGAAAGATGAATGTCTGGTAGCGCTAAGCTCTATGGACCCTGTACTCATTTGAACATCATTTAATTTATCGTCCGATATGACTTAACGTTAGAGGTTTTCTCTTATTCTGAAAGATGAATATCTGTAGCTCTAAGCTCTATGTACCATGTACTTATTTGAACATCATTTCATTCATCGTCCGATATGACTTAACGTTGGAGGTTTTCTCTTATCCTGAAAGATGAATGTCTGATAACTCTAAGTTCTATGTACCCTGTACTTATTTGAACATCATTTCATTCATCGTCCGATATGACTTAACATTGGAGGTTTTCTCTTATTCTGAAAGATGAATGTCTGGTAACGCTAAGCTGTATGGACCCTGTACACATTTGAACATCATTTAATTCACCGTCCGATATGACTTAACGTTAGAGGTTTTCTCTTATTCTGAAAGATGAATGTATGGTAACGCTAAGCTCTATGGACCCTGTACTCATTTGAACATTATTTCATTCATCGTCCGATATGACTAAACGTTGGAAGTTTTCTCTTATCCTGAAAGATGAATGTCTAGTAGCTCTAAGCTCTATGTACCCTGTACTCATTTGAACATCATTTCATTCATCGCCCGATATGACTTAACGTTGGAGGTTTTCTCTTATCCTGAAAGATGAATGACTGGTAACTCTAAGCTCTATGTACCCTGTACTCATTTGAACATCATTTCATTCATCGTCCGATATGACTTAACGTTGGAGGTTTTCTCTTATCCTGAAAGATGAATATTTGGTAACTCTAAGCTCTATGTACTCTGTACTCATTTGAACATCATTTCATTCATCGTCCGATATGACTTAACGTTGGAGGTTTTCTCTTATCCTGAAAGATGAATGTCTGATAACTCTAAGTTCTATGTACCCTGTACTTATTTGAACATCATTTCATTCATCGTCCGATATGACTTAACATTGGAGGTTTTCTCTTATCCTGAAAGATGAATATCTGGTAACTCTAAGCTCTATGTACCCTGTACTTATTTGCACATCATTTCATTCATCGTCCGATATGACTTAACGTTGGAGGTTTTCTCTTATCCTGAAAGGTGAATGTCTGATAACTCTAAGCTCTATGGACCCTGTACTTATTTGAACATCATTTCATTAGTCGTCCGATATGACTTAACGTTGGAGGTTTTCTCTTATCCTGAAAGATGAATGTCTGGTAACTCTAAGCTCTATGTACCCTGTACTCATTTGAACATCATTTCATTCATCGTCCGATATGACTTAACGTTGGAGGTTTTCTCTTATCCTGAAAGATGAATGTCTGATAACTCTAAGTTCTATGTACCCTGTACTTATTTGAACATCATTTCATTCATCGTCCGTTATGACTTAACGTTGGAGGTTTTCCCTTATCCTGAAAGATGAATGTCTGGTAACTCTAAGCTCTATGTACTCTGTACTCATTTGAACATCATTTTATTCATCGTCCGATATGACTTACGTTGGAGGTTTTCTCTTATCCTGAAAGATGAATGTCTGGTAACTCTAAGCTCTATGTACCCTGTACTCATTTAAACATCATTTCATTCATCGTCCGATATGACTTAACGTTGGAAGTTTTCTCTTATCCTGAAAGATGAATGTCTGGTAACTCTAAGCTCTATGTACCCTGTACTCATTTGAACATCATTTCATTCATTGTCCGATATGACTTAACGTTGGAGGTTTTCTCTTATCCTGAAAAATGAATGTCTGATAACTCTAAGTTCTATGTACCCTGTACTTATTTGAACATCATTTCATTCATCGTCCGTTATGACTTAACGTTGGAGGTTTTCCCTTATCCTGAAAGATGAATATCTGGTAACTCTAAGCTCTATGTACCCTGGACACATTTGAACATCATGTCATTCATCGTCTGATATGACTTAACGTTGGAGGTTTTCTCTTATCCTGAAAGATGAATATCTGGTAACTCTAAGCTCTATGTACCCTGTACTCATTTGAACATCATTTCATTCATTGTCCGATATCACTTAACGTTGGAGGTTTTCTCTTATCCTGAAAGATGAATGTCTGGTAACTCTAAGCTCTATGTACTCTGTACTCATTTGAACATCATTTCATTCATCGTCCGATATGACTTACGTTGGAGGTTTACTCTTATACCGAAAGATGAATGTCTGGTAACTCTAAGCTCTATGTACCCTGTACTCATTTAAACATCATTTCATTCATCGTCCGATATGACTTAACGTTGGAGGTTTTCTCTTATCCTGAAAGATGAATGTCTGGTAACTCTAAGCTCTATGTACCCTGTACTAATTTGAACATCATTTCATTCATTGTCCGATATGACTTAACGTTGGAGGTTTTCTCTTATCCTGAAAGATGAATGTCTGGTAACTCTAAGCTCTATGTACGCTGTACTCATTTGAACATCATTTCATTCATCGTCCGATATGACTTAACGTTGGAGGTTTTCTCTTATCCTGAAAGATGAATGTTTGGTAACTCTAAGCTCTATGTACCCTGTACTTATTTTAACATCATTTCATTCATCGTCCGATATGACTTAACGTTGGAGATTTTCCCTTATCCTGAAAGATGAATGTCTGGTAAGTCTAAGCTCTATGTATCCTGTACTCATTTGAACATCATTTCATTCATCGTCCGATATGACTTAACGTTGGAGGTTTTCTCTTATCCTGAAAGATGAATGTCTGGTAACTCTAAGCTCTATGTACCCTGTACTCATTTGAACATCATTTCATTTATCGTCCGATATGACTTAACGTTGGAGGTTTTCTCTTATCCTGAAAGATGAATGTCTGGTAACTCTAAGCTCTATGTATGCTGTACTCATTTGAACATCATTTCATTCATCGTCCGATATGACTTAACGTTGAAGGTTTTCTCTTATTCTGAAAGATGAATGTCTGGTAACGCTAAGCTCTATGGACCCTGTACTCGTTTGAACATCATTTAATTCATCGTCCGATATGACTTAACGTTAGAGGTTTTCTCTTATTCTGAAAGATGAATGTCTGGTAACGCTAAGCTCTATGGACCCTGTACTCATTTGAACATTATTTCATTCATCGTCCGATATGACTTAACGTTGGAGGTTTTCTCTTATCCTGAAAGATGAATGTCTAGTAGCTCTAAGCTCTATGTACCCTGTACTCATTTGAACATCATTTCATTCATCGCCCGATATGACTTAACGTTGGAGGTTTTCTCTTATCCTGAAAGATGAATGACTGGTAACTCTAAGCTCTATGTACCCTGTACTCATTTGAACATGATTTCATTCATCGTCCGATATGACTTAACGTTGGAGGTTTTCTCTTATCCTGAAAGATGAATGTCTGGTAACTCTAAGCACTATGTACCCTGTACTCATTTGAACATCATTTCATTCATCGTCCGATATGACTTAACGTTGGAGGTTTTCTCTTATCCTGAAAGATGAATGTCTGGTAACATAAGCTCTATGTACCCTGTACTTATTTGAACATGATTTCATTCATCGTCCGATATGACTTAACGTTGGAGGTTTTCTCTTATCCTGAAAGATGAATGTCTGGTAACTCTAAGCTCTATGTACCCTGTACTCATTTGAACATCATTTCATTCATCGTCCGATATGACTTAACGTTGGAGGTTTTCTCTTATCCTGAAAGATGAATGTCTGGTAAGTCTAAACTCTATGTACCCTGTACTTATTTGAACATCATTTCATTCATCGTCCGATATGACTTAACGTTGGAGGTTTTCTCTTATCCTGAAAGATGAATGTCTGATAACTCTAATTTCTATGTACCCTGTACTTATTTGAACATCATTTCATTCATCGTCCGATATGACTTAACGTTGGAGGTTTTCTCTTATCCTGAAAGATGAATATCTGGTAACTCTAAGCTCTATGTACCCTGTACTTATTTGAACATCATTTCATTAGTCGTCCGATATGACTTAACGTTGGAGGTTTTCTCTTATCCTGAAAGATGAATGTCTGGTAACTCTAAGCTCTATGTACCCTGTACTCATTTGAACATCATTTCATTCATCGCCCGATATGACTTAACGTTGGAGGTTTTCTCTTATCCTGAAAGATGAATGTCTGATAACTCTAAGCTCTATGGACCCTGTACTCATTTGAACATCATTTCATTCATCGTCCGATATGACTTAACGTTGGAGGTTTTCTCTTATCCTGAAAGATGAATGTCTGGTAACTCTAAGCTCTATGTACCCTGTACTCATTTGAACATCATTTCATTCATCGTCCGATATGACTTAACGTTGAAGGTTTTCTCTTATCCTGAAAGATGAAAGTCTGCTAACTCTAAGCTCTATGTACTCCGTACTCATTTGAACATCATTTCATTCATCGTCCGATATGACTTAACGTTGGAGGTTTTCTCTTATCCTGAAAGATGAATGTCTGCTAACTCTAAGCTCTATGTACCCTGTACTCATTTGAACATCATTTCATTCATCGTCTGATATAACTTAACGTTTGAGGTTTTCTCTTATCCTGAAAGATGAATGTCTGGTAACGCTAAGCTCTATGTACCCTGTACTCATTTGAACATCATTTCATTCATGTCTTATATAACTTAACGTTGGAGGTTTTCTCTTATCCTGAAAGATGAATGTCTGGTAACGCTAAGCTCTATGTACCCTGTACTCATTTGAACATCATTTCATTCATCGTCCGATATGACTTAACGTTGAAGGTTTTCTCTTATCCTGAAAGATGAAAGTCTGCTAACTCTAAGCTCTATGTACTCTGTACTCATTTGAACATCATTTCATTCATCGTCCGATATGACTTAACGTTGGAGGTTTTCTCTTATCCTGAAAGATGAAAGTCTGGTAACTCTAAGCTCTATGTACTCTGTACTCATTTGAACATCATTTCATTAGTCGTCCGATATGACTTAACGTTGGAGGTTTTCTCTTATCCTGAAAGATGAATGTCTGGTAACTCTAAGCTCTATGTACTCTGTACTCATTTGAACATCATTTCATTCATCGTCCGATATGACTTAACGTTGGAGGTTTTCTCTTATCCTGAAAGATGAATGTCTGGTAACGCTAAGCTCTATGTACCCTGTACTCATTTGAAGATAATTTCATTCATCGTCTGATATAACTTAACGTTGGAGGTTTTCTCTTATCCTGAAAGATGAATGTCTGCTAACGCTAAGCTCTATGTACCCTGTACTCATTTGAACATTATTTCATTCATCGTCTGATATAACTTAACGTTGGAGGTTTTCTCTTATCCTGAAAGATGAATGTCTAGTAGCTCTAAGCTCTATGTACCCTGTACTCATTTAAACATCATTTCATTCATCGTCCGATATGACTTAACGTTGGAGAACGTAAATTAAAAAAATGACAGCAGACAAGTAATGCGGAACGTTAGGCTTTTATTAATGTGTGGGCGAAGTCTGTAACTAAATGCCAGTATCTGCTCATTAGGACACAGATCCCTGTAATCCCCTTCTTTGTGCCAACGTTTGTATTACATGTACAGTAGCTTTAGGGACCACAGATAATCTTCCACAACGTTGGTATTACATTACAAACCGTCCTTCATTTCAACATTATGAACTCGCATTTCCCTACACCAAGTGGCACGTTACGCCTCCTTTCATCTGCTTGGTCCTTTCAGGGTAGACGCAAATAAACTTTATTACTTCAATCACTGGTGAAGCGTGTAATGAAGCCGTGAAAGGGTTGCTTCACCAAGAATTTCAGAGACAAAAGAAAAACAAGTAAATTCATGACAAATAATATTTTATTTAAGTTATTTGATGGAAATTAATCATTTCTTCTCACTAGCGGTATATAGGCTAAAGTTAGAGAATAGAGAGAACTTGAAAAATTCAATGTTCTTAAGTTAATGCCTCAAAGGCCTCTGACATCTCTCCTGACAGTGCAACACTGAACTGCAGTTATCTGTCTACTTGCTTTATGTACCCTACTCTATTTTGTGTTTCAAATGAGAAGGTGTTTGTCCTTGAGCGTTACTAGGTGAGTAACCAATCGAAGTACTGCGGTGTTGTCGTAGTGCATTCCCCCATAAGGTGTGTGACGAGCGCCAAACTATTATAAATACTATTCGCGCTAAGACAAAAATTCAGATTTTGCGAAATCTGATCCATGAGAAGGGAAAGAGTAATGTATTTAAAACCGTAAAAACCCCATATTTTTAGCTCAAATAGTTTTCCTAATACAAATAAATAAAGTATATACCTTTATATTATAACAATGTATTGCGACGTAAGCACTGTAATGAATATCATTATTGGTTGGCATGTATGCGTGAACGCATCTTTGAAATTACTCAGAACTGAAACGTAAACATTTGACGTGACGTCATAATACTTTTTTTTGGCCTTCGGTAAAATCCCATATGGCCATCGTAAGGAAAAATGAGAAAAATAATGTAAGGAAGGTTAAGAGGTTGGGAGGAGACTAGATCTGTAGATCACTTTCTTTAAGAAATTGTAGAAGAGCTTGGTATACAGGTTTATGGCATAACTGTAATATGGTGTTGACGCTAGCGGGAAAAGGAACAGACTGTTGAAGTAGACGGCGGAGGAAGGAAGAACGGTGGGCTCGGTAGCGAGAGCAACTGAACAGGAGATGATTGAGGTCAGCGGTTTCGCCTGGGTCATCAGGACATACAGGGGAATCGATGAGACGTAGTCGGTGTAGATGCGCAGGGTAACATCCATGTCCAAGTCGCATTCTAATGATGGAGGTGAGATGTCGACGTGCAATCCTGAAGCTGGAGAACCAAGGGGTCGTGGATAGATGCGTCTGAACGGCGGCGTGGTGTTTGCCTTTGATGGACTGCGAACGAATCCAGGCGTCATTCCAGCGACAATAGGCGTCACGATGAAGAACCGGGAAGAAATCCGTGTAGGGCAGTTGGATGCCTTGGAAGGTGCCTTGGGTGAGTCCCTCTTTTGCCAGGCGATCGGCGACTTCATTGTATCGAATTCCGACATGCCCTCTGATCCAAAGGAAGTGAATTTGATGTCCAGCTATGGTAGCGTTGTTCACCAACGTCAGTATCTCGTAAAGATAACAGTGCATATCTCTCGTCCAGCGGGGACATGAGAGTCTCTGCAGCATACTCTGCGCATCGGTTAAGATCAGCAGTTTGGGGAAGCCCTGAGAAATCCCATATTGCAAAGCGTCACGAATGGCCAGAACCTCCGCAGTGTAGCTGGAAGCCTCCATAGGTAGGCGGTGTCGAGCCAGGGCATTGGTAGAAGGACAGACGCATGCATAACCTACTCCATCAGCAGATTTAGAACCGTCGGTGTAAATCGTGGTGAAATCTGGCCATGTAACCTGCAAGAAATGAGGGAGGGTGACGTTCACGTCAGGGCTCCGAATGATGTGATCAGGAAGATAATGCACCGAAACATTCAAGAAGTGTAAGTCATATGGATATTGAAACCCCGGAAGAGAGGGACTTTTCAAAATTAAGGGAAAAGCGTGGTATAGAGACCGAAAACCCAGTAAGAGTAAGGGGTCATAATACTTTGAATAAGCCAAGGTGTTTGTTAAATTCGCTGAGAGGAAACGAGACACTTCTTGCTGGTCTGGCAGAACGTGTCTGGTCACATATCTTTGTTTATGAATGGTTCATAATCTCTGTTTACTCTAGAGAGTTCAGTTACTCTTCCATGAAAATTTGTATCAGCTGGATCAATGAGACGCGATCCACCCCCCCCCCCCTTACTACTTCTAGAACAATCCAATACAGTTAATGAGGGCTCAAATTATGTTGCAAACAGAATTAATATTTTTAAACTCGACTTACGTTGAACGACTTATTCAAGAAATTAACAAGGAACACAACAAAACTGGGAAAACTGCGTGAGACATCAGATAAACTAGAAGATGGCGACTTTTGGAAAGAAATAGCACGTAACGAGACATTGGAACCTATCACCATAAATTTGCAGTACTCAGACGTTGAAGACAATGACAATGACGAATTATCTCTTAACATAAGTAACATTCACAGCTATACGGATGTAACGCTGGTATTTTCGTTGGATTAGAAAAATAAGTAATTCATAAACAATAATTAACTTTAAACTAAATATTTAAAACATTTGCATAATATACGAATATTCATGTTGCAATTGTGATTTCAACAACTGCATTATTATAAAACTTTGGAGAATTCAGTCTGCGTTCCCTTACGTCTAGCGCCACGAACACCCGCAAGTGTGCGACAGAGAGGGAGATATAAAGAGAGTGGGGATAACGAGTTGGCAACGCTGAAGGCTCTAACGCATCTGATTCGCTACAGGCGAGAACTCTTCCCATTTGAAGCACATAATAGCGGTGTTTCTCTAACTGTTCGGGTAGTCGAATCCGTAGCGCGGAAACAGCTGTTCTAAAGGTCTTTTATTTTTAATTTTACGTCCTCCAAAGTCATATCGGACGATGAATGGAATGGGCGAGGTCGTTGGTTCAGTTCGTGTGATGTAGTTGACTTTTCCCTCGTCTTTTTAATACGTAAATTGTAGTAGGAAGCACTGACGTGAATCTGATTGGCCAGTGCATTAACACTACTATGATTTCCTTGACTCGCGACTTTTTGAAAACGCAGGTCTCTCACTTTTTATGAACCTGGCGTAAAGAGTTACATTTACTTTTTATTTTATGTAAGTTCGTTCATCCTTTATACCATCTGCCATTTAGACGTACAACAAATAAATAGCCCGACTCGGTAGCGTGTCTGCCTCACGTTCAAGAGGTCCCGAGTTCGAACCTCAGTCTGGGTGAGTTACCTGGATAAGCTTTTTTCCGGGGTTTTCGCTTATCCTCAGAGACGAATGTAAGTTAACTCTAAGCTCTATGTACCCTGTACTCATTTGAACATCATTTCATTCACCGTCCGATATGGCTTAACGTTGTAGGACTTAAATTAAAAAAAAAAAAGAAACGTATTGTCGCGAACCAATTATTTACGATAGCGCGGCTTGTGTACCTGGTTTACAACATGCCAAATAGGTTGTGAGAAGTAGAGAAAAGAAGAGGGAGAGTCACAAAGTCATATTTTGTATCACACTCAAGTTATGTCCGAACACTTTTGAGGGCCAAAAAATGCCATATTTCTTTTTAATTCTTAAAAAAGCATACATTATATAACTGTTATGTGAAATAACATTTATTTTCTTACTAAAACAAACCGTATAACTGTCGATTATAATTAATTTCGATAAAATAGCACATCAATATTGATTTTCACTTTCAAAACTTAATACTCTGCTTTGTCCGATAATTTATGGGAGTCTCTGTATGTCCCCAAGTGGGCAGAGATGAAAGATGAGGTGAGAGGAGACAGAGGGCGGCGAACCCAAGGAGTCACGGCAGTCCAGTACAACATCTACACCCTATGTGGTCCGGTAAGTCTCATCACGAGACCTTGGTTCGGAGACCGTTCTACCGGAAGAGGAAGTGTTTACTTGAACCATATCATCCTGCCATGCAACACCAACACTACTACCCTGAGAGACCATCAGATGAGAAATGATGTGAAATGATAATGGAGGGACAGGATGTAATTATCGTACCCAGCATTCACCTGGCGACCTCTCGAATGTGGTAATGGCAAATTTTCTGCTTGCTTATTTCAATTCAAAATCACACCATCCTCTTCAAGATGTCCCTCACATTTTATTTGATTGCCCATTTTTTTATGTTTTGAAAAGCATGAACTTGAATTGTTGCTTCAATCCTTACACATATTTTGATGACTTGCAAAACTTATCAATATTTCATGGCTTTCTTGAACAAAATATTTCTTAAACTAAATGATTAGCTTTTGTTGTTTACTGTTTGTCATTTTGATGACATAACTTGTCATAACTTGTAATTTTATTTCATTCATTTCATAAGTTGTAAATTATATTCCTAATATATCTCTGGGCAAAATAAGAATCACAGAATTTAATAATAATAATAATAATAATAATAATAATAATAATAATAATAATAATAATAATAATAATAATAATAATAATAATAATAATAATAATAATAATAATAATAATAATAATAATAATAATAATAATAATAATAATAATAATAATAATAATAATAATAATAATAATAATAATAATAATAATAATAATAATAATAATAATAAAATTCTAAAATTTCTCAATTGGGAAGTAGTCGTCTATTTCTCTTTTATCTCTGGGCATGCAGATATAAAACGGATTTCAAAGCCATCATCACAGAGCGACGGGCCCTTAAACACCACACACTCACTCACTCACTCACTCACTCACAGAGCGACCAACTCTAAAACATTTGACTATCACTCACAGTCGACTATTGTATACTATCGTATTTCCGTTGTACCTACAAGGAAGTTCGTAACAAAGTCGTTTTATCTTGACTAAAGTAGATAGGTGTTTTAAGAACAATTTTTACAGGAAAAGTTGATGTGGGTGAACCTGTAAGATATTTTTAAAGTGCATTCATTCCGGCGGAGATTTAAACAAAATCTGCTAACGCTTTTAAAATTGTCAGTTCTTCCACCTAATTCTAAATTTTGCTATCCCACCCTCTCTTCGTATTTTATATTTTATTTATGAAAATTCAAATCCTACATTAAGATTAAACACCACTGAACAACAATGATACTCAAGTTATGATTTGTCTGAAACGTGCAACATGATGTGTACAAACTTACCCATGTTTGTTAGCGGACTTCCCTCGTATAGCGACGAACTTTCTTACCAACATCCCAGTCGCGCCATTCTTTTATACAAGTTTGCCGGTTCCTATACCTGCGCATAGCGACCGGCTTTTGTCGATCTGATTGATTGCGGAAACGATACGCATGCGTCATCGTGTTATCTCGCGAGACATTAGGCGTGTTCGGCATTCCTTACTAACAGAAAAGTCAATACGTTCTCAAAATCAAATAATAGCAAACAGGAAGGGGAGAAAAATATTGAAATCGCCAAAATATGGAGGGAAACGGAGTGAAGACGAATAAAACAGGGAAAGAAAACGATTCAAATGGAGACAGCGAAACATGCAGAGCAAGTGAACAAATTCTGCGGCGTACTCACATGACTTTATTCAATTTTGTACAAACTGTTTTTTTTTTTTTTTTTTTAACAAACGCTCATTTTTCTTATCTACTTCACCAAGCGGGATGACTGAGGCGGTTTCATCTGAGGCCCGCATTCCGGAGGTCCGGGTTCGATTCCCGTGGCCCACCTACCGAATTTTCTGTACCTCCCTTATCATTTCACATCTGGCGGTCTCTTTCATAGTAGAAGTGGCGGCAAGCGTGTCGGCGCAGCATGGCAGGATGATATGCTATTGGTAAACACTTCCTCCTTTGGTAAGACGGTCTCTAGTCTTCAAATGCGGTCTGATGAGACCGTTTCCGGACCACAGTAGGGTGGGATGCGAGTTGTAGCGGCCTGCCGGGGAGTTTCCAACGGGTAAAGGTATAGGGCCCTTGCCCTCTGCACTGTCATGGATCCTTCGGACTTCTGTCTCCTCTCGCCTCACCCTTCCTCCCGGGGATGCCCCACTTGGGACATGGTACACTAGACCAAGATTGGAGCTCCATGCCAAATCCCTTTCATAGCATAGTCCAGTCCAATCCTCTAGGACCTCAATATTTGCAGACAAGACAGATATACTTACATTTGATGTATGTACATTAAACAGATGTTATTTTAATGCAAGTTGTTTTTCATATAAAGGTTAGTTTATGGTGAGGGGATTTTGTTAGATATCTTAACTCTTAATGGTCACTCTTTCAAATATACTGAACTCTAATACCAAGTTTGGGTCATACTGTATTTTACATTGTTTTAAATATGCTGTTTATACACAAAGCATATACAGGGTGAGTCACCTAAAACTTGCACCGTAAATATTTCTGAAATGGTATGTGCTATTGATATGCGGTTTTCACGGAATTGAACTATAGGCAGGGGCTCGCATTTTCAAATGATACACAGATTTTTATAATTTTTAGAAAGTGTATTTATGTACAAAAGTTACATTTTTTTAAATTTAACAATGCGTATTGACATTAAGAAAATAAAAGTAGAATAAATTAGAATGTCAATGGTGTTTTTTGCACGATTCTAATGTAAGTAGTTTACGAGAAATCGTCATTTGAAAATTGAACGCACCGGCAGTTGTTTGTTCCATTCAATTGCTTAGTTGCTAGGCTAGGATGTTGTTATGTTTGTTTACAATGTGTTTTGTCTACACTGGCAGTTATTTTGTGATAGTTGAAGCAGTAGGACGTGCTTGGAAGATGGTATTTACCAATGCAGAAGAAGCAGATATGCTCATAGTTTATGGTGAATGTAGAAAGAATGAAGTTCTTTCTTGTACAGTGTACTTGGAAACATATCCGAATAGACGTCAACCATCTCGTCAATTATTTGTGAACCTCTTCAACCAATTACGTGAAAGTGGTAGTATAACGTCTAGAAAACGCACCAGAAACAAACGAGCAACTGGAGAGCAAGGAGAAATTAATGTTCTAGCTGCTGTTGCAGTAGATCCCCACATTAGTTCTCGTGCAATCGCACGAGGAAGCGGCATCAGTCAAAGAAGTGTAATCCGCATCCTCCATCGTCATAAGTTCCATCCGTATCACATCTCTCTCCATCAAGTGCTGCATGGCAATGATTTTGAGAATCGTGTGAACTTTTGTACATGGGCATTGAGACATGATACTCCAAATTTGTCATGTATCTTGTTCACTGATGAAGCAACATTTACTAATCATGGCCAAGTAAATCTAAAAAATATGCACTATTGGTCTGTTGACAATCCTCGTTGGCTGCGTCAGGTAGAACGTCAGCATCCATGGAGTGTGAACGTGTGGTGTGGAATAGTGAACCATCACATCATTTGCCCTTTTTTCATAGAAGGAACACTGAATTCACAGAAGTATCTCAACCTCCTAACAGACGATCTTCCACAGATGTTAGAAGACGTTCCCCTTCAGACTAGGAGGAATCTGTGGTATCAACATGATGGCTGTCCGGCCCATAGTGCACGAATTACTACAGCTTATCTTCAAGGATTGTTTCAAAATCGGTGGATTGGACGAAGGGGACCTGTACCTTGGCCGGCCCGTTCACCAGATTTGACTCCTTTAGATTTTTTTCTGTGGGGGAAGCTGAAAGACACTGTCTACAAGGACATACCAACTACACCAGAAGATATGAAACGGCGTATTACTGCTGCCTGCGCTGAAATTTCCACTGAAATGCTAGAACGTGTACAGCAATCTTTACATACTAGACTGGAAGCTTGTATTGAAGCTGGTGGTGCTCATTTTGAACACAGGCTTTGAGGGTACAGTTTTGTTTACTTGTCAGAATCCTCATTTTTCTTCATTCACTTGCTTTTCTTTAGTTTGTCCTAACCATTGTCCCGTTTTGTACAAATGACGATTTCTCGTAAACTACTTACATTAGAATCGTGCAAAAAACACCATTGACATTCTAATTTATTCTACTTTTATTTTCTTAATGTCAATACGCATTGTTAAATTTAAAAAAATGTAACTTTTGTACATAAATACACTTTCTAAAAATTATAAAAATCTGTGTATCATTTGAAAATGCGAGCCCCTGCCTATAGTTCAATTCCGTGAAAACCTCATATCAATAGCACATACCATTTCAGAAATATTTACGGTGCAAGTTTTAGGTGACTCACCCTGTATAACATTTTAAATGATTGTTTTGCAGGAAGTATACAGTGGGCCTTCTACTTAAACACTGTTATGAATTTTTGGATGTAAAACATATTTCCTCCATTTAGTAGAGCAAATGTGATTTCCTTTATCATTGATGCCAAAACGTCTATTTCCAACAAAATCACAATTTTAATATTAGGATGGAATGCAATACTTTCTATAGGTAAGAATTAGAGTAGGGAAAGATGATGTGATGGATGTCAGAAAAACAATGAAGAACAAAAATACCTGATAAAGCAGGATAGAATAAAAAGAGCAATGTCTTGAAACTGAAATGGAAGAAAAGTGAAGTATTTTAGAAGAATGGTAAAAGGGAAGATGGCCTAAGTACTTTTCAAGGGGTTTTCGTTCAAATCAGGAGGTTGAACGACCTGACCAAGTTGTTGAGTCTCTATGTCTTTGCCTATTGGCGAGATGGTGATGAGCTTTCCTGGGGCCAGCACAGGATTGAAATGGAAGTCAGCCACGTTGGGGAAGACTGCTAAAAAACCTTGGGACATCGGAGAGCACTGAAGTGTCTCATGCTCCTACTTTGCCAATGAGTCCAACTCAATTCATATAATTATCTTGCAGGAGAGGCTGTGATGTTCAGCCCAAATTACAGACATGCAGTAATGTAGCACTGGCAAAGCTGGAAAAATAACTCTGGTTTCCATTGCAATAGATTTTGAACAGAAAAGGGGTAAAATAACACCTGAAGGTTTCCTGGCGACGAATGTGCTCACTTTCTTCTTGGGCAGTCAGCCAGGTGACAAGATGATTAGATATCAATGTTTCGGGAAAGTGCATCTCTCCCGTCATCAGGATATTTATAAAATGTTATACCACAAATGAAATACTGGATATAACACAACTATAAACAAAGACAAAACACTTAAATTAAATGCCAGGTCAGGAGATGGCGTGAGTATAGAAAATTGTAAATCCTTTCATGGAAGTGTTGAAAACAGTGTTGTTGTATAAATTAAATTAATTGGGAGTCGATTAATAACACAAAACAATACTCACTTTTAAATTTTCCCGGAACCGGTTTCTGAAGCCTTCCCTCTATCTTCAGCCGGACATCGACTTGTTCTCATTGATGTAGCTGGCAATATTTTGTCATCGGTCTCCTCTGGTGAGGAGAGTGCCAAAAAACACATCAGTGATGCACTAAAACTTTTAAATATTCAAGAAAAAAGCATCAAGTTCACTGTAGAAGTTGAAAAAAACGAGTATTTACCATTTTTAGATCTAAAAATAATCAGAAATAAAAATAGAATAAACTTTGGCATTTACAGAAAACCAACACAGACAGACAACTACATAAAAGCTAATGGCTACAATCCAAGATCCCACAAACAGGCAATCTTTAATAGTTTAGCACACAGACTGGTAAACATCCCTCTCACAGCAGAAGAATACAAAACAGAATACAACAAAATTATTGAAATAGCACAGAAAAATGACTTTCCCAAATCACTAGTAGACAAAAAAGTGAACTTAGCAAAAAAGAAGAAACTACTAAAGGAAACCACAACCCTCTCAGCTACAGAAACTAAAATGATCTTCAAAAAATTCACTTACCATCCATGGGCCTTTGATAAATTCAAAAAAGTCTTCAAAAAACAAAACATTCAACTAGCTCCAGTGAACCATTACTCCTTAAAAAACCTAATTTGCTCAAACATCAAAGATGCCATTCCATCTAACAAAAAATCTGGTATATATCAAATTGAATGCTGTGACTGTAGTCAAATTTATATTGGAAAAACCAAAAGAAATTTAGAAACAAGAGCAAAGGAACACTTTAGGAACATAAAATACAAACAATTAGAAAAATCAGCAGTTGCCATGCATTTTTGGGAAAAAAATCACAACATAAATCCAGAACCAAAATTACTAAAACATACAACAGGAAAAGAAGAACTGTCCACATGGGAACAAATCTTTATTTCAAAAAATAGGAACAAAGTCTTCAATTTCGACATCCCCCAGAAAGATTTGTTCAGCAAGTTCCTTGAACCGCCACCAGAGGAGACCGATGACAAAATATTGCCAGCTACACCAATGAGAACTAGTCGATGTCCGGCTGAAGATAGAGGGAAGGCCTCAGAAACCGGTTCCGGGAAAATTTAAAAGTGAGTGTTATTTTGTGTTATTAATCGATTCCCAATTAATTTAATAGAAAATTGTGTCAAAGAAACCTAACTACTTAACTTGATTATCAAGCTGGGCTGATCTGTGTTTCTTAAGTCGACGGATTTCCATTTTTAAGGCCGGTTTCCAAGAGGAGCTGAACTGAAATCAGCATCACGATTAAGCATGCTCCTTTCAGAGGAAATCACCAAAGCCTCCTTAATTCTCCACTCCCAGTAACTGTTGCATTTTGCCAAGATGGTCGTCTTCCGAAAATTGGCTCTATGGTCGTTATCAAAACAATGCTCTGCCAGTCAAGACTTCTCAGGTTGTATTAAACAAATGCTCCACTTCCAAGTTCGGAGAGTGTAACACATTCCCTGTGAATGTGGGACACCGTATATAGTACAATCCAGAAGAACCATCGCTACCAGAATAAACGAACATGAATGCAACCTGAGAAGTCTTGTGTCAGTTGTGTCAGTTCTACATAAATAACTGTATATTGAGAGGAGGTTCATCAAAGGAGTGCATTTTATGTGGAAATAGAATAAGCATAGAGCACTATGTAGTAGAACGTAAAGAAATAGAAAATGGGTGGAAATTAATATGAGATAAGAACTAGGATAATAAGGGGGCTTACGCAGTAGCAATAAAAATGCTTACATTGAAAGGAGGAAAAAGAATAAGGGAGATGGGGAAGTATGCAGACGAAATCAATGAGAAATGGGTGAAAAGGGTAAATAAGTTATGAGGTATGGAAATGGAGGAAACAACGGAATATTAGGTCAAGGGCTGGAACAGAGGTAAATGATCAGGGAGCCAATACCACTATTAGCCCACAAAATAAACAGCAAAATATAAGCATAAGCACTCACTATTGTTTCCAACTGCAGTGCTAATATGAGTTAACTACTCTCAAGATTACTACTACAATTCCAACCACAGTAAAAATGACACACTAACTGAATGCAATTACTTAAAATACGACTGCAATAATTACAGTTCTCTAATTATACTCCCTCAGTTGTTTTGCATTAAACTTGATCACCCTTATCATACCCCCTCCCTCAAAGTAAATTCTACTTACACCTTGTACAAACAAATAATGGATGTAGTTAGTCTGTCCAGATATTGGATATACATCAGTCATTTCTCAAGTGTTTGTCTTCAACATTCACTCGTAACAGCTGTTGATATAAAGCAGTGCATCAGTTCCCACATGGATCAAAACACATGTTAGTTGCTAAGGATACTATCACTCGTGTAGCCAATATATCATAGGTCAAGTATGTACTGCTCTCTACTGACTGTATTAACATTACACTTGTATTTCTACTTTGTAAGCTCAAATAATAATGTTAAAAAGATCCATCCTCTCACAATTACATAACTTTCTATATCTAATGTCATAATGTGGATTTTAGAAAATTCATTAATACAAAAGCAGGTTACTTTCTCTGCCACTTTTTATTGAGATAGAGAAGGTAAAATGTTCTATTCAAATTATGAACGTTAAAATTTCACCCAAATAAAGAAAAGGCATTTTCAGAATATCCAAATGTGTATACTTGTATACAGATAATAAAATGGATCATGATGTTTTGAAGGTTTTTGAACAGATAAGATTAATGACAATAATTATAAAATATGTCCAAAAATTCATACAAGGGTCAGGTGATAAGTTCCGGGCCTCACAATAAAAAAACATTAATTTTTTTTTTATTTATTTCTCAACATAATCTCCATATCTCCATATGTCATATCGACATTCAAATTTAATTAAACAATCTCTGTAGTGCGATTTATCATAACCCTCTAACACTTCAATGACCTCCTCGCTGCTGTGAAATCTTCGTCCTCCAAGACATTTTTTGAGGTTTGGGAACAGATGGTAGCCACTGGGTGCTAGATCTGGTGAGTAGGGTGGATGTTAAAGCATTTCAAACTTTAATTCACACATTTTCCCCATTGCAATGACTAAACGATAGGCCGCAGCATTGTCGTGAAGAAACAATATTGTTTCTTTGCCAAATGAGGTCTTTTTCTTTTGACGTTGTCACTCAAACGTTGTAGTAAGCTTGCGTAGTAGTCACCAGTCATACTTTTACCCTTTTTCAAGTAATCAATAAAAATAATTCCCTGTGTACCCCAGAAAACACTCACCATAACCTTGCTAGCTGAAAAAATTGACTTTGCCATTTTTTTGGAGTTGGTTCACCTGTGGCAATCCACTGTTTTGACTGTGATTTACTTTCTGGAGTATAGCGATGTATCCAAGTTTCATCCATGGCAATAAACCATCTCAAAAATTCACTGGCAGTTTAACGGTAGAGCTCCAAATTCTTAATGAAAACAGTTAATTTGGAATATTTAAAAGAAGTTGAACAATTATTTTCTTTCATTTACTAAATTGATAATAATTTATCTCTGAGACCACATGAATGGCTCATTCTGAGACACAGTGCAACCCGAAACATCAGCACCATCCGCTAGGACAGAATGCAGCTACATCTGCTGGCGGATTGCAGCATCCCAACCCAGAGCACCTGTTGCAAAAGACTCCTCAACGTGGTACAGAATCCAGCATCATGCCATTTAAGAAATCTCATCCCAGAATGTAATATTTTCTCTCCTTATTATATATAATAATTTGGCCTGCATTCTTCTTGAAGGCCTCACTACAAAAACCAATTTTAACTGAAGAATTTTATTGACAGCATTTAAATCAGATGTACAGGAATGTCTGACAGGAAACAATGGATAAAGGGCTAGGAAAACAGATTTGGAATTCAGGTTGCTTAAAAGAAGAAATTGTGTTTATGGTACTATGAGCATTTTGATATTGGAAAGGGCACATTAAATATTTACATTCTACTATATTACAAAAAATCTTTATTTTCAATTGTACAAGCAAAATAAATAATTAACTATTATCATTTGTGTTCAGAACCCTGGATCCCATTCTGTCTTCTGTTTCACTTTATTTATTGTATAACAAATCAAGGTGTCCCCCTGCTGGAATTCAATGGCATCTGTATCTATTCTCACACCACATTCTACGTCTTTCTTGATGGTATCCACCTCGTTTTTTAAATGTTTCAATGATGCCAATTTCCCTGTAACATCAGAGATACATTTCTGCTAAAGCCTGGTTGGCAATAACTACAAACAATAACGACAATGGTGCAACAAAGATAGAATACATATATTATGATTAAGCAGAAATTTTTCCAGATCCCCAAACTGGGAAAGAAGACTGACCAAGTTAGCTAGTTCCTGGACAAGGCACAAGAAGATCTATACTGTGTATACAAGGGTGGTCTGAAAAGTTTCTGAACTAATAAATACAAGACATTATTCCAGTTTTTTTTTTTTCCAGCATAGTCTCCTTGTAACTCTAAATACTTCTCCCAGCGATGCTCCTACCTCTGTAACCCGTCCAAATAGTACTCTGCATTTTTCTCTGCAAAATAACTTTATTCGATGAAAATCTCTGTCCTCCAAGTGCAAATTTTCAGATGAGGGAACAAAAAGAAGTCGCTTGGGGCTAGATCTGGTAAGGCAGATGGTCAAGCAGTTCAAACCGTAATTCATGGACTTTTGCCATTGCAACCACTGAGGTGTGAGATGGTGCATTGTCTTGGTGAAAGAGGATTTTCTTTTTCTGTAAATGTGGCCATTTTTTCAGCAAATTCTGCCTTCAGCTTGTCAAGTAATGATGCGTAGTATGCTCCTGTAATGGTTTTTCCTTTTTGAAGATAATAGATTAAAATGACTCCATGACTATCCCAAAAAAAAACAATCGCCATCACTTTCCCAGCCCAAAAAGAACAGCTTTTTCTTTTTTTTTGGAGCCAGTTCCCCCTTTGTAGTCCACTGTTTGGACTGTATTTTTGTTTCTGACATATAATGGTGTATCCAAGTTTCATCTACAGTAATTGATTGGTGCCAAAACTCGAATTTATTGCGCCTAAACTGTGCCAACAGAGCATTGGAAATGTTCATTTGAACACGTTTTTGGTCTAACGTGAGCAAACATGACACCCAATGCGCGGACAGCTTTCTCATATCTAAATGTTGATTTAATATGTGACAAACACGTTCTTTTGACATGTTCATAGCCTCCGCTATCTATCTCACTGTAATTTGGCAGTTGTCTAGCACCTTTTGGTGAACTTTGGTGATGTTTTCGTCGGTAGTTGCAGATTTTGGACATTCCAAACATTCATTGTCTCCCAAGCTCTTACGGCCACGTTTAAATTCAGCTGCCCAAAATATCACTGTGGTAAATGATGGTGCAGAGTCCTCGCTCGCTCATGCTGGCTGGCTGTATACAGCCAGAAGGTTTTTGCTGCGTGCCCACCCATTAAGGGTTTTACCGCAGGTAGGATTTTTATTGAAAGATGTAGGATGAAGGTGGTGTACGTTTTTGATTGGAAGTTAATTTTGAGGTTACCAAAGTACCTTCGGGTTGAAGGGGAGGATGCAGTACTTAGCACCCATTTTTTTTTTTTTTTTTAAATATTTTGTATTTTTAGTTGGGGAGAAATTTAGATGCCAAACAGCTTGGAAGAATTATGAGGAGCTCAGCTTTAGCTGCTGATAGGTTTAGCTCCTGGGTTATCTAGGGTGCCCGCATGCCATACGGGGGACCCGATGCAGTCTAGATCGGCGTCTAGTGGGGTCATAATTTCCCAATGATCTGACAAGGGCGCTTCTATGAGATGGTAAACTTGCGTATAATTTTGAAGCCCGGCGCCTAATTTCATCCTCCACGTATGGAAGACCCGATGCTTCGTGAAGCAACATGGTAGGGAAATAACGTCCCACAGAATTGATAGACCGCAGTCCTTTATTCTGTGCACGCTGAAGCCATGCTAAACAGCTGTCTGCTGCCATGCCCCAGATCTCGCAGGCATATAGCATCACCGGGATTACCAGCGCTCGGAAGAGGTACAACTTCATGCGGACTGGCATCGAGGTCGACCCCAGCATTGGGTACAGGGAAGCAATTGCTCCCTGTACCTTAGCCGAAAGGTCCCTGATGTGCCGGCGAAAAGTTAGACCTCTGTCCAAGTTTACTCCTAGGTACTGGACAGAGTTAGACCACTCTATCCTTCGACCTTGGTAGCTGAAGTTGGGGCAGTCTGCGGGGGTGTGGCGCTTTGTGAAAAGTATGGCGTGGCTTTTGTCCGGATTTACGGACATCCGCCAATGCCGGCACCACTGTTGTGTTAGGCGGAGATGTCTTTGAATGGGGTTGAAGGCTCTGAGGATGTGTTTGTCCTTGCAGAACAGAAACACGTCGTCAGCGTATTGTGCCATTTCGACTCGTGGTTCTGTGGGGAAATCTGCCATAAAGACGTTGAAGAGGGTGGGGGATAGCACAGAGCCTTCGGGGACTCCGCCTCTCACTGGCCTTAGTGTTGATGTTTTCCCCGCGACTGAGACTTTAAATGTGCGATGTCGCAAGAAGCTGTGTAGAATGTTGATCATTTGTGTTGGGAGCCCCAGATGGATCATTTTGTGTAGGAGTCCGGCATGCCATGTCGTAGAGAAGTCCTTCTCGACATCCAGCGAAACTGCGGCCGTGAAGGCGCCTTCCTGGAAGCCCAGGGCAGCGGTCTCCACCACACGCAGCAACTGCTGAACTGTCGAGTGCCCAGGACGAAAACCAAACTGGTGGTCAGGAATGGCTTGAATGTCTACCAATATTGGGGACAAGCGAGCAAGAATTAGCCTCTCGAGAACTTTCGAAAGGGTGGAGAGGAGGCTAATGGATCTGTAGCTGGAAGGGTGTACCGGATTCTTCCCAGGTTTCAATATGCAAATCACCCGGGCCTCTCTCCACTCTCGTGGAAAGTAACCAAGGGCGAGGCACATATTGAAAATCCTAGTCAGGAAGAGAACCGCATTGAAGGGAAGATGGCGGAGCATTAGGGGTGTCAGCCCGTCCGGCCCCGCCGCCTTCTTTGGTTTGAGACGTTGGAGTGCGCCTTGGACTTCGCTAGGTCGGATGGTAGGGAGTCTCTCCGCATCCTCAGGAGGGTGACGTAAGAAACGACGCACCTCCCGACGGACACGTTCAGAAAAGTTGTCGTCCTGGGGGTCATCTCTCGGACACATAGTGCGCTCAAGATAGTCAGCGAAAGCGTTGGCTTTGGCTTGGGGTGCATAGGCCAGGCCCTGGGTGCCGTGAATGGGAGAGGTGTACTGACCTCTGTGTTTTCTGAGGGCTTTGGCTATCCTCCACACGTCGCCATCCTCGACGCGCAACCTGGCCATTTTGTCCTGCCACGCTTGCACCTTGTGCTCGCGCAGACGGACACTGACCTCTGGACGTAAACGTCTTAGGAGCGCTCGATTATGTGGCGTGCGGTGACGTTGGTATAATCTCCGTGCTGCCCAGGATCGCCGGATTAGAAGAAGGATGTCCAAAGGGAGGACATCGGGATGAAGAGGAGCCGGAGCATGGACTGTCAGGTTAAAGGCGGTCCGCTTCACGATGGAAGTGAAGGATGAGACGGCATTATCCAGGGTAGGGATATTTGTGATTCTGGGATTTGGCGGGATGGAAGTGCGGAGGCAGTTCCTGACGCCTTCCCAGTCAACCTCTCGCGTTTGAAGCGAGATGTCGTGACTGGCAACCCTTGTGTTGATCTCTGTCAACACTGGATTGTGATCTGAATGTAATGCATTTAATGATGTGAGTGTGAGATGGTATGGTAGATGTTTTGTGATTGCGAAGTCTATGACTGAGGGCAGTCCTCCTCCTCGCGGGTAATGAGTGGGTTGCCAGGGACCCTGTACTTGAAGTTGAGGGTCTACATCTATAAGGCGAATGATTTCATTGCCTCTTGCATCCGCCCGACGACCGCAATGCCAACGTTGATGTTTAGCATTAAAATCGCCGGCCATGATAGCACAGGGATATAGGGCTAGGATGGATAGATAGTCATTGGGTACAAACTGTCGGTTTGGTGGATGGTACACAGAGACTACCAAGACCTCTAATCCACCAAGGTGCATACTAATGGCCGTGGCCTCTAGGGTTTGTAGAGGTGGGAGCTGGATGGGCTGATGGACCACATTTTGCCTCACCAAGATCGCAGTTCCGCCCCCTGGGCGTCCCTGACGATCCGTACGATGACAGATGTAGCCCGGACGGTGCAGAGTCCCCATACACAGAATCCATCAAATCTTTGATTTTCGTAGGCGTATTGCCATTCAAAAACAAACATTTTATGACAGCTCAATACTCAATTTTGTCTATTTTCATAAAAACACTCACATCAACTCAAACGACTGTTACATAACAATTGAGCATCCAAAGTGGCTGAAACTTTGGTGAGTAACTGTCAACAGATGAACAACAAAATTCACTAGCTTTTATTTACGAGTGCTGCCATCTTCATGTTGAGGTCGGAAACTTTTGAGACCACCCTCATATTACACTCTTCCTGTAGGGATTATTTAAGGCAGTCATGAGATGAGACATTTACTAGAACTCTCTCCAGTTGTCAGCTGGGAAAAACAATTGGAGGAAATTCTAGCATATGTGCAGTAGCTCAGTTCCTGACACTCACTGATCCACTGTAGAATGATTCTTCTGGTGGAATTGTCTTATGTATGTATTTGGCTATTGCCTAAAAAACAATAACATAATCTACAGAGAACAGCAAAAGCCAGTAGAAATTAACAAACAATAATATTAACTTTAATGTATGCCATTAACTCTTTTTAATATTTTAAACCTTCTTAATCGTAGCCTTTTGAGTAGGAAGTCATTAAGAAACTGCCATGTTCACAATAAAGAACCAAAACATATTGTTTGATATTCATATATAACAAAAGGCTATGCAACTGTGTAACAATATGAAAATAAATATTATTTATCATTAAAAATATAAGTGAAGTTTTGTTTAAAATATTTATTGTATTGCAATTATGAAAATATTTTATATCTTACTTCTACTCTAAGAACAGTGCTTTTCAAAGGTGAAATAATGTTTATGATAATTGGTTGACTGTACTGCAGGAACATGAGTCATAAACATTCAGTTTTCCATGTAGATGCAAATAAGCACACAAAGAGGTGGTCTTCCCTGGAAGACCTACATATAATTAACAATGGTTGACTTCTACATTTTCCTTTATAACTTCAAAAGTTAGTTGAGAGCTCTTGGCTTTCGATGAAAGCCATGTCATTTTACTTTAACTTGCTGAAATTTCACTCATCCTGTTGTAAGCTTCCTCAGGGCTATTAATGGGAGAAACTTTCTTTTGTGCGACACGAGAATATTTTCTAAGTCCAAAGGTGTGCATATGCGCATGCACAAGCAGACGACCAGCTGGTTTTGGCATTGCAGTCAACATGAGAGAGATATGTAACACTTGTAGCCAACCTCTGCAAAAATGCCCCAGACATCTGCGGTCCCGGCCACATCGTTCTAATCGACGAATACAAAATAGGACGACACATGTTTCATCGTGGGCACGTCGTAGAGGGCAACTGGATCCTGGGAATGAATGAGGTGCGGATGATGATATGCCCCAACATCAGGAGGGATGCAAATACACTCTATAGTCTAATTGCAGAGCACATATAGGTCACCAGCACCATTCACACTGATGCCTGGAAGGGATACTATGGGTTGATGGCTGGAGGGTTTGCTGCACACCTCACAGTAAATCACTCAGTGTACTTTGTCGACCCAGTGACAAATGTACACAGAAATAACATAGAGTCAAACTGGCGAGGACTACGGCATCGTCTAACAAGGGGCGGCATTCGTAAGGACAGTGTGGATGCTCATATTTCTGAGTATTCGTGGCACAATGACTGCAAAAACCAGTCAGCAGACCCATTTCAAGAATTAATTGGAGACATTAGGCATGTCTATCCTGTAGTGTAACGATGTTTAGCGTAATCAGTTAGCTAGTTGGTGAAAATTAGGGACTATTGTGTGTATAGTGTAATTAGTTAGGTAGTTAGTGTAAATTAGGACTACTGTGTGTGTTTAGTGTTTAGATTTAGGTACTACTTTGAGTTCGCCTGCTAGATAGTGTGCGTTGAGTTCGTCTGCTAGATAGTGTAATTTCGAGACACCATGACTGTTGGCAGCATTGTGTTCAGTGGAGAAACAAGCAGTTTGCTGCGCTGAATTCTTCAATATGGCTACATTATGCATTAAGTAAATAAACAAACAATAAATAACATTAAAAGAATGCCCTACAACACCAAATTGCACTGAAAAGCAAAGAAATGATATGTTGTTGTTGTTGTCAAATGCTACGCTTTGGCAATGAAGCCATTAGCTCTCTTGCTCTCCAATACTTCTGTGTAGTGGGTCCAGCAGGTAGGGCTTCACAGGTTAGAAGAAGTTGCTCAGTCATTTCCTCTTGTTTGTTGTCAAATGCTAGGCTTTGGCAATGAAGCCATTAGCTCTCTTGCTCTGCAATATTTCTGTGTAGTGGGTCTGGCAGATAGGACTTCATAGGTTAAAAGATGTTCTTCAGTCATTTCCTCTTCTTTGTTGTCAAATGCTAGGCTTTGGCAATGAAGCCATTAGCTCTCTTGCTCTCCAATATTTCTGTGTAGTGGGTCCAGCAGATAGGACTTCACAGGTTAAAAGATGTTCTTCAGTCATTTCCTCTTCTTTGTTGTCAAATGCTAGGCTTTAGCAATGAAGTCATTAGCTCTCTTGCTCTCCAATATTTCTGTGTAGTGGGTCTGGCAGGTAGGACTTCACAGGTTAAAAGATGTTCTTCAGTCATTTCCTCTTCTTTGTTGTCAAATGCTAGGCTTTGGCAATGAAGCCATTAGCTCTCTTGCTCTCCAATATTTCTGTGTAGTGGGTCCGGCAGGTAGGACTTCACAGGTTAAAAGATGTTCTTCAGTCATTTCCTCTTCTTTGTTGCACTTTGTTTTAAATGATATTAAAAATCATTGTTGTATATAAAAACATCAAAAAGTGTGAAGGAATTAGAAAAAGATCCCTGCATCGCATATTAGAAAGAAGAGCCCATTAATGTTGTATTACTTAAGGAAACATACTGTTTAAAAAGTGAGATGTATATTTTACACAATAGCATGATGGTACTCACCATCATACAAAACATCCTCGCCTCTGATCAAGCGGATTCTCTCAGATTTCTTCAGCAGTCCTTTCACACATCGACAGCCAGCTACAGGAACTTTCTTCTTCCCTTCAGTAATCTCAAAGTGCTGCAGGACATTTGCTACTCCTGCAAGTTATAAAGTAGAAATGCACAATCCAAAATAACTGCAGTTTCATGAAGTTATATTGTCAACTGCTTAGCATTAAATACCAACCAACCAACTAACCAACCATACTGTCATACTCTGGCCAATATTGTACGAGGGCTGATCAACAAAGACTGAGACTGATTTTCTCCTGTAGCTTCCATGATAGTTTCGTATCTGTAACATAAATATTTGAAAAGAGCGATTTTTATGTATAATGTCGGTAGGCAGCAAAACTCTCGTATTGGTAGTTGGTAGTAATGCTATATTTTGTAGACCCTAAATGCACTTCGCATACCAGACAGTGGAGGTGACGTGAGAGGAGCAGTACAGTACAATCAAATTCTGTGTTCATTTAAACCATACAGCCACCAAAACTTATTGTGACTTTGTGGGTTCGTGAAATAAAAAGTCCAGGTTACAAACACAAAAAAATTGCACTTTATTTCCGTAGCAATACACTGTTCACAATTACAATTTAATGTACACAATTAGTTGATTTTCCAATATCAATCTACACGTACGCTCGACGCTACTTACACAACGCACGCCATAATAACACTACTCTCAACTGACTGTTGCTTCCGGTATCGATCGGCACCGAAGTTTCTCGATTCTCCTTTTATGGAAGGGGAAAACATTCTCGAAGCTTCGTGCAAATTTGAGCGGTAGGAGGAGGGGTAAACGAAGACCCAGCCACCCCTCCTGTCTCCCCTCCCTCTGCCGGCTTCATTTATTGCTTGGCATCGCGGGCTTGTCGTTTGGGTAACATTATGAAAAGCTGAAGCAAGCATACAGTGAAGATGCACTACCTCGTGCAACAATGTTCAGGTGGTTCAAGGACTTCAAAAAAGGCCGACTTGTAAGTTTTAAGCAAGGTGGGCCTGGTGTTTCGGCTTCTGCTCTGACTGAAGTCAACATCAACACAGCTGCTGTAATTGTCCAAGAGAATTAGAGTATAATATTATGTAACCTCAGTGAAGTGTTGAGAATTTCATATGGCAGTGTGTTTACAATTATGCACGACCATCGCCATATGACCCAAGTTTGTGCTCATTGGGTGTCATGTCTGTTGACTCCCGAACAAAAGGCTGTGTAAATGCAGACAAGCCGTGAGGTGCTGCATCTCTCTGCTGATGGAGGGGATGCATTTTTTAAGTCGATTATCACTGGTGATGAGTCATGCCTGCATCATTATGATCCTGAAGGAAAACAAGCCAGCACAGTGTGGAAATCGCCAGTTTCTCCAACACCAAAAAAGACAAAAGTTCCATCTGCAGGGAAAGTGATGGTAATCACATTTTTTGACTGTAATGCAATGATTTACTAGCATGCAGTTCCCCCTCACACTACTGTTACAGCAGCATACTACACGTCAGTACTGGCTACACTGAGAAAGCACATTGCTTCCAAACGACCAGAGCTTTCTCGGACTGGGTGGCAACTTCATCATGACAATGCACGGCCTTACATCGCAAATCAAGTCATGCAGTTTCTGGCTCGATTCAACATTACCTAAAATTAGGCAAATGAGTCAATCTTGTATATACTTTTCTCCACTTTTTTTCAATTGTTGGCATAGATATGTCGACGATGTGTTTGCTATAGTCCCTAGAAAACTAACCGAGGATGCTATAAAGTTGCTAAACCTACAAGAAAAATCCATAGTTTTCACCAATGAAGTAGAGCAGGATGAATGGCTACCTTTTCTAGATTTGAAAATGTGTGTGAGTGTGTGTGTGTGTGTGTGTGTGTGTGTGTGTGTGTGTGTGTGTGTGTGTGTGTGTGTGTGTGTGTGTGCATGCGTGTGTGTGTAGTGTAGTGTAGTGTAGTGTTTAACGCCCGCTTTTACTACATACGGCACCGCAGGCGGTGACACTGATGATACATGAGATGAAGATGGAGCACCAGTGGAATGAGATGGCGGGGGAAACCGGAGGTCCTGGAGAAAACCCGCCCCAGCGCCGTGTTGTCCACCACAAATCTCACTTTGCGGTCGCCTGGGATCAAACCCGGGTCACTTTGGTGAGAGCCAAGCGGTCTAACCACTGAGCCACAGCGCGGCCTTGAAAATCATTAGAACACCAACAGGATTACAATTTGGAATATACAGAAAAGCAACACATGTTGACAATTACATTAAATGCAACCCATTCAACCCAGTACAACATCAATATGCAGTATTCCATAGTTTGGTTCACAGATTAATCAACATTCCGCTAACAAAAACAGAATATGAACAGGAGTACACTCACATATACCAGGTTGCCGAATTGAACAACTATAACACAAATTTCATCAAAAAATTGATCTACAGACACAAAAGAAACAAAAACTTAAAGGACATTAAAACGTTAAAAAAACTAGAAAATCCAAACTCCAGATATGGCAAATTTGCATTTCATCCAAAATACTTCAAAAAATTTGAAAAGATATTTAAGAGCTTCAACATAAAATTATGCCCTCAGAACAAACACAACATCTGCAACTTACTAAACCACCCTCTAAAAAATAGCACACCAAAAACTCAATTATCAGGCATTTACCAAATGAGCTGCCAGGATTGTGACAAGATATACATTGGTAAGACCAAAAGGAATCTAGAAACAAGAATGAAAGAACACTTCAGAAATATTAAATTCAAACACATGGACAAGTCGGCCGTAGCACATCACTTTTGGTCTGAGAATCACAACATAAAACAAGAAATAGAACTGATCAAACAGGCAAAGAAACCTCTGGAACTACAGATTTGGGAAAACATATTTATTACAAAGAAACGGGACCTGTTGATGAATTTTGAAATTCCTGTGGTAGATGACGTCATCAAACTTACCAGGACATTAGATGTCAGCACAACACCAAGCCAGATGCAGACACCAGATGCATCATCAGTCAACCACAGAACTGACGATGGGGAAGAGGTTCCCAGAAACTAGTCTTCATCAAAAAACTTGTAAGTGGAGAAAAGTATATATAAGATTGACTCATTTGCCTAATTTTAGTAACAATGGTACAGTTCGAGAATTGGTTTAAAAAGTGTTTTGATGGTACTCCACTTTCTGAAATACTTCTTTTTATTCTATATATCAACATTACCTGTGTACCACAACTACCTTATAGCCCCGATCTTGCACCTTGTGGCTGTTTTTATTCCCATCACTAAAGGCAAAGCTTAAGGGCATTCGATTTGAGAACTCTGAAGCACTGCTTAAGACAAGTGAGGCAATTCTCAAGGACCTGATAAAGAATGGTCTGCAGCACGTGTTCAAGGACTGGCAGAGACGATATAAAAGTGCATTGAAGTAGAAGGGGACTACTTTGAAACAGATCATGTAAACATTGAATTGCAGTAATAAACATCTGTGAAAAAAAAGTCAGTCTCAGTCTTTGTTGATCAGCCCTTATAATTAAAGTGATGGTAATGAAACAAACACCTGAATTAATGACATAATTTCAGCGTTAAAACTGGAAACTTTTACAAAATTGAATCGAGAATATATTGACACATTGCTTCACTCACACTGTTTATTCACAGGACATGTTTCAAGAGCTCTTGCTCCTATCCTCAGCTGATACTCGACTAGTGCAAGTTGTAGTGGTTTCTTCCTTCTCCGTATTGTCAATAGATGGCGTGATGTATTTGTCAAAGATGTCCGGTGGTGGAGTTTCAAAATTCATGACTCTATGACGATTTTTGTTAATGAAGATTTTTTCCCATACGGAAAGGTCTATGGGGTGATTAACGTATTTTATTAGAGATGTTTCCAAATTGATGTCATGTCTAGTATTCAAAAAATGAAAAGCCACTGCTGATTTTTCTGTTTCACCATTTTTAATGTTTCTCATATGTTCTCTAGTTCTGATGTTAATATTTCTTTTTGTTTTTCCTATATAAATTTTAGGGCAAGTTTCACATTTGATCTCATAGATTCCTGGTTTTTCTTTGGTATTGATTGAATTTTTGGGAGGGCCTTTTAACAAATTTCTGATATTAAACCTGTTTTGAGGTGCAAGAGTTATGTTGTGTTTTGAGAAGATTTTTTGGAATTTGTTATAGGCTGATGGGTGGAAGGTGAATTTTTTAAAAAGTTTTTTCTCTTTTTCTCCTGTAGGTTCTAGGGTGGTGGTTTCTTTTATTTTCTGAGCTTTGTTGAGTCTGTTAACAGTTTTGTCTATTAAATTTGGGTTGAAACCGTTGGATATAGCTACTTTTTTTATGTGTAGGTATTCTTCTTGATAATCTTCTCTGTTTAGTGGAAAGTTGATCATCCGAAAGATTAAACTGTTGAAAATGGCATGTTGGTGTTGTTTTGGGTTGAAACTGTTGTTCTTAATGTAATTATTTGTGTGTGTCGGTTTCCTGTAGATACCAAAAGTGAGTTTGTTGTTCATTTTTTTGATCTTGATGTCCAAAAAGGGGAGCACACCATCCTCTTCTGTTTCCAATGTAAATTTTATAGCTGGATTTTGTATATTCAAAAGTTTAAGACCATCTTGTATGAGTTTTTTAGGTACTATTGCAAAAATGTCGTCAACATAGCGATACCACACTTTGAAATAATTTGGAAAAGCTTTTGTGATATGTGTTTCAAAAGCACTCATGAATAAATCTGCCAAGAAGGGAGACAATGGGTTGCCCATAGCTAGGCCCGTTTTTTTGTTTATAGATCTGTCCATTAAAGCTGAAAAAATTTTGATTGATACAAATTTCTGTAAGTTGTGAAAGTTCTTCTATTTCTTCAGGTGTTATTTGTATTGATTCCAGCCATTTTTTGAGAAGTGGAATAAGCTCATTGGTCGGTATACTTGGATATAAAGAAATGACGTCAAAGGAAACTAAAGCATCTGTAGAGTTGATCTTTGTGTCCTTCAGGAGATTTAACAAGATGGTCTTAAACTTTTGAATATACAAAATCCAGCTATAAAATTTACATTGGAAACAGAAGAGGATGGTGTGCTCCCCTTTTTGGACATCAAGATCAAAAAAATGAACAACAAACTCACTTTTGGTATCTACAGGAAACCGACACACACAAATAATTACATTAAGAACAACAGTTTCAGCCCAAAACAACACCAACATGCCATTTTCAACAGTTTAATCTTTCGGATGATCAACTTTCCACTAAACAGAGAAGATTATCAAGAAGAATACCTACACATAAAAAAAGTAGCTATATCCAACGGTTTCAACCCAAATTTAATAGACAAAACTGTTAACAGACTCAACAAAGCTAAGAAAATAAAAGAAACCACCACCCTAGAACCTACTGGAGAAAAAGAGAAAAAACTTTTTAAAAAATTCACCTTCCACCCATCAGCCTATAACAAATTCCAAAAAATCTTCTCAAAACACAACATAACTCTTGCACCTCAAAACAGGTTTAATATCAGAAATTTGTTAAAAGGCCCTCCCAAAAATTCAATCAATACCAAAGAAAACCAGGAATCAATGAGATCAAATGTGAAACTTGCCCTAAAATTTATATAGGAAAAACAAAAAGAAATATTAACATCAGAACTAGAGAACATATGAGAAACATTAAAAATGGTGAAACAGAAAAATCAGCAGTGGCTTTTCATTTTTTGAATACTAGACATGACATCAATTTGGAAACATCTCTAATAAAATACGTTAATCACCCCATAGACCTTTCCGTATGGGAAAAAATCTTCATTAACAAAAATCGTCATAGAGTCATGAATTTTGAAACTCCACCACCGGACATCTTTGACAAGTACATCACGCCATCTATTGACAATACGGAGAAAGAAGAAACCACTACAACTTGCACTAGTCGAGTATCAGCTGAGGATAGGAGCAAGAGCTCTTGAAACATGTCCTGTGAATAAACAGTGTGAGTGAAGCAATGTGTCAATATATTCTCGATTCAATTTTGTACTAGTTTGTGCTTCACTGTCCCTACGCTTCTTTCAAGTTTATACTTTGACTGGAAACTTTGCTACAAGTACTCAAGAAATTAAGCAATATGTAAAAATCTTTTGAATTTTTAATGTAAGTTCTTACCAAGTTCTTCCTCTACCTCCTTAAGAGGCAATTTTTTGCTTATCTCCTCCTTCAGATCATCCACAAGCTTGTAAATAACATTATGAGGGCAGATCTTGATATTCTTAGCCCTGGCAAGCTGTTTCACCTTGGGGGAGATGTCCGTGTTAAATGTGTAAATGATTGCTGCAACACAACATTTTACAAAATATCATACACTTCCCCAGAGACAATCAAAATGCAACTCTAAATTGCTCTTTAGCAATAGTGAAGCACAAATTTATTGACACAATCAATTGGAGGTATTTTAAAAATTTACAAAAAATTTTAAAGAGCACAGAATCATATTACTTCCTCAAATAAATATAATTGCTAAAATTTCCTAAAAAGATAAAATTTCTAATTATGAAAACCTGGCATTTAACAACTTAGTTGTCTGGATTATGACAAGGTTTATATTGGTAAAACTAAACTAAGATACAAAAACATTATAAATATTGATAAGTCTGCAATAGCAGCTCATTTGTGGTCTGATAATCATGAAATTGAAGATAGCACCAAATTACTAAAATACGTACAAAAACATAGTGAACTCGTCATCTGGGAGAAAATATACATAGAAAAACATAAAAACCAACTAATGAACTTTGAAATCCTGCCAGAAGAGAACCCCAAATTTAAATTCATCACAAAATCAACAGATGGCAGCAGCAACTCCAGAACTAGCCACACCACTGGATCAAGCTTTAGTCGCATTAGAGCCGATGATGCAAATGATGGTTCACGGACATGTCCTCAGTATAGGCACGTAAGTGAAGCCAATGTGTAATAAATACGACTCATTTATAATTTAACATAGAAAATAGTTTTATCAATTAATTTGAACATCTCTGTTACCATATTCTTTCAAACATGCATGGCTGTAAACTTTGTCCAACAATTCTGGGCTTATTTCAGCATAAATGTAAAAACCTGAAGCTACTGATAGTGAAGCAAATATAATTCAATAAATTATAATAATTAGTGACCAAACTTCTACGCCCACCTCTGCTCTATCTCCACCACTGCCACCGACCTACCACCACCATCATCAATATTATAATATATTCCAACAATATTAGTTTTGCAAATCTCTCATTTGTATTCTCCTTAATATTATAAAAGATAAATTACGTTTAATTATTAATATTATAATTTATTGTATCAGTTTGTCATTCCGAATCATTGCAACTGTTATCACAAAACTTCAAGAAACACATTACATTCAGCCAAAAGTTGTATTACATCATTCAGTGGCTTATATGACTTCTCTATGCTAGAGAAATGAACACATTTGCCACTCTCAGAAACTATTTGTAGTTGTTAATTTTTAGATGAGTCGTATTTATTACACATCTGCTTCACTTTTGTGTAATAAATACGACTCATCTAAAAATTAATAATTATTTCGCTTCACTGTGGTGTTCCAATACAGTTAAATCTCGATATTTGTAGTTGGTTTATTGATACTCGTCACTTACTTGTTTATATTAATGAGAGACTAGTTTCAAAGGCATTCGCCTCCATTTTCAATCTCTTTCCAACTGGCATCTGTTGTCTGCTCTCTCTGGTGGTGGAACTATGAACTTCTTTGTCAAATTATCTACTGGTGGGATTTCAAAGTTCAATACATGATCCTTATTTTTCCATATGAATATGTTCTCCCATGTTGTCAATTTATTTTGGTTTATCACTCCTTTTAATAATTTTGGATTTGGATCAATGTTATGATTTTCACTCTTTGACTCTGGTTTTTAGATTTCTTTTAGTTTGACCTATGTAGCATTTTTCACAATTCTTATATACCAGCTATTTTAGATGCATAAATTTGTAAACCTTCTGTACTTGTAAATACATTACAAATACTTTTTATAACTGAGAAACCTATTGCTTCATGTAAGCTTAATGGTAAATAAAGAATTATGATTATGATAGTATTGAATGTAGTGATTTTAAGTAATAAACAATGCTGTGTAAGTAAAATGTATTAATTGTCTATTTTTTTATTAATAAATGTGCTAAAACAATAAATATGTTCGGTAACAATACTTATTTTATTCAATAATATTAATGGTACCTTTGTAATTATATGAGAAATGTGAAATAGCACAGGACTATTTCTTGCTTAGTGTTCATCAGGAGATTACAGCAGGAGCTTATTTTGGGCAAATGACCAATCAGATTCTTCCTGTGCCATGCACATTTGTTTACATTCAATAGCACAATTATAATAGACATCAAACATGATGCACTATTTATTGCAAGATTTAAAAATAAATTTAAACCTTATGTAATATAATGAAAACAGATTTGCGTTCAATTTATGAGTTTCCTAGATACACACACTAACCATTAAATGACTCAGCCAGGTCTATATCTGATTCTGTCACCATTCCAACACCGTAATGGACAACATCCAATTTGCACTCAGCACTTCCATCATATGTTTCTAACACATCCAAAATGGCTTCCACTGATCCATCGACATCACCTGCAATCATTTTAAATACATGAACAGACATATAAAAATTATTTGTGGTTGGTTTATTGACACTCGTCACTTACTTTTTCATATATTTATGAGAGACTAGTTTCAAAGGCCCTGGCCTCCATTTTCAATCTCTTCCCAACTGGCCTATTGACACTCGTCACTTACTTTTTCATATATTTATGAGAGACTAGTTTCAAAGGCCCTGGCCTCCATTTTCAATCTCTTCCCAACTGACGAGTGTCAATAAACCAACCACAAATAATTTTTATATTAATTTTGACGTCACTGTTACTAAATTCCTCCAAACACACAACATGAACAGACTTTACATTAATATTTAAGGCATGCATATGTCTTCTTAGATTCTAGCATCTCTTATAAGTTATTCTATTTACATACTTGCCAACTTCCTGCAATTTATAAATATACAATAGTAATTATTAAATTATAGATGAGCCATATTTATTACACATCAGCTTCACTTACGTACCTATATTGAGGACATGTTTCGCGAACCATGTCCTCAATATAGGTATGTAAGTAAAGCTGATCTGTAATAAATATGGCTCATCTATAATTTGATAAATGTTTTGCTTCACTGTGGTGTTCCAGTACAGTTAAATTTCAATATACAACAGTGGTTAACCGGGAAAATATATGAGTCAATTGGAGAATTTAATGTCAGGAGTTGGCCATGGTAGCTCAATGGGTAAGAGCGACTGGACAGAAGCCAGGAGATCCATGGTTCAAATCCTGGCTTTGACATTGAATTTATCATGTCGACTCTATCTATCCAAAACTTCAGTCTATACACGGCTAGTATGAAAGAACGATTAATTTCCATCAATATACAATTTTATTAAAATTAGGCAAATGTGTCAACCTTCTATACATTTAAATTTAAAGGGAGTAGATTAATGACTCATATATGGAAAAATAAGGATTGTGTAATGAACTTTGAAATCCCACGAGTAGATAATTTGACAAATGAGGTGTCATTAATCGACTCCCTTTAAATTTATCATAACACTATTTTCAATACTTCCAAGAAAGGAACTGACTCATTTACCTAATTTTAATAACAATGGCACTCCACTTTCTGAAACATTTCTTTTTATTCTATACTATTATTGTAGTTACTCGAGGCAGAGCGCTGCCAGCAAATATCTCAGCTCCCAAGTAATAAGAGGTGAATTCTTCTGTTGTGACAGCTTTGTTTCATTTTCCACATAATGATTTCTTTCTCAAAAATATACACTAGTGATTAATAAAAATTATCGAAAACCCAATCAGATCAAACACTCATGAAAAAGTATTAATGCAGAAATATCTTCATAACTTTCTTTACCTGCCTGCATTAGAATTTTCTCTCTTCCGTAATTTATATTTATGAAACATAATACATTCTTATACTGAGTTCATATTAACTGAGATAAACATTTGCAGAAAGAGTTTCATTACACATTTTATTGTAAAAATGAAAAGAAATGAAATGTGTAGTTATGTAAAAAATGAAGCTAGTTACAGTGAAGCAACAAATATTACACAAATATAATTATTTGTAACAGAAATTTCACATATCTTAAAAGAAAATGTTGTAAATTTTCTTATTAATTGAGATCTTGATTTCGTGAATATTTATCCACATCTACAGTCGAAAATTATCTTAAAAGAAAATGTGTAGTGTTTAACGCTCACCTTTACTACATACAGCACTGCAGGCGGTGACACTGATGATAAATGAGATGAAATTGGTGGAATGAGATGGCAGGGGAAAGAGAAGATTCTGGAGAAAACCTGCCTTAATGCTGTGTCGCCTCAGATCAAACCTGGGCCGTCTTGGTGAGAGCCAAACAGTCTAACCATTCAGCCACAGCACAGCCCATTTTGTTTTAAGTACAGTGTTAAAATAAAATGAAGAAACAAAAAATTGTGAATAAGTACATTAAAAATGTAGATAAGGTAATGGTATACTCAAATGATAGCAATGAATACACCAGAAATGGCTAACGTCTAAGATTTGCCAATTAGTTAATCAACCAGCAGCTGAAAGAGCGGATAAGGGGTCCTCAAGACATGCTCTGCCAGTAATTTGGTAAGAGAAGCAATGTGTGTGCGTCCACAACTTAATTTAAAACATCTGGTTTACTAGATTCAAGAGGTTGGACTTACCTTTCACAATTACGCTCACTCTTGGAAAATTATCTTCTTTGATTTCCTTCTCCCTGGGTCCTGAAGGCCTTAATCTGAACCTCCCCATCAGTCTTTTCATTTGCAACTGTGCCTTATATGACTGAAACAAATACAGACTAAGTCAAGTTTCACCCATCATACAAATGAATTTTAACCATCAAGCTGTTGAGATTACAACAAACGTATTTCAAAACTACTCTTTTGCAAACATCTACAACTTTCTACTTTTTCAGCAATTATAGTAAGTAAAAAAGGAAGTAATATCATACAGAAACTATCATCAGATAAGTCATTCAACGCAGAAAAATAAGTTATCATTTAAAAGTGCTGTTTCACCTTTTAGATTAAACACAGATGACTATCTGTCTAAACATCAGCTCAGAATTGGAATTACAGTAAGATCTTACAGTTAAAATTATTCAATAAGCTTCCTCTGGAAATAAAAGAACTGCCACAAAACAGATTTGTTTTAGTATTAAAAAACTGGTTTAAACAAAAAGCATTTTATACTGTACAAGAATACTTAGAATATAACATACTTGCTAGTGAATTTATGTAAAACTATTGTAAATTATAGTAGTAGGTACCTATTTGTTTAGTTTTATTATTACTATAGTAAAGTTAACTTACGATAATTACCAGCTTAAGCCATGCAAATAATCTGATTTTACCTAGAATTTTATATGCATTAATTTGTAAACCTTCTGTACTTGTAAACACATTGTAAATATTATTAAATTTTAGATGAGTCATATTTTTTACACATCTGCTTCACTTTCGTACCTATTTTGAGGACATGTTTCGCAAATCATCGTTTGCATCTTCGGCTCTTATGCGAGTCACATAAGAGCCGTAGATGCAAACGATGATTTGCGAAACATGTCCTCAAAATAGGTACGAAAGTGAAGCAGATGTGTAAAAAATACGACTCATCTAAAATTTAATAATTTTTCGCTTCACTGTGGGTGTTCCAATACAGCTAAATCTCGATACATTGTAAATACTTTTTATAACTGACGAAACCTATTGCTTCTTGTAAGCTTAATGGTGAATAAAGGATTATTATTATTAACCCAGATTAGTTTTGAAGGGAAAAAAGATTGCTGTTTTAGCGTAGTAAATGAAGACTTAAGATTATGCTATGAGTGGACTGAGACACTTTGTACTTCATATACCACAAACTACTTTCTTTCAACGGGGCGGCAGGGTAGTGCAGTGGTTTTGTTCACGGCTCTCGTGCTGTGGGTCCGAGTTCAATTCCCGGCTCTGGGGTGTCGATTTTAAGTTGGCCCTATCTGAGCCTTCACTTCTGTCTAGCTCATGCGAAATGTTCCCTATGCTCAACACGGTTCAGAGTGCACATGAAACATAATGAAAGCTATAAACAGTAAAAATTATAGGTCCACTTGTCTCACTGTCATCTTCGCTGTCAACCTGTCATGGGAGGTAATGGACACCACCCTCTGGGTGCCTCGACCTGAGAAATGGGTCCAGACATCACGTGGTGGGGCAAGATTACCCCAAAGGCTGTAGTTGCCATATGGGCAGTGTTATTATACATACATACAGTACACATAAGATAAGCTGAGCGCTGGATTTACAGTGTGGTGCGAGCAGAGGGGAAGAAGCGAGAGCTAACACTCTTATTTCTGCAGTGTGGTCAACTTTGAAAAACACAGTTCAGCAAAATAGCATATAAGATAAGCGAAGATATCACAAGTAACGTTGCATCCTCTGAAAACATTCCTTAGTTTTGCCCACACCAGCCCAATTGCATTCAGATCACAGTTATACGCACGTAGACGAATAATAATGTGTTCTAGACGTTCTCGGGCTTCGAGCCAGGTAAGCAGATGTTGAGACATCGACGTTTTGGGAGCGTACATAATAATAATGTGTCCCCTTTCGAGAGCCATAACATCCACAAATGCTCATACAAATATAAATCATTTTCAAGTAAATGCTGATGTACCACACTCGTAACAAGGATAAACTGGCAATTCGAGCGCACCAAACGAGCCTTTATGAAGGAAGCTTTAACTACAAAGGGATAATGTTATATAATAACTTCCAAATTCATTTAAACAAGCTGCATCATTAAAACACTTTAAGAATAAGGTTAAGAAATTTTTTCATGCACACTGTTTTTATACCATTAATTAATTTTTAGAACTATAACCATGCAAATGAGCACTGGGAGCATAGTACATTCACAAACCTGTAAGATTCATATTATGACATTTCTTGTAGTAAATTAGTCTATGCAAATAGCACATGAAACTATAGAAAAGCTGCTTACTGTGTATATTGTATGTAATCAATTTGTCTTTATGTATATACTGTATTTATACATTTTGACGTGTCTCATAACATATATATGTTGCCAAGGACGAACTAAAATTCTAATTCTAACATACGATTGTTGTAAACTGGTTAGCTAATTAACCTCGAAATTGATCAAAACGAAATATGGCGGACACGATAAAGCTTAGCGTATTAGCCACTAGATGTCAGTGTATAGCGCATTTCAAATTGCGAAGTTGTCATCTATGTTTACAGAGTTAAACGAAACTTACCGAATGAGGACTTGGAGCCCGATCGCTCTTCTTATTGCGCGCATATAGTACTTTCTTTTAATGTGTTTTGCCTCCACTTGAAGACACTATCAAGAAATTGTCAATTCTAATTTAGCTTTTTTTTTTCTTTTTAAATTCCAATCTACCTTTTCAAATTAAATGAAGATTTGTTTTACAGACCATAAATTGCTATTCTCAGTAGGTACATTACTCAAATTCCCATACCAGGAACAGACATGGTCAACACTGAAATTTACCAATTTCAAATGTGCTATTCAATTAATTCCCGATAGCTAAAAGAAATCTTTCTGACCCCAGAGATAGTCTGAATAACTATATTACTGCATTAAAACAGCTGCATAAGCCTAAGGCTATCAACTTCAGTTGTGAAGTACACTAAGTGGTACACACAGATGCTGATGGAGAGGTTTCTTTATTTCCAGCCTGTGTGACACAACATATATAATGATTATTGTGTGGAGCATAAACTGAACCCTAGAACCTTGAAACAAAGAACTCACTTACGTAGCTAATATATACATATCATATGTATGCACACAAAACCAAATGACTAACAAATTAGATGCATTCAAAGCACAGAATGGCTTTTGCCTCAATAAAACTAAATAGCGAAATTTCAACAGTTTGTAAATATTGTCTCTACTTTTAATGTTACCATAATTGTGTAGTGCCTTTAATGTCTTTAAACTAGCTTTTGTTTTGCTAAAATAGCTTAATAAATATGGAAGATAAGAATGTATATTTATTAAGCATTTTTACAATGTTTAACAATTTAAATGTGTTGTGCTGTTTATAACCCATGGACGGTTTAAATGTCCATCCTGAAGTGGTTAAAAATATTTTGATGTTGTATATATATTTTTATTGTATTTCCGTCGTTCTCTGGATAACCCAGATTTTCGTTTACTCAGATCGGCCCTAGACCCAGTTGATCCAGGTAAACAAAGTTCTACTGTACTTCTTCCCCAATTTGTTCCCTGGGTCCTCTACAGAACCACCTTTAAAATGTCCAGCTCTTTCATCGAACACACAATATCGGGAACCTATATCAGATGAGGAAGTTACCTTTAAATGTTCCTCTGTCTTTTTTGATATGGCGTCGTAATCCATTTGTTGTTTCTCTGCCTGTTTTTGTGCTTCTCTCCACCTGATAACTTCATGTGCTCGTTTCTGTAACATGTAACAGAGTAATGAGCCATCTGTATGCCAAGTTCAACTCCTTCTATTCATCATTTTCAACTGCAGCTTACTTCAGATTCCACTTCCAGAATAACATCCCCAGCAGATGGCAGTTCTCTCCATCCAAGGACCTCAACAGGTGTTGAAGGGGGTGCCTCCTGAATGGGCTGTCCATGTTCATTAAACATAGCTCGCACTTTGGCCCAGGCAAGACCAGCCACCATCACAGTACCCTTTCGTAGAGTTCCTCGCTGCACAAGAGCTGTTGATAACTTCCTATAACAAATAATATATAAAAATGAACCTATAACAGTGAAGTAATACAAATATTATAATCAAATATAAACATTTGTCATAATTTCTTAAAAAGATAAGTTTGTAATATATTATTATCTTCTGTTATCAACAGTTTAACTTTCAGGCTGGTCTTCATACAGAAAATTTACATATCATCCCAGAGCTACACACCTTTTCCAGAAAGTCTTCAAAGAACACAACATTACTTTGACCCCACAGAACAAATTTAGCGTACAACACCTTTTGAAATCATATAATACAAAAGAGAAACCCACAGACACAAACTCAGATGTGTATTGGGTAAACAGCAAAGGCTGTGACAACTTTTATATTGACAAAACAAAAGAAATTTAAACATTACACTTAAAGAGCATTTTAGGAACATCAAGAACAAAGAAATAGACAAATCGGCACAAGTATACCATTTTTGGAATGATAATCATGATATACAACAAGAAAACCATTTATTAAAAAGTGTCCAGGTCTAAATGCATTAACCATGTGGGAAAAGATATTCCTAAAAAATATGAAGGAAAACTGTTCAATTTTGACATCACCTTTGCTGAGAACCCAAACTTCAAATTCATCAAGACACCATAGAGATGCCCCAATCAAAATTCAACAGTAAGGTCCTAATGAAACACATTCTGGGTAACCACTAGCAATATATATGCAGCATGGAGTACTACAATTTATTATCATGGAAGTGTTGAAAACAGTGTTGCCAGAAATTAAATTTAAGGATAAGTTGATTAATGACACTAAACCGCTACCAGAGGAGACCGATATAATATTGCCAGCTACACCACTGAGAACCAGTCGATGTCTAGTTGACAATGGAGGCAAGTACCCTTTGAAACATTTTCCGGGAAATTTAAAAGTAAGTGTTGTTTAGTGTCATAATCGACTCACCCTTAAATTTAATGGAGTATTTGTGAAATAGTCCTATTATGGTAATAACATCAAGATAAGTGAAGTTTGGCCACTAGCTATTACTATAATGTATTGAATTACATCTGCTTCACCGTTAATAGCTTCAATTTTTACTTTCACTCACCAATTTTGCTTATTTTAGTGTAATTCTAATTGTAAGTAAAATAGAAACAGTGAATATAATTTTGAGTTGAACTAGTACTCGGTGTTCGACTAATTGCTAGTATTTACCTAGAACGTGTTTTGTTAGGACCTTCCTAACATCATCAGCTGTTGTTAACTATAGGAGGTTGGTTTGGTAAATCGACGGCAGCGTACCATTTTTGGAAGGATATCATAATATAGAATGAGAAATCAACTTATTAAAAAGTGTCCAAGGTTCAGCTGCATTAACCACGTGGGAAAAAAATTTCATAAAAGAATATGAAAGCAAATTGTTCATTTTTGACACTATCTTTGAAGAAAACTCAAACTTCAAGTTCATCAAGATACCGACAGAGATGCACCTATCACCTCCAAGGAGTTCACCAAACCAACATTCATTAGTCGACAACAGCTGATGTTAGGAAGGTGGTCCTAACGAAACACGTTCTAGGTAAATACTAGCAATAAGTGGAGCACTGAGTACTAGTTCGACTCAAAATTATATTAATTTTGTGCTTCATTGTATCATAGTCCTTACTCATTGGAAGAAACAGTGAAATTTGAAAGATTTTGAGAGAATAAAAAATTCAACAACATTTCTGTGCATAACGAGCAAGTATCATTTAATAACTGAATGGCCAAGCAATTAGACTGCTTGACTATCACCAAGGCAGGCCCGAGTGTGGTACCAGGCAACCACATGTGGGATTTATGGAGGACAACATGGGTCCTCTGGTTTCCCCCCACTATCATTCCACCAGTTGCACCATCATTATCTTTCCTTTCATTCATTTTGACCTCATATTGTCATCTACTTCTCTCACTCTCATACCAGGCATTGGGCTGATTACCCATCCTGGGTTCTCTCTCTGATCCAATAGTTTCTGTTCCTCAATCCAAAGCCCACATGCATAAGGGATAGACAAAGAAGAAAAAGAAGACTAAACTATAATTAACATTTAAAATATTAAAAGCAGAAGCATTATTAACAGTGAAGTATTCTTCATATTTGAGTTTGATTTATGAGTCACTATGTTTACACTCTAACTTCACTTACTTGTGTATTTAGTCACCAAACAGCTGAGGATGAGATCGAATGATCTTGAAAACGTTTCAATTATACAACAACAAGTAAGTGAAGTTTGAGTGTACACATAGTGAATCATAAATCAAACTCAAATGTAATTAACATTATTCTGTTGTTATCTTTGGCCATTTTAATGAGAATAATTACCCTCTCATTGGATCTGTTTTTGATTCTATAACAATTCCTTCAACCATTCCATAAGGATCTCCTTTAAGATCCATAAGTTCAGCTTGAAGAACAATTGATTCCGTTAGCAAGTCCAGGTTGGTGCCTTTGAGAGCAGAAACGGGAACTACTTGTATTTCGCCTCCTCTGTCCTCCACCTGGATTCCATGTGCCATCAGCATTGTCTTGGTGTGCTCCTAGAGTAAAAACATAAGTACATTAACTGCAGTTTATTTACTTTACTTTATTGACTTATAACTATTTCTATATTTAAATTTTTTATTAAAAATGCAATATATTGTAAATATCTTACATGGCAGCAATGTCATAATTATTCATTAAATTGGTTTTCAGAACCACTGATATATGCACAGGTAAAAACACACAGCTGTATATTCCCCACCAACATTAAGACATGCCTTCACTAATTCTCTATAGAGATTACAGAAATCTATTATACAGTTCTGATTATATGTTCTACAAATATATCAATTACTAACGAATCCCATTACACACAGTAGATATACAAATACAATAATTATTAAGAAAGTCATCAATCAAATACAAAACCTTATTAACAAAATATTTATAGTTATTTATAGCTTAACAATATTAATATTTAAATATTTACATTGTTTATTAACTTAATTTTTTTAGAAAGTTTATTATACAATGTAACTCCTTTATACTTCCAACTCCTTTCTAATATTGCTAATCTATAGTTTATCATGCTGTAAACGGCATACAGTTTCAGAAGGCACGTGAGCTGAACCAATGCATGCACACAGTGGCTGCACTGTTGCCAAGTAATGCACCAGAGAACGGAAGATAGGGAGAGGAAATGACGAAAGTAACATTTGTTGTATCATAAATTGTCAGTACATAGACTTACACATTAAGGATAATTATTAAAACATTATAAACTGTAATATTAAATATTAACATGCTTTGATAGAGTCAACATGAAAAATCCAATGCCATGGCCAGGATTTGAACTACAGATTCTCTGGTTTCCGTCCAGTCGCTCTTAACCCATTGAGCTACCATGGCCAACGTGCCTTCCCGACATTAAATTCTCCAATTGACTCATATATTTCCTCGGTATACCACTAGGGGCTCTTGCATTTGAGATACACCGTTTGTGGTGACTTACTATCGTAAGTACTTGAGTCCCAGGCTTCATCATTTAACTCTTATTAAAGCACATTTTATGGGAAAGCACGTTGGTCATGGTAGCTCAATGGGTTAGAGCAACTGGACGGAAACCAGGAGATCTGTGGTTCAAATCCTGGCCATGGCATTGAATTTTTCATGTTGACTATCTATCACAGACCTTAGCCTATATGCAGCTAGTGTAAAGAAATGATTAATTTCCATCAATTAATTAACATGCTTATTTACTGAAAATAATGTTCCTGGGTTTCTGAAAGCTTTAAAAATAATATTTCTGGCCAGGGAGAGGAGTACTTTACCATTAGCACCTGCGCCACTGATACCAGGCTTTGAAAGTGATTATTTAAGTTCACAAAACAATGTAAACATGTGAATTTTCTGCTTTCTGTCACAGTTACACATAGCACCTTAAACTCAATTTGCATTACAGACTGGTCTTAAACCAAACTTCAAATACACGCATGCTCCTAAATTGCAGTAATCCATAGTCAGTTAGTTAATTTATGAACTAAATATATGCATTATTAAATTTTAGATGAGTCGCATTTCTTACACATCTGCTTCACTTTCGTAACTATTTTGAGGACATGTTTCGCAAATCTTCGTTTGCATCTACGGCTCTTGTGCGACTGACGCTAGATCCAGCGGTGTGGGTAATTCTGGGATTGTTGCTGCCATCTGTTGATTTAGTGATGAACTGAAATGTGGGATTTTCTTCTAGCGGGATTTCAAAGTTCATTAGTTGGTTTTTATGTTTTTCTATGTATATCCTCTCCCATATGACGAGTTCACTCTGTTTTTGTACATATTTTAGTAATTCTGTGCTATCTTCAATTTCATGATTTTCAGACCAGAAATGAGCTGCTATTGCGGACTTATCAATATTTTTGTATCTTAAGTGCCTGAAGTGTTCTTTCTTTCTAGTGCCTATGTTCCTTTTTGTCCTTCCTATGTAAATTTTTTCACAGTCTTTACATTTAATCTTGTAAATGCCTGACTTTTCCTCTGGTTTTATCTTATCAGTATTATTACTGTGAAGTAGGTTTTTAATGTTGTAATTGTTTTTTGGTGCCAATGTTATATTGTATTTCTTGAATATTTTTTGGAACTTTTTTGTGGCCCAGGGGTGGTAAGTAAATTTAGCAAATCTAGTTTCTTGTTTTATTGGTGTGAGAGCTGTGATCTGTTTTAATTTCTTTTGAAGTTTGAATAATTTTAGTTTTTTATCTACAAGGTTTTTTCCATATCCATTTTTAATTGCAGTTTTTAAGATATGATGGTATTCGTTTTGATATTCTTGCTGGTTGAGAGGTAGATTTACTAATCTGTGTGTGAGACTGTTGATGGTTGCATGTTTGTGTGGAATTGGGTTGAAACTATTTGCTTTGATACAATTATCTGTGTGTGCTGCTTTTCTATGAATGCCAAATTCTAGTTTTTCATTGCCTTTTTTGATTTTAAGGTCTAAAAAAGGTAGAGTACAGTCCTCTTCAGTTTCTACTGTGAATTGTATGCTGGGTTCTTGCAGGTTGAGTAGTTTCAAAGCATCATCTATTAGTTTGTAGGGCACTATTGCAAAGATGTCGTCTACGTATCTGTACCATGGACAAAAATATAGTTAGGAAAAAATCAGCTCCTATATTGGAAAACTTAATAAATAAAAAGCCAATAAAACATTTGAAACAAATTCAGATAATTAAATCTTTAAGGAAAAAGGATGTAATCTTCTCAAGGGCTGATAAAGGGAACAAAATAGTAATCTTAGATACAGCTACATACAAAGAAAAAATGTTAGAGTTACTACAACAAAAAGAATTCCAGGAAATAGATTCTAATCCACTCAACCGATGCATAAAAGATGTACAAAAAACCATCATTAATAGTAAAATTTTAACAACTACAGAACAAAAAACTATCAAACCAGACAACCCTACCCTTGCAAGAATATATGGTTTGCCTAAAATACACAAACCCAACATACCCATGAGACCCATTGTAAATAATATAAACACTCCTACTTACCTTCTGGCAAAATGGCTAACCAAAAAATTTCAGTCCTTTCCACAATTCCATACTCTGAGTATAAAAAACTCTGTAGACCTGGTAGAAAAAATTCAAAATCTTAAACTAAAACCTCATGACACTTTAGTATCCTTTGATGTCCGCTCCCTCTTCCCTAGCATTCCATTAGACAAACTTTTGATTCAACTGAAAAAATGGCTCAATTCTATAAACCTGGATGCCAATGCAATAGAAGAATATGTGGCAATGACTGAATTATGTATACATCAAAATTATTTTGTCTTCGATGGAAAATATTACAAACAAATTTCAGGACTAGCTATGGGAAGCCCGCTATCACCATTTTTGGCCAATCTATACATGAGCTTTTTCGAAACACATATTACTAAAGCCTTCCCTCATATGTTTAAAACATGGTACAGATACGTAGACGACATCTTTGCAATAGTGCCCTACAAACTAATAGATGATGCTTTGAAACTACTCAACCTGCAAGAACCCAGCATACAATTCACAGTAGAAACTGAAGAGGACTGTACTCTACCTTTTTTAGACCTTAAAATCAAAAAAGGCAATGAAAAACTAGAATTTGGCATTCATAGAAAAGCAACACACACAGATAATTATATCAAAGCAAATAGTTTCAACCCAATTCCACACAAACATGCAACCATCAACAGTCTCACACACAGATTAGTAAATCTACCTCTCAACCAGCAAGAATATCAAAACGAATACCATCAAATCTTAAAAACTGCAATTAAAAATGGATATGGAAAAAACCTTGTAGATAAAAAACTAAAATCATTCAAACTTCAAAAGAAATTAAAACAGATCACAGCTCTCACACCAATAAAACAAGAAACTAGATTTGCTAAATTTACTTACCACCCCTGGGCCACAAAAAAGTTCCAAAAAATATTCAAGAAATACAATATAACATTGGCACCAAAAAACAATTACAACATTAAAAACCTACTTCACAGTAATAATACTGATAAGATAAAACCAGAGGAAAAGTCAGGCATTTACAAAATTAAGTGTAAAGACTGTGAAAAAATTTACATAGGAAGGACAAAAAGGAACATAGGCACTAGAAAGAAAGAACACTTCAGGCACTTAAGATACAAAAATATTGATAAGTCCGCAATAGCAGCTCATTTCTGGTCTGAAAATCATGAAATTGAAGATAGCACAGAATTACTAAAATATGTACAAAAACAGAGTGAACTCGTCATATGGGAGAGGATATACATAGAAAAACATAAAAACCAACTAATGAACTTTGAAATCCCGCTAGAAGAAAATCCCACATTTCAGTTCATCACTAAATCAACAGATGGCAGCAACAACCCCAGAATTACCCACACCGCTGGATCTAGCGTCAGTCGCACAAGAGCCGTAGATGCAAACGAAGATTTGCGAAACATGTCCTCAAAATAGGTACGAAAGTGAAGCAGATGTGTAAGAAATGCGACTCATCTAAAATTTAATAATTTTTTGCTTCACTGTGGTGTTCCAATACAGTTGAATCTCGATAAATATATGCAGTTCCTAATGATACTCTGTTATTGCATAATGAAAAGAAATAACAAACGGGCAAAATTGGAAGTTGAAGCATACCACAAGCATAAACATGGGATTCAGGTGTTTATTCTTGAAGTGATAACTCAAGAACCATACGTCATAGAAAAAATGGACTTCGTACAGGCTGCCTCAAAAATTCTTGGCACATATATCAAGGCATATTACAATGGCAAATTTCCAATTGTAATTTTGGGCACATGAGAAAGAGAAATCTCTGTTGCTCACACTTGTGTTATGTGTTCCAAACAAGGCAACTCTTGCATCCCTATGATAGGACAGTAACTCTAGGTAAGCCCTCCCTAGCTCCGCCTCATGTGCCTTCTAATACTCTATGCTTTATAGTCATTCTTATTTCTAGTGTTACAGTCATGATTTTCAGCATTTATTTTACTCAATTTATCTTTAAGTTACTTTAATGAAGTGACAGTGAAAAGTAGATGAAGTCACACTTCTAATTATTGATCAATAATTATAACAAACCCATAAAATTGTATTAGTTTATAAAGATACCATAGCTTATCAAGTAATACTTAAACTAAACCTAGAAAACACAATATGCATGTTTACCTACAATGTCTGCTTCTGGCTTATCAATCTTGTTTATTGCTACAATGATTGGAACTGCAACAAAAGAAACAACAATGTGAGCAAATTCAATGCACATGAATTAGTTACCTGCTCATTTCATGTTGAATTTGATTTAACAAAGATATATAATTATATCAAATTCAACAGCTACAAGCCAAGATAGCACAACAGGCAACTTTCAATGGTTTAACACACAGACTGGAAAACAAAAATATAAAAAAGAATATTAAAAAGCATTATAATTGCAGAAATAAATGGTTACTACAGCTCTTTGAAAGATTAAAAAAATGAACAAGAAAAAGAAAAATCTGTTAAAAGAAAACAACCTGCTCAGCAAATCAAACAAGAAGAGGTCATTAAAAAAAATTCAGATTGTCAGAATACACAGCATCCATTTGGCTCCAATCAACAAATACAGCACAAAACAGCTTATTTGCTCAAATACTAAAGATAGCATTCCACAAATAGAAAATATGAATCTATTAAACAGAATGCAATAACTTTAACCAAATTGATATAGAGAAAACTAAGAGGACCTTGGAAATAAGAACCATGATGTGAAAAACACTTAGAAAAATCACAATTGCACCCATTTTTGGAAGGAAAGCCACAATTAGTTTTGAAACCAAAACTAACCAGGAACAAAACTATTAAAATACATATCAGGAAATAAAAAATTGTTAACATGGGAACAGATCTTCATTTGGAAGAACACGGACAAAGTATTCAATTTTCATATTCCAAAGAGCGACCTGTTGTACAAGTTCTTAGAAACACTGCCAGAGTCTATAGAAAGACAAATGTCTCCAGATAATTGCATGTTTGGAGCGAATTAGTAACAGTGATGCCCACAGTGATTATTGAAAATGGAAGCAACAGCTCCCAGAACTAGTCCCTCAAAAATACAAACATGACGGTATGTAAAAATTTACTACAAACAGTTTCTCCAATTAGTCTACAAATAAGTACAGTTGATGTCTGGTTGACAATGGACGAAACTATTCTCTAAACATGTTCCGGGAAATTTAAAAGTGGGTGTTGCTTAGTGTTACTAATCAACTCAGTTTCTATTTCAATGCAATCCCAACAACATTATCATCAACTTCCAGTATTTATTGATATAAAATCTTCATATACCATTTGAAACAGGAACATTAGGACTTTTATTTTATGAAGCTTCAATTCTTTAGTGGAAAACATTTTTATAAATTAAAAGATAAAATATTGCAGCCAGGGAAAGGAGCACTAGTCAGTGTTAACTGTAGTTCAGAGAATGTAAGTACCTTGAGCTTCCTTGGCCATTCGTATTGATTCAACAGTCTGCTCCATGACTCCATCATCAGCTGCCACAACAAGTACTACAATATCTGTGGCCTGTGCTCCACGCTCTCTCATAGCACTGAATGCTGCATGGCCAGGAGTATCCAGGAATGTTATTGTGTCTCCACTTTCCAGCTTCACTGTAAATCAATGTTACACTCATAAGATTTTCTCTATTCACTCTTCTACAAGCTATTTTTTTAATAGTTTATTTCTCTGGCTAGTTTTTAATTGACATAAATTTCAATTAGACATTTGCTAAAGCAATAATCAGGTTTTTGAAAGCAAACTGCTATTGCTGACTTTAAAATAAACTTACATGTTACTTGAATGACCAGAGTGTGAATGAAGCAATGTGTCAATATCTTCCCGATTCACTTTTATTTTAACTTGTGCTTCACTATCCCTAAGCTTCTTTCAATTTTTATACTTTGAATTTCTTTAGACTCCTTAATGGAGTCTATTCTTATGTAAAATTCCTCTATATCAATTTATTTTTCAACTGAGATCTGTACCATTTCTCTATCAATATTCCACATTATCCACGATAATTGCTGTCAAACTAAAATATACAACTCCAACAATGGATCACGCCATGTAGCCAACATTATTTATAAGAAATCAGGCAGCAAATATGAACAAAGTGGGCTAGGAAAAACAAGACTATGATGTGTAGCAGTTTTATGTGGGACACCCTTGTAGTTTACAAGTTATTTAAGTTACTCAGAATGAAGGAGACTTCATAAGCTATTTCCATAAAATTCAAAATATACATTTTTTGTCTCGGAAAAACTTTAAACATGTTATTTTAACTAATACACAGCCAATTAAAAAATTCAAAATTAAATATTTTTCTTTTAAAGAACAGTTTGGTGTGGGAGTATTTTCTTGACAATTTTTGTATTGAACTTTTGGAAGATCTGGCTAAGTATTTAGTAAGTATTCAGTCATGTATTTTCAGTCCCAGTTTACAACAATTAATTTCCATTAATTGATCTAATAGTGGTTGGGCTATAAAGCCAGGACTTATATGTACCTTTAAGGTGTACTGAGCCCCTTGTGGTTTATTGGAAAATACAAGTCAGTTGGAGAATTTAATGTCATGTTAGCATATTGCCATGGAGCTCAATGACGAAGAGCAAGTGGATGGAGACAGAAGATCCGTAGTTCAAATTCTGGCTGTGGTATTGAATTTTTCAGTCTGACTCTACCTTGACAAATTTCGACCTAAACATGGCTAGCGTGAAAAGAACCATTAATTTCCAAAACATTTGTATTCAGTTTTTCACATTTGAGGGACTAGTTTCAGGAGCCGTTGCTTCTATTTCCAAGCACAAAGCTCTGACTGTTGGCTTTAGCTACCTGCAGACTTCTATCTGGCAGTGGAGCAATAAATTTCTTTATTAAATTTAGAAATCGTGACAATTCTTCTTTTGGGTTCACAGGGCCTCTAAACATGTATTTCCAATGAAATCACATAAAATTTTTAGGAAGAGTGTATTACTTGCCCTATTTACTAGATACACAGAAAAAATAAAAAAGCCAACTGGGTGGTGGACTTCATTCTTGCATTTATGACTGTAATATTGTACTGACACATGGTCATACAGTAAAAGCAGATTTACATTTCTGTGCTCCTATCATTGCCAACCTTACCGCCTCGGTAGCATACATGGTAGCATGTCTGCCTCACGTTCAGGAGGTTCCGAGTTTGAATCTCGGTCAGGGTGAGTTACCTGCATAAGGTTTTTCTGGGGTTTTCCCTTATCCTGAAAGACAAATGTCAGGTAACTCTAATCTCTATGTACCCTGGGCTCATTTGAGCATCATTTCATCCATTGCATTCATCGTCCGATAGGACTTTAATGTTGGAGGACGTAAATTACACACACACACACACACAAAAAAAATATTGCCAACCTTCTCCATCCATCACATGATCTCTGTATTAATTTAAATCATATTGTTTAACACAATGCATTGTGTAGTGTCCAAATAGAAAACTACTTTCCTCGTCATCACAACCACTGTTGCCAACATTGTAGTGTATGATATTAATAACTATAAACGAGTAAAATGGACCAATCACAAGAATTGAATTCCAAAATGAAAGTCTTGAATTTGGACAAATATAGTAATCAGCCCATCCATTCAGTGGAAGAACAGGACTACTTTGTTTGGGATAGATGCAAACTAGGATATAACACAAACTCTATGGCCATTTGTCAATAATGTAGCAACTAATATAGTTATGATGGTACCTGAGAAAGCTCCTATATGCTGTGTGATGCCACCAAACTCTGTTTCAACAACTGATGTATGTCTTAGGGAATCCAACAATGTTGTTTTACCATGGTCAACGTGACCCATTATTGTAACTACTGGAGGACGTTTCACCATGTCAGTAGGATCTGGTGGTGGCCTGCAAACATTCAAAATTAAGTGATGTAGTGTGAAAAAAAAAAAACAGCTACAGATTGAAATAGTTATGAATAAAAGCATTGTTAAAAGTGAAGCCAATTTTTAGAGTCAAAGTTTATTACAACTTAAAACTTCACTCATGCCACTATTAAAAACAGGAACATTTTTGAGACTGCCCCAGTACCACCCTCAGCTGATTGACAACTGACTACTATGGATAGTCAACATGAAAAGCTCAATGCCATGGCTGGGATTTGAACCACGGATCTCCTGGTTTCTGTCCAGTCGCTCTAACCCATTGAGCTACCATAGTCAATCAATATCAATCCAGTACCTTAGCCTGTATACAACTAGTGTGAAGAAATTATTGATTTCCCTCAATTAACTAAAATGGAGGTATAATTTGGTGATATGTGGGGTAGAAGACAGAAGGGGAGTGTAGTCAATTCAGGAGGTGAGATACATTTTGTAAGAAAAACTAGAGATATTGCTTAATAGACAGCAGGTAACTCAGGCTTACTGTGTTGGCAAAAGAGGTAAAAGGCTGATTTAGAAAACACAAATTGAACAAGAAGTTCTGAGCAAATTCAAGAAATTACAGAGTGCAAGAATTTTCGTTAACAAAAATTTATCAGTGGAGCAGAGAAACTTGGAGAGATAATTGATTCAACAGATAAAGATAAATAAGAGGGATGGTCAGCACATATAAGCAATCTGCATTTATGGATAGATAGATGTCCAGTTGATGAATGGGAAAGAGTCAACTGGACAGATATAATGAGAAACAGGAATTTCAAACTGAAGAAACAGGAAGTCCAAGGGTCGAATTGATGGCAGAAACAAATGTGAGACAAAGTAACACTTGCTGTATGAAACAATAGAATAGAGATGAAGACAAGGACAAGAAGTGTGACATGACAGAGAAGCAATGTAATGCTAGACAAGTAGGAAGTGGCCAGAAGATACTATACTTACATATTAGGGCCCTGTTCCGAAAATTACACTCTAAAATATTGATGTATAAGTTATTACCTTCGGTAGACATCTTTGTCCACTGTTTTACTATCTTCTTCTCCTGGTGGTGGAACTATCTTAAATTTCATTCCACTTCTCTTCACAATATCTTTTATAACTTGCATATTATCAATAACGGAACTCGGTTTGGTGTAACCAATTGAATTATCTACATACATCATCACTTCAAATACATGATCTGCAAAAATTCAATAAAACAAAGTTATATACAATTATGTTTCAGCCCTAAACATATTTGAACAAATAATAATAGAACTTTACTGTAATTATTTTAAAAATTGGCACAAAAGTCAAATAATTGAAAGGTTTGTTTTTAAAGCCTATTGAAAACTTATTTCCATTTATCTATTCATTTGTTTTGTTTTGTTTAGAGCCATATCTTTCACTTATTTGATGTTCATTTCAACTTTACTTATTTTATTTATGTCCCTTTTAATTTGCAGGCTAAGTAAAATATTTTCTTACGATGGAATGTCAAAATTTATTAAATGTGTTTCAAATTTCTTTATATGTTTTCCCAGTTGTTTAATTCTTGATTCATGTGAACTGATTTTAGTACTTGGGTTTTTCTTGTTCTATGTTATTAAGTAATGCATTTATTGTCAATAGACTGCAAAGCAGTTTCTGACATTGTTAATTACAATACAACTGCCAACAGAATTACAATTCATCAATCGTACACAATGCCTTATTTATTAGGTAAATCTTAAGCTCCTTTTTAAAAGTATTTTCTGACATAGCTTGCTTTACAGAACTCGGTAGTTTATTGTATAAAATCAGTGTCATTACGTTTGGATCTTTAATACTACTATTTATTCGAAAACCCTGTCTAAAAAAATCATTGTTTTGTCGTGTGTTATAATTATGCATATCCCTATTTCTCAAGTTATCCTTTCCCAATCCATATATTATTACCCGATATACATATAATGAAAATACTGTAAAAATTTGTTTTTCCCTGAAATACTGCCTACAAGAATCCCTATAATTTAGATGATACATTATTCTAATTGCTTTCTTTTGTAATTTTAGTAATCTTTCCATATTTGATTTTGCACTACACCCCCAAATTTCAATTCCATACACTAGATGAGGAAATGTGACACCATAGTAGATAATTTGTAATTCTCTTTCTTCTAGTAGATTAGAAAAGTGCCTAAGTAAGTACAATGACTTATTGATTTTCCCACAGATGTACTGAATATGTTCCAACCATGTTAGTTTTTGATCTCATATAATACCTAGAAATTTATGTTTATTTTTAAGATAAGATAAGATGCTTTATTGTCACATACGCTTACAAATAGTGAGTAAAATCTCAGTAAACAGGTGACTCGTCAACAGTAGAAAATTTAAAATAATAATTACACAAAATAACAATAACACTAATAATATAAATACTAATAATATAATTACTAATAATATCAATACAACTATATACAAATATTGTTATAATTATGACATGCCCTTGGAATAATATTGTCAGAATATTAGAATTACAAAATGACAAAAAATTTCATTATAATTCAATTTTATTATCCATATATTCAGTAATTGAGTAGTAGGCTTTGTCCATTAGTAGGTTTTTTATTGCTTTATTAAAGCATTTGAGGTTTTTCATTTCACGGATTCTTACAGGTAATTTATTATATATTTTTATTCCTGCATAATGTGGGCTTTTTTCATACAGTGCTAATCTGTGCATGGGTGGCTTTAGATTATTTTTATTTCTCGTTCCATGATTATGTTGCATTTGTGAATTATAAATTGTATCAAAATTTGAATGGATGTATTTATTTATTTCATACAGGTATTGGGATGGTAAGGTTAGTATCTTCAGGTTTTTGTACAGGTTTCTGCATGAAACTTTTGGTCTTGATTGAGTCATTATGCGAATTATCTTTTTTTTTTTACTTTTAAAGATCGTTTCCCATTCCGTAGAGTTCCCCCATAGTATTATTCCATATGTCATCAAAGAGTGGAAGTAACTGAACTACACTATTTTTCTTGTTTCGAGGTTTGTTAATTTAGTTATGCAGCTCATATTGAAGGATGCACTGTTTAATCTTTTGGACAAATAACGGATAACATTTGTAACAATTTGTAACATGTATATTGTAATCTGATAATATTATATTCATGTTCATTATTTAAATTCCTTAAATTAAACTGTATTAACTTTATATCGAGATTTAACTGTACTGGAACACCACAGTGAAGCAAAATAATTATTAATACAATATACAAATACGACTCATCTATAAATTAATAATGTATTAACTTTGTTTTACACGTGTTACATTTCAAATTGTTCTGCCAAAAATAATTAGAGTGTTGTGGTTGTGGTGCCCAAAATGTGTTGCTATTGCACTTCATATGTGTCAACTTTCATTTTTGCAGTGCTGTCCACATTTATCTAAATGTTTCAAAAATTTCATAGTGCCAAGGTGTTAGTTGGAAACATGTGAATGATGACAGTTCTCATACTACGTGATTATAAAAGTAACAAAATTTTACTTTTTCAAAACAGCAAGAAGATGGAGGATAATAATATTTTGTTCATTAACAATACAGTCCAAGATCAAATCGGTGCTGCCAGTGTACCAGTATTTTACCCCACATACATTCATTTACATATCTTTAAATCTACAGATGTGAAACTCTCACTTCTAAGCACATCTTAAAATACATTATCTGGAGCGGATTTGAACCTGCAACCTTGGGATCAGCAAACTAAGCTACTCAGACTGACAATAAGTTTGGAGGGGTACATTAGGTACATTGTTTACATGAGGACATATTCTTAGAATGAAAACACCATAGTTATACTATATACATACCAACGTCTTTATCTATAGCATTAGCCACATCAGCAACTGTCATGTTCTTCCAAATGTCCACAACACTCAGCTTGACTTTAGCCTTTGGAGAATATTGTAATAGGTTCTTAGATTTCTGCAAAAGATGAACGTAATCGGTTAAGTTATAAGAAACCAAACCAAGTTAACTACAATCACAAAATGCAACCATAGTTACCTTCTCTTCAGCTGTTTTTCTTCTTTTGCTGAGCACTGCTGTACTGTGTAACAACCTACACCAGGTACATGGCTCCTTATACAATATTGTCTGCCACGAAAAATTTATATTTTGGTGTAAAACATTCTTCCACGTTTTAACAGGAAAACTGCACAAAAACATACACCAATGTATGACAAACATTATTTTCTATCACCACCTGTCATTTATTTTCACAGCTCTTCTATAACTTATACACATGAAAGCTTATTTTGTTAATTCCTGTTAACCATGATATATATTCCAACAAAAATAAATTCAGTAGTACTACTGTAATCTACATTCTATTGAGTGAAAACATATTCAGCGTTTTTTCAAAAAGATGTAATAGTTTTGCAATATCCATTATAATAAAACAGAGCTAAACCCAGTAGTCAAAATCTCACCACATAGTCTATATGAGGTCATGAGGTAACCATTGAGGTCACACTTGTACAACTTTCTCTGAACATTTTACTGCACATAATATTTTAAATAATAGTAATAATGTAAAATGTTAAAATCTTCTATTTATGTTACATTATTACTGATTCGTCGGATATGACAATGCTGGAGGATGTAAATTTAAAACACATTATCACTGATACATATTCTTACTTCCACGCTAAATTTGTTTTGATCTTTATATTTTTCTAATTGCTCTTTGCAGTCTGCATGACTTACGAATGTGGTCTGAGTGAGAATTTGATACCTCTTTTAGTATTACAATGGGCAAAGTGTAAAATTGCAGTTTGGTGATTGTTGCCTGCAAGGAGAATTGTGGATGGTGGCTCAGTGGTTGGAGTGTTGCCAATATACATTTGCTGAAGCTACTGACATTGCATAACCAAATTAGCGATACTGTAATGTCTAAAGAAACTGGCCAGGTTAGAGTGACTAAACAATGATATACTAACAAAGTTTAAATAATAATAACATCAATGTTAACTGCAGAACAACTTTTATTCTCATGACATAGTAGCCTTCAAGACAGGGTAAGGAGCAACGCCCCAAAAGGCTCTAAACGGGATAAGACAAGAGAAATTCAAAATTTGAAATATTATAAATTTTAGATATTCTGATAGTCTTAAGTGTTGTCGAAACAATGTTTTCTAGAATTAAAACTTGAGAATTTATAGATGAATGCAATTTAACATATCTAATTTTTAAAAAAAATTAGCACTTTACCTTACTGATCAATTCAAAAGTTATTGTAAAAATTCCATACATTTTCGTCATCCTATATATTAACGATGATAATAAATGGAACGAGAACAAGAAAAAAATATGGATTGGCAACGTTTCATTATCTTGGCTAATTTTATAACTCCGCTTGATACTGTTACGTCGTAGCACACCATAGCGGACGACAGCCACCTAACTGCAGTTTTATTCCACCTGGCTAAGACCACTCAGAACGAGACTGCATTTTCGTCTCAGGAATAATTGTTAATGAAACCAAGAATTATCTAGGATTCACCCATATAAGTTAAATTTGCTGACAAAAGTGGTTATTCTTAGGAAATAATTTAGGTTAGGTTTGAGACCTCAAATCTGTTTCGTGTAGCCTGTCATTCTTACGAATGCATGTGCCACATAAATATATTCATTAAAGTAAGTTCAACCAAAACATAATTCCCATGAGATGCTATTTCTTACGTTCTAAAAATTCCCAAACGTAAAAACGCTGTCGGAATTCCTATTGCGGCCGCCATTTACATGCTCTCTGATGTTTTTCACACCTCAGGGTTTGGCTGTGACGTTACAAGACACTAGTACATGAACAGCTTTACTAAAATTTTGTGCTAAAAATCAAAATCAATCTGCGATCACGCTCAAGCTTTTCAATAAGCGTAATGAGTCTAAAAAAACGCCAAAATTGTATGCTGGCGCCACCAATGTTATATTTCAATTACAACTAATTAAAACTGCCCATTGTTTCTTGGGGTTGCATTCCACAAAAGCATAACAATATTTTATTACTCGGTGTCAATATATATCTCCAACATATCTCCATTGGAGAAATCTTCAGATACTTGCAATAGCACTTGGACGTGTTTCCAGGTTAAAAAAACATTATTCTGCCCAGCTAAGAGATCTTGATCTGGTAATTGCAAGGGCAAAAGCTTTATTTATGTCTCACATGCCGCATTTTCTGTTAAGGTTCTTTGGACACTACTGAAAGCACAAACCATGCACAAACTAATGAAATTGAATTTTTATTTCTGGACGCATTTATCTGCTATAGTTTTCAGCGTCTCATTTAATATTCGACGTGAAATACCACTAAATTTGTGGAAACGTAGAGCCAGACCGAAAAATTCAATGCCATAGCCGGGATTTGAACCACGGATCTTCTGGTCTCCGTCCAACCACTCTACCGTTGAGCTATTATGGCCAACGTGCCAATATGGCATTAAATTCTCCAACTGACTCGTACTTTCCCGTAAAACACTTAGGAGCTCTCATAAACACATGAGACAACTACCTTAATGGCGACTTACAACATGTAAGTACTTAAAGGCCTGGGCTTTACGAGTCAGTTGGAGAATATGTCATATCGGCACGTTGGCCATAGTAGCTCAATGGTAGAGCGGCTGAACGGAAACCAGAAGATCCGTGGTTCAAATCCCGGCTATGACATTGAATATTTCGGTCTGGCTCTACGTTTCCACAATTTAGCCCACACACGGCCAGTGTGAAAGGACAATTAATTACCACTAATTTTTGTTCAGTGACCTCTTCATCAGGCTCAAGGTGTTTTTTATCTAATAAATTTACAATAAGGGACCATCGGCTTTACTTTTCTTCTGAAAGAACCGTACGCCGAAATAAAAACCATCGCTGAATTTGAGCTTACGAACCTTGGACACGATCAACAACTAGTTCAGAAAGTCAATGAACTTGCTGTTCTTTACTGCAGGCTTCTTCGGCATATTACAGTAGTTGATCAGAAGCAATGACGTTCTAAGAACTAGAAACAAAAGTCTACTTTACTTTGAGACAAACCAAACATAAATACAACATACACGTAAATAAGAGAGCTGTGCGGAAGGAAACAGCCTAGACCCCAATGAGGAAAACAGGTCACGTTCAAGAAGGGAGGGAAGTTGGTAACCTCAGTCCATCTCGTAGACCTATCAAGTCAGTATTACAAATATATAGATGTGAGACAACAGGGGCAGCATTCACAACCCACATCAGAGATCTCTGGCAGATATGCAAGACAGCTAAGATTCCTTCAATGCACTTAAATGTTCAAAAGATACCAAAACTTTTATTTGGACAGACCACCTTTTAAAACTAACTCAAGAAATAGTGTATGGAAGCCTAAAACTATACAAATTCAGATTGAAACGAGAGCAAAAGCATGAACCCCAGAAAAATTAAACAAAACATGAAATAAATTAGCTATGAATTTTCAGGGGTGACAAACTTAATTTGAACAAATAGGTAGACAGTATTCCACAGAAATCCTCTTTCATAATTAATATACTAAAAAAGACTGAAAAATTACAGTGGGGCCAAGGTTACCTAGCATTGAGAATTAATTATAAAGGCACAATGCATCGGTTTTAACTAATGGATCTCAAAATTTGGGAACAAGCTATAAAGAAATAGGAACTCGTTGACGTAACCGGTGAACTTCCCGAAATATTGGTACATCTGACTTGAAGCCCGAGAACATCTTGAGAAGATATAAAGAAACACAAAACCTAAGAAATGTCAGGGTGTCCAGACTGATGAACATCAAAATAGTGAAGGCAAACAGAACTGACTCTTTGGACTTCCATGTGTAACTGATGGTGTCAAATGTACAAACGCAAAAATTATTGAAGTGGCAAATATACACAGGAAAACACATAAATCTGCAGACTGTGAAGCAGCACTTGTAATACAAAGATGGATTCACCCAGGTAACAAAGAAGGCCTAGAAGAGACAAACAAAGGCAATATTTATAACAATGAAATATTTACAGATGAAGTAGAATATAAAAGAAGTTTAGAACAGCAGCGGTTGCAGTCTTTTTTAAACAAGGAGTTTTAATAAATCAAACTTCATGATAACTGTAGTAATAAATGGAAATTTTGAAAGCAAGAAACACCAAATAAGAAAAATGTGTATACTATAGCTCAGGAAATAAACATGGCAATTTACACAGATAGTCAAATAACATAAACGTTAAAAAAACAATTGTAAATTTAACTATTTAACAGAGAAAAATCATGGTCAAACCAAGATGTCATCTCTAGAACATTGTAAGACACATTCTGTGTGCAACAAGCATAATTAAGAATGAACTGGTGATAGTAAGGCAAGGAAGCTGCATAAGAACGCATAAGAAGCCAACTAAAACTTCAATTTCAGCAAAGTAAAGAAAGAAGAACTTATGTGATAACTTAGGCCCGGAAGTTCATGCCCTAAAAACTGTCAAATGTGCATGCAAATATCCCTTAAAACATTAAAATATGCCCAAAATATTTCCTAAAACACGAATCATTTAATGATCTCTGAGAATAGAAAAATAAGTTAACAATAAATTAATGAACTTATTTAATTCTTTACAGGTTGAAGTGCACGTGACTGCGATGTCAACTTTCACTAATCATTACTGCGGTTCACAAACATCGCTTTACATAAACTTCCAGCGTTGTCGCGATAAAACACTTTTGTATCCTGAAAAACGTTTCTCTGCCAGGTGTCACGATATGTTACTGGGACATATTTAGATGGTGCTAAGTGCTGCACTGTCAAAGATGAGTATCTTGATATATTACATGGGTTCCCTTAAAAATGTTTCGAATATTGCACATCTATTTATAATCAGGATTTTTTTGAAACGATATTATTCACTTTTTTACCACACTATCAGGAACACAACTTAGTTTGCATAACGTTTCTTCAAAATTATGTAGTAATTCATTAGGGGAATTCCTATAGTTTCCATTGATTCCATTCAACCACGTTCCCATCGAGTGAACAATGTTGCTCGAGGAAGTGGAATATTAGGTGCCTGCGAGTTAAACATCTGGATTCTAGAAGGGGATTTTTACTGATTGAGAAGAATTCCGTATTGTCTTAGAAATGCGATGCAGAGCACGTAGCAGACATGTGATATGAATTAAGTTAGGAACTATGCCTTTCAGTACTTGTCCTGATTTTAACATATAACTAGCTGCAACTGTAATAGCTAAAAGTAGCTAGTTGTATTTAATACCAGAAGGCCATAATAATTTCAAAGAGTCAATAACACACTGTGTCACAGTTAGTGCTTTCATCAATTGATATAAATACGAACTGATCCACTAGTTCTTTTGTAAATATGAGATAACTTTGCTTTACGTTCTACGTAAAGCATGTACTTTATTCAGACAGATGGAAGTGTGTGTATTTAGTGATAAAATCTTCAATTTGTAACTATTAATTTTCCACAGCGGGATATTAGATGCTAAAAACGTCTCTCACAGCACATAACAAAACTGACTAATCCTGCTCTCCAAACCTCTACTAATTCCTTTTAAATTGACTCTTTATTTGCGAGTTTTTTGTTGTTAAATACTCTTTATATTTTGCAATGTTTGTATTAGAAACAAACTTATCGGACTTATTAAACAACCAATTCCCAGGAAATAGTAACAAGGATTTATAGAACCATCTACTGGCTGAAATTAAAGGATAACAAACGAAAAAACAAAACTAAAGGTTGTTAAAGCTTATGTATTACAAAAAGTATTTTACTCCGTTGACGAGTATAAAACAGGTTAGGTAAAATATGCCATTTATACTTATCAATTTGTAAACATTCTTGTAAATATTACGGTATCAATTTTATGTATATACAATTTGACGATCCATGTAAATGCCTTACAGTTGGAGATAATAAATATGCTGAATTAGTTGAAATCTTTTTTCACTCCGAATGTTTTTCTCGAAAGATTCACTAAACTGTACCCTATTATTTGTAGATATTAAGTTAACTGCAAATTACGCAACTTATATGCGTTTGGTTTAAAATGAAGTAGACATTTATTTTGTATTTTATTCAATTGTAATATGGATTATAATTAGGAATTTATTATACCAAGAGCTTAATGGTTACCGAAGCTTGGAGCTCGCACGACAGCCACACCATTCTCCTTGTGACAAACGTTGGAGCAGATTATATGGACCCGTGGTCACTCATTCCTCTACATAAATCGCCAGTTACGTGTCTTTACCTAACTTCCTTACTGTGCTACTCTCCTCTTTCTAGATCACACACAGAAACGCTTGTACTCAGTTACCTGTGGCCCGTTACATAAAGTTTAGTGTTCGTGTGATTGTTGTTGAAATCGTAATTGTTTGGTGGACAAAGTATACTCCTCCACAGGAGAGAAAGTCTCCGAGGGATGAGACGTACGGTGGTTGGCGAAGGTTCCCACATCCTCCCTGGACAGGTTTATGACACTCTGTCAGTTCAGTTACAGACCATTCAAAAACATTCTGAAGGCTTCTACTTTTGTGAATGAATCTTCTCGGTTTTAGTGTACAGAGTGAATAGGGCGGATGTTTTTAACGGTTCTGCTCCTTGTGTAGCAGGTGTTCTCTGCCACGCATATTCGCTGTCCTTGTCCCACTGTGTAAAGGAGCACATTCCTTACAGGGACCTTCTTTGCGTTGCTGGACTACAGTAGAATTTTAAAACGAATAGAGCAGTTTATTTACTGTGAAGTCACTTTCATTCATTAAAGGAAGGAGAAAACTTGGAATTAAATGATTAAGTCCACACCAACCAAATGATTTTACATATATGGAACAAGATGGCAAAAAGGCTGAGCTTTTTCTGTAGCAGTAAATAATCATGGCTAACTGCAACTAAACAAAACATATTTTGCTCTTAAACAAATAAAAATATTTGTAAAAGAATCTTCACTTAACTTAAGAAGACGTTATTACTTCCTTCTTAGTTATGAAATCGATTTAAAAAGCATCTTGCTTCCATTATCAGTTAATACCCAAATCCGTTGTTAAGGAAATCTCGGTTACGATGTTATTTTCTTTTACATATATTTTTATTTGTGTAATATTTGCTGCTTCACTGTGACTAGCTTCATTGTCTGTGTGATCAATATTTTGCTTTGTTTGTTATCCGGTGATGGTCTGTGGACGACGATTGATTGTACGCATCTGAAACATTTGAATGATGGAATTGCGAAACAGGAGGCAAGTTCACTTCACTTAGAAAATGCCCGAAAATTTAAATTATTGGTAGCTGTAAACATTGCTACTCAGATTGATCCTGCACATAAAATATCAATCCAGAATGTACATTCATAGGCTTTCACGGCCGCCGTTAATCCAGTAGAACGTTGTTTCCGTGCTTGAAGGCATTGGACAATGGAAACAAAGTTCTACTGGATAAATCAAGTGTACTATTAACCAACCAATAAAGGTAGACACATATTGAACAGTCATAGAATGCATACAATTTTGAGAAACCCAGAATCTGGTACTGAGGCGTCACAGTGAAACACAAAAATCAGCAAACCTGGTAATTTCTTGTGTTATTATCTTTTCCCGGTGATGACGACTTCAACAGTATCAGTACTGCGGTATATAAATGTACTTCACCTATTATACAGAGTAAACTATTGGACTGAATGTATCAGGTTTATATAGAGGAATTAATGAGACACACATACTTCTGATTATGTTTCTGTGTAGGCAGATGAAATAAAGGACATAGCCTACCGCAGTCAATTGGTAATCATTTTACTATACACTAAATGGTTTAAACCCGTTGAAAGGTTTATTTTTTAAATATATTCATGATCAAACAGTCAATGGTCTCACTGTTGTTCTGATAAAGGAGTTACAACCTTTTAATATTGAAATAATGCTCATATCTGAAGAATATGATGGTGCCGCGGTAATGAGCGGTGACAATGTAGATGTTCAGACTTTGACGCAGAATTCTTTACCTTACATCACTATCTACGCTACTATTCTCACAGTTGAAATTCGGTTATACGAAATGCTTGTTAAAAAACACAGAATCAGTTGTTTTTTTTGCCAACATTGGTGGATTCACATTTTTCTCTTTCACTAAAAGTCAGTGATTTGTTACGTTCAGTTTGCAAGAAATGCATTCTAGCTCCTTCTATAACAAGATGAAACCTTCAATTACGGATTTTGAACAGCGTTCATGAAAACAATCTTTATTTACTACGGTGTTTGGAGAAAATCGTGCAGGAAAGTGGGTGGGATAATATAACAATAAGGGAAGCCTTTGGTTTGTAGAATTTACTAAACATTCGAGAATGTTTGTTTCTTCTGACGTTTTTGTACAACATGAGACATGTTCACATTCTGTATAACACAAATTTAGATGCAGAGTGCTGATAATGTTACAGTATTTAATGATTCGTCAGAATAATAGAAGATGAAGGTTAATGATGTAGCTCCCCCTTCAAGAAAGCGGCCATTTTATATTTCTGAAATGAGCCTGGATCTAGATGGCAAAGAAGTTTGTGAAACAGTGGTCAGCCAAATGAAAACACGAATCCAACAGTTTCATATATTTAATACTTTTGGATTTATTGACCCAAAGAAATTTATTACTATCAGAGAAAGTTTCCTTTCATCAAATTACAATCCCATGATTTCTACGAAAATTTTAAAAAAAATGAACTGTCAGTAATTTATCATAATGATACATTCAAAGATATCCTTTCGGTCAGTGAACTTTCAGTTGTTTCATACAAGTGAAGTACACAAAACCCTGCAACTTGTACTAACAACTCGAAATTGACAGCTGAAATAGAGAGAAGTTTAAGTCCTTTGAAAAGAATTAAATCTTTCCTAAGGAACTTCATGGGTCAAGATAGGCTTCATTCCTTGGCTGTTTGTTCCACTTACAAAGAGGAAATTGCTGATATCCCTAGCTTCAACAATAAAGTGACTGAAATGTTTGCCATCCAGTTCAATGTTTACTAATGTTAAAACTTTCTATCATACCAAGTAATGCACCGCAATTAGCATATTTTATGTAATACATCACTTATTTATTAGTTTTTTTGTTTATACCTATGATGCACATATTACAATGTGTTATATTAAGGAAATGTTACAATGTTTACTGGTGTTAAAAGTTTCTATTTACCAAATAATGCACTACTTTACGACAAACTCTATTTCTATTTGGAGTTAAAATAAGCTAGATATTCTTTAAAATATCTATACTTTTTCTAAATGCAGAAACGATGTGCAAATGTCTTTGAATGTTATACTACAGTTCCTAGTAGATAAAGAGGCGAAGTTAAGCTGATTCTGGTTGGCTGATCTCATTTGAAAGTTTCTTATCCAACTTTATAATCTCAAAATGAAAAACAAGAGCTACAGACATTTTCATTTAGTGAATATCAACTGATACGTTCTTTATTTTATCTCAATGTTTTGTTAGTTTTATCACGTATTTATAACCGTATGTTATTTATGAAGCATGTTCACCCGAATGGTAGGTAAAATCTTTCAACTAAAACATGAAATTATATTAATTTATGGCTTATTGTCATATTACGTGTGAAAATATGGCAAATGAAGCAACTATTAAAAAGTCTTCCTTTGTTATGATTGAAAACGGCATTTGTAAAAGTGCGCTAAAATTTCAGTGTACACAGGCTATGCAAATGAAGCAACTATTAAAAAGTCTTCCTTTGTTATGATTGAAAACGGCATTTGTAAAAGTGCGCTAAAATTTCAGTGTACACAAGCTATACGTATCTCCCACCACAGAGCATCTACTACCTTCCACCCCTAAGCTGACGAATACTTTGGTACATTCCTAAACGCGCGCTTACAAACGAGGAAAGGTCGTGTTAGTTAGTTAGTTAGTTTTTATTCATCCTTTTGATCATATTACATGATATAGGACACGTCAAGTACTTATAACTAAAAATTATACAATATACATATATATAACACAAGTTTGGAATGAAAATTCAACTGTATGTACAGTATAATGATAATGATGATAGTAATAATAATAATAATAGTAATAATAGTAATAATAACAATAATGATAATAATAATAATAATAATAGTAATAATAGTAATAATAACAATAATAATAATAATAATAATAATAATAATGTTGGCTCCATTACTCTAAAGCCCGCCAAAATGGAAACTTTGAGCGCGGTAGAAATTTATTTGGAAATCTTTTCGGTTTGGAATCTTTAAGGTGCCGTATTATTATTTGCTTTATGTTTACCATCCTCGGTCTAAATTGATCATCATAAAGACATCATATATTACTTAGAAGGAATTAAGTTACAAATTTATTAATTTGCTTTGCTTCACAAAGCAACCTGAAGTCCAAGTTTCGAAATTAATTAAATTTTAAAGTTTGTTAATTCGTTTGCTTGTTGAAACACAGCCAAAATTCACTTATTTTTACCTTATTATAATTTTAAGGACCTGGACAAAGAATTTCATTAATTCTTCCTGTAGAAAATTCTGGTGTACATTTCTTGAAGGTCATAGAGTTTCCTCTCAAAATGCTTGTGATGTACATTAAGGTACATCTCATTTATGTTATATCTTTATTGTCAACAGACTCTGACATAGTCATATCAATTATAATTTGGTAGTACTGTACAAGTATTGAGCATTTTACCTGTTAGGAATAAACCTAACTTCTTTCCTTTGGTTTTTCCCAGTGTGAAATGTCTAATATATTTTGGCAAATGAGACCTGTCCTATTTGAGCAGATGCTAGTCATATCTTAACTGCCATAAGCTTTGCTACATCTGTGAACATAGTTTGTATCCTGGTTCTTCTAGGCACAGAGCTCCTTGATGTACTGGCTTCAATAATACTTCATCGTTGCATTAATCTTCATTATGCCACATTAATGCATAACTGCAATGCCCTGCTTTTTTATTTATTTATTTTGCAATTTTTTATGAGTCTTCTGTGTGTAGTTAATGTATAGTAGAGAAGTAGTGGTATTAGTAATAATTTAGGGGTAGTAGTAGTTGTAGCAGTAGTTACTAACAAACTAATCATTATTAATTAGCTGGAAGCATGCACAGAGACTCCCTTATTTATTTTAGTTTTTTTCTGACTTTTTATTTCTTTAGCAGAGTTTGCAATAGTATTCTTGTGGCATAACCAACATTCTGGATATCTCTGAGTACTTCCCTGGTTGCATATTTGTCCTCTGTAATAAATAAACACAGAGTATCATTTAATAATGATAGTACACAGTGTTTTTTTTTTCCCAATTTTTCATCTGTATATTTCTCTTCTCGCTATGCTACTTAATCATCTTTCTGTGCTATAGTGTTGTGATAAACTTTGAAAATTGATAAAATTGTGTTTTCTCTCTTTACTGCATATTTGTCTTCTAATTCATTCTATTAATATCAAATTGACATGATGCACCAAATTATAAGTTTCTTCTTTATCCAAGCGGATCTGTCAGCAAGGTTAGTCACTTCATCAATAGTTAACTTCAATTATTTTATGTCAATTTAAATCTTCTGTTCTTTCTACCAATTTGTTATGAAAATTTTAGAAAATCTTTAACGTTATCCCCGAGCTGTTTCCATTTTAAATTTTTGCTCATCCTAGAGTACTAAAACTTGAGCATTTTACTGATGTATCTCTTTATAAGTTATGTTTCATTTTAAAATTCCTATACTGAATTTGTATTGCATGTCTTTATTTGCATGCAATTATTTCATCTATTATAATTCTTTCTATAACATGTTATTCAGTTTTTCTCTACATCTGACATTGCTTTCAAATGAAGAACCATTAATTGGCTGTAGTTTCAATAGCATTTCAAAACTTTTTTCGAATTTCTACACAAAAAATAACTATTAGTTCTTTAAGGATTCCAAACCTCGTTCGAGTGTTGTGTTTGTGCTAACAGTGACAGGAATACTTCTGCAAGACATCTGGTGAAGAAGGATTCATCGTCTTACCAGGAAGGTACTCAATTATTTGGCATTTTACATAATGGAATAAACATCAATTTAAAATTCAGTATATAAAAATGCAACAAAAAATGTTGTATAAAACCAAAGAATTCTAAAATATAAAAGAAAAAAGTTAGATACCATTTGTTAAAGTGAATACTGATGAAACATGCTTGTTTTGTTACAGATTCTCTCTGGGATTCTTGTCATCAGGACTTGCAATATCATCAACATTTGGAATGTTTCAAGGTAAGAAAACAGTTACCAGTCAGTTACATGTATTACATCATATCATTGCTGGACCAATTGATAACCTGTGTTTTGTTACAGATCCCTCTGCAGGTATTTCTCACCGGGGCTTGAAGACATCGAAAGGTAGGAGAAGAGTTGCCAATTCCTCGCATGTACTGCCACTGGTTCATTGTCTGGGATCGCTGTAGGACCTCCACACGTCTGATGCGACCAAGTTTAAAGATGTACTTCCCTTGTAACAGACTTGTTCATGGGAAGGCATCTGGGGGCCACAGGTGACTATCTCCCCGGGATCCTGCACCCAACTTGGGGGCTGTGGAGGATGTGTTAGGGAGTAGAGTAGACAGCCAATGGGGTCTGCAGGGTGGGTACTGTCACTAACCCAGTCCTCCCCTTTCCCATGGTTAGGTCGCGATACTAACAATAGTCAGTAAGTGCGCCAGGACGTGCGAAACCTGGAACAAGCTACCTCGCGTCCTGCTTGATTCCTCCGTTGGCTGGGTGATGTCAGACACATGAAACAAGGGCACTACATGCATTGAGAGAAATGTGCTGCCATCTTGTGTTGTTGTTTTCTTCTGTTTCAGCTTTCAGGTTGCAACAAGGTGAGGTATCTTTATATGTTATATTTCTTTTGTTGGTGGCACACTTCTCTCAGCAACTAACAGCTAAAGCAAACTTCTGTCTTTAGCTGTATCTTATAACCTATGTTCAGAGGTTATAAGTATTAAGTGTTCTTTTTTTTTTGCTCAGACTTGCTCTCCAGGAAGGCATGCTCTGATGGCCCCTGATACTGTGTTATTGGTTATGTTGGTATGGTATGTGACTCTAGAGGCAGAGCTAGGTTAGCTGACCATTAGGTAGGGTTTAGTTAGGTGAAGGAGCTCCAGAGCGCACATAGCAACAACATAACCAACAAAACCCCATTTTATAAATTCAATTATGTTTCAAAATTTTCCTGGACCCTCCCCCTTCATGCCACTGTACCTCACCGTGGTTTGGGGGTGGCAACAAACAAATGTTCACTTGTGTCCAATCTTTACAGAGCATTAACAATTAAATTATATGTGTGAATGTTCTACACTTTTACTTTCTTCATATACAAATGCATAAAGATGTTAGTATTAATATTCTCTATACACTCTATGAAGTAACTACATTTTCATGGTTTCATAAAAACAAAAGCTTATAATCATACATAGGAATACATAAATGTTATGTAGTCAAATGTTAGGACATGTCTGCTTCACATGTTTCAGAAGTCAGCAGTAGCTTGACCTACTACGTTAGCATCTTCTTTACTCTTCTCCCTGATAGATGGTCTACATGTTTAGAGCTAGAATTTCAAAGTTCTTGATTCTATGTTCTTGTCTTTGGATGATAACCTTTTCCCAGATGGTGAGTTCTAGCAGCTGATTCACTTCTTTTAATGGTCTGCAAATTGTACTATTTCATGGTAAGTTCCCCAAAAGTGTGCTGGAACAGCTGATTTATCAGTCCATTATTATTTCATTTTCTGGATGTGCTCTTTGGTGCAATGTTTATTTCTTATTGAAGTATAATCTATTACATGACAGAGCGTTGAGGTGTACTGACTGACCAGTGCTGCATCCCTTTCTTATGTTGCTGATTAGAAGAGTGAAATATTAGTAACTTGACGTATAGTAAGGGACAAAACACTTATCAGCTGCGTGTCTGATATGAAACGTTAGCCAATTATACAAAACATGGGTGCATAATAATAAAAAATAACCTTAATGACTATAAATGTTTTAAATATGTATTCACGCAATTATTTATCATTGTAATATTTTTCAACGAATGAAAATGAGACTAAACAGCCTATCTTCTACCATTTTCATAATGGAAAAAAGAGAGAAAACCAAATAATTAGTAACTAGTTTTATTATAAAATGGCTTCTGCAACTATAGCAAGTGCACGGTAATATAACTGTCTTCCTAGTGTGATCAATCTGTACAAGGGTGATTCACTCAACTGCAAAGGTGTAATATCAAACATATCATCAGCAATGTTCTGTCACTGCTATTATCATATACAAATTGTCAACCTTGGGCTTCTTAGTTCAGTATTTCATCACTTTTCACAGTAATTATCAATTCTTCTAGTCTTCTGGTTACACTAAAAAGAAAACAGAACCTCTGCCATTAACGGAAAGCTTTTCGTATTAAATAATTTCTGTAATTATACGGAGTGTATGGTAAAACATCTAATTTTCTGAAGTGTGATCAGTCTGTATAAATAGGCCATTGCCATAATATAAACACATCATTTAAATGCATTACTATGTTAAAGTATACAAAATTATGTGTATGTAATTTTAGATAGATACTATTATTGCAATTACTAATGAAACACAATCTCATGTTAGTTTAATAAAGACAAATCTCAATGAAAAAATAAATAAAAATAACGACATATTCATAGTTTAGGTTTACATCACATTATATAAAATAAATCCCCCTCCGACACAGCTACTGAATGATATGCTTTATGCAAACATGTGACAGAAATAAAAGATAAACAACAATTCTACTGACTTTGCTTCAAAGTACCTGGAGGATTGAAGTGCTATAGGTACAATCCCAGACAGTTGATCGCAGTATCTATTGAGAAATCACAAAGGGATTTTGATTCCCTCTTCCTTCTCCTTGTCACGATATTCAGTCACGTTATATATGATTTCTCACACCTGCCAATGTATGACACATTACTGTCCACAAGACACGATTGCATGTGAAGAGAGTGTACATACACTGGACTCGCCGTGTATGTGTGATAACCTTGCGCAAACATCTCTCTGTTATTTGCATATTTTCTGGCATGCCTTCCCTGATGTGACTTTCTTTTTGTTTTCTAAGAGACTAGGATTGCAGTATTGTTGACTTATGTTTTACTTTGTAATTTTTGTATTTTCCTGTTTATCAATTTTGCATTAACTGCATTGGTAAGTGCTATTTTAGTGACTTGCTGATATTGTCATATTTATCTTTGGTTAGAGCAAAATTAATTAATTTGTGTATCAGACTGAAGAAAATTGCATGTTAGTGTGTTTTTGGTTTAAAACTATTGCATTTGATGTAGTTGTCTGTAGGAGTGAGCTTTCTGCATATACTAAACGAAAGTCTGTCCTCTATCTCTATGGTAAACTTCATGGCAGTTTTAAGGCATCCTGAACATGTTTCTTGGGAACTATTGTAATTTAAATAGACCTTATGCCTTGCAAATTCATTTTCCCAAAACCACAAATTCCATCAGCCATTAAATAATTCACTTTTAACATAGAGTCAGTTCAGATCACTGTTTATTTTCTTATTGGTTAACCACTTGATATAATATCAGTTTGGATGACACAGTTGGTAAGGCATTCGACTATTGCTACTGGGCTTAGATTGATTGTTTTTAAATGTGCTTAAATTAACAGCTTCTATTAGAAATCAATTAGCATGTCTGAGAGCTCCTGCAGGAACAGGATTGTAGCACACTGGCAGTACTGATATGATCCTTGCAATTGACAGTGTTGTTAAAAAACATAATATTTATCTACTTGCAGTGGCTTTTACATCATGCACTTGTGATCGTATGTTACTTTTTAAGTTAAGTTTCCCTAATTATCTCATTTTCTCTTCTGTCCTCACCCCAGTACTTACTGATGTCTTTATTAAGCAATGTTGTGTCCAAAGGTCCTCCTTTCTACTTGTCCTTGCATTTTGCAGTCTTATATCTAGGAAACAGTAAATCATCTTTCAGGATGTCTCTCCCATAAGTTTTAAGGTTGAGTCACTCACTACAGACGCTTCTCTCTTGTATATTTCCTCTTCCATGCTTTTCAGATCTTTATTTTCCTTTTTGTGTCTCCAGACTTGTCTTACACTTCTTTCAATGCTCCAAAATGATTTTGTATTGGCACATTTTGCAGTTTCTACTGCTTCGTTTTAATTCTCAATAGCCCTTTCTGTAACTACAAATTACGAGTTCATACAGCCATATATTGCCTTCTTCCTGAGGTTTTCATTTTCCTTTTTTAATTTGCTGACTTCATTTGCCCTTTCACAAGTTTATCTCCATATGTAATAACTAATGTTTCCATGCTCTTACATTTGCTATATTCTCATTTTTGATCCTATTGCCTTTATTTCAACTTGAATATGCTGAGCTTTAAGACTTGAGCAAACTTTCCATCCAATTCCATTGTTAAGTGATTGAAAAAGCTGCTTATCTGAATTTGTTGTACTCCTACAACCTACATCTTAAGAACTCTGTATCAACAAAGAAACCTGTGTTTCAGTATTCAGATGACTTCAATATGCTCAGAATTATTACATTTCAAGTCAAGCAGAGACATTTTGAGCAGACATGTATAGTAATTTGCTAAATTCCTTCTGTCTTTTTGCTGTCACATGCTTATAGTTTGCTTTCAGCTCCTTCATTTCCATATATTGACTTCTTTCCCATAATGACTCTTGTAATAACAAACTACAAAATAAAACTCACTCAATTCTCTGTCTGAGGTAAGACTGTTGTAAATTTGTTTTCATAGTCTACAGTGGATACAAGTGAACATTTGTTTGGCTAAAGCAGAGGCACAAATATAATGTACTGTATTTACTCGAAAATATGACCCCTTTTTTTAAACCAAATTACAGTCAAAAAACCTGGAGGGTCTTACAGTTGTATACTTCAGAAAATAAAAATAAATACTGTATTACTAAAGTGAAGCCCTTTCTTCTCATTAATCACACCACACAGCCACGACTAGCTTTAAAGTAATTTGCAATTACATGCTATTTTGGCAATTTGTGCCCTTTAATCTCCAAGATTTTTTCACAGGTTACTATGCAGCAATCATTTCTCTTCCATCCAATGCATCATCGTATCATTTACTGCAGCATGGCGTCCTTTTTTAGGCAGCTTTACGTTTAACGCTCTGGCTTTGCCAGTAACAAATCATGCTTGGTTGTACCAAATACACTTGACCTGCTGTTCGTAAACTATTTTTTTCAGCAAATTCCAAAACATCTGACTTAAAAACTACAGTGAAACTTTTCCACAAATTCATGTTGCCAATAACACACACAAAATGCAAAATAAACTCACTTTCTGCAGTTTTAACCAAAGATCCTGTTTTACTAAAATAGTAAGAGGTAAGCAGGTAGTAACCCCTACGTTGGGTAATTTGGAAGATGCTGAGAAAGTCAGTGACTCCCTCCTCCCTCCCTCACAACTACTTGCTCTTTTCTTCACAAACATGTGAAAGGGTAGAACTTGTCCTTGATCAACCTTCTAGCAATAACTGTATGTACAGTATAAAACAAATTCTGAAGAATGAATTTTCTTGAAATTACAGCCTGTCTCAAATTAACAGGCCTGACTTAACATTTGCATACAATATTTTTTCTGTAATATGCTCACAAAACTTGGTCGGTCTTGTAATCGAGGGGTTTCTATTTTCGAGTAAATACAGTATATATCTTTAAGCTTGTTGCAGGAAACAGCAAGAAGACGGAGAAGAGGAACAGGAAACTGTAGTTACCTATTAGCTGAAGTGAGCAAAGTACCTGGGAGAAAGAAAATGTGATTGACATACACCAACATAAAGCACACCTACCATCACTAGCAAAGCAGTACTCCCTGTATTGGCATAGAAATGTTCTCCTACTGGAAGACCTCGTTCAGGATGAACTCAGTCTCATTACTTGACTGAGAAGTAGTAATCCCTAGTAGTGAAGAGCGCATACACCAGCAGAAAGGAATTAGGAGCCTGACTAAATCCCACCCTCCATTACTGAACTCTACTCAAGATGACTATGGTGGACAAAGGAAAGCGGATGTAGTGCTGCACCAAAGGATTAGTTAATGATCATAAGAAAGTGTTTATTTTTTCCCTCTAAGAAAAAGAGAACTAATTGTCATGCATAAAATTAACAAATTCTAAACCAGCACTGTTTATAGTATATAACTGTAATGAAGCATTTGGCTAATGTTACACTGGTATATTAAAATATTCTTCAAAGCTATCCAGGGACTGAGATATAAGAGAGATTGACACAGTTAAATACAGGTTACAAATGACATATGAATTTAATACATGCTTATGTGCCCAAAGTTTGCCATCATTACAGCCAACATTTTCATCTATCAGCAAGTTCTGGTAAACTTTTACACAGAGTGCCTCATATTAAAAACTCCAACAGAATAAGCCGTTTACATGTATTAAGAATCTTTTTGTGTGGCAGTGCTCATGACATAACAACATTGCCAAATACATTTTATTTTTCAATATTTATTTTCCTTATGCATATTTAAACAAGTGCTATTCCAACTTTATAATCTCAACTTTTGCTCCAAAAATTCTTTCCTCCATAAGTCCAATTCTTGGCACTCAAGAACTGTATGCTCCAAATCTTCCTTTCCTCTACAAATGGGACTCTGACCCTGTGGGATGCACTTTCTTAGTGCTCTCAGCTTCCAAACACCATGTCTCCCGTTTCCATGTTTTGATATTGATTACAGTGATATGTAATTGATATGTAAACATTTCTGGATTTCTATTTTTATCTTAATTCAAGATCCTACACCAACATTTCAGAGTTCTTTCTATATTCATACCCTTCCTTGACACCCTTTCCATCTGCATCGGTCTACTTCTCTTGCACTGAATTGGAAGACCTAATACTTCCCTCCAAAATATCTGATGGACCTTATCAAACTTGGTACTTAGATTCAGTATTTACCAAAAATACAAAATGAATATTTTTAAACAAATCCACTGCTGCAAACTACCCTTTACATTTTGAAAAAATGACTTGAACAATTTTCGCACTAGTACATGTTTAAGCTATTTAAATAACCAAAAAAAAAATTGTTAGAATATTTTGTACACCTAATCAATGATGGAGGTTAGACAAAAATTATTACTTTCCCTAAAGTGTACTTAAGTAAGAGAAACTATTATATTCCATCAAAAAATCTAATGCAGAGAGTTCAATGTAAACATATATTTTGAACACTCCCTACTACATAATCTATAGCAAGTAGGGAGAAAACGTTTTGAGGTCCCCTAAACTGGTAAGCAGTATTTTAGAATTAAATGCGCACTTGTGTACAGCATAACTCAAAAACAAAAATCTGATTAAATCCAAACTTTTATACTTAATTCAATTTATTCTAAGGATGCAACAAATATTGTAAGACAATCCCATCACCCAACTAGCTTTCATATGGAACATTTTACAAAAATTGTGATTTCATAAAAAAATGGCAATTTGAATTAAGATAACACATATCCAAGATTACAAATTGATGAGAAATGAAATGTATGTCTTGAATTTTCTATGAATAATCTCTTAAGTCCTTCCTCTTCATTCAAAATGCCTTTTGAACAACTCATAAAGAAATAGCACTTTAATCCGTTTTTTCCAAGGACCGAGCTATTTTGAATATATTCCTTGATATTGGTTTGAATTATCAAATACTTGAATTTGAACTATCAAATACCATTTTTCAAATGGAAGATTCGTTCCCAAATGATTTTGAGTCAGGTCTCAATTATATGAGTATCTGGGGTAGGTAACAAGAGTTTCAACGTGACAAAATAAAGTCATAACTGGCTTTGAATTTTCAACTTGCTGTTGCAACATACTTGGGAACTAGTTCACAACCAATAAAATGCACATGTTGAGATTATTCAAAATGCATTAATGTGTGCTAATGATCCTGTTTAATCAATTAATTGCCTTCTAGATGTAATAAACTGGAAGATAAAAGAACTTAAAAGAAACAAAACTGTGTCTAAGCGAAAATGTATTTTACTTGACAGAAGAATTCGAACATACGGATATTGCAAGATAATGTTATTATTTATGTATTACTACTGTATCAAATTGCTCCAATATTCACTGCATATACCATTTTCATATTTAATTTCAAATCAGGTAAATAATTTTTGATATGACGAAGTCATAAATTAATACATATTATTCATAAGTGGTACTCATAAAAGTAAGCAAACAGAGTATAGGAAATATAAGAAACATTCATTCTATTACCATGTGGTTCAATCTGTTCTACTCTGTGCAAAGAGAAACAACGAAATTGCAATTTCAGAGAGAATGTAACACGATATTCTTTGGTTTGTAAAGAGGGCAAAACCCACGCAAAGGCACAATATAAACTTACCTTTTTTTTCCATTTTGAATTAGTGCTTCCTCTGCTGAGATAAATATATGTATTTTCCAAAAGGAATAGCTATTACTAAATGCAGTACAAAACTTGTGTTTAGAATAGTGTTAGATGCAACAGAAATAGCGGTTTTCTGTATTAAGGGTTGTACAGTCACTGCATCAACGGATGTGCTTGACCATTTTACCGAAAAACTCCGAAGAAAAATCAGCAAAACGGAAAACAATAAATTCTGGATTAAATTTTGAGAACCTGAGATAGCAAAATCGAAAAGAAAACTCCCTACTTCGCACTTCCGGCCCTCAAGACACGCCAGGTAGAAGTTGTTGAGAGAATATACTCTGCTCACATATTAATATTGGTGCTGCTGTTGTATATGATGTCCCAGTGGACCCAACTATTCAGAGCCTTCTTTTCATTAAATATACTTTCATAGTGTAAGGAACACTTGTACTAATTTGTTTAATATCACCAAAGTATTGGTATAAGTTTATTTTCTTAAAGCATATATATATATATATATATATATATATATATTACAGTTTACTTTTTACGTACACTTAACATGAGCTTCGAAACTTGGCTTACTATTAATGTTAACGTATCCCTAGGAAGTTATTCGTCTGATATGACTTAGCGTTAGAGGACGTAAATTTTTAAAAAATCCGAAGATTATGGCTACCAAAATGTTCACTTTTAGTATTATTCGAAAATATGTGTTGAGCTTTTTCATTTGTTTGACGGTATTCAAATCAGATAAATTTTACTTTTCTTAGAATTTACTGTTAAGTTTACGCTGCTTGTGTGAACTGTTAGCTGCTTCAGAGCACGAAATTTCTGCCTCAACTGGGTACTGGATTTTTTTAAGAGCAAATCACTGTAATATAATCCATACAGGGTACAAGGGTATTGTGGCACTCCAGTCGTTAGTAATTTTTCTTCTGATAAACATTTTAAATTTTTGAAGCCTGTTTTATAATTGATTTTCGTTGAATATTTTCTGTTACTTAGATAAGATTGAAGTATATTTAGCTTTTTGCCTCTTATCCCATAAGTTTCTATTTTAATAATAAGTATTTGATGTGAAACGCAGTCAGTTGCCTTCGAGAGATCAATAAATACACCTGCAGTACTTAAACCTTTATTTAGGTTTTCCAAGAATTTGTACGTAAAATCAGCAACAGCTGTGGTTTTTGACAGTCCTTTCCTAAAACGATATGATACGATATCAACCCATAAGCAAACTATCTCTGAACAATCGCATTCGAGTTGGTCATGAAGTAAATATATAATGGTTATGAAGAATATGTTTCATGAAGTAAACTAATAATACTCAGGATGGTAACACCGATTTTTCTGCTAAGTAGGACCGCGCTATCGAAGCTAATCTTCATATTAATTATTTTACATTTAGTATATATAATATACTCGATGGTACTTCTAATAATAGCAGTGAAACTGAAGATAACCTATGGCGACTATGTGAATATGATTACACACTATGATGGCCACATATTTCCTTTGTTGTTATCAATTGCAGCGTTACTAGGCCTTCCTCTCGGTGTTTGTGGGTTATTTCTATCCATTAATGTCTATAAGTTTCACAAAAGCCCTGAAAGTGGCTTACTGCTTCTCTTCTACGTTTTGACAACATTTACTGTTGCAATTTGCAATTTCTGCTTGATGACTGCTGCCGCCGTTCATTCCTTACAGATGCAGAATAAGCTACATGATGGTATTATGAACGCAATGGAGAAGTACAGAACAAATATTGACGATAAAGTAGCCATAGATACTTTACAGATTAAATTCAAATGCTGTGGTTCCAGGACTTACAAAGATTGGTTTCGGATAGCGTGGATAGATCCAAATCTAGGAGGAGCTCCTGCAATAGGGTATGTTCCACCTGGTTTCAGTGCAAGGTGCAAATGCTAGATCCAGCTCCTTCTGCAAGTGCCTCGGGTGTCAATGTTCATTTTGCAGGCTCAGCTTCACTTCTATCTCAATTAAAATTTGTTTATAAAGTATTAAAGGCTTCACTGGTACTTATATGTCTATTAATATTTTGCTATTCGTGTTTAAAAATATTAAAAAAAAGTATTTACCTAGAGTCTGTATGAAAGCAGGTGTGACTTTTGCGTATATTACGGCTGCACAGGTTCACGGAAACATTGCACGTAAACCTGTCACCCTGTTTAGAGATATATAGAAGCAAAGTGATGGCGAAATTAACAATATTCAAACTTGGTACAATAACGAAACCATTGCTTATCTCAGTTGGGCAGATGAAGTGATTCTGCTTCAAATTAACAAGAGTCTAAGTTTAAATTTCAAGTAGGGTTTCCTTGGGTAACTAAACTTGATGAACCACCGTTTCTTTCTGTTAGAAATAAAGTAACATTGTTACTAGTTTATTATTATTATTATTATTATTATTATTATTATTATTATTATTATTATTATTATTATTATTATTATTATTATTATTATTATTATTATTATTATTATTATTATTATTATTATTATTATTATTATTATTATTATTATTATTATTATTATTATTATTATTATTATTATTATTATTATTATTATTATTATTATTATTATTATTATTATTATTATTATTATTATTATTATTATTATTCATGATAAGACTGTTTCAATAGCTTTTTATATTTTGAATGTTCTGTTACTATTCAATTGTCCTCGCCATATCATGGAAAACTATGGAATTTTAAGGTTGGCAGATAGCGAACCGCTTTTAAAAAATCTTACTCGATTGGGTTTGCCGTATTCCTCTTAATTCAATATCGAATAGCTTTAAGATGTACCTAACTAAACATACTAAATATTTCATGTCACTATGAAAAACATTGGAGTAACGCCCTTAATTACATTCTTTTTAAAGACAAATGACTTAACATATTGTTACAGAGAGTTTGTCAGTGATGATGTACCATTCAGCTGTTGCTCAGGAGGACCTATGCGCCCATGTATCCACCACGGTATTCTCTCTGCCAATAGTATCTACCGTTATGATCCACGATGGCAATTGTCTGTGTCGGCAGTGGGCTGTCACGATGTCTTGGTGTCCCTCACACAAACTATTGTGCAATATACAACTGGTTTCATGACTACGTTTTCTTTGCTGCAGGTGATATATTTTAGCATTTTAGTTAACTTCTACACAGCAAAGTTTTCTGTGATAAGTAGAGCATTCCATTTTTCATGAAACTTAGTATTGTGCTAGATCAAAGAACACATTAATAAGTAAGGGGGAAAAAAAACGGTTAGTGAATACGCATTTTCCAGGATGCCACGCAAATGTACGCAAAATGTTCGCTTCACGTAAAATTTGGAGCGATTTTCCTTATTCTTGATTTTGTTTAAATACTAACGTCTTTGACTACAATATCATGTTGCTGGGAGCAGCAAAAAAAAAAAAAAAAAAAAAAAAAAAAAAAAAAAAAAAAAAAAAAAAGGAAAAGTTAAGGACAGCCACTGGCTGACGTCACGAACCGGAAGTCCATGCCTCATTGTTGGAACCGATTATGTTTTCCAGAGAGTTTAATTTCGAAAAATCTAGAAGGTTCGACTTCGACACAGTTCAATTACATCTTTTCGAAATATTGCTGTGTAAGATAAAAATGTCGTGACCGGCAGGGAGTGCGAAAGCCAGTCTCGTTTATGAGTTGACTAACGAGTGCCGGAGTTGTGAATCAATCGACCACAACAGTTGTGGGTGAGTCTGCCAGCCAAAGCAGTTAACGACGAAGCTTTTTGTAAGTTGTCAGAGTGACAAGCAGAAAAGTATAAAAGAGAGTTTCGGTGTCAAACTGCAAAAAGTGGGTTTAGTGAGCGACGGGAAGCAAAAACAGCTCGTCTTGCTGTTACAACAGAGACAAAGTCGGTGCTATGGAAAGATGATGTGTATTTGTAAAAATGGTCGATTGTTAGCAATGGGCTGTGGATTCTAGTGACAAATAAAATGAGTTTAGCATGACATTCTGCTGTAATTTTACCTACAACATGTTGAAGGTATTTGCAAAACAAAGTTCGCTCAAGGAGGCGTATTCGAGCTCTTTCACAACACAGGTTGCAAAACCTTACAATATGAATAAAATATTTGTACATAGGACGGGCCAATAAGTTCGGCTTATTTGTTTACATAATTGACTAGTGAATCTCTCCATTAATCCTCTTAGTGCATCCTGAAAGTCCAGCTTGTTTGTTCTTTAGTTATTACTCTAGTCTTTGTTAGTAAAACTAAATTAGTTTTGAATTAAATGTAATGAGGAATATCTAGGGATACTAAACCTAAAATGAGCGTTCTAACACAAATTTATTTTTCACTTAATAAACTATGATCAATTCAGGGAAACTTTCAGGCTTTGAACAAACTTCTCAATTATCTCTCATTTGGGTTGGAGACAGAATAATAATAATACTCAAAGAATTCAAAATGGTAGCCCTAACATAAATGCAAAATGCTGGCTTAATGACAGAACTACAAGGTACATAAAGTAACCCATAGAACTTGCTCTACTTCCCACGTTGGAATATCTAATATTTATACTGCTCTTCAATTCGAGATCTGAGGATTAACATGAAACCATTAACCACGACTGTTTCTGCAGATTATCCTACACAATCTTCCAATGATGCTTTTTGTAACGTAAACTCACAATCTACAGATATTTTTATCATGTCGTTCAACATTAAATTTATATGCTTTATTTTTTGCATCTACCAATTGTACTTGTTACTTGGTCACATAACGCTTTCCTTGTTTATTTGGATTAAGCGGCATGCGGAAATAAAAGCTCTTGTCACCCAACAGGTAAAATATGAGAGTGAGAGAGGGTATGTTCATCATACGACCTACTTTAGGTTGTCGCCGTGAGGCAGAGCCGATGAGACGGACGGCAAATGTCACGAACGCGATACCGAAGTAGGCTGTGTTCTGGGACATCTGGGAGTGTCTTGAAAATCGGTTCGGGAACCACGGCTGGGCGCAGCCAGCTCAAGTCGAGGCTGCAAGAGTTACATGTACCGGGAAAGAGCCCACTCTTTCATCGATAGTCCGATAGCCTTGGTGCTCCCTTGTGGTCCTGGCTAGTAACAGCGAACTGCGCTTCTGCATGGACAACAGGAAGTTGAGCGCTGTCACTTGGAAGGTTGCTTTCCCTTACCCTGTATTGACATCCCGGGCGCATTTGCTGCTACCCACTGGTTATCGACGCTGAACCTAAAATCTGCATACTGGTACGGAACTCTTGATCCCAGAGCCAAGAAGGCAGCTTTTTCAATAGGCCAGATCTTTGACAGTTCAGGTTGACCTTTGGGCTCCTTACCCTGTATTGACGACATCCTGGGAGCATTTGCTGGTACCCACTGGTAATCGATACTGAACCTAAAATCTGCATACTGACACGGAACTCTTGATCCCAGAGCCAAGAAGGCAGCTTTTTCAATAGGCCAGATCTTTGACAGTTCAGGTTGACCTTTGGACTCTGGAACGTGCCGCTACCTCTTAGCCCTAATGGAATCGTTAGTGAGTGACTAACGACATCTGCCTACCATACTTGGACATCATCATGGTTGTGTGTACATTCGAGAACATCTGAAGAACCTGAGCAACGTAATACAGAAACTGCAAGCAGCAAATCTGAAGATGAAAGCAAACTGCCAACTTCCTGCAAGGTTCTTTACTTGGGCTGCACAGTTTCACCATCTGGGTTGGCCACAGATTTGGAGAAGGCTCAGGGTGTGAGGGATTGGTCTTGCCCTAAAGATAAGTGGCAGTTAAGCAGTATTTTTTGGTCTGTGCAGCTACTAACACCTGTTTGTCAGGGGCTTCTCATAAAGACCCTCATTCGTCTGAGGAAGAGCACCAGCCTTACAAGTGGGCGGAAGAGGCTGAGGGTGCATTTCAGGCACTAAATCAACAACCAACAGCTGCAGTTGGCTACAACTATCCCTGGTCGAGGATGGACAAGAATGCGTAATAGCCCACTACAGTAAAATTCTCTCCAAGGAAGAAAAGAAATACTGCATTACCTGATATGGGCTCCTTGCAGCACTGAAGGAGTTGAAACTTTTCCACTGGTACCTGCGCGACCAGCTATTCCACCTGGACTTCCACTCCGCTCTCATAAGACTAATGAGTTTCAAGATGCTGGAGGGCCAGAGGCTTCAAGAATACAACTTTCCTTACGTAAAAAATGATAGTTACTGTGAAGCAACAAATACCACAAAAATATAACTATTTATAACAAAACCTCCACTTATCTTAAGAAAATGATGTAAATTTTTCTTATTAATTGATGAGAGATGTAAACAAGGGTTTACGAAATTTACAAATCGACAAATTTACATCATTTTCTTAACGTAAGTGAAGTTTTTGTTGCAAATAGTTATATTTGTGTAATACAACTTTACATCGGAAGAGTGGAAGGAAAGGAGCCACTTCAATTCAAATGCCCTGTCGTGACGATTCTGCCCATAGGAGTGTGGCCATTGTATTAGCACAGAGGAGAGCTGTTCTTATGGTTTTGATGGTCCCTAGGTATACACAGAATAGTGCAGTCCTGAAGAGGAAACAACTGACCGACTTCAACTTCTAGAGCAGTGAAAGCAGGTGCTAGGCCATGCTGGGTAGTGAATGTAAGTCCTTCTAGACCTGAAGGGATTCACTGAAGATCAAGGATGGTGTAGTGTGCCAAACTTGGGAGTCATCTGATGGGGAGATCCTGAGTTTGCAACTTCCTTGGAGTCAGATTATGGAAGTCCTGGAGAAAAGGGCAAAGCATCTTAAATCCAACTGAATGATCCACAAGCTCGAACAGAAGTACCACTGATTGAAGCTAGGGGCAGTTGAGGTGGTGCTGCTTATGTCATGCCCTTATAAATGGAGACTAAGCTCAGGATTTAATAATTTTAAGCTGCATTCATGATCTCAAATTAGGATTTTCTCATGGTCTACCAGTGGTGTTGTACCAGTATGCTGTCATGGTAGGTCAGTGCTAGTACAGCATACAGTGGAAATCTGTGTTTCCAAAGCTGGTTAAGTTGTTGAACATTTCATTCCTGATTCTATCTTTCATTACAGTTTGATTTACTTTGTGCATTCATAGAAGTGAAAGTCAATGTAAGTTAACAGTTTTGATTACAAATACAGTAAGCATAGTTTGGTGTTTTCACAATACATTCTCATTTAACAAAAACATCTAATTTTGAACAGAAAGTATTTGTCTTCTCTTAAACAGCTGATCCTAGAGCTAAAACCATTATATATTTTGTTTGAAGTACTTCTATGGAGCATGTAATGGAAGTAGTGTAGTAAGTTCCCTTCCAACTGCCATTTACTATTTCAATGTGTGAATATATACGTATGGTAGATATACAATTGGGTTATATCTGAAAGTGTGACAGTGGGCAGTGGCAACTCTTCCAGTTGGGCCTGATTTTGAATTATTAGAAAATATCCTGTGAATTTTTCTGAATGAATTTTACAAAGCTGGTAACCCATAAGACACTAGGCAAAATCTGTAGATCTCATAACATATGGATTATCCCAATTTTTGGTGACATTAGGTATTTCTGAAATATTCTATGTTATTGAATTTAATTTTCAACTGTTCATGCTGTTTTCATGTGCTAAATTATTGTTTTTTCTTGTGGTCATGCAAGGAAAAGAACTTCAAAATCTTAACTAGCTATCCACTTTATCTTTCTTGTCTCTACAACAGAGTATCTAATAACACGTTTGTATAAATAATTTTCAACTAAAATAAGACCTGAAGCTTTCCTGGTGACAAATATGCTCAATAGAGTAAACATGAAAAATATGTCAGAACGGCACGTTGGCCATAGTAGCTCAATGGGTTAGAGCGACTGGATGGAAATCAGGAGATGCGTGGTTCAAATCCCAGCCATGGCATTGAATTTTTCATGTTGACTCTATCTATCAAAGATCTTAGCCTATACACGGCTAGTGTGAGGAAATGATTAATTTCCATCAATTAACTAAAATAATAAGAGTTAAATGAAGAAGCCTGGGACTCAAATACTTACAATAGTAAATTGCCACAAACGGTGTATCTCGAATGCGAGAGCCCCTACTGGTTTACCAGAAAATATATGAGTCAACTGGAGAATTTAATGTCAGGACGGCACATTGGCCATGGTATCTCAATGGGTTAGAGCGACTGGACGGAAACCAGGAAATCCGTGGTTCAAATCCTGACCATGGCATTGAATTTTTCATGTTGACTCTATCAAAGATCTTAGCCTATACATGACTAGTGCAAAGAAATGATTAATTTCCATCAATTAACTAAAATATGCTCTAGTTGTTCTCTGGAAGCAAGCCAGGTGAAAAGACGACTAGAAATCAACATTTCGGGAGTGTGCATCTCCCATCATCAGGATATTTATTAAAGGTTATATCCACAAATGTATCACAGGATATAACACAAATATCAACAAAGACAAAACACTATCAAAATTTGGATCACTGAACAAAAGACTGTTTTCAGTAAATTAAATGCCAGGTCAGGAGATGGTGCGAGTATAGAAAACTAATTGGGTCAAAGAAACAGAACTACTGAACTTGTTAATGGGAACGGAGAATTAAGGAGGCTTTGGCCATTTCCTCCGAGAGGAGCACGCTTAATCATGATGCTGGACTTCAGTTCAGCTCTTCTTGGAAACCGGACTTAAAATGGAAATGCGTCGACTTAAAGAAGCACAGATCAGTACAGCTTGATAATCTAAGAGTTACGTTTCTTTGACCCAATTAATTTTCTATACTCACGCCATTGCATGACCTGGCATTTAATTTATTGAAAACAGTCTTTTGTTCAGTAATGTGAATTTTGATAGTGTTCTGTCTTTGTTTATATTTGTGTTATATTCCGTGATACATTTGTGGATATAACATTTAATAAATATCCTGATGATGGGAGAGATGCACACTGTGAAAATGCCTATTTTTAATTGTCTTTTCACCTGGTTTGCTTCCCAAGAACAACTTGAGAATTTTCAACTAGGTAATATAATTAACTTTTGTAAGAACAATTTATAGAACATGATTAGAAAAAATTATGGGAATATAACACATTTCTTTTTAGATTGTAATGGCTTTAATGATGCGAATTGTGGAAACAGCACTGAGCGAACATGGCCAAACGAGTGCTCAGAAGACTGGCAAACACATGGCATGGATATTTGGAGGCACACCCTTCAATAGTCATAAGCCGCGACCAGCACCAACAGAAACAGAGCAAGATACTACCAGTACTGAGAGTGAAATACCCAAGCTGGCAAATAGAAGAAGCAGGTTGTTTATACCTGGAACTAGTTCCCCAGAGACCAGTTAAAGCTATCTTGCAGATAAAGCAGCAGTACCAAATGTATAGTGATTACAGTTGTCAAGTAGAATCCTTTAGTATAGGAAAGCTTTTCTACTGGAATGGATCACTTTCTAACAAAAGCGAAAGTGCTTACAAATGCTGCAAAGAAATATTCATAACTTTCAGCTTTGAAACATGATTTGTAGTTTTTATGCTTGAAATGTTCAACAATTTTAATGAGGCTGTAAACATTATCTTAAGACTTACTTTAGTACCTTTACAAAAAATAAAATATATTCTATTTTAAATGTAATACAAATTAATAAACAGAATTCATGAAACTGACTACAAGTAATTTTATGAATTAATTTGGACATCACTATTACTAAATTCCTCCAAATATTACATAATAGAAGGTTTGAGATACCTAAACATAAAATGCAGAAAGTAAAAATTAATAGTAATTTAAAAACAAGGAGATGGATATATACTTTGTAATTTGTACAAATTATCCTTGGGACCTAAGGTAATTTAATCAAATTAAATTATAAAATAACAATGTTAAGGTTCAAAGTATAAAATTGAAAGAAGCGTGGAAACAGTGAAGCACAACTTAGCACAAAAGTGAGTTGAGAAGATGTTGACATACTGCTTCACTCACACTGTTTTTTCACAGGACATGTTTCAACTTTCCACTAAACAGATAAGATTATCAAGAAGAATACCTACACATAAAAAAGGTAGCTCTGTCCAACAGCTTCAACCCAAATTTAGTGGACAAAACAGTTAACAGACTCAACAAGGCTAAGAAAATAAAAGAAACCACCACCCTAGAATCTACAGGAGCAAAAGAGAAAAATTTGTTTAAAAAATTTACCTTCCATCCATCAGCCCATAATAAATTCCAAAAAATCTTCTCAACACACAACATAATTCTTGCACCTCAAAATAGAATTAATATCAGAAATTTGTTAAAAGGCCCCCCCCCCCCAAAAAAAAAAATCAATTACCACCAAAGAAAAACCAGGAATGTATGAGATCAAATGTGAAACTTGCCCTAAAATTTATATAGGAAAAACAAAAAGAAATATTGACATCGGAACTAAAGAACATACAAGAAACATTAAAAATGGTGAAACAGAAAAATCATCAGTGGCTTTTCATTTTTTGAATACTAGACATGACATCAACTTGGAAACATCTTTAATAAAATACGTTAATCACCCCATAGACCTTTCCATATGGGAAAAAATCTTCATTAACAAAAATCGTCACAGAGTCATGAATTTTGAAACTCCACCCCAGACATCTTTGACAAGTACATCATGCCATCTATTGACGATATGGAGAAAGAGGAAACCCCTACAATTTGCACTAGTCGAGTTGCAGCTGATAAGAGCAAAAGCTCTTGAAACATGTCCTGTGAAAAAACAGTATGAGTAAAGCAGTGTGTCAGCATCTTCTCGATTCACCCTTGTGCTAATGTTAAGGTTCTTTCTTTCCCTCTACATTAAGTCAATTCATGAAAATCTGAAAACAGTATTATATGAATACAAAACTGATGCGTACAGTTCTCAAAACAGAGAAATTCACATTACTGCAGAAGCACAAGGAAAAATAATGGAAATCTCCCAGATGAAAAGTATAAATTACATCAAGGTTCATGAAAACAACTCAATCTTGTACAATATACTTTTGCTATTCTGTGTGGCTTGAATATTGTAACTGACATTGATCTCTAAACTACTATGCAGCCAAATTTACAACTGCATACATTCATAGGTATTTATCAAAGGATGCAAATACAGTAGTAGTATTAAGTTAATTAGGAGTCGATTAATAACACAAAACAACACTCACTTTGTGTTATTAATCGACTCCTAATTAACTTAATTTATACAACAACACTGTTTTCAACACTTCCATAAAAGGATTTACAGTAGTAGTAGTTTTATTCATCCTTTAAGTCAATACAATGACATTGGATACGTCAATACAAATAATATAAGTATAAAAAATAAGTTGCATCAAGTGTAATTAATAAGATCTAAGCATGAACTCATAAATATATATAGTTGCATGGCTCTACAACTACACAGCATTTAAAATGCATCACAAATATATACAATTATATGGCCAGCTACAGTGTATCTAGAAATTCACTTATATCATAATATGAATTGCTTAATAAAATTTCTTTCAACGATAGCTTGAAACACCGCATGGATTTTATGTTTTTCAGATTGGCCGGTAGTTTATTATACAGAGTGACTGCTGAATATCTAACTCCTTTGGAATAAAGTGTAGTTCTATGTGTTATTGTTCTTAAGTCTGTTTTACCTCTGGTGTTATGATGATGTATTTGATTATTTGTGGTGAAATTTTCAAGGTTTTGTTTTGTATAACATAGCAAACAGTATATATACAGACTGGGCAGAGTCAAGATTTTCAATTCCTTAAAGAAGTTCCTGCAGGAGTCATATTTTTTTCCTGACATTAGGCATCTAACAATCCTTTTTTGTACTTTAAAAACCAAGTGACTGTCTTTACTATCCCCCCAAAACATAATGCCATACCTCATTAGACTTTCTGCATATGCAAAATATAAGGTTCTCATGTCACTTGCATTCAACTCATTTTTTACTACTCTTAATGAGAAGTAGAATTTATTTAACTTTATTACTAGATATTTTATGTGTGCTTCCCAGTCTAAATGCTGATCTACCCATACTCCCAGAAAATTTGCTTCTGTCTTATAAGAAACACACGCACCATACAACTTGATGTCAGGTTTGCCAACATTTTTATTTTGTTTGTGGCGAAATGATATTGCTGAAGATTTGTTTGTATTAATATATTATATTCATTGTGAAAAAGCAAAAATCAATCCAGATTAATTAGGGACAGATAAACACGTTTCATGTGTATGTATATGATGCAAGACTTGGAAATCTACCTGCTTCCAATGGATGGCAATACCCACAAGAAGTCTTAGAGCCTATCCAATTTAAACATGCTGCTATGCTCTTGGCATGCACATGTGTATCAAAGATGCCATTCTGGTAAATAGAATCACTAGCTTTTATCTGTTCTATTACATGCATGGCTATTGGTTTACAATGTGTCAACGTTTATGGAATCAGATTCATTATCTGTTCTGATCTGCTATCTCTTATACCAAATGCAGAATAAAGAATATTTCTGAAGATACATCACTAATCTAATGTAACCTAATTTCTTTTGCCATCATAGACAAAGACAATTCTGATTTTCTTCTAGGATTATGTTTACTACGGAGGGGATGGCACCAAAACCTGTGGTATACTGTACCTAAGCCCCAAGTGGACCCCAGGAGGAAGGATGAGGTGAGAGGAGACAGAGGGCAGTTGACTCAAGGCGACGAGACACCTGCCGACACTTATACCCTGAAACAGATCACCGGATAGAGATGATGTGGAATGGTTATGGAGCGAAATGGAGGGACAGGAAATTCGGGTATGTAATTATCCTATGTAATTTCCTGGCGACCCGGGAAAACCCCCCAGAAAAAACCACAGGTCAGGTAGGTTGGCCATGGGAATGAAACCAGGGCCTCCTGAATGCAGGTCACAGACAAACCCGCCTGAGCCATCCTACTTGGTGATTTTGTTTTACTTAAAGGAATTTTACAATAGCAGAATAAAAAACAAAAATGCTTCATGTGCCATGCAGTGTTTTACAGCAACAATACATACAAAATACAATTATACAGAACTAGTTGTATGAACTGAAAAATCTGCATAGCAGATTATGTTCTTCTTCTTTAACTTCCCTAATTATACCATTATCGTGTTAGTGGATTCTTGTCCCTCTATCCTTTGTAAGATCGGGCCTTAGGAACCAAAGCTTTGGATCCGATAGAGAACCAGGATAGGTGATCAGCCCAATGCCTGGTGTGGAGGTGAAGGAAGTGCAGATATATATGAGTGCGAGATAAATGAAAGGAAAGATGATGGTGGAATGCTGACGGGGGAAACCAGAGGACCTGGAGAAAATCCATCCCAGCACTATGTTGTCCACCACAAATCTCATTTTTGCAGTTGACTAGGACTGAACCTGGGCCACCTTGATGAGAGCCAAGTGGTCTAACCACTCAGCCGGTCATATCTTCATTTACTAAAATTATTTCACAAAAGTTAAATGCTTGTTAGCTGCATATTCTTACAGTTCGAGCTGTGCAAAATCCATTTTGTTATGTCCACTTGAGAGCAAAACAGGTAGGGAAAGACTTTTTAGCATATTTTCAATTTTAACAATTCACTTTGTTTCTAAAAGTTATACAAAAGAGCACAGAAAATTATACATACAGTAATACAAAATTCCTAAGTATCAAAGCTGACATAGTAATTAAATACAAAATTTGTTCATCCAAGTTAGCAAATTGCTTTAGAAAATCTGATTTAAATTTACACAACTTTCTCTACCAATTACAAAATTCAATATATTTGTTTATTTCATTACTTATATTTTTACCTAGAATTATTCTAAATTAAGCATGAAAAGCTTAGTTACAAACGTATTTGACTGACAAGGTAACAAGCAGAAACAGTAGTATTCAAGATAAGAAAAGAAAATACGAAAAAAAAGAAAGATTTACATTATGAGATGCACTCAAAATGTCTGTTAGATGATGCTCCGGAAAAGTTTAAACTTGCATCGTAGAAAATGAGAAAAAATTATTTGTCAAAAAATGGCATTTTAATGAGTATAATTAAATGCTCTTGTTAATCACACAGAACTCAAAATGAGCACTATATTTTTCATACGATATAACAAGTACAGCATAATATTTTAAAGAAAATCATTAGACATTTTTGAAAAAATAAATATAAACTCTAGGTATAAAAGGGTACTTTAGGGTCAGTGGATTTTCTTGTAAATCTTTGTTATATTTTTGCAATTGCTGAACACTAATACCCACCCATTTCTGAAATTATCAGACTTGCCTTTCTAAATCATATTATTCACACATAGATCATTTTAGAAAAATGCTTTTTTTGAAATTCAAGTCTCAAAATATTTCCAGAGAAATCTCTGTAGCAAATTTCTGAGTGTAATCCAATAAAAAGTGTTATCTGGGCCTTTTGGCCGTGGTCGATTGGCTGAAACAGCACTTGACGTTTTGTCCGTCTCTCCACCAGGCATCTATACAGAAGTTGTCAACTCAGGCTGGGTTGCTGGAGTGGTGTTTGCATCAAATGCCCTCACATACATAGCTGGGCGAGGGACAGCCTACTTAGATCCTCCACCAATCACGTTGCGGCTAGGGCTGCTCTCCCATGATTGGTCCGGCAGTTTTTTGAGGCTTGATCCTAATGTTTTCCAACACGGAAAACCAAATCTTATTTATTAATTTTTAGATGAGTCGTATTTATTACACATCACAAATCTTATTTATCTGTGCTGCTTCCTCTTTTTTGTTGAAATTGTCTTTGCATTTGTGTTTCTCGATGGCCTCATGGTAAATCCTAGAATAGTACTGGGCTGTTGTCCAAAACCTCAGTTTCATTAAACTTGATGTCATGTCCTACCAACATAGCATGTTCAGTCACTGCTGATTTGTCAGTCTCTCCCTGATGGCAGTTGTTTAAATGCTCCTTAATTTGAGTGCGTATGCTGCGCTTGGTGGTGCTGATGTACACTTTCCTGCAATGGCATGGTATTCGGTAAACCTCCTTTGTGCAAAGTAGGTCTCGCTTGTCCTTAACTGATCTCAAATGTTCGCTTATCTTCTTGGTGGGCTTGTAAATTGTCCTGATGTTGAATTTCCCCAGAAGTTTGCCGATCTTATCTATAACTTTATTTATATATGGCATGCAAGCAGTGTTCATGTTTCGGTACATCCATGGACTTATTTGTTCTTGGATGTAGTGCCTGATTTATCTCATTGTGTCTATATCCATTGGCCTGTAGTGTTGACCTTAAGTGCTTAAGTTCCTGCCCCAGGGCAGGGTTCACAAAGACATTTTACAGTACGCGCAAGATAAGAAGAGCGCTGGATTTATGGGGTAGTGCAGGTAGAGGGGGAGTTGCAAGAGCTAATGCTCTTTTGTTTCTGCAGTGTGGTCAACCTTGAAAAACACAGTTCAGCATACTAGTGCGTAAAATAAGCGAAGATATGCTCCGCAATTTTGAGATCTGTGGACAAACATTAATTGAATTCGATCCTATAAGCTGTATATTTATATACTTACTATTTATGAAACACATAAAAACAGTAAACAAATATGACAGCCATAAATACTCATTCATTTTGTGATTCATCGATTTCTGAGTCCACTGCATCAGTTTCATCACTAGTATCCTCTGATCTGTTGATAATTTCTCTCAATCGCATTTTCAATAACACCATTATTTCTCCAATATTTCATTTCCAGTTCTTGCAGTATCCTTCACAATCCGTCGCAGTTACAGAAGAGAATGCTTCTATAGCAAGTTTCTGCAGATTTGTGGCTGACATATCACCAGTAACGTTGTGTCCTCTGAAAACGTTCTTTATTTTTGCCCCTGCCAGCTCAATTGCATTCAGATCACAGTTATACGGAGGTAAACGAATAATAGTGTGTCCCCTTTCGAGAACCATAACATCCACAACATAGGTAAGTCTTGCTCCTAGGTTTGTTGGCCTATACCGGTGTAGCTTTGGTAATGGAGGGAAATAGAAAGCTATGTAGAAATATACAAAGGGCTCAGAACAAGATTAAAAGAAAGATAAAAGAGCAAGATATAAGGAATAGCAGGAAGCCAAAAAGGTAAGGATTGAAGGGAAAAGAAGAAAGAAAGGAAACATCACTATTAGTTATTACCATACACAGATCACAGCCTTACCTGTTTTTTCCTGGTGTTTTTTGAAGTTTCATTAGAATGAGATGTACAAAACGATTTAATACGCCTGACAGTGCTGACGCTTTTTCCTGTGTAAGCAGCAGCTCGTTCGATTGATTTGCTGAGTGGGAACATTAACTGGTTGTTATCCTTTTCTATATCGCAACTTTCTGCAACTTTCGCTATTATTTTGCGGCCATCACCATGCACGACTGTACGTGCATGTTTCCGAGTCGGAGTTCGTTGTTCAGAAGGTACATATGATGATGAGTTTGGTGTGCCCTCAGCCATAATTACAAACTGGTTAAGCTGTAGTAATTAACCTCAAACTTGCACAAAACGAATGCACTCAGAAAACAAAGAGCGCGCGTAAAAGCTTAGCATATTAGTCACTAGATGTCAGAGTGTACTAGTTTAGTTTAGTATAGCACATTTCGTGTTTCTAAGTTGTCATCTGTGTTTACGGAGTTAGCCGAAACCTACCGAGTGAGGACTTGGGAGATGAACGCTCAAGATAAATTGCGCATACAAGGTCTTTATAATACTCCTCTGCTGTCATGGATGGTGGTTGGAGGTTTTCTGCAGGTAATGGTCTGTATGTGTAGGTTTTCTGTATACTGTATGACCTAATGTGAGGTCTGCTTTTTTTGGTAACCAAAACATCCAGGAAAGCAATACTGTTGCTCTTCTCCTTTTCTATTGTAAAGCTAATACTTTTGTTAATGCTGTTAATGTACTGCAGAAGAGTCCAGTTCCCTATTTCCATGTGGCCAAATCACATATTTCCACCATACTTTGGGTTTGTAGGCAGCTAGCTGCAGAGCTACTTCCTAAATTTCTCCATATAGAAATTTGTAATCGGACTCAATGGGCTTCCCATAGCGACTCCTTCTTTCTGTTCATAAAAGTTACCATTCCATTGGAAGTAGCAGGTTGTAGGACAATGACGGAACAAGGCCGTAATGTCATCTGGAAAAACTGTGGCCAGGTGTAGCAATGTGTCCTCCAGTGGAACCCTCGTGAATAGGGATGTTACGTCAAAACTTACCAACTGATCTTGTGGGTCCAACATTATTCCTCTCAGTTTTTCAATAAAGTGTGCAGAATTCTTAATGTGTGTTTACATGTTGCTGATATGTGGTCATAACAATTTTGCTAAGTACTTGGATAAGGAATACGTTGGTGAGCCTATGGCGCTCACTGTAGTGCAGAATGGTACAGACTTCTTATGGATTTTGGGCAAGCTGTAGATCCGAGGTGCTAGTGCTTCGCTGGTGATGATGCTCTTTTGTTGTTCCTCTGTAAGAGTCGACCTTTCGATCAGTTGGTTGGTCATCATTAGAATTTTCTTGGTAGCTTAGAAGGAATTTTGTGAACGTTATATGATTGTCAAATATTGCACTGATTAGTACAAAATTGAATCGAGAATATATTGACACATTGCTTCACTCACACTGTTTATTCACAGGACATGTTTCAAGAGCTCTTGCTCCTATCCTCAGCTGATACTCGACTAGTGCAAGTTGTAGTGGTTTCTTCTTTCTCCGTATTGTCAATAGATGGCGTGATGTACTTGTCAAAGATGTCCGGTGGTGGAGTTTCAAAATTCATGACTCTATGACGATTTTTGTTAATGAAGATTTTTTCCCATACGGAAAGGTCTATGGGGTGATTAACGTATTTTATTAACGTATTTTATTAGAATTGTTAAATCTCCTGAAGGACACAAAGATCAACTCTACAGATACTTTAGTTTCCTTTGACGTCATTTCTTTATATCCAAGTATACCTACCAATGAGCTTATTCCACTTCTCAAAAAATGGCTGGAATCAATACAAATAACACCTGAAGAAATAGAAGAACTTTCACAACTTACAGAAATTTGTATCAATCAAAATTTTTTCAGCTTTAATGGACAGATCTATAAACGGGCCTAGCTATGGGCAACCCATTGTCTCCCTTCTTGGCAGATTTATTCATGAGTGCTTTTGAAACACATATCACAAAAGCTTTTCCAAATTATTTCAAAGTGTGGTATCGCTATGTTGACGACATTTTTGCAATAGTACCTAAAAAACTCATACAAGATGGTCTTAAACTTTTGAATATACAAAATCCAGCTATAAAATTTACATTGGAAACAGAAGAGGATGGTGTGCTCCCCTTTTTGGACATCAAGATCAAAAAAATGAACAACAAACTCACTTTTGGTATCTACAGGAAACCGACACACACAGATAATTACATTAAGAATAACAGTTTCAACCCAAAACAACACCAACATGCCATTTTCAACAGTTTAATCTTTCGGATGATCAACTTTCCACTAAACAGAGAAGATTATCAAGAAGAATACCTACACATAAAAAAAGTAGCTATATCCAACGGTTTCAACCCAAATTTAATAGACAAAACTGTTAACAGACTCAAAAAAGCTAAGAAAATAAAAGAAACCACCACCCTAGAACCTACAGGAGAAAAAGAGAAAAAACTTTTTAAAAAATTCACCTTCCACCCATCAGCCTATAACAAATTCCAAAAAATCTTCTCAAAACACAACATAACTCTTGCACCTCAAAACAGGTTTAATATCAGAAATTTGTTAAAAGGCCCTCCCAAAAATTCAATCACTACCAAAGAAAAACCAGGAATCTATGAGATCAAATGTGAAACTTGCCCTAAAATTTATATAGGAAAAACAAAAAGAAATATTAACATCAGAACTAAAGAACATATGAGAAACATTAAAAATGGTGAAACAGAAAAATCAGCAGTGGCTTTTCATTTTTTGAATACTAGACATGACATCAATTTGGAAACATCTCTAATAAAATACGTTAATCACCCCATAAACCTTTCCGTATGGGAAAAAATCTTCATTAACAAAAATCGTCATAGAGTCATGAATTTTGAAACTCCACCACCGGACATCTTTGACAAGTACATCACGCCATCTATTGACAAAACGGAGAAAGAAGAAACCACTACAACTTGCACTAGTCGAGTATCAGCTGATGATAGGAGCAAGAGCTCTTGAAACATGTCCTGTGAATAAACAGTGTCAGTGAAGCAATGTGTCAATATATTCTCGATTCACTTTTGTACTAGTTTGTGCTTCACTGTCCCTACGCTTCTTTCAAGTTTATACTTTGATTGCACTGATTGCTTTATTTTCTATTATACTGCTGCTGTATACCTTCAGCATTATTCTTAGTTATAGTACACTTAACATTTTATTATCTGCTTTTTTTAATATGCATACAAGTAATATTTGCTTTAATGCCAACATTTTTAAAAGATTTGAATCTATTTGACAGGTAACCTTTACAGGGTGAATCAACAAAAAGAATCTTTAACCTTGTATTCCAAAATATTCTTTTTCCTATTAACTTATGAGAAGTCAAAAGTAACAATTCATATATGCCAATACTTTAAAATCACCTAATATATTTTAACACTTATCTACATAGAATGTGTTAATAGCAAAAGCCATATAGTGTAATATTCTGAAATGATTTAGTCCTGTGAAAGCTCTATATTTTGTCTTTTGTGTTGTGTCAAGAATAAAGTGTTGAGTTAAATTTTTTTTAAATATATTGAAATCCACCTAACCTATTCCAAACTCACTTAAACCAATGACACAACCTTATACATATAACTTAATTCTTAGGAAAGCATGTAATCAAAATATTAAGAGCTAGTATGCCTTATGCTTCTAAGTGTATCCAGCTTATCATCAAGCCACCCAAAACAATATATATTGTTATGACAACAGTAAAAGCTGGCCCAAGTAGCACCCAACAGCACTACTGACAAGATCTTGAATAATGATTAGTCTTCTTGCAAACAGTGGCCCAGGAAACACACAGCATCGTATGCGATGTTGCAACTCTAGAAGTTTCTTTTGACTGTTTCCAGAAGGTTTGTCTTCAACAATTTTCCGCATTTCCTTTCTTGAAAGTATTGAAAAGTGTTGTTGTAATAAATTAAATTTAAAGGGAGTCAATTAATGACACTAAACAACACTTACTTTTACTTTTTCCTGGAACATGTTTCAGAGAACAAAATTTCTTCCAGTTTCAAACAAAATATTTCCACAAAACTTCAGGTTTAGCAATGGGCAACCCCCTATCACACTTTCTGGCCGATCCGTACATGAGTACATTAGAAATAGGGATCACCAAAGGTTTCCCTTGGATGTTCAAACTCTGGCAACGATATGAAGATGACATCTTTGCAATAGTAAAAAAAAAAAAAAAAAAAAAAACCATCAGTGATGAACTAAAACTTTCAAATATCCAAGAAAAAAGCATCAACTGTAGAAATAGAAAAAGACGAGTATTTACCATTTTTGGATCTAAAAATAATGAGAAATAAAAACAGACTAAACTTTGGCATTTACAGAAAACCAACAGACAGACAACTACATAAAAGCTACTGGCTACAACCCAAGATCCCACAAACAGGCAATCTTCAATAGTTTAACACACAGACTGGTAAACATCCCTCTCGCAGCAGAATACAAAACAGAATACAACAAAATTATTGAAAAAGCATAAAAAAATGACTTTCCTGAATCATTAGTAGACAAAAAAGTGAACTTAGCAAAAAAGAAGCTAATAAAGGAAACCACAACCCTCTCAGCTACAGAAACTAATATGATTTTCAAAAACTTCAGTTACCATCCATGGGGCTTAGATAAATTCAAAAAAGTCTTCAAAAAACAAAACATTCAACTAGCACCAGTCAACCATTACTCCTTAAAAAACCTAATTTGCTCAAACATCAAAGATGCCATTCCATCTAACAAAAAATCTGGTATATATCAAATTGAATGTTGTGACTGTAGTCAAATTTATATTGGAAAAACCAAAAGAAATTTAGAAACAAGAGCAAAGGAACACTTTAGAAACATAAAATATAAACAATTACAAAAACCAGCAGTTGCCACACATTTTTGGGAAAAAACCACAATATAAATCCAGAACCAAAACTACAAAAACCTACATTAGGAAAACAAGAACTGTCCACATGGGAACAAATCTTCATTTCAAAAAATAGGAACAAAGTATTCAATTTCGACATCCCCCAGAAAGATTTGTTCAGCAAGTTCCTTGAACCGCCACCAGAGGAGACCTGTGACAAAATATCGCCAGCTACACCACTGAGAACCAGTCGATGTCCGGTTGATGATGGAGGCAAAGTCTCTGAAACATGTTCCGGAAAAGTTTAAAACTAAGTGTTGTTTAGTGTCATTAATCGACTCCCTTTGAATTTAATTTTCTGTATGTTTATGGACCTTATATTAATCGGCAGAAAGTCTGAGAGGTCTGTGGGTCAGTAATCGCATGGCAGACAGCGGGGTCAAGTCAGTAGCGCTGACCCTCCTCTGGCTGGCTTTCGTGGCTGTTGTGACATTATCCACAGAAGTTCAGCACAATAATTTAATAAAAGGTTTTAGTTTATTATATGCATAAATAAGATGGCAGATTCCAGAAATGTGAATAGAATGTTTATTTTGAAGACCTAATGCCACCCAAGTTTACACTTAGATGGCATGAAATTATTGCAACCACGCTAATTTGTTACCTTACTTCACGTTAACTAACCTAATGGTCTTTGTTTAACCAAAAGTTAGCAATAACCATTGGTTAGCAAAGCTCAGCTTTTAACCAGAGATGTAATACAAGGCTTTAACAAGTTACTATGCATTATAGCTTCTGTTTTCTATCTAGCATCCTATACTGTTTACTGATACAATAATAAAACCTAATGAAATCTAAAGTCAAGTAAGTATACATTTAAAGTGTGTCTAAAGAAGATAAGGAAGTGCTTTAAATACTTATGGAAGAGATTTATTTTAAAAAATAGTCTCTTCTAAGGGCACAAATGTGTAGATATATGTATTTACAAAACAAAAACTTATCACCTAATAGAGCTTCATGGAATATGTTTGTCTTCACAAATAAATATATCCTTGTATATAAAACATGCACTTCTGCTCATTCATTCAAGACAAAGGACAGAAAAACAAGATAGTTTATCAACAGAATATTTTCTTTCATTCTTGACTTTTATAATGGAACGTAGAACAACATTGCGGATATAAAATTTTTTGAAATAGTCTCTTTGTAATCACTGTGTAGCTTTTGCTTTTGTTTTAGTCTTTTTTAACTTTTTAAGGCCATCCAGATTTCCTTTAAGTAAATTGCAATATGCCTGCTGAAATTTGTTTACATCTTTAGGATGTACCTGAAACAAAGAAACAAGGCTGGTTAGGTTAATCAAGATGAACTATAACAAGATACAGTGAAGTATACGAGGGGGCAATCAAATATAAACAGGCCTTTCGTTCCAGAAAATTTATTCATGAAGAATAATTGAAATAACATTTTTCTTATAAAAATTATTTGTGGTTGGTTTATTGACACTCGTCACTTACTTTTTCATATATTTATGAGAGACTAGTTTCAAAGGCCCTGGCCTCCATTTTCAATCTCTTCCCAACTGGCATCTGTTGTTATCTGCTCTCTCTGGTGGTGGAACTATGAACTTTTTTGTCAAATTATCTGCTGGCGGGATTTCAAAGTTCATTACGCGATCCTTATTTTTCCAGATGAATATGTTCTCCCATGTTGCCAATCTATTTTGGTTTATCACTCCTTTTAATAATTTTGGATTTGGATCAATGTCATGGTTTTCATTCCAAAAATGAAATGCTACTGCTGACTTGTCTTCTTGTTTCAAAATTGAGTATCTATTAGTAGGTGCCAAGATGATATTTTGTTCCTTGAATATCTTTTTAAATTTATTAAATGTTTTTGGATGATATGTGAATGAACTGAATATGCTGTTGCTTTCTTTTTCTTTAATAAATGTGGTTGCTTCCTTAATGGAAGCAACCATTAAGGAAGCAACCACATTTATTAAAGAAAAAGAAAGCAACAGCATATTCAGTTCATTCACATATCATCCAAAAACATTTAATAAATTTAAAAAGATATTCAAGGAATAAAATATCATCTTGGCACCTACTAATAGATACTCAATTTTAAAATTACTAAATTCAAAAACAAAAGATGAAATTCCTTCAGGTAACAAATCTGGAATATACCAAATAAATTGCAAGAATTGTGAAAAATGCTACATAGGTCAAACAAAAAGAAATTTAAAAACCAGAGTCAAAGAACACTTTAGAAACATCAGATTGAAACAAGAAGACAAGTCAGCAGTAGCATTTCATTTTTGGAATGAAAACCATGACATTGATCCAAATCCAAAATTATTAAAAGGAGTGATAAACCAAAATAGATTGGCAACATGGGAGAACATATTCATCTGGAAAAATAAGGATCGCGTAATGAACTTTGAAATCCCGCCAGCAGATAATTTGACAAAAAAGTTCATAGTTCCACCACCAGAGAGAGCAGATAACAACAGATGCCAGTTGGGAAGAGATTGAAAATGGAGGCCAGGGCCTTTGAAACTAGTCTCTCATAAATATATGAAAAAGTAAGTGACGAGTGTCAATAAACCAACCACAAATAATTTTTATATTAATTTTGACGTCACTGTTACTAAATTCCTCCAAACACACATCAAGAATAGGTTAACAAATCTTGAGGAATAACAAAATGGAGTTAAAGTGTGGAACAAGGAACATGGATACCACCAACAAGGTAGGATTTGGACATTTATCAGTTGAAATCAAACAGGATATAAAACTTTTCGGAAAATTACAAGAAAAAAGAAGAAAAATTGCAGCGGACATAAGATTTATAAATTTATGTATCAAGAAAAAAGTAGTACCTAATTTCGTAAGAAAAGTAGTAAAATTTGATAAAAATAGTAGACAACAAAAAGCAGCAGAGAGAAAAGTATTAATTGTAGAAAAGAATAAACACTATAGAAATAAAAACACGCTAGAAATAAAATTGTACAATTTGCATCAAAAACTTACCAAACAATTAGGAAGTATATTTTGGGAAAATTTTGAAAACAATTTATTAGCATATCTTAATAGAAAAATGAAGACAAAAACAGCAAAGTTAAAGAATAAATTAAAAAATTTATGCCAGAAAGCAGGCACTTTTAAAAAGGTAAATAAAAAAGACAAACATAACCTAAAAGATCATCTAAACAATGTGGTAAACCTATCAAACCAAAATTTTACAAAAACAGAACTGAATATGCTGAATCTAGGTTTAAAGACATGTGTAGATTATTCCAACCAAATTGAAGATTACATTGCTGACATCCAAATTGCTACACAAACACTGAATGAAGAAAGTAAAAACACAGTAAAAAACAAATGCTCCAAAATAGTAGAAGAGATTAAAAATGAAAAGAAAAAGAATTTTAGTAACCAAATCATAAAAGCTCTTAAAACGAAACCGGTTATTTATACTAAAGCAGACAAGGGAAATAAACTAGTAATTCTGGAAAAAGAAGAATACACAAAGAGGATGGAAGATTTGTTAGAAGACAGTAATTACCAAAAAGTAGAAACTAATCCATTAAAGTACTGCATTGAAACCACAAATAAAACGCTAAAAGAGAGCAAAATAATCAACAAAAAAGAATTGCACAAAATTAAAGTAGATAATCCAACATTACCAAGAGTATATGGGCTGCCAAAAATTCATAAAACAGGGAAAGGCATGAGACCTATTACTAGTAGCATAAATGCCCCCACATATAATTTGGCCAAATGGTTACTAAGTAAATTTAATAGTTTTCCAAAATTTGAAAGTGCAAATTTAAGAAACTCTTTAGATTTAGTAGAAAAAATCAAAGATATAAATTTGGACAAAAATGACAGACTGGTTTCATTTGATGTCACATCTTTATTTCCAAGCATACCAACAGAAAAATTGCAGACTGTGTTAAAAAAATGGCTAGCTACAATTGATATGGAAGCAATAGAAGCAGAAGAATATATTTCTCTAACAAAAATATGCATTGAACAAAACTTCTTTAGCTTTAATGGAAAACACTACAAGCAGAAATCAGGACTATCAATGGGCAATCCACTTTCACCTTTTTTGGCTAACTTATTTATGAGTGCATTTGAAACACAAATTAAAAAGTCCTTCCCATTGATCTTCAAGGTTTGGTATAGATATGTTGACGACATCTTTGCAATTGTACCAAGTAAACATTTAGATGATGCATTAAAATTACTCAATCTGCAAGAAAGGACTATCAAATTCACAATAGAAAAGGAAATCAATGGACAACTACCTTTCTTGGATCTAAATATCATCAGGAATGATACAAAAATAAAATTTGGAATTTACAGGAAGCCAACACATTCAGAAAATTATATAAAAAATAATAGCCACAACCCAATTACACATAAACATGCAATAATAAACAGCCTTACACACAGACTAGTCAACATACCCATGGAAAAAGAAGAATATTTCAAGGAACAAAAAGCAATAATACACATAGCAGAAGAAAACGGATACAACAAAAGTTTGGTGTTGAAGAAAATTAGAAAATCTAAACTAAAGAAAACCATTAAGGAAACAACCACATTTATTAAAGAAAAAGAAAGCAACAGCATATTCAGTTCATTCACATATCATCCAAAAACATTTAATAAATTTAAAAAGATATTCAAGGAACAAAATATCATCTTGGCACCTACTAATAGATACTCAATTTTAAAATTACTAAATTCAAAAACAAAAGATGAAATTCCTTCAGGTAACAAATCTGGAATATACCAAATAAATTGCAAGAATTGTGAAAAATGCTACATAGGTCAAACAAAAAGAAATTTAAAAACCAGAGTCAAAGAACACTTTAGAAACATCAGATTGAAACAAGAAGACAAGTCAGCAGTAGCATTTCATTTTTGGAATGAAAACCATGACATTGATCCAAATCCAAAATTATTAAAAGGAGTGATAAACCAAAATAGATTGGCAACATGGGAGAACATATTCATCTGGAAAAATAAGGATCGCGTAATGAACTTTGAAATCCCGCCAGCAGATAATTTGACAAAAAAGTTCATAGTTCCACCACCAGAGAGAGCAGATAACAACAAATGCCAGTTGGGAAGAGATTGAAAATGGAGGCCAGGGCCTTTGAAACTAGTCTCTCATAAATATATGAAAAAGTAAGTGACGAGTGTCAATAAACCAACCACAAATAATTTTTATATTAATTTTGACGTCACTGTTACTAAATTCCTCCAAACACACAACATTTTTCTTACTTTTCTACATATGCATCCATCTTTTCTATGCATTTGTTCCAACGGACAGGCAGTTTTTTAATGCCAGTTTCAAAGAAAGTACGAGGACGGGTGCAGAGCCAGTTCCACACAAAGTCTTTCACATCCTAATTGGTTGTGAGATGTCCTCCAAGAGCTTCTTTGAGTGGACTAAACATGAAGTCACATGGTGAGAGGTCTGGGCTGTAGGGTGGATGTGGAAGGGCAGTCCAGTGCATTTCGGCCAATTTTTGCTGTGTTGCTGCTGCGGTATGTGGTCTGGCATTATCCTGCAGAATCAACACATTTCTGATCGGGCTACTGAGACATTTTGACTGGAAAGCTATTCGAACTTGACTGAGGTCACAGTAGTAGGCAGCATTAATGGTCCGTCGTCGTCATCCTTGTTGTTCGAGGAAATCAATGAGGACACCTTTTGAGTCCCAGAACACTGTGGCCGAAACTTTCCCAGCTCACAGCCGTGACTTGGCTTTCACAGGTGGTTGCTCTCCACTCCTCCACTCCAAACTGGCCCTCTTTGATATGGGTGTGTAATGATGCATCACAAGTGATGATTCTGTCCAGAAAAGCATCACCTTCCTCTTCGTAGTGCGTGAGAAGTGTGCGACACATTTGAACTCACACTGCTTTCTGTTCTGCAGTGAGATACAGCGGAACCCAACAAGCTGACACTTTTCTCAATTTCAGCTCCTTTCAAATGACTGATTGGAAACTCCCATATCTTATGAGAAGTTGTCGACAAATCTCAAGCACTGTGATGTGGCGATCCCCTTCAATGATGTCTTGAACAGCTTGGAAGTTTTCTGGATTGATGCTGGTGCATGGGCGGCGAGGGTGGGCCAAGGTTTCAACACGTTCACGTCCTTCATTAAACTCATGGCACCAATGTTTAACTCTGAACCATGAAAGGGTTCTTTTCCCAAACTGTGGGAGTAACCAACGGCAAATTTCAGCTGAACCGACATTTTCATTGACAAGAAACTTGATTATAAATATTAAAAGCAGAAGCATTATTAACAGTGAAGTATTCTTCATTTTGGAGTTTGATTTATGAGTCACTATGTTTACACTCAAACTTCACTTACTTGTTGTATAATTGAAACATTTTCAAGATCATTCGATCTCATCCTCAGCATTTTAGTCACCAAACAGCTGAGGATGAGATCAAGTGATCTTGAAAACGTTTCAATTATACAACAAGTAAGTGAAGTTTGAGTGTAAACATTGACTCATAAATCAAACTCAAAAACTTGATTATTACTCGTTGCGCAACAGCCAGATGCACCTCTCTCTCAGATATCTCAGCAGTAACTGAGGGACAGAGCCAAACGAGTTCCCAAGGCCACTGTCCCCTTCCAGGGACCTAACTGCATATGCTGTAAAAGCCTCAAACCCATACGGCACTCTATGCGTGCGTAGTAAACAAAGGCCTGTTAATATTTGATTGACCCTTGTAATTGTAATTGCTGCACACTTTCAAGTTCACTTAAAGCTCGATCAGAGTAATCCTAGAACACAAAACGGTAATGGGAAGCAAAACAGCACAAATGAGCCATGGATGCTCTGTTATCAGACTACCAAGACATTTCAATGGTATTGGGTGACACAAGACATCATTGTCGCTAACTCTTCAATGATGCAGATCCGTGACAGAGTCACATGAATTTAATGGTTGAGTTCAACATAAACAACCGCTTAACTGAGAATGTAAATAAATTGGCAAGCACAATAAACCTTACAGGTAGAACCATGTGTGTTTTGACTGCAGTGCTTCTTCTTCACTGTTTGCTTATGCCTTTGCCTTCTAAATAGTCCCTCAAAAAAGTAGTAACACTAATGTTTAAAAGCTCACTTCATTTCTTTTAAAGCACAAACTATTAAGTAGTAAGCATAGTTAGATTATAAAACTATACACTAAGTTAATTTGTAACTGCCTAACTTATACAGCATAGCTGGGAGTGAGCAACAAAAAGCAAAACAGTATGCATCAACATGGCAGAAAGAGCCAGTGTTGAGAGCGGAAAATCATTACAGTGTGTTGAAAATACAATATTATTGAACGTTTTAGTTAATTGATGGAAATTAATCATTTCCATGGAAGGAAAGATATATACACAAGCCACATATAGGCTAAGGTTTTTGATAGAGTCAACATGAAAAATTCAATGCCATGGCCAGGATTTGAACCACAGATCTTCTGGTTTCCGTCCAGTCGCTCTTACCCATTGAGCTACCATGGCCAACTTGCCGTCATGATATTAAATTCTCCATTTGACTCGTATATTTTCCTGGTAAACCACTTAGGGCTCTCGCATTCAAGATACACCGTTTGTGGCGACTTACTATAAGTACCTGAGTCCCAGGCTTCATCATTTAACTCTTGTTATTTTAGTTAATTGATGGAAATTAATCATTTCTTCACACCAGGAGATCCGGGCTTTAAATCCCAGTCATGGCATTGAGTTTTTTATGTTAACTCTATCAAAACCTTAGCCTATATGTGGCTTGTGTATATATCTTTCCTTCCATCCATTTCACCCTCATTCTGTCGTGTGTTCTCTCATTCTCATTCCAGACATCGAGCTGATCACCCATCCTGGGTTCTCTATCTGATCCAGAGTTTCTGTTCCTCAACCCGATGCCTAAAGGCATAAGGGACAGAGGAACAAGAATCCCCTAACACCATGATAGTGGTACAACTAGGGAACAAGAAGAATGAATGAATGGTTAATTACTCTATGCCATTATATTGTATTCTTTTTGTTAGTATTCTAATGGCCTATATAGAAGTCTGCCTTCTCTTTATTTTCTCCTTAAAAAGAGCACTACAGCTCGTGGAGGTCTTTGATATATATATATATAAAAAAATAGCCTACACAATGAATAATGGTGTAATGTATAACAATAGTCACCAAACAGCTGAGGATGAGATTGAATGATCTTGAAAACGTTTCAATTATACAACATTAAGTAAGTGAAGTTTGAGTGTAAACATTGTGACTCAAAATCAAACTCAAAAATAGTAATTCTAATTAATAAAACATTATTTTATATTATTTCATTAGTTTATAAAACCTCCTGTCTGAATTCTTTTACTGAATAAAATAATCTTTTATCTGATAGCGCTTAATTTCTTTACTTTCCTTTTATCTTCCAGTTTCTGAATTGTGGAAGGCAATCCACTATATGCACTGTTGTTCGTGTTCCAATGAATTCTGAATAACCTGAACATACATAGTGGGCTATATGATTTGTGCTTGTCCAGTATTTTCAGTTCCTAGTTCTGACCAACAACTGACCTCACTAGTTTTGAACAGTTCTGATTTAGTACCCAGATGTTTTGGAACAGCATGTGGAAATTCAAAATCAGCTGTAAAATGACTGTCATGTTGGTATGTCAATTATCTACTGTGCAAACTCAAAATATTTAGCATCTATTCAGAACCGTGTTGGAACAAACCTATTAAGGAATTCTTCCACAGGTATATGAGGAGCAAGTATATAAGAATGACTTTCTTGAAGATTTTCTGTTCATTGTGATTGCCTAATAGTCTTAGTTAACAAAAAGGTTATTATAATTATTTTATTGCAGAATATTAACCTCCTTTTTGGAACAATTGTAGGTTAAACTGCAGAACAAGGCATAGGGAATGGCAGGTGTAACATTGGGGCTGGATAATTGCCAACAGTGAAAACATGCATTGCTGAATATACCAGCACCACATAACCAAAGTACTGCATGGAAGATCCACCCAAATTAATTAAAATTATTAACAATATTTTGGATATAAGATACTGATATTGTCATACATTTGTTATAGTGAGTTCTTTCCAGTGTAAAAACATAACATACCAATTCACGAATGTAACACGTTCCTATAACTGTCTGCATTTTACTTTATGAGTGCATATTTCAAAGGATGTCCTGCACCATGTCATAGCGAGCTAAGGCAGCATGCCTTGGTCCCTGGCCACGGAAAGCAGGCTGGGATCGATCCCACACATGGGGTGCGGATTTTAGGTCCCGATGCCCATTCAACATCATGAGGAAAATGAGGAGCTTACACTAGGTAAGTGGCCCTGGTCCCGAAAACCAACGTTCCGGCTGGGGGATGCCGAGATGCCACATCTCCTCCCCATATCGCTTGGATGATCACCCACCTCTGCCATGCATAAGTGAGCATGAGGCCGGCAGTTGGATAGGTAGGCCTTGGCCCTCTTAAGGCTGTCGTGCTAGTGGATATTTATTATTTCAAGGATACTTTCCTCTTTAGATAATTCTGGATGTGTTGCATGTCTTATTGGACAGCCCTGTTTAATAGAAGCATTCTCTACCTTGAAAGATGGATAATTTTATGTAATATGGTGAGTAAGATCTGTATGCAACAACAATAATATTAGATTAATAACAAAAAGTGTTCGCAACATTTTGCTGCCTTGGCACACTTCTGCTCTTCAGTTGGCTACAGTTTGTTTCCATTATGTGATTCCTTATCATGAAGCCAAGACGATGTCGTTGTTCTGCAATTTAACCCAGTTTTAGGCTATTTGTGGTCTACGTAAATTGCTGCATGCCTCCTACTGTGGTAATGCACGACAAGACTTATTGTAAAGTTAATATAATTATATGAAAGAGAGCTCAACAGATAATATATGTATTCACCAGTAAGAATAAGAATTTTTGGGGTTTTTGGTAACACCTTATAGTAACTGAGCCCAAAGCCACAAATAATATATGTTCTTAACCCTAGAACACTAAGCCTCGTTATTTTTCATATGCACGATTGGCAATCCTGATTTTACTCCTCTAGTTTTTGAGCCACAATTATTTCCTTTTCAGTAGCTTCCTAGCTTTTGAAGAGCTTGGTCAGTGACCGTGCATTGTCAAAATTGATGCAACAATACATTGTTAGTGATGTATTAAATGTGATGTTTAAATGTTTCAGAAAAATGTAAACTACATCCACAATGTTTCTGCGAAACATGTAAGAATTGGGCTACTAGTGCCGCAGAGTACAATAATTTTTTGTGATTCAAATATGCTCAAGTGGATTGTGATCTTAGTTACTGAAGAACTGGAAAATTTCATTTTCTTATATATCATTAACAGTTCAATAAAAATAAAGAATTATCCAAAGCACTTCGTCGTAAATTTTACAATGATTAGTGTTCACATATCCAAATTACACAAAGTGAGTACAAGGAAGCAAATTTATTGTTGTAATCTGAATTCAGCAAAGCAGGACGTATAATAACAGTTCCGGAAAGCAGTTGAATTGTTGCTTTCAATCATTTCAGATGAATATTCTGCATGCAGATGACCCAAATTTTGGAGAAAAAGTTATAGCATTGCTTCATGAAGAAGATAGTGGCCCCGAGATTGATTTTAACTCCGATGAAGAAATTGATGATGTAGAACCTGATGGTGTAATGACTGATACAGATGGTGAAGATATGTTAAGATCAAATATTGGTAGGTGAATAAGCAGCAATGAAAATTCTCCCCTAACTAAAATAATTTTTTATTGTCAACCACTAATGATCAGCCCACTGTCGGTAGCTCTAGTAACAAACCAGATATAACAGAAAATTATAATGCTACCAAAATTCGGAGTGGACGTCTTCAATCAGATGTGTAGCACATATTCCTGTAGCCAGAAAACGTAGCGATGACCAGTGTGTGGCATAGTGAACATTGGCTGTTTAAATGCCTGGGTCATTCACAGTCACAATAATCAGCACCAAGAGACACACAAATTGGCAAGAAAAGACTTTCTAAAATGCTTGTCTAAGGAACTCACCTTGCCATGGATGGCAAAGAGACAGGAGACCCCCAGTTTACAAATACACCTGTGAGTAATGGTATTGGATATTCTCCCAGAAGTCAGCCTCCCAAAGGCAAGAATTACTGACCACTGGCGAGAGAATGATTTGTCATGTTTGTCTTTCTAAAAAAAGAATGACAGCGTACTGCTAAGAATGTTGCCATGCATACTGCAAAGAATATAGAACAAGTTGAGATAAACTGTAATGAGACAAGAGAGACAGTTCTAAGTGAGTCAAGTTAATATTTTATGTTGCAGCATAAACATTTATTACACAACAGTAATATATTTTGTAATGGAAATGAACAGTAATAAATTTTACGAGGCTTAATGTTTATGTATTGTAGGAATAGGGTTAGTGTTCTAGAGTTAAGTAATATAAGCAATTGCTTGCTGTCCGCTAAATTACTCCAGAAGATAATTTCATATCACTACAAGGAGTAGAATACATGAACTAAACTTAAAAGGTGAGGAACATGTCAAACAGCTAGAGAGCAGACATTTTAATTTTTTCCAAGTGGTTTGTAGGTCCTGCAGTCTTCTCAACCTACTGCCCTCTTACTTCTCTATTTACGGATAAATAAATAATCAATGGTCCCATTAATCGGTTACTTACCACAGTACTTATCTTCTTTGATTTACACACTGCTCTCATTAGGCACATGTATTCTGAGGGTTCAGGCAACGATTTTCGTCCTTCTCGTGGATGAGGTTTTGTTCGACCGTCGTCTGGAAATCAAATTTATCATGAGACCAAGTTATTTACCAGCTTATTATGTGTGGATTCTTGGTTAACTTACATCTTTTCATCGTGACGGTGACGGATCCTTGACTTCTCGCCCGCTGAAACATTCTCGTCAGCTCGCTGAGAAACTGAAATATATAAGAGTATAACTTTCCAACCGTAAATAATGTGTAACGACAACAGTGCACTTAGCTGACCATTTAAAATATTAATAAATATGGCACTTCAACTTACCACTTCATTTTCTAAAAGCACCATGTTGGACTGATGTTGGCAATGAAGGCATATGTGTACAGTACTGCTGCCAACTAAATTAATGTACATGAAATGATTAAAGTAAATAATAAACGTGTGGCACGTTCATGAATAAAATGTCAAAAGGAATTACTCTTGAGGGTGAAGCCTTTCACTGCATTAGTTCACAATTCTCTAATTGTATAAAAAGTTAAATGTGCTGCGCGTACCACGTGTGTGACCTATAACGGTTATCCTGTCTTGTCTATAGTGTATATAAAATGACATCGCCAGCTGAAAAATCACCAAGAATAATCGTATTTGGTAGAGATGGAAAGCAATTACGAGAGTTCAAACCAGAAATTCCGCCTGGAACAAAGAATAATTTAACGCAACTTATTCAGGAGGTGAAGTGTCTCCAGAAACAAACAAACGCTTTTTTGACTGAGCTTGTGTGTCAAGAAAAATCACTAAACAATATCAAGGACCATGGCGATCAGAATATAGACGGTAAATTAATAGTTTGTAGTATTGACTTAACTAATCTAACCTCACTAAAAGTACTTGTGTACTTGTAGCGTGTAGGAGGTCGTCGAAAGATTTGCAGAGAAAGTAGTGATACAGTGCTGCCGAGTTCATAAACAACTGCTGATGCTCAAAGAAGTTATTTTAAACGGCCTTTCCACCCATTCTCCTCATTCATTTTGGTTTTGGTACTCTAGTTATTAATTTGCTGCCTGCCCCCATAGTAGTTTTAGAACATTCTTTTTGGGTAGCAATAGTAAATAATTGCCAGATTTATTAATTGTTGTACCTATTTGGTAAACTAGCTGGTGTTTCAGTATTAAACGTAAATGCAATGAATGCAATAAATATTTAAATTGCACTTCAGGTAGTTCTTGAAGAGTATGAAGTTAAAATCAAGAACTTAAGTCTGGTAATGTTGTTGCATTGTGAACATAGTCTTTCATTTTATGTTAAAAGATACTGAGAATAGTGCATGAGAAGAGAGAACAAGTGCTAGTGAATTAAATGTATGGAAGACTAGAACTTCAAAAGTGATATGTGCTAAGCACAGTTTAATTAGTAGAGTCTGAGAAGTATTGGTACAGAATCTCCTATCTTATCATTAACACTGTATTCTCCTCTTTCTTATGGTATTACTAATTTCAGGAAGAGTTGCTAGTTATTTATTAAAATCAGGAGGATATTCTGTTTTTAACATTTAACATGTCTTTTCCAGCTTGGATTGTTGCACATAATTAACCTTTTGGCAGGCACGTTATAAAAAGTACACCAGCAGTATTTATGATTTATAAATGTCTTAGCCATGAGTTATTGTGTCACTGGTGTGATATATTCTATTGTTGATGCCTACTCGACAATGTGTTTTTTTTTTTTAACATTCTCAGGTGGCTTAGTGCATTCTATGTAATGAAGTGCTAAATGTTGTAAAAAGTACAAATTAAAACTTAAAACTTCACTTACATCACTATTAAAAACAGGAACTTTCTGATGCCAATCCCATCAGTTTTAATAAAGTATGACTCAATAAGTCCTTTAATTGCTGATGAAGTCTGTGCTTTTCTGAAAATAATGCATCTTGACATTATTGATGAAACTACACAAAAATGTATATAAATAAATAATGAGTGATATATCAGCTAGAACATTAAAGGGATAATGTGACATCAAGATGTAAAGTAACAGCAGTGCTGGGAATTCTTTTCTTTGATTGGAACAAGAAAGGGACATCATGCAAATGTAATGGAACTTTGGGCAGCATATGGAACAGGAATGCAACTATTTAAGGCTGTAATGAGCAATGAAAGGGTTCTCTTTCCTCTACATTCCATGTGGTTTGATGGCAGAAACAAGGGATGAGAGAAGAAAGACTGATTAGTTGGCTGTAACTCGTACTGTGTTGGAGGTTTTTGTTGCTAACGCTACTAACTCTTACAGCATGAGCTAATTTACCATAATAGAATACTTCGCTGTGGATGATTGCAGCTCATGCCCAGCAAACCAGCCAAATATGGGCTAAAAATTGTAACTAGGTCTTTCGGGTAGGACCGCATCTTGGTTGTTTCTCTGGTCGATGTTTCGCCCCAACTATGTAGGGCTTCTTCAGGACTGTGTTGCTACGGATCGGTCAAGGAAGAAGTTTTGAAGAAGCCCTATATAGTTGGGGTGAAACGTTGACCAGAAAAACAACCAAGATGCGGCCCTATCCGGAAGACCTAGTTACAATGGACACCGGCTGCCGAAGCCTATGCACTGAATGGGTTAAAAATATTTTCATTTTGTGACGCTAATACTTTTTACTGCAGTAACCTGTAAGTTTATTGTAGTTAATAACCAGAAGGATAGTACAGAGTGTCATTTGCTCCTGACGACAGAGTGAAGAGGTATCATTACTAACTATAACAAGACGAAAGGTGGAGTTGATATGTTGATAAAGTGTGTGCCTCTTACTCTGTTTTAAGGATTATCAGAAGAGGACCACTGGCTTTGTTTTTCACACTGTTAAACACTGCAGGCTTAAATTCACAAATATTATTTTCCTTTGTGAAACCAGAATTAACTTACAAATGCATTAATACAATTTTGAGTCAAACTAATACTCATACAAATGCATATTTATCTCAAGTAGCTAGCAGGTATTTGAAAGAGCCGCTTATATCGAGCTCAACTCAAATCATAGCCAGCTGTTGTCATAATGTTCCTTATGCAGTTTTGTATTGAGTCATCAGCTTCTGCAGATCAGAGCAAAGAAACGAGGGATGTGCATCTTATGTGGACATCAAAGGCATTCATCCACTTTAGTTAAATGCAACAGATGCAAGAACTTTGCTTGCAAAAACACACAAAACAGCAAGTTGGTTGTGAAAGGTGTAATGAAAGTGAGCACTTCTGAAAACAATATTAAAAAAAAATAGTGTCATTAAAAATAAAATAATCAAGATGTTAAATATGTGCAATGATATATGTTGAGTAAATTCAAATTACTCATAATATTACACAAATATAAATATTTGTTACTAAGGCTTCACTTATCTCAAGAAAATGAATTCAATTTTTTATTCTTATACTCATTAGTCATTATTCACAAGCATTCTGACAGATAAAATTCCAAACCTACTAAAAAAGTGGCTACAGTCCATCAAGATCAACAACAATATGGAGGTAGATCAAATCATACAATTAACACTGCTATGTATTGAACAAAATTACTTCAAATTCAACAACAAATATTACAAACAAACAAACAAAAGGCCTAGCAATGGGGAATCTACTTTCACCCTTCTTAGCCAATCTGTATATGAGCAATTTGGAGACACACAGCACTAAAACCTTCTCATATATGTTTAAATTCTGGGCCAGATATGTGGATGATATTTTTGCTGTAGTCCCTCAAAAGTTTTTAATTGACTCCTTAAAACTACAGAATATACAAGATCATTATATAAAATTCACAGTGGAAGTTGAAGAAAACAATCAATTGCCTTACTTAGATTTAATGAGTACAAGACAAAATGACAGTGTAAAATTTGGAATCTATAGAAAACCTACTCACACAGATAATTACATAAAACGCAACAGTTTCAATCCTCTGTCACATGAATTAGCTGCTCTTAGAAGTTTGATCCATAGACTGAACAGCATACCTTTAGATCAAAAACAATAAAATGAGGAATTTACATATATTTTAAATACAGCACAAAGAAATGGTTTCAATCCAAACTCAACCAAAAAAATGATCAATCGGGACTACAAGCAAAAGAAATTAAAACAGATCACTACTCTTCAAAACAAATAAAAACTGGAAATACAAAAAGTTCACTTACCACCCTTGGGCATTTCCAAAGTTTGAATGAATATTTAAAGATTATGGCATCAAACTAGCACCAAAAAACAGATTCTCACTCAAGAAATTGTTAAATAATCCCTTAAAAAAACACAATCCCACCAGAACAAAAATCAGGCATATATAGGATAAATTGTGAAGACTGTGACAAATTTTATATTGTTTTGACAAAGAGAAATTTAAAAACTAGATTAACAGAACACCATAGGAAAATAAAATACAAACAAACAGAAAACTCTGCTTTTCATTTCTGGAATGATAAACACCACATTGGAGAGGAGATCAAACTATTAAAACCATTGTCAACAAAACTTGAACTTACAACGGGGAAAACATCTTTATTTTTTAAACATTTCACATATTCTAAATTTTGATGTGCCATCAGTGAGTAGTCTACTGAACTTATGTAAAGAATCTTCCGAGAGAGGGAGCCAATTACAAGAGATCCAGACAACAACCAACTGTGATGAGTCGCTAATCAGCTGATGATGAGACTGCAACAGTTTTGAAAACGTTCCTGATTTTGTAAAAGGACGTGAGTGAAGTTACAAGTTTTAAAAGGTATGACTCAATGTTAGTCTTTATACATGAAATTAGCTTCACTGTCAACAACACTTTTATTTATAACTATTCAGAATACTTCTTTCTATTTTCCATTAGAAAGAAGTATTAACATCAGTTTCTTAAGATAAGTGAAGCCTTTGTAACAAATATTTATATTTGTGTAATACTCATTGCTTCACTGTAGCTAGCTTCATTTTTTATGTACTCTTAATATTTTTGGTATTACCTAAAGATATTCATGTTCTAAACTTTACAATCCATGCCTGGTTGAGTTCTACAGCTGTTGCATAGAGCGCATCTGTCAGAAGGTTAATTGTGGATTACATAAAAATGACTATGCTGGTTTTTTCTTCATTGTTTCAGAGAATCAAAAAGATAAAAGATGAAGATAGTGAAGAAGATGACGATGCCAACTACAGTGGAAGTAAATTCAAGAAAAAGAGAAAAATATGAGCAAAATCAAACTTGCATTACCTGGGACATTTAGGAAAATACTTGGCCATGGAGGCGGTGTTATATGTTTACACTGCTTGGCGAGTATCAGAGGGGAGAAGAGGTAAACACTGTGTCACAAAAATAACTACACTATTGAAGGCAGACACTAAGGATTCTAACAAAAGCGAGTTATTTAATTCCAAGTAAAAATTACGATTCATGTATATCCGTTTCACTTGCTGTATATGTAAGTTCTATCTGTGGCGATATTGTCCAAAAGATGAATATCAGCTATTATGTCTGTAGAACTGCTATCCATAAAACAGACTAAGGTATTTGCTTACTCCTCCTCTTCATCAGTGCTGTCCAAACCCATATTGATTACTATACTTTCTATCTCTTCTTCCATCTCGATGCCAGTATTCTCATTCTTTGGACTTAATTTTGATGTATGCATTTTTTTCTCTTCAGTGTTGTAATTTAAAAACTGTCTGGTTCGTCCTTTAAGTTCACTTAAAGTCAGAGAACACACATTCTTTCTGCTATTTTTTGCCTCATGACATCCCATATCAGTTCAATGGGTTTTAAATCTCAGTGGTAACGAGGCAATCTGTATCTCAGTGTTCCACTAAAATGTTCTGCATGTTCCTATAATTTTTAAAAACTAAATTCTCTTTCCTTTAATATTTGCCAGAATGTTTTCTATCCACCACCAAAATTAATTTTCTCATTTACTACAAAGAATAATTTATTCACTGTTGGAATTACTTTACACACTTCATAATCATCTAAAAAAGCTCTGCAAACGACACAGTTATCAAAATCATTTAAAACTTTTTTTTTTTTGACTGGACTAGTAACTAGTGTATCTGAAACACCAGCTTCTTCAAATTCTTTAATGATTGTTTTTATTGTGGCTTCACTTTTTCCTACTGCCTTAGCCATTCTAACATTGTCCTTTGCAAAGGAAGGAATAGTTTTGCTTTTTGACGCAGAACTGAAAAACATTCTGAATAATCCTTCTGCTTTGGGAGTTTGCAACCCTGCGAGGTGACTTTTCTAAGTTTCCGTGTTTCATAATTATTATTAGAGACCTCTACTTTGTGATACAACACTACACTGTACTATATACTCATGTGTCACACCACATTTAACAGCTAGATTAACAACTTAATACACAACCTGTAGTCAGTCATCACAACATGCGTAGTTCCTATTATTGCCACAGATATACAAAGCTTAAACTTTTTTTTAGTTAATTGAGGTAAATTAATCATTTCTTGACACTAGCCGCAGATAGGCTAAGGTTTTTGATGGATAGAGTCAACACTACCATGGTCAACGTGCCATCCTGACATTAAATTCTCCATTTTACTCGTATACTTCTCCGGTAGACCACTAGGTGCTCTCGCATCCGAGATACACCATTTGTGGTGACTTACTATTGTAAGTACTTGAGTCCCAGGCTTCATCATTTAACTCTTATTATTTTAGTTAATTGATGGAAATTAATGATATCTTTACACTAGTCGCATATAGGCTAAGGTTGACCATGGTAGCTCAATGGGTTAGAGCGACTGGATGAAAACCAGGAGATCCGTGGTTCAAGTCCCAGACATGGCATTGAATTTTTCATGTTGACTCTATCCATCAAAGCTTAACTATTTGTCCCAGGTAATACATTAAGTATATGCTGTAAATAAACTTAGTATGAAATAAAATAGGTACTGAGCCATATGCTCTAATATGTAAATATGACATTTTATGATTAACTAGAGGGTTAAGGTGTATAAAGAATGCAACTGTACAAATAAAGAAAATTATCACTTTGTAGAAGTTTATAGACTTGCTTTATTTGTGGACCAGTTGGCTTTTAAAATATCAGACTTGGTAATTTGAAAAGGTGGTAGACTGTCTCTCAGGTCTGCCATGCAAACCTCCAGACCCAGAGGTACCAAGTTTAATTCCCAAATGGAATTTTCCCTATCCTTCCTAGAATATTAAAGTGTCTGAATGCATAATGAATTCAAAGACAAACCAATAAAAAACAATCAAATTCATGAACACTATACAAGAGGAAACGTGGACTCTTTTAGGCATAGAGTGAATAAAAGTGTATCTCTAAAAGATGTACGAGGCGTGTCCGTAAAATAAGGTCTTCAATTTTATTTAATATAGAAAACATGTTTATTTTCAATGAATGTTACATTGATGGAAAGGCAGAACTTAGAGCTATTTTTCAACATAATCACCATTGCGATCGATGCATTTTTGCATGTACTGTGACAGTTTTTGTATACCCTTGTCATAGCACTCGACCGCCAAGTTGTGCAGGTAGCATTCAAACTCGTTTTTCAAATCATCATCGGTCTGCAGTGTTCGGTCAAAACCTTGTCGATTGTAGTCTCACTGACTTCAGGGATAAGATCGCACAGCTCGCGAACTGTCACATGCCAATCTTTAAGCATATCTTGCTCCACTTTTGCAATTGTTTTGGCTGAAACCAAAGGTTGACCAGAAAGCTGTTCATCATGGACGTCTGTACGTCCGTCTTTGAACTCTCTGACCAACTTTCGTACGTTTTTGACGTCCATACACTGTGTCCCATAGACTTGGCATAGCTGACGATGAATTTCAGTGGGGGTAGTGCCCTCGGAACTCAAAAACTGAATCACTGCACGCAACTCGTTCTTGGTGGCAGAAGTGATAGGAAGCTCCATTGCAAATGGCTGCCCGGCCAAGACTAATGGTTGCAACAGGTTCGTTGTGGTGGGTATTTGAAGGGGTGAAATGAAATGTGTAGTGTTTAACGCCCACTTTTACTACATACGGCATTGCAGGCGATGACACTGATGATACATGAAATGAAGATGGAGCACCGGTGGAATGAGATTGCAGGGGAAACCGGAGATCCCGGAGAAAACCCGCCCAGCGCCGTGTTGTCCACCACTAATCTCACTTTGCTGTCGCCTGGGATCGAACCCGGGCCGCCTTGGTGAGAGCCAAGCGGTCTAACCACTGAGCCACGGCGCGGTCTAAAAAAACCTTATGCAGGTAACTCACCCTGACCGAGATACGAACTCGGGACCTCTTGAACGTGAGGCAGACATGCTACCATCTACGCTACCGAGGCGAGTATTTGAAGGGGTGAAACCGAGCTACACCAGTGTTGCCGGATCTTGCATAATAGCGTTCCTCACGGCTCCAGCGCCTTGGAGACCTTATTTTACGGACACGCCTCGTATATATTTCTGGAATCACGCCCTATAACAAACTACCACAAGAAATTAAATCTGCAGCTGATGTTTTTAAACAGCAATTTGAAAGGAAGTTGAGGATGTATCTGACTAACAAATGTTTATGCGACTTGAAGGAAATCTGAAAAATTAATTTTTACTGTTCGGCCGCTCTATCTTTGGCTCTGACATTTCTCGAGAGTGGGACGCACGCTTTGTTTGGTATATTTTGCGTGCGTGAATTCCGATTTTTAGTGTTTGTAAGTCCTATTATTATCGCTATTATAATAATATGGCTACTGGTTCATGAAATATGCCAGTTTGTTAGCGAGAATTTCAAGCAAGGAACAATGCATATTTTAAATATTTCATGTATTTGCATATTTCATGAACCAGTAGCCATATTATTATAATAGCGATAATAATAGGACTTACAAACACTAAAAATCGGAATTCATGCAGGCAAAATACACCAAAGAAAGTTCACCAGTGCAAGCACCTAAAGCCACGTGGCTCAAACAAATCTAAGCTGGCAACACAGTGTTGGGTTCGGAAGCCACGCCTAGCAGTGACAATGCTGATTGGCAGACAGTTTTAACTTCCTGACCACGACACCGAATGTAGAGACTCCCAGTACTACCAACAGATGCAGTTAGTGTGTGTGAAAGGTGTGAACAAAATATTTGAATAGAGTGCTGTTGTAATAAATATCTTACATGATAATGAAATTGTAAGTTGTATTTCAGTGTTTTAAAGCTAATATAGTACTATATTTTCATTCTAAAGGTAATTTTGAGGATATGTTTTCAGTTGCTCATTACTGTATGTTGGTACTATTAACCTTCCCCCTCCACCTCTTGCAGCCGCAGAACGTCAGAGCCGGAGATACAATGGCCGGACTGTATTTATTATTATTACTCATTACTGTATGTTGGTACTATTAACCATCCCCCTCCACCTCTTTTCCAATCGCAAAACGTCAGAGCCGGAGATACAACGGCCGGACTGTATTTATTATTATTATTATTATTATTATTATTATTATTATTATTATTATTATTATTATTATTATTATTATTATTATTATTATTATTACTATTACTACTACTTTATATCTACAGAATGCATTTCTGAGAATTTATTTACACAAATTCTACAGTATGATATATTATGTTCTTATACATATTTGTTTTTAAAATTATGTTATCTATTTCTTGTAATCACATATTCTTTTATATATTTTGTATATGTTACTATGTTAATGTTATTCTTTATATTGTGCTTGAGTGTCCATTATCTTGTAAAAGTATCAGGGATGAATAAAGATGATGATAAATGGAATAGACATGTGGGCTGTTTATAAAATATCACTATATTTTTCTCTATGCTATTTCCGCACTTATCTTAATTTGTTTAGTACTTTTTATTCCCACATCTCTTATTTTGGAGTACCTATTGCAAGAAAACTTATTAATTGTGTCACATAATGTCACATCCCCTGCCGCAAGAAAAATGTTTAAAAATGCTGTATAGTGTTATGTGCAACACAAGTGCATAATAATAAAAAATAACCTTTATGATTATAAATGCATTAAATGTGTATCCATGTGATTATTTATTACAATGTTTTTTAAAGAATGAAAACAAGGCTAAACAGCCTGATCTTCTGCAATTTCCATAATAGAAAAATGAAAGACAAAACCCACTACAGATAGACCTTGAACAAAGTGCAGTTAGTGTGCCATTGCGCAAGCCCAGTCTTCTCCTCTCCTCAACATTCAAGCATCATATGACTCCCACCCTTTCATATGTTGACCAGTGCAGTGCAGCTTGCGCTATGGAGGTGAGTGGACGCAGCCTAAAATGACGGTAGAGGGGGAAAGCTGGAGATCTTCAATTTTGGTAAATCATGCCTCTAACTGCATTTTGTTCGCGGTTTACCTAGACATTAATTACTACACATTTGTTATTAAATGATTATTGTAACAACAGGAACTACACAGTAATATGACTAATATTTTAGTGTGATCAATCTGTATAATGGGAATAATTTCTAAAAAGGTGCTTTACTCAACTGGCAAAAGCATAATGACAAACATATCAATAGTGTTCTGTCACTGAAATATGTCTCATTGTTGCTATTATCGTATACAAATCATCAACCTCAAGCTTCTTGTTTCAGTAATCCATCTCTTTCCCCAACAGTCTTCTCATTACAAAAAAGAAAAACAAAACCTCTAGCACTAACAAAATGCTTTTCTTATTAAACAATTTCTGTAAAGGAAGTATATGGTAAATTAACTTTAAAGAGAGTCGATTAAAGACACTAAACAACACTTACTTTTAAATTTTTCCGGAACATGTCTCTGAGGCTTTGCCTCTATCATCAGCCGGCTCTCGACTGGTTCTCGTTGGTGTAGTTGACAATATTTTGTCACGGGTCTCCTGGTGGCGGTTCAAGGAACTTGCTGAACAAATCTTTCTGGGGGATGTCGAAATTGAATACTTTGTTCCTATTTTTTGAAATGAAGATTTGTTCCCATGTGGATAGTTCTTGTTTTCCTGATGTATGTTTTAGTAGTTTTGGTTCTGGATTTATTTTGTGGTTTTTTTCCCAAAAATATGTGGCAACTGCTGATTTTTCTAATTGTTTATATTTTATGTTTCTAAAGTGTTCCTTTGCTCTTGTTTCTAAATTTCTTTTTGTTTTTCCAATATAAATTTGACTACAGTCATTGCATTCAATTTGATATATACCAGATTTTTTGTTAGATGGAATGGCATCTTTGATGTTTGAGCAAATTAGGTTTTTTAAGGAGAAATGGTTGACTGGTGATAGTTGAATGTTTTGTTTTTTGAAGACTTTTTTGAATTTATCATAGGCCCATGGATGGTAAGTGAATTTTTTGAAAATCATATTAGTTTCTGTAGCTGAGAGGGTTGTGGTTTCCTTTAGTAGCTTCTTCTTTTTTGCTAAGTTCACTTTTTTGTCCACTAATGATTTGGGAAAGTTATTTTTTTGTGCTATTTCAATTATTTTGTTGTATTCTGTTTTGTATTCTTCTACTGTGAGAGGGATGTTTACCAGTCTGTGTGCTAAACTATTGAAGATTGCCTGTTTGTGGGATCTTGGGTTGTAGCCATTAGCTTTTATGTAGTTGTCCGTCTGTGTTGGTTTTCTGTAAATGCCAAAGTTTAGTCTGTTTTTATTCCTCATTATTTTTGTATCCAAAAATGGTAAATGCTCATCTTTTTCTATTTCTACAGTGAACTTGATGCTTTTTTCTTGGATATTTAAAAGTTTTAGTGCATCACTGATGTGTTTTTTTGGTACTATTGCAAAGATGTCCTCTACATATCGTTGCCAGAGTTTGAACATCCAAGGGAAACCTTTGTTGATCCTTATTTCTAATGCACTCATGTACAGATCGGTCAGGAAGGGTGATAGGGGGTTGCCCATTGCTAACCCTGAAGTTCGGTGGAAATATTTTGTTTGATTGAAGACTACATTGCAGATATCAATATTTCGACACAAATTCTACCAGTATCCATACAAAATTCAGTAAAAAGCCATTGTGAAAATATTTTGGAGGAAATAGAGAACAGATCCTTTCAGAAGAGAAAACATAATACTATCCATTCTTTGAAACAGAAAAATGTTATTTACACAAAGGCAGACAAAGGCAACAAGATTGTCATAATGGAAAAATCAGATTATATTGAAAAAATGGAAAAAAATGCTAACTGGCAATGAATATGAAATCATTAACAAAAATCCTCTAAAAACTTACATACCGTCATTTGAAAAAACAATAGCAAAATCAAGCAGAATACCAAATAAATATGCAGTTAAACCGGAAAACCCAACCTTACCTTGACTTTATGGCTTACCCAAAATACACAAACCATCCATAACAATGAGACCTATAGTTAGCAGTATAAATTCACCAACATACAAACTTGCAAAGTGGCTAACAAACAAATTCAGCTCATTTCCAAAATTCGACAGCCTAAGCATCAAAAACACCTATGAACTTATAGAACACATTAAGGATACTGAACTAAAAGAAGAGGACACACTAGTCTCATTTGATGTTAGATCACTGTTTCCCAGCATACCAGTTAATCAACTCCCACCGTTGATAGAAAAATGGCTCAAATCACTTGGAATGGCATCACCTGAAATTTCAGACTACATCGAACTAACCAAATTATGCATAGAACAAAATTTCTTCCAGTTTCAAATATATATATATATATATATATATATATATATATATATATATATATATATATATATATGATATATTCATAGTATTAGTTTACATCACATTATAGAAAATAAATTCCCCTCTGACAGAGCTACTGAATGATATGCGATATACAAAACATAACATACATAAACAACAGTTCTCTGTATAAAGACCAAAATTGAGTCATACCTTTTAAAACCTGTAACTTCACTCACGTCCTTTTACAAATTTTAAAAGGTATGGCTCAATTTTAGTCTTTTTACATGAAATTAGCTTCACTGTTAAAAACGATTTTATTTTAACTATTCAAACAGTTCTCTGACTGATTAATCAGCGTACCTGAAGGTTTAAAATGCTATAGGTACAATCCCAGACAATTCATCACAAAGTCACAAATGGATTTTTATTCGTCTCTTATATATGTTTTTTTTTTTTTTTTTGGTAATTTCTGTATTTAAATTTTGTAAATATTTTTGTTTTGATGTGTCCACAATCTTGTATGGAGATTTAAAGGATGAATAAATTGAATTTCTCCTTATTACAATATTCAGTCACATTATATGATTTCTTGCACCTGGTGATAATATGACACGTTGCTGTGACTGCATCTGAACACTGTGTAGATACACTGGATTCCCTGAGTATGTGCGATAAGCTCAAGTAAACATCTCTGTTGTTCATATATTTTCCATAACGCCTACTCGCTTTGCCATGTAGTAATTGGTAAGAGCAGTGAAAATGTAAGCTTAAAATCCATGATATTGAACTTCTCGGCCTGATTCTATATTTCTAACTTGAGCTACATAACTTTTATGAAAGTACTTACACTGATCAATTTAACAGTAGTTAACTATGAAGTCTGAGACTTAAGATTGTAAATTGCCATAGAGGTAAGTTGTAGAAATGAATTAACAATACCTTGTAGTTTATTGGGAAAAATATAAGACAATGTCATATTAACAAGTTGTCATGATGGCTTATTTGGTTAGGACAGTGGTAGATCAAGCTGTAGCTGCATGGTTCAAATTTTTACTACAGCATTAAATTTTTCAGTTTAATCCTATCTTTTATACTTTAGAAAATAAACTGATTTAAAATAAACAGTAATGGCTTCAAATAGATAGAGTCAACTTGAAAAATTCAATGCCATGGCTGGGATTTGAACCACAGATTTCCTAGTTTCCATCCAGTCACTCCTATCTATTGAGCTAGAATGGCCAACATGCCATCCTGACATTAAATTCTCCAATTGACTCATATATATTTTCCTGGTAAACCACTAGGGGTTCTCGCATTCGAGATACAGCGTTTGTGGCGACTTACTATCGCAATTACTTGAATCCCAGGCTTCATCATTAAACTTTTATTATTTAAGTTAATTGATGGAAATTAATCATTTCTTCACACTAGCCATATATAGGCCAAGGTTTTGAATAGATAGAATCAACCTGAAAAAATTCAATGCCATGGCTGGGATTTGAATCACGGAGTAAACCTAGTAATATGGCTCCTGATTATATGCTAAAAAAATGAGGGGGGCGGGGCTACACAAAATATATTAGTAAAAACAGCAATGAAACTATTTCAATTAAAGGTCATGCCAGTAATAATATATGGAATAGAGTTATTTGGGAGTACATCAGTACATCTCAAATAGAGGAAACGAAAAAGATCAAAGCAAGCTTCTTAAAAAGATTACTTGAAATTTCAATACACATGTTTCCTTACTGACAGGAGAAGGTTCCCTCATTGAAGATGCATGATATGTAGTACTAAATGCCACCAACAATAATAAAGAACTGATTGAGAAATTGAAACAGTACAGGGAAGAAATATGTAAGGATTTTTTCTATACAGAGCCTAAGACAAACCAGAATTACAGACTACCAAATGAGATACCTGAGGAGAAAAATGGTGGTGCATGGATTCCATTTTAAAGTTTATAACCAAAAGAAATGCACAAAACAAAAACAGTATGCGTGTGTGTGCTGTGAAATATTTGTAAAAGATACCTACTAGAGTAGTATGCCAAAGAGGACTAGAACTATTGTATGTGCATGAATATACAAATTTCTTATCATAAGAAAGCAGCCAAGTCTTATGACCCTTGGCTTTTGAGTATTTCCTTTAAAAAATATGTTGCACATTGATAAAACTGTATTAATTTCTGAATTAGGTTTTCTTACCGTAGAAACATTCATACCATTATACATATTGATCTGCAGTTGAAATTTATCAGTTGTACCTATTCATTTTCGTTCTCGCAAGTGTCATATTCCCGCCTGGAATTGAAAAAGCCGTCATTCCTGTTCTTTGGTTCCAGCTCCAGCTTAGCCAACTTGACTGGTTAGGTTATGTGCAGCTCAGGTTTCACGTTATTACAAGTTGAAATGCGATATGCGCACCTGTACACCACCGCTCCATCTTTGGATTTGAATTGCAACTTTCGTGAGTGGAATTTATAGAGGTAAATTTGCCGTGCCGTTCGGTGCAACCTCCATACGTACATTAATAACTGTTCATTTAACTGGCTACTTAAGTAATAGCAAGTGTTCTCCGCTAGAGCTGCATTCTAGTCTGTTCCTTTTTCTATTTGTAGTAACATTCCAGAAAATGGACACAAATACCGGGGGTTACAGGCCGTCTATACAAGCTCAAGTTCAATATGTGGTAGAGTGGTTCCATGAATGGAGCGAGATGCAAAGAGGAGATTTTCTACCTATCTTAGCTCAGAAATTCGTTCCGGCAAATTATGTGAATGGGTTGGTTAGCGGAATGGATGGACTTGGTTGTAAAGATGATCGCCCGCCAAGTCTTTTTCAATGTCGTGTAAAGCTATTTCGTGAGTGGGCGGAAAGCTGGGGACCTGGAGAGCGAGAGCAACTTTTGAATCGCATCAAAGCCGTGGACGCAGATTTTGTTAACAAATTTGAAGAAGAAGTGAAATCAGTATCCACGCCCCAAGAAGAGAAACCATCCAGCCCCGAGACTGAAAACAATGAAAATGTTGAAGCAGAAAAGGTGTGAAAGTGGGAAACGTATCCCAGTAAAGTTTCCTGTCTAATCAGCACATTTGAAAATGCATTTATACCAAAACCCCCTTGTAAGTCACTGTTGTAAAGAAATGTTTTGAAACAGTTGTACTGCAAAAGTTGTCTTTTTCTTACAAGGGAATTCTTTCTTTTGATTAGTATGGAATGGTACTAACATTGTGCGTAGTTCTATGTTAGGTATATTTCTTTCACTTGTCAATCTTCCATAGTTAATGAAACATTAAAAGCATTTGAAATCTAGGAATTTAAATTGGGATAGTAAATGGAGTCAGCATCCTTGAATCCCCAATAAATGTCACACATTTAATCAAGATGTAAAAGTGCAATGTCACTGAAGTTGAATGCCTACATTTGATTTTATGTAAATGTATATACAAGTAATTGGAAAGTATCCTTACCTTGTAACATGTTGATTTTTCACTAAAAAAAATATTTTTATATTGTTTGAAAAAGGTAAAGCAGTACTTTAATAATGCATTTCTCATATAGGTACCTATTTATAAGGGCTCGAACCATTTTGGTTTTGGAAAATCTGTGTGCAATGCTGTGTAATTGTTGGAGTGTGATCAGAAAATTCAACTTCTAAGTGTTAGATATTCAGGTGTGTGATGAAAGTAATAGTTAAGTTCTACAGAAAGACCCAAAAAACTGGACCAATTTGCACTGTTTTGCTTATTGTTAGGAGCAGTGCTTGTTGCCTTCCTTCCAGTAACACAATTATATAACTGCTTATTAATTATTTGAAAGGAGGTACTGCTGTAATTTGTGTAAGTTTTTGGCAACACTGAAATAAGCTATCCATCAATTACTTTGATCCACATTGAGAATGTTAGCTATTTCTCATTTCTGTCTGTCTAGAGCATGAAGCTATATCTAATATATGTACAGTAAATTTAGTATCTGGTTCCAAAATATAAATACTGAAAAAAGTGAAAGATAATCATGTAATTAGCTGAGAGTGCTGTTGAAATTGAAGTTAATTAGTAGAGTCTGGAACTCGTCTACCCTTTTTAGGATGTTTTCTTGGCAAAACTATCATCCATATGGCAAGTTTGAAAAGTTGAGAAATAGTGTTTTTAGTACAGTAGAACCTCGTTTACTCGGATGAACTGGGATCAGGGCCGATCCGAGTTAATGAAAAGCCAATGATTTAAAAAACTGTACATCACCGAAATATTTTAAATGGAGTTTATAAATTGCTATCAGCACACTTTCATCAAAAAACACATACACTGTATGTACTGTAATAGTCTATGTATTTGTACTGTACTACAGAATAGTCGGTAAAAAAGACAGTGAACTTCTGCTGTCTCAGTTTAGTGTATCACTTATCTCACACCGCTTTAACATTAGAAGTTCATTTGTCATTGTTTCGACCTGACTCTCGAAATAAAAGCATCAATTTCTCTATGTTTGTGTGTGGGTCATAACAGCAGTGAGCTTCTGCTGTCTCAGTTTAGTGTATCACTTATTTCACAGCCGCTTTAACATTAGAAGTTCATTTATCTTGACTCTCGAAATAAAACATCAATTTCCCTATGTTTGTTACTGTTTGTGTGTGGGTCATAACAGCAGCGAGCTTCTGCTGTCTCAGTTTAGTGTATCACTTATCTCACACCGCTTTAACATTAGAAGTTCATTTGTCTTGACTCTTGAAATAAAACATCAATTTCTCTATGTTTGTTACTGCTTGTGTGTGGGTCATAACAGCAGTGAGCTTCTGTTGTCTCAGTTTAGTGTATCACTTATCTCACATCCGCTTTGTCTTGACTCTTGAAATAAAACATCAATTTCTCTATGTTTGTTACTGCTTGTGTGTGGGTCATAACAGCAGTGAGCTTCTGTTGTCTCAGTTTAGTGTATCACTTATTTCACAGCCACTTTAACATTAGAAGTTCATTTGTCTTGACTCTTGAAATAAAACATCAATTTCTCTATGTTTGTTACTGCTTGTGTGTGGGTCATAACAGCAGGGAGCTTCTGTTGTCTCAGTTTAGTGTATCACTTATCTCACACCGCTTTAACATTAGAAGTTCATTTGTCATTGTTTCGGCCTGACTCTCGAAATAAAAGCATCAATTTCTCTATGTTTGTGTGTGGGTCATAACAGCAGTGAGCTTCTGCTGTCTCAGTTTAGTGTATCACTTATTTCACAGCCGCTTTAACATTAGAAGTTCATTTATCTTGACTCTCGAAATAAAACATCAATTTCCCTATGTTTGTTACTGTTTGTGTGTGGGTCATAACAGCAGCGAGCTTCTGCTGTCTCAGTTTAGTGTATCACTTATCTCACACCGCTTTAACATTAGAAGTTCATTTGTCTTGACTCTTGAAATAAAACATCAATTTCTCTATGTTTGTTACTGCTTGTGTGTGTGTCATAACAGCAGTGAGCTTCTGCTGTCTCAGTTTAGTGTATCACTTATTTCACAGCCACTTTAACATTAGAAGTTCATTTGTCTTGACTCTCAAAATAAAACATCAATTTCTCTATGTTTGTTACTGCTTGTGTGTGGGTCATAACAGCAGGGAGCTTCTGTTGTCTTAGTTTAGTGTATCACTTATTTCACAGCCACTTTAACATTAGAAGTTCATTTGTCTTGACTCTTGAAATAAAACATCAATTTCTCTATGTTTGTTACTGCTTGTGTGTGGGTCATAACAGCAGGGAGCTTCTGTTGTCTTAATTTAGTGTATCACTTATTTCACAGCCACTTTAACATTAGAAGTTCATTTGTCTTGACTCTTGAAATAAAACATCAATTTCTCTATGCTTGTTACTGCTTGTGTGTGTGTCATAACAGCAGGGAGCTTCTGTTGTCTCAGTTTAGTGTATCACTTATTTCACATCTGCTTTAACATTAGAAGTTCATTTGTTAGTGTTTCGGCCTGACTCTTGAAATAAAGCATCAATTTCTCTATGTTTACTACTGCTTGTGTGTGGGTCATAGACACAGCTGGTTCATCAACTTGTTGCGTGTCAAACAAAAACACACCCATAAAGGATTGCTGTTGCCAATTTATTATTGGTGTTTCAGCTACGCTACCTGTCACTTTTGGGTCACAACTGCTCCACTTCTCTGCTTATAAAAAAATCTCTTCTTACGTCCCATACAGAGTTTGTTACTACGAATTTGGCATCTGTGACATCAGAGGATACAATGGTGCTATCTTTAGTGGGAATTTGAAACTGAGGTTTAGAGTGAAACCAGATAAGGAGACAAAATTTACCACAGGTATAATTTTCATTTTAGTATGAAAATAATGGCATAAAGACAACGAACAGGTCATCTTTCTGCTAATGGACATGCATGTTAGGAATTGCCAACCTAAATGTGAAGTAAAATCTGCTGGATTAGCTACATAATTGTTTGCCTCATTTGCACTGCAATTTATGGTATATAGTACTTATATGTATGCCCACTGCTGCAGCATGGTGGTAGTGTGTCTCACATTAAAAGAGGTGCAGAGTTCGAACTTTGGTCAGGATGACTTATGTGGTTAAGATTTTCTCTTACCTTGAAAGATGAATGTCAGATAACTGTAAGCTCTATGTACCCAGGGCTCATTACTTTCATGTTCTGATATGACTTACAATTTATTTTGGAGGACAGTAATTAAAAAAAAAAGCTATCCATATTTCCAACCTGTACATTGGGGCTTTTATGTTCTTTGTATTTCTTTGGTAACTGCTTCACTTCTTTTCTTATAAAAATATTCTCTGGCCACTTTGGCAGCTTTGGCAGCTCAATCCTTTGGCTGTGCTAAATAAGTCATTGTTCATTTTGCTATGACAATTTGTGATGGGTGAATTTGTATACAAAAAATCATTGTATGCGATTCTTAAATGCTCTCGATGTTCTTGAAACCTGAATGTGTATTCGAAAGCTTCTTGCTGGAAGTTCTCGGATAGGTGCAGGTGCACTGAGGACGAATCTGAATCCAGAGGAGAGAAGTGAGATGGTTGACAAACATTGTAACAGATAGGATGGGACAGACATGTTTACTGTACATAGATAAAATATACTCCTTAGAGGTAATGGGCTTGCTTGCTTCCCAAGGCTATCGATCTGTTCGCAAACAATATTTTCATGTACGTGATAATATATATTTAAATTACTAAATCATTGGAGAAAGGAATGTACATTACAAGATGTTAACTATAACAAATGAATAATTGTTATAAATTCGAAACCAAATTCGTTTATATTGCTGACATACTATTGATTTCTAATTACACCATATCATATAAAATGTAGGGTTGTTATATGTAAAGTCCTGTTGATGTGAGTTTGGCAATGAAAATAATGTATTGTGCTATATCTTCCTGATATTAATACAATTATTTACATGTATAAGCAAGTGGTCAATAATGACTAATCTCTTTTGGTTTTGACACTGCCTTAAAATATGTTCAATATTTCTTGATTTGAAATAAAGTTTTCCTTGGTGAGAAACACTGCAGCATAGTGACCACAAATACAGCAAAGCTTTTTTTATGTTATTTTTCTGTATTTTTACATGTATGCACAGTACACATAAATACCATGCCCAAGGTGTGACTCTAATCTGCAACCCTTTACACAGTAGAATGCCAGAGATATCTGCTCTAGTGACCTCGAGCATTTACATCGAATACATGCAAAAGTTCTCGTTTGTAGTATCTGAGAACCTGTTTTTTAGTACAAGTAAATCTTCTTGATCTTTTTAAATAAAAATATATATTTCATTTTCCTTGTTTTTGTTGTTTTTATTATGTTATTTTTTTAGTATTTTTACCATATACACAGTATACATTAATACCATGCCCAAGGCGTGACTTGAACCTGCAGCCCTTTACATGGTAGAATGCCAGAGATATCTGCTCTAGCGACCCCGAACACTTGAATGCAAGCAAATGTTCTCTTTTGTAGTATCCAGAACTTGTATTCAAATGAAGGTTTTGATTCTTTGAAGTGTTCAAATACAGTGTATTCAATTCTGTCCATTACTAATGACAATGTGTTGTTGTCAAATGCTAGGCTTTGGCACTGAAGCCATTAGCTCTCTTGCTCTCCAATATTTCTGTGTAGTGGGTCTGGCAGATAGGACTTCACAGGTTAAAAGATGTTCTTCAGTCATTTCCTCTTCTTTGTTGTCAAATGCTAGGCTTTGGCAATGAAGCCATTAGCTCTCTTGCTCTCCATTATTTCTGTGTAGTGGGTCCGGCAGGTTAAAAGATGTTCTTCAGTCATTTCCTCTTTGTTGCACAGAGGACAGTTTGGACTTGTATAAATTCCTATTCTGTGTAAGTGTTTGGCCAAATAATCATGTTCCTTAAGTAATCTAAAATTTGCTACTGCAGCTTTACGTGGGATTTCTGGAATAATTTCTGGATTTTTAATTAAAATGTTCCATTTTTTATCTTTGGCTTTGTTAGATATTGATTGGTTTTGTTTGTTTTTATATTTGCTTTTGATTAATCTTTTTATGGATGTAAAGGGTAAGTTTTTACTTTTGTTCTGAATTAAATTTGCACCATTTTTGGCAAGGAAATCAGCTGATTCATTTCCAGCAATTCCACAATATGCAGGTATCCACTGTAATATAATTCTTTTCTGTAGTTTTTGAAGTTGTTGGATCATTTTGTGACATTCTTTAATTTGGATTGACGTCATTTTATATGAACTTATGACAAGTCCTAATGACAATGTTATAAGTTACATGTTGGAACTCTGCATTTACTAAAGAGCAAGTAGCATCCGTAGAGAAATTCAGAAATTATGTTGGGCCAATTGTTGTCATTTTATATTAACATCCCAGAAACAGTGTATGACAAATTTTGTGAAAGTTTTTATTTTTGTTTAAAATGGTTCTAAGGATTTTGATTTTGATACCATATATTGATATATTTTTGTGACAAATGAAACGTTTATCTTAAATTCCTTAGGAATAGCCTGAAGTAATCTTTGTTCTGAGCTATTTTGGCAAACATTTATCTGCAGTAATATGAACTAAATAAAAGAATAGGTTAAGGAAAGGTTTATAGAAGAGTGTGTTGAGAAATTCATGAGATCAGATTTTTCTTGATATTTACTATAGAAATGATTATAGTCATCCATTTAGCATTTTCTACATTAAACTCGTAAAGTTGTTTTCTAGTCTTATAGGATTTTCTGTATTTAATTTAAACAGTTTTTGTTTTCTTTTGAGTGTTCTTGTAACATCTGAACCATTCTACTCATAGCAGAGTGACTTATTGAAATATCTCAGAAAAATTCTACTTTTGACTCCAAGAGGCAAGTCAAGATTTTCACCTTCTACTCATGTATTGAAGTATATCAGAAAACTCCTACTTTTGACTCCAAGAGGCAAGTCAAGATTGCCACTTTCTACTCGCCTATTGAAATATCTCAGAAAACTCCTACTTTTGACTCCAAGAGGCGAATCAAGATTGCCACCTTCTACTCGCCTATTGAAGTATCTCAGAAAACTCCTACTTTTGATTCCAAGAGGCGAGTCAAGATTGCCACCTTCTACTCGCCTAAGTATATCTTCAACTTGTGTACCTGTTTTTTAATTTTTGCATCCTCCAACGTTAAGTCATATCAGGGTATGAATGAAATGGGCGAAATGATGCTCAAATAAGCCCAGGATACATAGAGCTTAGAGTTACCCGACATTTATCTTTCAGAATAAGGGAAAACCCCGGAAAAAGCCTAACCCACCCTGACTGAGATTTGAACTTGGGATCTCCTGAACATGAGGGAGACACTACAATTTACACTACCGAGGCGGGCATCAAAGCTGTAGTTAGCTCACATCAAATTGAGTCAACATGAGTTTTAACTCTCAGCTCACTTTATTGACATTACCTAATGCTGACCATAATTTGCCAATAGTACCTGAATTAAGTTGAAGCAGTACCAGATATAGATTAATAGTTGTGTGGTTGATAGTGTGAGGTTGTTCCTGGAATATGTGTGCTTAAGTGCAGTGGGAAGACTGCAAGTTGATTCATAGTTTATTGGGTCTTTCAGTAGCTAGTGCTGTATGTGTAAGAAAAGTTTACATGTTCATTTGTTGCTGCTTGAGAGCAAGTATGCAGACACTGTTAATGTACTATTAATATTTAAATGTAAATGGTGCTGTATCATATCATTTTATTTTTGAAAATAGTCTTAAACGATTGTGTTGAACATTTTGATAAATAATGAATGTTGTTACTAGTGACCACAGAAAACATGAAACTCCTGAAATGGAAGCAATGGCTCCATTGTGGGTGGGCAGCTTATAAGAATATAAAATTATCTGGTTTACAATACCTATCTCAGAAAAGAAAATGTTTTAATTATGTTGGGCTTGAAAACGTTAAATAAACTAAATCTGTCATTAAAATGCTGATGATGTTAGAAAGATACTAACGAAATGCGTTCTAGGTAAATACTAGCAATAAGTGGAACATTGAGTACTAGTTCAACTCAAAATTATATTAATTTTATGCTTCATTTATCTTAGTTCTTACACATTGGAATAAATCTGTCGTGTTCATATTTTGTTCATAGTTGTACTCGTAAATTCTCAGCAGAAATATATTCATAATTCACGTAAGACTTGTTTTCAAATATCTTTCTGAAAATTGCCTTCAATAAGGGGTAAAATACAAGGTATGTCTAAAAAGTATTGAATCTGTGACCGGGAAAAATGGATTTAGCTGATGGGATTGATCCACTTCATTCACACACTAAGCCCATTGCTCCTTCCACTTCGGAAAACAATTCTGGAAAGCTTCTTTTGGGATGGCATTCAATTCCACCATCACATTCGTCTTATCTCTTCTCTGCTCTCTGCGGGAGCCTTTCAATTGCATCTTGAACCAGAAGTTACAAGTAGTCATGTCTAGAGAGTAGGGAGGTTGTCAAATGACTGGAAATTCATGTTCCGTCAAAGCAGTCTGGATCCCAGATCTGAAATGAATGGTAAGAAAACTGAAGGAACGGGAAGCCCTCGCTTTTATACCAGGATCAGAGTCTTCCCACTGGCTGAAGGACGTCCAATAGCAGCCATGCACCACCCCCCTCCCCTAACAGGTCATACCCTCCCTCCATGCACGACTATATATAGCGTGCTGGGAGACAGCGCTCCAGTCTTTGGACTCAGGAGCTCACAAGTTCATAACTCTGATGTTGCTGGATGCAGTTTTTGGCGAAATGTCAGATGTTAAATCAATTGGACCATGGGCTACAAGCCCAGATGTATGTAATGTAGTTGACGTCATGATGCAACTGCCAGGTTTTTGCTCTCCAGAGGTCTGGTCTTTTCTGTCAAACGACATCACAGAGACTGGAGAACATTTTGATAGTACTCCTTTGTCACTGATGTCAAATAACATTGCTAGCATCACCTTGCTTTTGCTTCACCCTGTCATGCTTTTTTTGGCCTTGGAGACTTGGGTTACCTCCAAGCATCATCTCTGAACACCTGCTGAATTTTACAAATTTCCTTTTTTAGAATCACCTAGCTTTGGGGAAATTAGATGCAGTATCCTTGCTCAATTTGTTCAGTCATCTTGCGAGAAAATTTAATCTGACAAAACACGTATAACAGCACCTCATTCAGTGACCTGTAGCCAGCAACTGACACATGCAAATGTGGTGAGAAAATTCAAGCATGCACACTAAGGTTCCTCTTGCCACCATATGCAGTGGTGCCACCATTGCATCACTACTTCGCACAGAAAAAATTAAGGTTGGATACTTTTTAGACAGGCCTCGTAGAAGGCATGAATTGCAAAAGGTAGGGCCATAGGTATGCCACTGTGCGTTAGCTAAAAGGTAGGCATTAGATACCAATGAACTGAATGAAAGAAAAATTTAAATTCACTTTTGTGAGTGAAACTCCAGTTTAAAAATTGAACCAGTTATAGTATGGGTTGTTTGCATTCTTAACTTGAACTTGCATAAAACATGGAAAAATACTCCAAGAAAGTTGAAATAATTGATGCAGTGTTAATCAGTCAATTTTTAAATGGAAAAACAAATGAACAGAGTTTTCTGACACATACAGGTCAAATTCTGCATTCCATTATAAAACAAGTATTTGCCATGTTTCTAAGAGTAATAAATGTTTAATTTTGAAACATTTTGAGATTATTACAAGCAACTCTTTCTTGTTCTGTCCTAAATAGATGTTAAGAGTATTATATCTCCATCCTGTTGGCTGTTCACAATATTTCCTATTTAATGTATACCTTCATAGTTTTGCACAAATTGTTATGGGAGTCGTAATGTGTGCCAAATGTTACAGGAATTAAGTGTTAATATGTTTAGAGATGGCAGTAATTAAAACTTCCTGTGCAAGGAACAACCATTGTTTTGAAAGCAGAAAGTTTTATGAAGACTGAAGTGGCTAATGTGAATAGACATTTTCATTTCTGATGTATTAAATTGGGCTGTGACCGCAGCTGTATTTTGCAACAATAGTTCTTGATAATTAATTCACAATCTATTTTTAATTTGCATTTAGTAATAAGAACTCTAACTTTAGTTTAGTTCTGTATCAAAACAAAAACTTTTAAAATTAAGAAAAAAAAGATATGTATAATTGTGCAGCTATAATGGGAAAAACTTAAGTTCAAACTCTGATTACTTAGAGGTATTTTTTGATTTAGTACAATATCAAATACTGCTTTATTATTAAAACATAAACAAAGATATTAATATTACACTAGTTGTATTTAAATGCGCAAACTGTACTAGAATTACATTTTCCCTTATATAACTAGGAATGTTTTCAGAGTAATTACCATATTTACTCGAAAATAAGATCCCCCTTTTTTAAAAGAAATTATAGCTGAAAAATTGGGAGGGTCTTACAGCCACATACTTTGGGCTGCAAAAACATGGAGTTGCTCTTTTGGTGGCTTTAAGTTTATTGCTCTGGTTTTGCCAGTAACGAATCATGTTTGGTTGTACCAAATACTCAGCCTGCTGCCCGTACACCATTTTTTTCAGTGAATTCTAAAACATTTAATATAAAATCTAAAGTGAAACTTTCGCGAATTCATGTTACCGATAACACAGACAAAACATGAGAAAACTCACTTTCAGTTGCTGCATAAGTAAAGCAGCCGTAATACCAATAACTATGTACAGTATTGTGACTGCGAGGGTTACGCAGAATCAAAAGTCTGGTTTGCAGAGATTTAGAACACACTTTATTGCAGTAAAAACACGTAAAATTGATAATAAGCTGTCTTCAAGGTTGACTCGGTGCTCTGCCACATGTAAACAAATGAAAGAAATCATTGCGGTACACTTCAAACATCCACTGTCGCAATAACCATCACCCAACTGGCACTTTTAACACTTTGCCGGTATTTATACCTCAGCCATTGTTTCTAGAAAATCACAGACCTTTCGATAACATTTGCAGCAGCAATCTCTTGGCAAGCATCCAGCTCTCCTGTCCACGCACCTAGTTCTGGCTTGTCGAGGCAGCTTAACAATGCCACATGATGACAGTATCAAAGAAATTCTGGATAATGGATTTTCTTGGAATTATTTGCCTGTCTCAAATTAACATACCGGATCTAACATTCACACGCACGCACGCACGCACACACACACACACACATATATATATATATATATATATATATATATATATATATATTTCTAATTTGTTTGCAAAACTAGGTTGGTCTTGTAATCCAGTTTTTTTATTTTCAAGTAAATAAAGTATCGTAAGAACTATTTGCAGTTGGTTTATTGATACTTGTCACTTACTTTTTTATATATATTTTTTATACTTCAATAAAGGTATAAGATTATACAACAGACTACCAGAAAATATTAAACAAATGAAGCGCCTTATACATTTTAAAAAGGGAGTAAAACTCTTTTTACTGCAACATTCATTTTTTTTTAAATGTTAATTAGTTTTAAGTGATTGTAAATAATGACAATAGCCATTAATGTAATTTTTATATTATGATGTGTCTGATATCAATCAAAAGGACAAAATAAATTGAATTGAATTAAATCATGAAGTAGAGTAAACTCCACATTTGTGAACAATTACTTTTATATAGCATTTCTCTATGGTCTTTATATAGTTTATATTTATTTGCTTTTCTACTTTAGACTTTTGTTGGATCCTGTATCTGTTATAGTTTTTAGTCTCGTGTAACTTTTTATATTTATCTGTATCTTGAATATGACGTGTCCTATAACATATGTATTATGTTCCAAAGGATGAAATAAATACAATACAATATTATTGAGAGACTAGTTTCAAAGGCAATCGCCTCCATTTTCAACTGGCCAGTTGGAAAGAGACTGAAAATGGAGGCTATTGCCTTTGAAACTACAGTTTGGCTGCTCTATCTCCGGCTCTGACATTTCTCGAGAGGGGGAAGCAGGCTGTTTCCAGTCCTTTAGCGGGAATTTCAAGCAGAGGAACAATGTGTATTTTAAATATTTCACGTATTTGCATATTTCACGAACTAGTAGCCATATTATCATTATAATAGCGATAATAATAGGACTTACGAACACTAAAAATCAGAATTCACGCATGCAAAATATACCAAAGAAAGTTCAGCAGCACAAGCAGCTAAAGCCACGTGGCTCAAACAATTTAATCTGGCAACACGCTGTTGGGTTCGGGAGCCACGCCTAGCTGCAACAATGCTGATTGGCACTAGCAGACAGTTTTAACTTCCTGACCACAACACCGGATGTAGAGACTCCCAGTACTACCAACAGATGCAGTTAGTGTGTGTGAAAGGTGTGAACAAAATATTTGAATAGAGTGATGTAATAAATATCTTGCATGATAATGAAACTGTAAGTTATTAAGTGTTTTAAAGCTAATATAGTTCTATATTTTCATTCTAAAGATAATTTTGAGGATAAGTTTTCAATTACTCATTACTGTATGTTGGTACTATTAACCTTCCCCCTCCTCCTCTTGCAGCCGCAAAATGTCAGAGCCGGAGATACAACGACCGGACTGTAGTCTCTCAATAATATAAAAAAGTAACATGCATCAATAAACCAACTGCAAATAGCTTTTACGATTAATTTTGACATCACTGTTACTAAATTCCTCCAAACACAAATAAATAAAGTATTCCTCTTCAGCCAGATTCCAACTGCCACAGTTGCAAGAAATGACCAATTACATCCCCTACTGAGGGATTTGAAACTTCATTACACTGTAGCTGTTTTTCATGATAAAAATGCTTTCTCGTACAGTTAATTACATAGTATTTTTATTGTGAAAAAAAGTAAAAAAGAGTAATGAAACTTGAAAGATTAAATAATTGTTTCTATGAACCATTACTAGAGGATGGGGTAAGTTCCCCCATAATTATACAAAGTAAGCATGTACTTTAAGTGAAGTTTGTGTATTTAAGCCTAACTTAGTGTAATATTTGCTCATTACTTCACTAAGTTTCTACATATGTATATAAACAGATTATTGTCTCAGGTTGAAAGGCAGATCTGCATTGTAAAATGTTGGTTTGAGCAGTCAGTTGATGGAAGTAAGAGGATCAGTAACAGCCACAAAACATGTGCACATAATTCATTCATAATTGGAAGTTTTTGAACAGTGTGAGGCTAATCACAATTGATTATTATTAAATTATAGAGGAGTCGTATTTATTACACATCAGCTTCACTTACGTACCTATATTGAGGACATGTTTTGATTTAGTAATTTGGTGAAGCTGATGTGTAATAAATATGACTCATCTATAATTAAATAATTATTTCGCTTCACTGTGGTGTTCCATACAGTTAAAATTTCGATACAATTGGTTATGTTTACGTACCTCACTTTTGTAAAATCAAATTATGAATGGTAACATTTGCTTCCATCATCAGCTGGCAACACCAGCTAATGTGTGACAACAGTCTGATGTAGAGAGTGAATGTTACCAAAGCATGTTCTGATTTTACAAACGTGAGGTAAAATAAACATAACCAACGTTCAAATACTGTTCACAAGATGAAAGAATGAAACACAGTAAAGCTAATATAATAACAGAAGATATGAGACAACTCTCATTACTTCACTTAAAGTGTTGAGGACCTGTTTCACAGACCGTTATCTACATCAGCTGTAGTTGGATATTTCTGAGCGCAGTTGGTGGAGACACTTGAAAATGACATCCTCAGGCATGTAAAGTTCATGAGATTGTTGTTCTTCTTTATTAAGACTTCCCATGTAGTTATGATGAATAAGAAATGAGCTGCTCACGAGACGTGCATGTAGGGTCTGGAGAGTCCTTTGTGTTCCTTAAACCTGGCATTTAATTAAATCTGATAGTCTCTGTAAAATGGACCATGTTCCGTGCAGTTACAAGAAAAAGGAGCCCAAGGATGCACATCTGAGCCTTCACACTTGCATAGTACATGCTGGAAGGTTTCATTTTCACTTTCACCTTTTGCTACATAAGGGTCTTGTTTATGTCCGTCTGTGCAGTGTGTTGTGGCCTTTCAGGTAGCCAGCTTACCATGTGATGGAAGTCGATGACCTTGGTCATGCCTGATACCATATTGGCACATTTCTGTTACAGAAACAATGAGATCCACACAGAAATTAAAATATTTAAACCAGTAAATAAAGCCATCAAACTCGACATGTGGGAGATTTATAAAGAAGTTCCATCTCTTGATCTTTAGAAATCCCTGAATACAATGTGATTTTCAGGTGTCTATTATCAGTAGTGTTCAGGAAATCTTGATTGGAAAATCATTCAATGCTGGCAGTCGATGACTGATGGTGCTGACCATCTGTGAAACATGTACTCAAAATTTTGAGTAAGTGAAGCAGGATGTGTGTGTTGTCTATCTTCTATTAATGTTACTTTGTGTTTTAGTTAAAGATGATCAAAGGAACTCACTATCGTTGAATAATTATGTTTAAACAGCTGAAAATCATGCAGCAAGCTTTTGTCCAACCACTGTTATTATATAAGGCCCATATTTAAATACAGAGATGAACATCACTTCTCACTTCAGAATTATTTGCTGGTTGGTACTACCTAAACTAGTTCAGACTTGAGTCCTGTGGTAGTTGCAGGCATTTTTTGGAGTGAACAGCATAGTGCTGCCATTACACTGGGCAGTTTTGAGCATCTGCTCTACGTGGGGTGTTCGGAAATGATTTACAGTTGCATTGTTTCAAACATACTGCTCAATCTGAGAGCATGTCTTCTCATAGGAAGATAACCTGATACTAGTACACCATGCAGCAGCTAGATGGCACTTGTAAACACAGTATATAGTGAAAGGGCACTGCTTGTTTGTTATCAGATAGAGAAATCCATGGACAAGATGGAAGGCAACTATCATGGGCAAAGATGGGCTGTATGGTTCTTGTGGATGGGCATCAAAACAGCAGATATTTACAAACGTTTAAATGAGGTTTGTGGCCAAGAAGCTCCTGCACAGAAGACTTTACAACTGGATCGCTGGGTTCTCCATTTCAAGGGAATAGGCAAGCGATAATGTGAGTACTGGTCGTCCATCAATATCATGATCTCTGAGGAAGATTGAGGTTGTTTCTGAATTAATTATGGCTGATAGACTTATAACATTTGATGAATTGGAATTGCAGACGGCTTGGCTGCACAACCTGCACCATTATCAATGACGATTTGGATATGAAAGTATGTGCTCACTAGGTTCCATGGGACTTGACACAGGCCCTGAAGAAGAATGCTGTTGAAGTCCGTCATTGACAATTATTGGAAATGAACAATGATTCAGATTTTTTGGAGAAACTGGTGACTAGTGACAAATCATAGTGTCACTACCTTACACCTGAGAAGAAAATCCAATCCAAGAAATTTCTCTTTGCTCCATTTACAGATAAGCAGATGATCTCATCTTTTGGGAAACTTGTGGCATTCTGCTAATGGACTGGCTTCCACAAGGTATGACTGTCAACAGCAGGGTGTACTGTGACTCTCTTACATGACTCAGATGCAGGATTCAGCTACAGCAAAAGGTAAAGTGTTCCAAAGGAGTGCTCCTCCAGCACGACAATGCCTGGCTGCACACTAACAATGTGACAGCTGCAAAGTTGGCATCACTGGAGTTCATTGTTGTGCCACATCCACCATATTTCCAGAATCTTGCTCCATCTGATTATGCTCTATTTGAAAGCATGAAGAACTTGCGGCAAAGGAAAAGGTTCGGCAACAAGAATTGCAGGCAGCTGTCCATGAGTGGGTGCATAGTACACCCAACAAGTGGTTACATAATGCAATAATGAAGTTGCCAGGAAGATTGCAGTGATGTGTTGACATCAATGGAGAGTATATTGAGAGATCCCATGTACACTGAACCATGTTCATTAAAAATAAGGTACAAAAGCTACTATTATAAATCATTTCAGAATGTGTCTCATACAATCACGACAAGACAGAGTAATTTGTTTCCTCAGTTGAAGATGTTTCTTGTTGTAAAGCACTTTGAGAGCTTGGCCAACTGCAATAAGACTGACAGTGCAGTGGGATTCCACTACAGCAACATTATTGACAGTAGCTTGAAGTGTACTGAATCCCTCATGTCAAAGTGCACAGGCCATGTAGCAAGTTAGCTCAGAATTGTATGTGAGGAGGAAGTTTAAGGTATTTGCAGTTAACTATTTTGGAGAGAGAAAAAAAATGTTCTAAGAATTATATTAAAATGTGCCTCTTACGTAGTAAGGAAAAGGGTCAATAAAATGCTACATTAAAGTTCTAGTGGGTTTGGCTGGGTATGAGAAGGTGCTTGCATTACAACCAAACTTCCAGCAGTTAACAAAGTTTTAGTGCAGCTCTGAAGTATTAGACTGATGCTACACATTCCATGGAGATTATATTGCTGGTGCTGAAGGGTATCCACAAATAGCATTCTAATGTGTAATAACATTCCCAGTGTAAAATTGTTTAATCAGTTTTTATTGGATAGTTTGACACAAAACATTGAAACAAAACTATATTTGAGACATGAGGGGAAAGGCTTGATAATCATAAGGTTTGGAAATACATCTGTTGTTACTATCTGTTAAAGACAAAACCTGTGTTAGCTGCAAGTAGATTTGTTAATAGGCCTTCCCCCTCATTTCAATTAAACATCTGTGTGGTTACTTGGTTGTGCTCTATGCAGTTTATTAAATATGTGTACTATATTGCAGATCTAGTAATTAAAAATTATATTTTAATAGTAAAATACTTCTTTATTAATATTGTATAAAGGAATCTATATTTTGACATTTGTATATGTTTATTTAAAATATCTAAAATAAATTACATATATGCTAAAAATGATTTTTTTCTTAGAGTTAGACATGGTTTATGAACCCTTTTTCATAAAGCAAATATTTTAGTAAATATTTTTGGTGTTTTGTGGAAAGTATGCATGCAAACGCGAGATGAACAAAATCTGATGTGTTGCATTTGCATCAGTTTCTCTACTCGCTTTTCTGTGAACTTCTTATGAAAGCATTTCTTTCTTTTGTTAATTGAAATAAAGTTTAGTTGCATATTTCATTTTATATATACGACTGCGGTAGGCTAGCTGATAGATTTTTAAAAATCCAGGATGCTATATGAACCTGCCATCAATGATGATGGAGGCAAAGTCTCTGAAACATGTTCCGGAAAAGTTTAAAAGTAAGTGTTGTTTACTGTCATTAAACGACTCCCTTTAAATTTAATTTATTATAACACTGTTTTCAACACTTCCAAGAAAGGAATTGCTATATGATAGTTTTGAAATGTCATGTCTTTGCAAGACCATGTATTGACTTGACAGTTTTCAAAAATTTAAAAATTCAAACCAATAACTAGGAATATCATCATTAAATTATAGATGAGTCTTTTGAAAGTAGTGAGTCGGTAATTCAAACACAAACATCACTTGTGTTTGAATTATTGACTCATTACTTTCAAATGTTAAATACATCACTGTTTTCTAACCTTTTGCTTCAAATAATATAGATGAGTTGTATTTATTACACATTGGCTTCACTTGCGAACGATGGTTTGCAAAACATGTCCTCAATATAGATACGTAAGTGAAGCCGATCTATAATTTAATAATTATTTCACTTCACTGTGGTATTCCAATGCAGTTAAATTTCAATATAGGAATATCATGCTTAATGATGTGAAAAATGTTATTTAACAAAATGGCTTTTCATTTTTATGTCCTCTCAAATGTTACATCATATTGGATGAGGTTCAAATAAGTACAGGGTACACAGTTACCAGACATAAGAGAAAACCCCAGATAACTCACCCTGACTGAACCTACACTACAAGGGCAGGCAACAACAAAATAACATTCTTATACTTGGTAAACTGTGAGAAACAATCTTGGAATTTTATATGCAGGACTCTGTCTCACAGTTTACCAACTGTACAAAAATTATTCAGGTTAAGAAGGATTCCAAAGGCTATTCACAAAAAATTCTTCTTGTTTAACTTATCCCTAGTATACCATTTATCACAAAGTTAAGGAATTCTTGTTCCTCTATCCCTTAAGGTTGATTCTGAGGAACTGAAGCTTTGAATCTGATAGAGAACCAGGATGGGTGATCAGTTCGATGTCTGGTGTGAGGGTAGGATAGATGGTGGAGCAATTGGTGGAATGCTGGTAGGGGAAACCAGAGAAAACCTGCTCCATTGCTGTGTTGTCCACCACAAATCTCACTTTGTGGTTACCCAGGCCACCTTGTTGAAAGATGAGTGGTGTAACCACTTGACAACAGCGTGGCTTCTCACAAAAAATTCAAGATAATTATTTGTAGTGAAAATATCTTAAACATGTACTTTAATATAAATTATTTCAGCCATTTTTAAGTGTTTTAATATAAAGGGCAGTTTGAAGTGGAGAATTTTCTTGAAAAACTTTCTGTCCCAACCTTGAAAAATATTTATCATAAATAGCAATTTCAGTATTTAACCAACATTTTGCTCTTTACTTGCTGCATACACACACAGACCTGTTGTCCTGTTTTGGTATTTTACTGGTTGCAGTTCAACATTATGAGGGTGTGAACTATAGGACAATGAATAAATGAAACCAAAAAACACAGCCGAAATTAAATAAAGGAACTGAAATCCAGCAAGTGGAAATGTTGTGCATTTATGAGGCAGTAGATTCCACAGGTTGTAGTGGATTGATTTGTTGAGTTTCTGTTCAAAATGACAGTCATAGAAAGTGAAAGATAAATGTGCTATGTTATGCCTGGGGGTGCATATCAGCAAGTAGAGTAGGAAATTTGGCATTCATTGAGAACACAAGGATTAACACATTGGTACTTCAAAATTGTTACAGAAAACTGTTGTGTGTGGATAAAGAACCAAAGCACCAGGCGTATATTATCATGAGATGGGACATGGTTGTTATATAACTGGCCAAAAGTAATACATCCGCCCCCATAGAGTTCAGATCTTAATTTAATAGAGAATTTGTGGAGCGAGATAAAAGAATCAGAAATTATTGCTTCTCCTCTAAGACTACTCAAAGAATTGAGTAACAATTGAGCCTGCCTATACAAAAGAAATAATTTATATGAAATTACACCTGCTAGAAATAATCAGGAAATAATGGACACCCTACAAAGAATTGTATTTAGCCAGTATGAGACAATACATATATCTTTTTGTAGACTGAATATTTAAGTAACTCTTGAAATTTCAGTTAGTGCACTGAAATAATTTTTGTCAACACCTGTTGCAGTTTAGAAGAATGATTGTTTTTGTTATTGCTACAAATGACATGCATTTATCAGCATTTAATTTTACTTTAATGTTTATAGCTGCTTTTAGGAAAATAAATGTCTGAGTTGAACTTTGACTGAATATTTTTACAAGTACCTGTAGATTTTCTATGCAAATTATAACCAAATACCTATGTTTACAAAAGATGTCTACACATATCTCACAACATTTGCAGTAACACTTAGCAATTCTGCATGGCCCTGTAAAGTGTTGATAGTGAGGTCCATATCCAACACACAAATGCATATCTACTCATATCGCATGTGTAGTGCAATTCTTGAACTACAGTTATATAAAGAGATTTCTGTTCTAAAATTTAGTGGCAGTTGAAACTGTGGTTTGTGAAATTGCTGTGCAAGATTTCTCTGGACTTTATTTTAACTTGTCTGATGTCATAGAGCTTTTCCTATGTAACAATACAGTTACTGTAGGGGAGGGGATCCGTCCCCTTCAGCTGCCTGGTGTGGGTGCTGCGGACCCTTCCTCGGGCCAAACTGCCGAGCCCCTCCTGTAGGGGAGTTGTTCGGATTGGGTTGGACTCGGCGGGGCAGTGTGTTCCCGACACCCGTGAGTGATCGGGTACGTCTCCGGACGGGGTTGAGGGAAGCCATATATTCCTGCGAACTAGGCCTGCATAGCTAGTAGAAGGTGTGCTAAATCACCAGGCGGCCCTACCAAGGCTGATCGGTAGCCTTCCCCTTTGGGGTTGGCGCGCGTAAGTGGTGTATCCACTTCCACCCGTCTTGTGTTTTCGGACCAGATTGGGGGGGGGGGGCCTTGTTTGCATCTAGATCTTGCCCCATGGAAAGAGCCTCGAAAGCGCCGGGCGACCCTCGGGGACAGCTCGGTATCTTCATGGTAGTAGAGGGAGGTCAGTCTTTACTTTGTGAAGGCTGCCCTACATAGATACCCTCACCCTTAAATGTAAATGTAAAATGTAACAACACAGTGATTTATTTGGTCTCTACCAAGAATAGAAACTGATTCTCTAAATCAATTCACAAAATTACAAAATGCTCTCCGTAAGATGCACAACAGCAGGGAATTGATTTACTTCTCTCTATGAGTTTGCTGTCACATACTTGCCGTTTCTATGTGCTTAGGTTAGAGACAATTTATCAACCTCTGTACAAGACTTACCATCATTTGACTAGCTGGTACATGAAGAGATAACAGCACAGTGCAAAGCAAGCAATTCCCTGTAATATGGCCATGCATCCAAACAAATGCTCTTAATCACAAAACCATAGCAATAGCTTCTTTGTAAATTTCAACATCTTAAACATAAATATTTACATATCTTTAACAAACAGAATAAATGAACACATATGGTGTCTTAATAATTATTATAAAATGTTACCATCATTTTGTTATTTATATAAAAATAAATCAGTTATAACAATAACATCATAAAATCTATAAAGCATTAATAAGCGATGCACATACTGCATTTACAAACATGAGCACGTTTATCTGAGATAGAAAAGTATTAATACCAAATACAATAACATTTACATCACAGTATATGAGTACAAATTCTTCAATACCTAAGACTAGAGTTCAACAGAAGAAGTTAGTGAAAGTTTTAAAAATAAATTAGTATCACTTCCAAGCTAAATCAACACAAGTGTATGATCTGCTTGATTATTGCTTTGATTATACCTCCGAGCAATTCTTATGTTCCTTTAAATGATCACATTAATTTATCAACAAGGTCTAACAGCGACATGCAATAAAAGTTTTACTTACTGCACATCTACCACATCCCAACATTTTAATCTACGCAGTTTGTAATAATGGGAATGAAGATCTCATTGACAGCACAAAACTGTTGTAATAATACTTGATACATAAATACAGAAGTGATTATGTAGCAGAATGTTGTTGAGCTAATCTTTTGAGACAAATCTGCTCAATCTTTGTTTGTCCCGATTTCCTTGCAGCTTCTAGAATTTTTTGAACATCTTCCAGTCTGTTATGCTTCACTGCGAGCAGATACGCAGATTTCAACTGCTGGCATTTGATGTACGCCAAAATCTAAAAAATAAACGTAAGTGTAAATTTACATAAGGATTTTATTGAAAATAGTGAGCAATCCATTGTTAAAATTAAAATACTGAAGTGCAAGAGAGCAGATGACTTCATTGCCAACTACTTACCATTAGATGACAATCAACCAATATTTAGAACTGTGGAATGTACAACTACTTAACTTACCTTGGTGCCGCAATCAGAGATGAGCTTTATGACTGGCTCCACATCTGCAGTGTTGTCACTTTCTACAAATGTCTGTATACAAAGTATTAGCATTGAGTCACAGAGGGAGGTACAGTCTGATATTCCTGAACTTTGTATACACCTGACAAGCTGTGCAATGTCAGCAATACGATTATGCCTTGCCATTACTCTGCCCACCATGTTACATACACTTGCAGTCCTCAGCTGATAGTCTTCCATGATCCTGCACATGAAAAAGTATATCAATTTACAAATATTCACCAATAATACTCTAACATCTTGTTTGCTAAACTGTGTTAAAGGTTTATGGCTCTTAATTAAATTTAAAGGGAGTCGATTAATGACACTAAACAACACTTACTTTTAAATTTTTCCGGAACATGTTTCAGAGACTTTGCCTCTATCCTCAGCCGGCTGTTTAGTGTCATTAATTGACTCCCTTTAAATTTAATTTATCATAACATCACTGTTTTCAACACTTCCAAGAAAGGAATTGTTTATGTGGCAATTTTTTTCTAATTCCTTCACACTTTTTGATGTTTTTATATACAACCATGATTTTTAATATAAATTCTTTACTTTTAGTGCAATTTCATGTTGGAGGGCATTCTTTTAACGTTATTAATTGTTTGTTTGTTTACTTACTCCGTAATGTAGCCATACTGAAGAATTCAGTGCAGCCAAACTATGCTTGTTTCTCCACTGAAAGCAATGTTGCCAACAGTGTTACTTGTCCCGAAATTACACTATCTAGCAGACTGTATGGGACTGGTTCGGCTACTGCCGTAAATTGTGCATGATGTCAAATGACACCAAGTATACTGCAAGGGGGAAAATTGGCAGTCTTGGTCACGTTGTTCAAGTCGACGAATGCAAAATTGGGCGACGCAAGTTTTATAGTGGGTGCTGCAATTAGACTAGAGCATATTTGCATCCCTCCTGTTGTTGGGGCATATCGTCATCCACACTTCATTCGTTTCCATGTCGATCATTGCCAAGATCCATTTGCCCTCTACGACGTGCCCACGATGAAACTTGCATCGTCCTATTTTTATTTTTCGTCGATTTCAATGACGTGACCGGGACCACCAATTTTTGAGCAGGCTAAGTTAGCGCCCAGTCAAATTTTGTTGCTTATGCACTGCTTTACACATAAACAATCCTACGACTCAACGATAATGGAATGCTCCGTAGGAAATACATGTATGAGCTCATGGACTGTATCGGACTGGTTCGGCTACTACCACGAAGTGTGCATGATTTCAAATGACACCAAGTATACTGCAAGGGGGGAAATTTTGGACTTAGAAAATATTGTCGCGTCGCACAAAAGAAAGTTTCTCCAAGTTTACTGTAGTATTAAAACACTTGTATTTCTCTGAATGTTTACAGGAATTCTTAGCTAACATCTTAACATATAATACAACTTTGAAAAATATATCTCAAGAAGGCAGCAACTAAACTACATAGCATTTAAACATTTCTCCCAGGTCCAGTGAACTACTGCAGCAATTTTATGCTTGTTACCAAAGGACCAGGTGCAAAAAAGGTTTAGAGTTCTAAACATTATGATCCAAGAATGTGATGCTACTCCGGATTTATCTATTTATTTTGTTTGAAGTTACTAAGTGTTCTTTTAATCTGATTACAAGGTTGTGTTTATCTTTCCAGTGTACATCTTACTGCAGTCCGAGCAATTAATTCTCTAAATGCTGGACTTCTTTTCTGGAGGAATTTTGTCTATTTTTGTTTTTTGATGAAGTTTCTGATGCTGAATTTGTTTACTGGTGTCAGAATGATGTTAAATTCACTGAAAATTTCAAAATATTTTCAATGATACATTTTTTCACCTGCTTCCAATGCAGCCAACTTACTGGAAATTAGGCAACATCAAAATTTGATGGACTAAATATTTTTCAAATGCAGATCCAATGGTGTAGTGTAATAGTATAGCTTCCTTCAGTCATTATTTTACTAAAAGCATACATCAGAGTTTGTTGTTGTTGTTGTTATTATTATTATTATTATTATTATTATTATTATTATTATTATTATTATTATTATTATTATTATTATTATTATTATTATTATTATTTGGTTATTGTAAGTCAGTATGATGTAAGTTGCCATGGTGCTGCAAATGATAAGAGTATCAGCACAGAGAACCAAAGAGTCATGGTTGAAGTCCCAGTCATGGAAAGTATTTTTGAAATCTAGTTCAAACTTTCAACCTTTTTAGTAGTGTTTAATGCAGTACTCATTGCACATGGCCTCACAGGTGCTGAACAATGATAATACATGCAATGAGATCATATTTGGGAAAACATTTTGAGGGGGAACCCCCCCTCCCCCCAAATGTGAGCTTCACACATTCACTACGTATGACAAAAAAAATATCAAACTGTACCTATATGCCAAGCCAAAACCCTCCTCCACATCTCTACCACAGAGAATAATCAGGGCAGCGAGATGCATCCGTTCAGTGTTGGTATCAAATAATGTAGGTATCAGAGGTCGTGAACCACTGTCCACCTGCAAATGTCTCAGAAGTCGCAGAACTTGACGATTCTCCTTCTCGCAGTACTCCAAGAACCTGGTCACCTCTATCTGACGCAGGATGGTGCTAATGTGTCGATTTATCTCTCGAGGTTCCAGCTTCATTGCTAATCCTGCCTTGTTTCTTTCAGAATGTGCTATAGACAGAGACAGAAAACAAATTATTTCAGTAGTTTTCCACAAGAATGAATAAAAATTTGAAATGAAATGTGTAGTGTTTTAATGCCTGCTTTTACTACATACGGCACTGCAGGCGATGACACTGATGATACATGAGATGAAGATGAGGCACCGGTGGAATGAGATGGTAGGGGAACCGGAGGTCCTGGAGAAAATCCGCCCCAGCGCCGTGTTGTCCACCACAAATCTCACTTTGCGATCACCTGGGATCGAACCCGGGCTGTCTTGGTGAGAGCCAAGCGGTCTAACCACTGAGCCACGGCACGGCCAAAAATGAATAAGGTGAATGTTAGAGTTGCTATTTATTGCCAGCAAGTGCTGAGGTCATTCAAATTAAGTGCATACAAAGGTCATTGTATTGCACTTATTAATGAAATAACTATTATAGAGTGATATATCATCATTAATATTATCATTTATTAACAACACTATATGGTGGAATATAATCAGTAACCATTTGTAGGAAAATTATAACAAAATGGAGCATCTGCATGCAAATATCAGTAGCCTGTAGCAATATGCTAACAAAAGAGAAGTCTCTGTGAAATGCTAATTTTAAAATGAAAATATGTCATGATCTGAACTACTTCACCATTGGCATCACACGTTGATTTTTTCTTCATACACTTTCTATGAATATTATACAAATATAAATATTTGTAACACAAAACTTCACTTATCTTAAGAAAATGGCGTTAATTCTTCTTTCTAATGGAAATCGATTTCAAAAACAGATTGTTTTCATCATCAGTCCATCAACACACTCCGTTGTCAAGGATTCCCAGTTACCATGTAGTTATGTTTTTTCAGTATTACCAAAATCTGAAAACGAAACAAATGTAAAAACAGAATCAACTGCTGGTATTTCAAAATTCATTGCATGATGTAATGAAAAGATGTTTATTAAAAAAATAAAAAATTGTGTAATGAATCTTGAAATACCAGCAGTTGATTTTGTTTTTACATTTGTTTCATTTTCAGATTTTGGTAATACTGAAAAAAACATAACTACATGGTAACTGGGAATCCTTGACAACGGAGTGTGTTGATGGACTGATGATGAAAACAATCTGTTTTTGAAATCGATTTCCATTAGAAAGAAGAATTAACACCATTTTCTTAAGATAAGTGAAGTTTTGTGTTACAAATATTTATATTTGTGTAATATTCATTGATTCACTGTAGCTAGCCTCATTTTCTATGTATTCTCTATGAAGTCGCAAACAAACCTTCTACAATGGTTTCCAAACATTTGAAACTGAGACTCGTTTGTGAATAGCACCTTGGACCATTGCTGCAATCTTTTCACCTTATTTTGTTTGCATAATATAGGTTTTTTGGCTCCTTTGCACACCTTTAAACCTTGTTCACAAAGGCGACTTTGCAAAGATGAGACACAATGGAGCTGTTCGATACTATTAACTTCCTTGAAAATTTCAGGTGTTGTACGAGTTCTCTGACATGTAGTATGTACACATATGTACTGATCTTCCCTATATGATGTTACTTGGGGTCTTCCAGCTGGCGAAACACTTGCACTGGCACCAGTTTGTTTGAGCCACTGCAATGTAAACACCACTGTAGACTTTTCTAGTGATTGTCCTACTAGAATAGCCTTTTTGATGCAGAGCTACTATTACAGCATGTTTTTTTTAATTCCAGTCTCCTTCTTTTGTCCCATTAGGAGGTAATATGGTATGAACCTAGTCAGATATACAAATGCACTGCTAGATATGTTCAATGTATTGTGAACCAATGTGAACTGCTTGGTACACAGACTGCTGAAGGAATGAGGCCTATTGGAATGAAAATGTTACAGGCAAAGACACATCAGTGCACTTGAGAGTACTCCTCAGCGTTCCTCTACATGGTAAATCAGTCAAATACACAAGAGAAGCACGTAGTATTTACATGTTTATACATATTTTATTATGAGAATGGGGATATGTTATATCAAGTGAGAAAAACAATGGATAAGGAAACACTCAAACTGGATGCAGAAATATAGTATCGAAATAAGCACTTTGAGAATAAGACTCTTAAGATTTGTGTTAACATTAGAGTCTCTGACTGTGCCACATGTAAACAAAATACACTCTTGTACTGTATTAGTCATGGTTTCTAGAAGTGTCTGATGTGAAGTTTATTGGGTGTTGAGGACTTATTCATGTACTGTTTAAGTCATTTTCTTACCTTGGGAACTTTGGTTAGGAAACTGCCAAGAGTGGAAAGACAATTCTGTTTCTAAATGTTTCTGTGCGATATAGAGGTGCTCCAAGTTTGTAGCAAGATCAGAGTAGCACCTTGCTTCAACTCGGTAGAATCGAATGCAGGTCATGGCAGCCCTGATGTAATCTTGCATGAACAACTGCAGCTGATACAGGACATTCAGCAGGCCTTGCTTCTCCAGTTTATGGCAAACATGACATAAGTATACCTTCAAAACAGAACACAACATTACTTCTTAGTCTGAAGTCATAAGACACATGGCCATATTTACTATGTTGGATTAGATTTCATCAGAGGGGACTCAACACAGCAACCAGACTTGGTTTATTGTACCTAGGCCCCAAGTGAGGCTTCCCAAGGAGAAAGGATGAGGTGTGAGGACTGAGGAGGACGATTCAAGGATCATGACAGTGCAGAGGGCAGGTTCCCTAAAATTGACTAGTTGAAGCTTCCCAACAGGCCTTTACAACTAGTATCCCTCCCACCGCAGTCCTGAAATGGCCCACCAGTGTGGTCCAGAGACTGTCCCACTGAAGGAAGAAGTGTTTACTACTTGTGACAACTTAATATTGTAAGTACTTGAGTCCCAGGCTTCATCATTTAACTCTTATTATTTTAGTTAATTGATGGAAATTAATCATTTCTTCACACTAGCTGTATACAGGCTAAGGTTTTTGATAGATAAGAGTCAACATGAAAAATTCAATGCCACGACTGGGATTTGAACCACGGATCTCCTGGTTTCCGTCCAGTCGCTCTAACCCAGTGAGCTACCATGGCCAACTTAACGGTATATCTCGAATGCGAGAGCCCCTAGTGGTTTACCGGGGAAATATAAGAGTCAAATGGAGAATTTAGTGTCATGATGGCAAGTTGGTCATGGTAGCTCAATGGTTTAGAGAGACTAGATGGAAACCGGGAGATCCGTGGATCAAATCCTGGCTGTGGCATTGAATTTTTCATGTTGACTCTATCAAAACCCTTAGCCTATATATGGCTAGTGTGAAGAAATGATTAATTTTCATCAATTAACTAAAATTATAATAAATTCTTTAAAATTTTTTGAAATATCTAATGGCAGTAACAATTACAACAGGAAAAAAAGAAAGTGACTGACGATATAGAAAAGTTTTCAAGAAATTGGTCTCTTGAGTTCTGTAGAAAGTTCATCAATTTTCTTAAAAAAACAAGTGACAAGTAATTACATTTTACTGTTATGTCAATTCAATACTTAATCCAAATTAATAGCATACATCACTGTCGTGAACTCCGCCACATACAAGTTAAGTATAGAGAACGTAACTTGTGTACCTTCCACTTGTGAAGAGTAGAGTCCATGACAGAGAGGTGACTATGGAGGTCCGTTATGATGCCATGCTGCAGACATGGGATATATATAGCTTCAAGGAAGATATCAGGGTCAATCCTGTTTGTAAGAGCGTGTTTTAATGCTGCTGGTATGTCATCATGCTTGAGGTAAAAGCCAAGGATGCCCATGTGGCTGCCATATGTCTCTATGTAGTAACAGCTCTCAGAATAAAACAGGGAATCCATCTTAGGTCCAATAATCACTGTGTTGGTAGAAAGGGACAGATAATTTCCCTGAGCAATGTCCTTGAGCGAAGATAGTGTGTGAACAACAGCAAGAGCCTCCGATGATGTTGGCAGCTTGTCAGCATGTTGTAGAATCTTGTGGTCCACAGCATATGCCCCCTCTTCTAGGATCTGCAGGATCTCGACGAGCAGTGGAGGGTTGCGTGCAGGTCGTGTGGAGGCATCAAGACAGTGAGAGAACTTCTCACGAGCAGCACTCCAGCAGCCTGCACGCAGGCAGGCTTTGCCCCATGCTGCCCACACACCAGCCTTATCCAGTCCGCTCTTGGTGGATACATCCATGGCTAGGGCCCATAGCTCTTCACTGACCAAACGATCGCGCAGCCTGCGCAGTGCATGGCCACTGAGAGGCTCTGCTGGGAGCAGGGATGAGCACCCACTCTTTACAAGAAGGTTTAGTAAGTCTACCTGACTCAACAGCTCATCACAGTGAGCAACCCCAGTATTGTAGCCTGCCTGCGCATGCTTCACTTTGGCTGCAACAACCAAAGACCTGCCAAGCACACAAACAATATATCGCATCACATAAGTTTCTCTCTTCAGTATTACACAAACTATTATTTCTTTTTAACTAAGATAAACTTTCACAGAAATGGTTTTACTAGATATTTTCTTGCAGATTCAATGGAAATAGGGACAAACTTTGTCACATTACACTTACATAGTTGAGAAGCAGGGTTGTGTTTTAAACAGTGGTCTGCAAGAAGCTTTATAACTTGAATGGGTCATTATGCGTATGACTTTCTTCTGAATTCAGAAGATTCGGAGATAGTCCAAGGTGCACGTATTTTCTAAGTCCAAAGGTGCACGCATGCGCAAGCAGACGAGCAGCCGGTTCTGGCATTGCAGCCAACATGAGAAAGATATGTAGAACTTGTAACCAACCTCTGCAAAAATGCCCCAGACATAGGCAGTTCGTGTGCAAAGGAACACTGTTTGAGCAGGGTAAGTTAGCGTCCGGTCAAATGTTGTTACTCATGCACTGCTTTGCACATAAACAATCCTATGACACAACGATAATGGAGTGTTCCGTAAGAAATACATGTATGAGCTAATGGACTGCATTGGACTGGTTCAGCTACTGCCGCGAAGTGTGCATGATGTCAAATGACACCAAGTATACTGGAAGGGGGAAAATTGGAGATCCCATCACATTGTTCAAATCGACGAATGCAAAATAGGACGATGCAAATTTCATCATGGGTGCGTCGTAGAGGGCAACTGGATCTTGGAAATGATCGACGTGGAAACGAATGAAGTGCGGATGACGATAAGGAGGGATGCAAATACGCTCTAGTCTAATTGCAGCGCCCACAATGTATCGATTTGAACGACGTGACCGGGACCGCCAATATTTCCCCTTGCAGTATACTTGGTGTCATTTGACATCATGCACACTTCACAGCAATAGCCCAACCAGTCCGATACAGTCCGTGAGCGCATACATTTAGTCTGCTAGATAGTGTAATTTCGGGACAAGTAAGACTGTTGGCAGCATTGCTTTCAGTGGAGAAACAAGCATAGTTTCGCTGCACTGAATTCTTCAGTATGGTTACATTACGCAGTAAGTAAATAAACAAACAATAACGTTAAAAGAATGCCCTCCAACACGAAATTGAACTAAAAGTAAAGAAATTATATAAAAAATCATGGTTGTATATAAAAACATCAAAAAGTGTGAAGGAATTAGAAAAAAATTACCGAGTCACATATTAGAAAGAAGAGCCGAAGATTCTATCACAACCTGTTACATTTCCCTATATAGTTATTCCATATGAAAATAACTGTAATATATAATTTTCTTTACTTCTAAATTTGTTATTTGAGCCAGGCAGGACATGTATATTTAATTTGGTTTCTATATAATCTACTTGGCTAGTCCATTTGAGGCGTTCATCTGCAGATAGACCTAAGAGTTTTGCTTCTTTTGTAGTAGCTTAAGTTAGCAAGTTTATTTCCATGTTTTTTACTGCAGTTTTGAATTGCAAGATTTCTGTTTTAGTTGTATTTAATTTCAATCTGTTGCATGTAAACCATGCTTCCATTTTTTTTATGGTCTGGATAACATTTATTTCTAAATATTTAGTATCTACCCCACTTAAAACAATGGAACAGATCATCGTCATCATCATCATCATCATCATTATTAATTTATTTGGATTTCATTATTACTAAATTCCTCAAAGATAAGTTAAACTAAATATGCACTTGCATACAAATCTGATGTCACATTCAAACCCTGAAAAATACAGTTAAAGAGATTACACACCTCACCATTCTTATGACTAAACTGTAATCAACCTCAGGATTTACAGAGCCATCTATTGGTTGTAGAAGTTGCAGCATTCGGTCACATGCATCCAGCAGAAACCTGTAAATGTACACATTTATATCATTTTTTTAAAGAACAATGGCATAATACTAATTGCTCAAAATTAGTGTAAGAAGTGTTCGGTTTTCTAAAAAAGATAACATTAAAAAAAGTGGCAATTACCAATTAAACAGTTAAGATTGACTAAGGTTACAATTAAAAAACTAATTAATTTGAAAACCAGAGTAAAACAGCATTTTAGAAATACAGATTATTATTATTATTTTTTTTTTGTCATTTAATCATGAAATAAACTCAATAGTTAAATTATTAACGTACTTAAATGGACCTGTACAGTTCATGCTTTGGGAACAGAGATCATGCAATGAATTTTGAAGTATAGCAACTGATTTATTCAGTAAATTTGTTTTACTTCTAGTGAAAAGAGAAGAAACTGCTTCATGCGTGGTTTATTGCAATGTTATGTGCAATGATAAAGTGACAGTTCACTGAGAAAAACTGGATTAAGTCAGAGTATTTTAAACACTTGGTATTTTAAGAAAATTCATTATATATTTTTGAGAAAATAAAAAATAATTTATAAAATGTTCCATGACAAAATGTGCTCTGGGATGATACTTTACCAAAAACAATTTTTGTTGTATTTTCAGAAAATTCTTTACTTAAATGGATTTGCTGAATGATAAGCGTATATTTTTAGTATGTTTTAATACTGACTTGTTTGGAGGAATGTAATACTTGTTCTGGCCATATGTACATACACACCTGGGATGAGCCACATGTTCAGAATGAAGCTTGAGTATAGACAAACACAGGGACACACTTGGAGCGTAGTCATATGCAAACTCCTCGCGCACCATTGCATTATACATTTCATCTGAAGAAAGCCTCCATGTAAAATCAGTACCACCCATATCCAAGGAAAATGGAGGTTTACTTTCATCTGTTGATGCACTCGGTAAGTCAGCCTCACCGTTGCTAAGTAAGTGACAGTCATTGCAAACTCTGACCGGCATCTCACCATAGCCTGCCACCTGAATCAGAAATATTCTATATTTGTTTATAAACATTAAGCTTAAATTTAAGATCACAAACTTTTAACACAGTGAGTACATGTTTAAATTACAAAAACGATTCCATTAAGAAATTCACAAATACCACATCTACACTTCTTATTTCTTAGAGATTTAAGAATTCAACATAGTCTTAGCACCACAAAATAAATATGACATAAAAAGCCTTCAAATCCGAAAACACAATAAAGAAATCAGGCATTCATAAAATAGATTTAGTGTATCTGGTTGTGTCTAATGCTCACAAATTGATGATAAAATCATTCTTCTTTCCTCCCAGTATTTAGAGATTAGATCTTAATTTTTAGAGTTTTACTTCCCAGTGTGGGGAAGTCATTAATTCAATCTTGAACAAATGTCCATTCAGACTATCATGATCTGCGATTAACCTAAACATTAAGCAACAGTGACTTGCTTTTCAACATAGCTATTGACCTGGTGCTGTTAAGGGCCTGAAGACTTAAGACATGATAAACACAGTCTACATCTTGGCTGAAAAATTTAACATATTTGTCTGGAAATACACTGATTGGCACAAGAGACATAAAAGTTTTAATGTCAGAGAACAAGAGGATAGAGGAGTTTGACAGGTTCCTTGGAAAGCCAGTTGGATTTCACATGATAACAATCTTGAAACATCTAGCTGATCCAATGCTCATTGCATGAAGAATTATCCAGTCTAAGCTAGCCCCCTGGCAGAAACTGAATGTCCTTAAGACTCTTTTCTATGCATCCCTTAACTTCCTGGTGCCAACTGCCCAATTTGCTAAGGTGACTGGGCCACGGTGGATGATGTCATCAGAGTGGAGATCAAGGTTCTCAACATCCCAGTGGAAGCAGCTAATGACTACATACATGGCCCTTCAAAGTACAGACTCTTAAGCATTCTAATAGTGACAAGTGACTCAGACGTCCATCTGATTGACAATGCTTTTGAGCTCTTTCTGCCAAGGATGTCCACACTGCAGAGCTAGCTCTTGGCACTATAGAACATCGTAAAAAGGAGGCTTGGAAGATTGGTCAACCACAGATGTCGCTGCCTATCTGAATGGAGAGAACAAGGGTGAAATGAAATGTGTAGTGTTTAACGCCTGCTTTTACTACATACGGCACCGCAGGCGAGGAACAAGGGTGAGTTTAGGTGAAAGACTAATGCCATTTCTTTAAACTGGACTCAAGCTCACAAATCTTCTGCTAGATCTGATGTGAAACTACAAGCCTGCCATACAAGTTGATGAAAAGATTTTCCGTGGAAGGCAAGGGCATCAGGTGCTGAGGACACTAATAGACATGAGAAGAGATCAGCATCTGACTCATCTTCTTGAGTTGCCAACTCTAGGAAAATCAGTGACTGCATGTTGCTGATGCTGTAATCTTCCACTTTTGTAGGTTCATCCATCGGGTCCAACTGAACCTATTGCTCTTAAATGGAGTTGACATGATGACCAGCGATGCCAGCAGAGCTGCAGAAGATATGGATGTGAGAGCGACACACTGCCTCATGGAAAAAAGCATTGAGTGAAGACACAAGGTCATGGTAAGTAGGCTCCGCAAGGCAGCCAGCAGCAGTTCACCATTCTGGCCAAAAATCAAGTTGTTGAAGGAAACTTGAGGCAGATCTTGTGCTGCCCCAAGGAAAGAACCCCGGAGTTTTCCATCGCTCCCAGAGGCCGGAGTCTTCTCGCTGCAACGTTTGTCATCCTAGATCTAACTATCCCATTTAACAACACAAGGAAAGCCAAGGAAGAAGAATACCAGGACTTGGATGAGCTTTATGAACCAGAAACCAGAAAGTGGAGGTGCACACTTTCATTCTTGATTCCTTACACTCCTGGGATCCTGAGAACAACAAGATTATGAGAAGAATGTGTTCAAAGATGTACCTAGGGATTTTTAAGAAGTTGTGATATGATTAGATACTGCGGAGACATCTAAGGCACGCATATCACTGGCATCAAGTACCCTGACTGGAGTATTGCTGTAGCTACCCCCAGGCTCATAAAATGAATACTGGGGTAACAGATCACAAAGACAGAAGTGACTTATATAACATCCATGGTGAACACTGTAAATATTTAAAATAGTTGACTCTAAGATTATTTTCTGCATACTTTATTTCTGTTTTCTATTATGAATGAACAGTTGACTCTGACGAAAATATAAACACAATGTAGTAGATAAACTTTTTATCAATAAACCAAATTTGTTCTTACAATTAACTTTAAAGAGAGTCGATTAATGACACTAAACAACACTTACTTTTAAATTTTTCCGGAACATGTTTCTGAGGCTTTGCCTCCATCATCAGCCGGCCCTCGACTGGTTCCCATTGGTGTAGTTGACGATATTTTGTCACAGGTCTCCTCTGGCGGTTCAAGGAACTTGCTGAACAAATCTTTCTGGGGGATGTTGAAATTGAATACTTTGTTCCTATTTTTTGAAATGAAGATTTGTTCCCATGTGGACAGTTCTTGTTTTCCTGTTGTATGTTTTAGTAGTTTTGGTTCTGGATTTATGTTGTGGTTTTTTTCCCAAAAATGTGTGGCAACTGCTGATTTTTCTAATTGTTTATATTTTATGTTTCTAAAGTGTTCCTTTGCTCTTGTTTCTAAATTTCTTTTGGTTTTTCCAATATAAATTTGACTACAGTCATTGCATTCAATTTGATATATACCAGATTTTTTGTTAGATGGAATGACATCTTTGATGTTTGAGCAAATTAGGTTTTTTAAGGAGTAATGGTTCACTGGAGCTAGTTGAATGTTTTGTTTTTTGAAGAATTTTTTGAATTTATCATAGGCCCATGGATGGTAAGTGAATTTTTTGAAAGTCATATTAGTTTCTGTAACTGAGAGGGTTGTGGTTTCCTTTAGTAGCTTCTTCTTTTTTTCTAAGTTCACTTTTTTGTCCACTAATGTTCCGGAAAAATTTAATAGTAAGTGTTGTTTAGTGTCATTAATCGACTCTCTTTAAAGTTAATTTATCATAACAACACTGTTTTCAACACTTCCAAGAAAGGAATTTTTCTTACAAGCTTAATATCTGGTACATCCCCCATTAGGGGGGACAGAATATTCAACTAATTTTTGGAATATGGCTTGCTCCATCTCTGTCATGGGTCAGCTCTGCCTGCATTGCAGTACTGCAGGATTGACCCACCAAAACATAGTCAAACATAGTCCTTGCACATAATGTTATTTGCAGTTGAAAATGGAGACAATAGGTTTCTGATAGCAATTTTATAAATGAAGTAATATGAATTTTTAACATCAAGTTAATTTCCATAATTTAATAAAAAATTTAGAGGTAATTGTTTGACATGTAATAAATATATTTACCTTCATTCTGTTCTTAGAGCAGGACCAACAAATCACACGGCCACAGCGTCGACAGTGATGTCTGCGATTGAACATGGAAAATGATACTGCCTCACAGCACATACAAGCACTCACCTGTCAAAAAATCATTACATTTATATAACTTCCTCTAACTATTCTTACTTATTACACAGAAAATGAAGCTAGTCACAGTGGAGTAATAAATATTATACCAATAAAAACATTTAGTAAATATTTTTATTTGTATAATATTCTTACTTATTTTTATTCAGCTTCTACAGACTACTTTTAAAACTTAATTTTCTATCTCTTAATGTAAATCAAAATAAACCTTTACAGAGATGGTTTCATTACAGATTTTGTTGAAGGTACAAAGGGATACAAAATACTAAAATTATAGTCAACTTAACGAAATTCAGTACATGAAAGCTCATCAAAACACCAAAAATAGACAAAATTCCTCTGGAAAAGAAATCTGGCATTTATAGAATTAATTGCTCAGACTGCAGTAACATATACATTGAAAAGACGAAACATAGCATTGAAACCAGATTAAAATAACACTTTAGGAACATTAAGCAAAAAGCAACACAAATCTGCAGTAGCAGCACATTTCATGGGATCATCAACACAACATTGAACATAAAAACCAACTACTAAAACCAATTCACATGAATTAAGACTTAAACATCTGGGAAAACATTTATATAAATGCAAATGAGAATGAGATCTTCCTTAAGACAATCATAACTGGTGACACGACATTGGTCTATGGTTTTGATGTTGAGATCAAGGTTCAATCTTCATAAAGGTTCTCCAAGAGCAAAAAACGCTCTTAAAACCGGTCAAATATCAAAGTCATGCTGATAGTTTTCTTTGACTTTGAAGGATTAGTTCAACATGAATTTGTGCCATAGAACAAATGTTAATTGATGTTGCTATCAAAATGTGTTGCATTGCCTGCAGGCCTGCCTCGGTAGCATAGATGGTAGTGTGTCTGCCTCACATTCAAGAGGTCCTGAGTTCGAATCTCGGGTAGGGCAAGTTACCTGGATAAGATAGATAGAGTCTACATGAAAAATTCAATGCCATGGCCGGGATTTGAACCACAGATCTCCTGGTTTCCGTCCGGACGCTCTAACCCATTGAGCTACCATGGCCAACGTGCCATCCTGACATTAAATTCTCCATTTGACTCATATATTTCCTCAGTAGACCACTAGAGACTCTCGCATTCGAGATACAACCATTTGTGGTGACTTACTATCGTAAGTACTTGAGTCCCAGGCTTCATCATTTAAGTCTTATTATTTTAGTTGATTGATGGAAATTAATCATAGTGGTCTACCGGGGAAATATATGAGTCAAATGGAGAATTTAATGTCAGGATGGCACGTTGGCCATTGTAGCTCAATGGGTTAGAGCGACTGGATGGAAACCAGGAGATCCATGGTTCAAATCCCGGCCATGGCATTGAATTTTTCATGATCACTCTATCTATCAAAGACCTTAGCGCATATACGGCTAGTATGAAGAAATGATTAATTTCCATCAATTAACTTAAATAATAAGAGTTAAATGATGAAGCCTGGGACTCAAGTACTTACGATAGTAAGTCGCCACAAACGGTGTATCTTGAATGCGAGAGCCCCCAGTGGACTACCAGGGAAATATACAAATCAAATGGAGAATTTAAAATCAGGACGGCACGTTGGCCATGGTAGCTCAATGGGTTAGAGCGACTGGATGGAAACCAGGAGATCTGTGGTTCAAATCCCGGCCATGGCATTGAATTTTTCATGTAGATTCTATCAAAGACCTATATACGGCTAGTGTGAAGAAATGATTAATTTCCATCAATTAACTAAAATACCTGGATAAGGTATTTTCTGGGGTTTTCCCTTATCCTTAAAGATGAATGTCGGGAAGCTCTAAGCTCCACGGACTCTGGACTCATTTGAGCATCATTTCACCAATTTCATTCATCGTCCGATATGCCTTAATGTTGGAGGACGTAAAAACACTCGCACTCGCGCGCTCACGCGCGCACACACACACACACACACACACACACACACACACACACACACACACACACACACACACACAAATGCTTGCAAGAAAATGTGAGAAGGAAACAGCCTGTAACGTGGCGAGACACTTCATGGCTCTTGCATCATGATAATGCACCGACACATTCATCCCTGTTGGTGCTTGGCTATTGCTATCATCGTGCTGCCTCATACTTTGTACTCTCCAGACTCAGCTCCTACATACTTTTTTTATTTACAAAGTTGAAAACCCCATTGAAAGGACAAAGATTTGCAACAATAGACAAGACAAAAGAAAACTTGAAGACAGCGCTTACTGCAATCAAAAAGAGGTGTAAACAAGACTGCTTCCAGAAATGGAAACAGTGCTGGGAGTGGTGTATAATTATGGAGGAGAGTATTTCAAAGGAGACCATATACAATAAGTAAAGGATAAGAGTAGACAAATTTAGTGGACAAAGTTGCAGAATTTTTTGAACAAACTTTGTATTATTAGAACCTCTGATACAAATGGAGGAAGTTGTGGATAGGCAAATGTCTGTGACTTCTTCACAAGTTTCTTAGCAAATCAGCTGTAATCTGTGTATCAATTGTGTTGCCATATGCATTGTAAGAACAGGCATTAAACATTACCAAAAGAATAAACTAAACAATTCAAGTGTCCACTGCTCAATGTTCACACCCATTTACTGCTCATAGGTTACTAGAGGTCACACGCAGTGCAATTAAATTTTAAATAATGCAATGCATTTTACTGCACTAAGTGAAGGGAGATCGTAATTATAATGAAATAAACTCTGGGCCTGTTATAGTATTTTATATCAATTAGGACAGTACATTTAGTTTGTAATCTTACATTAATATAATAAAATGGAATATAATGCTTTGTGAAAATCTGTAAGACTTTGAGACTGCCCAGAAAGGTGTTAAAATGCCTCCTTTGCTATTAAGTTTCAAAAGACGTCCATTCTCATTCATTTTACAGGCAAACTGTAGAAGTTGGCAAGCATGCTTCCCATTAACTGGCTATACTGCCCAGATGTATCACATTACGATACTGCATCACAAACAACAGCAATTGCAAATTAGGAACTTCTTTTCATTGCGTTTAATGCCTGTTGTAGTACATATGACACCACAGACAATAGACAATGATATTTGGGAAGGAAATATTCCAAGTCTAGCTTGAGGTATCTCACTGGCATTTGCCAGTAATGAGGATCTAGGGAAACCATTCTTCTTCCGTCTTCTTGTTCATGAGAGAGGTTATACATACCTGGTCATTAGGAACCCATTCATTCTTTGTTGGCACTACAGCTGGCATTACAAACTCTTCACTATGATTTGACGCCACAGATAACGATGCCATCAGTTTCTCCTGACTTGGGAAAGTTCTGAATGGTGCACGAACAACTCGGAAGTCAAGAGCTTTGGCAGCATACTGACGCAACAGCTTGTCAATATTGTTCACTGATAGTGGCGATGCTGAAGGAAGCTCTGATAATAATGGCTGAACCTCCAACAACATTCGCTCCAACATTTCCAGTCTTGTGTTCATCAAATATTGCTCTATCAACCACATAGGCTGACCAATCAGCTCCCATAACTGCGACTGCTCCTCTACCGGCAGACTGGACACCATCTTAATGCCTATAGAGAGATTCTTGTATTGTTCCACAGATAGGTGTGCCTCATAAGAGTTGAGGAGTAGGTCTGTAAGAAACTTGAGGCATGGGAGAGAGCGTACCACACATATGAGCTTGTCACATATCTGCACTACTTGTGGTGGGGGTAGAGATTCCAGCAACTGTAACATAAGAGAGTGCTGTATCACATTATATGGAATAACATCATCAGCCTGTATTTTTAATACAGAATTTTAGTATTTGAGTTTGATATATGAGTCACTATGTTTACACTCAAACTTCACTTACTTGTTGTTGTATAATTGAAACGTTTTCAAGATCATTCGATCTCATCCTCAGCTGTTTGGCGACTAAATGAACCTTCCTCTTCTTCCACTACTACAGAGCTCCGATCACTCTGTCATCTGGTGTTAGGGGCACTAAGTTTTAATACTTCATTTAATGCTGGGATTTCAAAATTTATAACTTTATCACGGTTTTTGTTTATGAATATGTTTTCCCAAATATCCAATTCTATGGGTGTACTTAAAGATTTTAACAGTTTAATGTTGTGGTTTTCTGTCCAAAAATGGTGTGAAACTGCAGATTTTTCTGTTTGTTTCAACTTAATGTTCCTCTGGTGTTCTTTTTGCCTGGTTAACAAGTTTCTCTTAGTTTTTCCTATGCAGCTTTTTTCACAGGTTTCACAATTAATCTGATAAATTCCTGATTTCAAATTGTTGGGGATTGTATTTTTCAGTGGTTTATTTAGCAGGTTCCTCAGACTGAATTTGTTTTGGGGTGCTAGTTTTATGTTTAGTCTTTTGAAGATTCGTTCAAATTTTCTAAAAGCCCATGGATGGTAGGTGAATTTTCTATATTGCCAATTTGTGTTTTTAAGTGGTGTGAGAGTGGTATTTTTTTATATTATCTTCAGTTTTTCTTTTCTCTTCATCATGTTCCTTATGATGGCTGGGTTGAATCCATTTAATACCGCTATGTCTTTTATGTGTTGTTGTTCTTTCAAAAACTCCTCCTTACTCAGTGGGATGTTGTATAGCCGGTGAATTAGACTTCTAAAGGCAGTTAGTTGATGTGAAACTGGGTTGTATTCATTTTTCTTTATGTAATTATCTATGTGTGTGGGCTTCCTGTATATTCCAAAATCTACACCATGACGATTTCTAGTTATCTTGAGGTCCAAAAAGGGTAGGGTGTTGTCTCTTTCTACTTCCATAGTAAATTGGATGTGATTATCTTGCAGGTTTAGTAATTTTAGAGAATCTTCTCTAAGTTTTTCCGGAATGATAGCAAAAACATCATCAACATATCTCTGCCAAAATTTATAAATCTGTGGGAAGGCCTTTACTATGTGTGTTTCAAAATAGCTCATGTATAGGTCTGCTAAAATAGGCGAAAGTGGGCTCCCCATAGCTAATCCTTTTGATTGTCTGTAGAATTTTTGGTTAAACATGAAGTAATTATTTCTTATGCATAAATCTGTAAGATTGATAATGTCATCTATTTCTCTGGGGTCCGTTGTAGTCTGGGTTAGTCATTTTTTGAGGAATGTAGGTATTTTTTCTACTGGAATGCTTGTAAAAATTGCCTTAACGTCAAAAGAAACTAGTATGTGATTTTCCGGGATGTTATACTTCTGTAGGTGATTTATCAATTCTAAGGAGTTCTTTATTCCCAAACTTTGAAATTTGTCATATGATTTTAATTTTCTTACTAACCACTTTGCAATGTGGTATGTAGGTGAATTGATGCCATTGATGATGGGTCTCATGCTATTGTCTTGTTTGTGGATTTTTGGCAGACAGTACAACCTTGGTAGTGTGGGGTTGGAAGATTTTAAGTTGTATTTTTCAGATGTACATAATGTTTTTGTAATTGATAAATTACAATAATAATAAATTGATAATTACAATGGCATTAAATGAAGTATTAAAACTTAATGCCCCGAACACCAGATGGCAGAGTGATCGGAGCTCCGTAGTAGTGGAAGAAGAGGAAGGTTCATTTAGTCACCAAACAGCTGAGGATGAGATCGAATGATCTTGAAAATGTTTCAATTATACAACAACAAGTAAGTGAAGTTTGAGTGTAAACATAGTGACTCATAAATCAAACTCAAATATGAAGAATACTTCACTGTTAATAATGCTTCTGCTTTTAATATTTACAGAATTTTAGACTTAGGATAACGGAAGAAATAAATCTGATGTGTTACATTTACATGGCTTTCTCTTTAAATTAATTGAGATAAATGTTTGCAGAACAACACATTTTATTGTAGATACAAAAGGTGTAGCAACCATTAAATGTTTAAAGACTGTTTACTATATTGTTACAGTGACGGCAAGTGCCTCCACAAAAGGATTAAGTGATTCATCATTCCAGTGTTTTTGTTGTTTGCCAGCAAAAAAGAGAGGGGACGAAAAAGAAAGGAATGATAAACCAAAATAAACTGACAACGTGGGAGAACATATTGTGACTTTGTGGGTTTGTAGAATTACAAATCCAATTTGCAGAAATTCTAAATGTTCTGTATTTCCGTAGAAATACACTGATCAATTCTCACGTAGCAACATTACGTCACATACATACCACAATCTACCAAGGTCGATGACAATAACAAACAACGTTCTGATCAGCTCTCAACACTCCTGTTACACAACTCGTCACTTCGTTAAATACCCCATTCATAATTCCAGACTGTTCTGTACAATCACTAGATGTTTCTGGAATAAACAAGGCATCTAATGACGTAATCTGAATATTCTATCACCTTTCAGAAGCGTGAAACCCTATCTGGGCCGACAAGTTCTTTATCTCTGCGATACACTAACTGCCTGTTTATTTGTCGGCTCTTGGTTTCCACACTGCCCGCCTATCAGTTCCTTTGTGTAAACAAGCCGCACGATCATAGATAACGGGTTTCGCGACAATTTTCATATGGAAATATAAGGACCAAGTAATGAACTTTGAAATTCCAACAGTCAATAATTTGATAAAGAAGTTCATATTTCCCCACAAGACAGACGAGAGCAAATGACAACAGGTGATTGGAGAGAGGTTGAGAATGGAAGCGATAGCTTCCGAAACTAGTCCCTTGATAATATAAAAATGTAAGTGTCAATAAAGCGACTATAAATATTTTTTCAAGTATTATTTAATGCTTATTTAGCATCACTGCTCGCTTGCACATTCTAAGTCCTTAATTCTGCAGATATATGGGAACAACATTATGCAATTATTAATTTATAGATGAGTCGTATTTATTTATTACAGCTAAATCTCGAAACATTATGCAAGATTTCACATGACTTTAACTTACAACATCAATTTCCTGTTTACTGATGTCAAGCATGTACAAGTGGCAGGATATGAACTTTGCTGACTTAGTAACCTGAGTCAACCGGATGCTGAAACAGCATTATCTGCGAGCCAAAATGTCCTAAGATTCATGGGAACGCTGACGTTTGTTTGGGAAATATTTACATAGCTTTTTGTGGCATGGGAATGCTGATTTAGCACTAGGACGACATATTGGAGGTACAAGATACAAGATTTAAAACATAGCTAATGTTACAAAAAACCTACTTGACATAATGGCGGAGAGGCTAACAGAATGACTTTTACTATGTATTGACCAATTTACTGATTTAGAAAGAAATAAGGGCCGTCTTGTTGAGATACTTCCCTTATTAGTGTACTCCTAACTTGTGCTGCAGTTGGTAGCTGCAAGTCCAACCATGTTCTACATCTATGGAATTGCAAATGGTTTTTGTTTACTATTCTGTAAGCATGTTCCTCGTTGCTTCTCTTTGCACTGCACCTCTGCAACTTACTTTATGCTTACACTTCACACATTTATTACTTCTTTGTGCATCAAATCTAGTTTAGTAATTTACTTTCTCTGACATCTGCCTATAGTAGCTAAGATAAGATAATCTATTCCACCCAAACATCAATGGTGAGGTTTCTCGATAAATTACACATTCTAAATTCTATAAAGCATGTGCTGTAAGTACATATACATGATTATTCATAAACAAAATCAAACTCACATTCTACTTAAAGACTTGAATCAAGTTTAACAAATTATTTCAAGAACATAGCACAAAACTAATTCCATACAACAAAAATGGTAGGACATTCAGCCAACCCTAAAGGAGAACATACCAAAGTGATGACTACAAGTAAAGTGTGAAAACTGAAAACCAAGCAGGATGGCTCAGGCGGCTTCATCTGCGGCCTGCATTTGGGAGGTCCAGGTTTGATTCCCATGGCCAATCTACTTGGAACATGGGCTTTTTAGGAGGTTTTCCAATTCACCAGTGAATGTTGGGTAGGTTAATTACATTCCCCAAATTTCCTGTCCCTCCATTATCATTTCACATCATCTCTCAGCTGGTGGTCTCTTTCAGAGTAGAAGTGTCGGAGGGAGTCTTGGCGCTGCATGGCAGGATGACATGTTCCTGGTAAAACTTCCTCCTCCAATACGACTGTCTCCAAACTCAGTCTGGTGAGGCCATTTCCTAACCATAGCAGGATGGGATGCCAGTTGTTCTGGCCTACCAGGAAATTTCCAACTCCATGGGATGGGTGCCCTCTGTTTCCTCTCGTTTCATCCTTCCTCTTAGGAGTGCCCATTTGGGGCATAGGTACAATAAACCAAATTTGGACCTCTGTGCCAAATCCCATCCATAGTGTAGTCCAGTTAAGTCAAATTAGATATACACTGGTCAAACAAAAGAAAACCTACAAAGCAGGCTTAAGTATCACCTAGGCAATGTAAAATTCAAACATGAAATAAAACTAGATGTGAAACTTCAAAAATCAATCAGAATTCAACAATACAAAAAAATTGTTTTTACTAAAACACCCAAACAGTGATATATTTTGAAATCTGACAGTTTGAATGATATTAACAAGTTTGCAGTAAAAAGAGCGGGTAATACTATCAGCAGTAATAAGGGGGATTCCAGCATTAACATCAGAAGACACACAGCAGATGATTACATAAAAATAATTGTCCAAATTAAATTTAAGGGTGAGTCGATTAATGACATTAAACAACACTTACTTATGTAGATAGGGTCAACATGAAAAATTCAATGCCATGGACGGGATTTGAACCACGGATCTCCTGGCTTCCCTCTAGTCACTCTTACCCATTGAGCTACCATGGCCAATGTGCCGTCCTGACATTAAATTCTCCATTTGACTCATATATTTCCCTGGAAGACCACTAGGGGCTCTCATATCCGAGATACACCGTTTGTGGCGACTTACTATCATAAGTATATGAGTAAACTGGAGAATTTAATGTCAGGATGGCAAGTTGGCCATGGTAGCTCAATGGGTAAGAGCGACTGGATGGAAACCAGGAGATCCGTGGTTCAAATCCCAGCCGTGGCATTGAATTTTTCATGTTGACTCTATCAAAAAGCTCAGCCTATATACAGCTAGTGTGAAGAAATGATTAATTTCCATCAATTAACTTAAAACACTTTTAAATTTAATTTATTACAGCAACACTGTTTTCAACAATTCCATCAAAGGAAATATAATTGTCCAAAGTTTAACTAATGTGAAATGAAAGCCCGCCTCGGTAGCACAGATGGTAGCATGTCTGCCTCATGTTCAAGAGTTTGAATCTTGGTCAGGGTGAGTTACACGGATAAGGCTTTTCTGGGGTTTTCCCTTATTCTGTTAGACGAATGTAGGGTAACTCTTAAGCTCCATGGACCCTGGACTCATTTAAACATCATTTCATCAATTTCATTCATTGTCCGATACGACCACACACACATGCACACGCACGCACGCACGCACGCACGCGCGCACACGCGCGCACACACACACACACGCACACACACGCATGCGCACGCACGCGCAACACACACACACACCCACGCGCGCACACGCAACACACACACACACCACGCAACACAAACACAAACACAAACACGCACGCACGCACGCACGCACGCACACACACACACACACACACACACACACACAAAAAGTGAAATGAAAGTTTATCTTAACAATAAATAAACAGAAGAACAAGGTTTTGGACTAGTTTGTTAAAGAGTGTAAAGAGAAAGTCATGTGAACCATCATCACTATATGTGCCACTGACAGAGCTGTCTACATACCTCTTGAGTAATACTGAAGTTCACAGTTTCTGATTCCAAAAGCAGTTGAATAAATTTATAGTCTATCAGATATTTAGCTTCTATTGGAATCTTCTGCAGTTCAGCCCATTGTAGACACAACTGCGGCTGGAATAAAAACAAAATTACTGAATACAAGTATACCATTCTATTAGAAATAAAGAAAAGATTTTATAAAAAGATGCTTTTTCCAACTGTAAAGTAATTCAACATTTACTAGTTGATATGTTTGTAATTTAATTTAACTTTTTAATTTTTCTCAACCTACAAACTCAAATTATCTTAATTAATATTACAATAAACATTTATTAAGCTCTGTATATTTACATAACTGTAATAGAAAAGCAAGCATTAACAAGAAATAATCATATACATGACCACAACACAAGAAATAAATGCAATTTTCTGAGCCAAACTACAAAAAATAGTATCTTCGTTAAGAATGTTAAAATGAGAGGGAATATTTTATTTAACAAACTGTCAGTGATATTGGAAACCAATATTTTAAAAATGTATAGTAAATCTATACTTCTTACTAATAATATAAGGAGAGAAAATCTCGCCCGCCTCAGTAGCGTAGATGGTAGCATGTGTGCCTCACGTTCAAGAGGTCCCGAGTTCGAATCTAGGTCAGGGTGAGTTACCAGGATAAGATTTTTCCTTATCCTGATAGACGAATGTTGGGTAACTCTAAGCTCCATGGATCCCGGGCTCATTTCACCAATTTAATCCATCATCCGATATGACTTAACATTGGAGGATGTAACCGAAAAGAGAGAGAAAATCTGTTTGTGTATGTAGGATAATAATTGATTATAATAATTCTTTTACCACTGAAAAGTCCAATTCATTCTGACAGAAAGGGCTATAAGGCACCTTGTAATTCCATTTCATACATTTTTAAAATATTAAAAAGGATTTACAAACCCTTGCACTTGAATACAAACATATTGCTTAATGTAACAAGTTTACAAATTTTTTCACTCACTGAAAACTCCCTTTCTGCAGCTTGATTACCATTCTGATCTGCAAATGTAATCAATCACTCTAACAAGGGAGACATATGACTTTGAAAGCTCAGAACTGCATGAAAACACACATAACAATTGATCATAAACAAAACATTGGTGTGTGTTATTTCCATGCAAAAGCCGCATTCTGCCTCAAGTGGAATTTTAATACGGAAAAAAAGAAAATAATTAGACATCAATACCATAGGAAGGAAATTTGTAATACAATGATGTCAACATACCATTCGATTTTCAATAAACAGCATGAAATATCCTCAGCTTAAAGTAGTACTTTTATGCGTGATTTCACCAACAGATGTTAAGACTTAACACGAGTTTAGCAATAGTTAAAACAAAAATTGCATTTCACCAACAAGTGTGAGCTTAACACTCATGTTAAATTTCTTGTTAAACTAACAAGCCATATTTCTGTTGTTAACTTCTAAACAATTGTAAATAGTGAAGATGGTGGGCGTGAACGCAGCTGTTGATGTTGATTTGCTATATTTAAGACTGTCTAAATGGTATTCGTAATAGAGTAAGACCTAGGAGGAGAAATGATTTTGAGGAGCCATCAGACGGAGGTATAGACTGTCGAAACAAGTTGTTATGAAGGTTACTGTAGAAGTACAAGAGAGGTTACAACATGCATCGAAAGGAATATGCCAATCTCACCTTTGCTTCAAGTATTAATAACTTTGCGATCTAAATTTAATATTTATGTAATACTGACGAAGTTGTTTGGTGCTTGTAGTAGTGACACATTTGTTTCCAATCTTTTTCCACATGACATCTTTCTCTTTTACATTCACACATCTGTCCTCTTATTTTCCACGATATCCTTATACTTTGTTACCAATTCAATTAACAATTCTTTCTCCATCAATGAGAAATTTGTCTCATGACTTTTGTTTACGATTTTGTTCACCTGCCATTTTGTTAGCTGTGTGCAGACTGCGGTGCAGACGAAAATGAAAACAAAAGCGCATCGCAGTACGTTCAGAAAATCAAACGACTCATCCATAGCCTTTTATAGCTGTAATAAGTCTCTTGGCGTTAACACGTGTCTGTTAACATTTTTAGAATACAGGTTGGTGGAATGCAAGAAATTTAACAGCTTTGTTAATGCTGTGACAATTGTTAGGTTATATTTGTTAATGTCGATTTTAGCATCTGTTGGTGAAATCAGACATTAATGCACTTACAACACTTAAGTAGTTTGGTATAGGAACTGAAGCCACTATTGTAATAGTCTTCACAAATGTTCTCTAGTTTATAAATCCTTTCATGGAAGTGTTGAAAACAAACCAAGATCCCACAAACAGGCAATCTTTAATAGTTTAGCACACAGACTGGTCAACATCCCTCTCACAGCAGAAGAATACAAAATAGAATACAACAAAATTATTGAAATAGCACAGAAAAATGACTTTCCCAAATCACTAGTAGACAAAAAAGTGAACTTAGCAAAAAAGAAGAAACTACTAAAGGAAACCACAACCCTCTCAGCTACAGAAACTAAAATGATCTTCAAAAAATTCACTTACCATCCATGGGCCTTTGATAAATTCAAAAAAGTCTTCAAAAAACAAAACATTCAACTAGCTCCAGTGAACCATTACTCCTTAAAAAACCTAATTTGCTCAAACATCAAAGATGCCATTCCATCTAACAAAAAATCTGGTATATATCAAATTGAATGCTGTGACTGTAGTCAAATTTATATTGGAAAAACCAAAAGAAATTTAGAAACAAGAGCAAAGGAACACTTTAGGAACATAAAATACAAACAATTAGAAAAATCAGCAGTTGCCACGCATTTCTGGGAAAAAAACCACAACATAAATCCAGAACCAAAATTACTAAAACACACAACAGGAAAAGAAGAACTGTCTACATGGGAACAAATCTTTATTTCAAAAAATAGGAACAAAGTATTCAATTTCGACATTCCCCAGAAAGATTTGTTCAGCAAGTTCCTCGAACCGCCACCAGAGGAGACCGAAGACAAAATATTGCCAGCTACACCAATGAGAACTAGTCGATGTCCGGCTGAAGATAGAGGGAAGGCCTCAGAAACCGGTTCCGGGAAAATTTAAAAGTGAGTGTTGTTTTGTGTTATTAATCGACTCCCAATTAACTTAAGCTCTCTAGTTTACTTATAGAAACAAACAGATGTACAGAACCAAAGAATAAGATGATGATGATGATGATGATGATGATGATGATGATGATGATGACGACGATGATGATAATAATATATTTATTCATCATTTGGTAATTCCAATAATTACAATAGGCTTCGTCAGAGAAAGAAAAAAAGAACTTATAACTATACATTATTACATTAAATTAATTACACATATTTACATATCACATTTACTTGTTTCATGCTGAATGAAACTTGTTGCATTTGTACACTGTATAAAGGATACTTTATGAGCCATTTGTATAGTCCCTCTTTATATATATGAATGTTTGAAGACGTTATTTTTTATGGAAGTGAATTGCCTATAACTCTGTACTTGGAAGTCTTCTGTAGTCTGTGGTATGGCATATCAATTTTACTACTACTACTACGTGTATTGTGAGTATATCACTCCTGACTTCACAGATATGCACATTCTCTTTTATGTGAGTTAAGACATCATATATATATAAATTAACAACGGTTGGAATTTCTAATAAAGTTTCTATGAGTTAGTCAAAATTCTTACTGTCTTTTTATGAATTCTCAATACCTCATTTATACGTGGACTACCACCCCATAAGACTATGCCATATCTTAGGATGGACTGAAAAAATAAAAAATATGCCATTCTAACAAATTCTTTTGGTACTGCTTTTTTTTTAAACTTGCTAGGAGAAATACTATATGTGATAACTTATTACATACAAAATCAATATGGGGATTCCAAGATAACTGTTTATCAATTAAAATACTTAAAAGTTTCACACTATCATTGGCAGTCTTTACTTGTTTTAAAATGAAGATAATATTTTGAGTTTTGTCAGGATTCATAAGGAAGCCATTACATCTAAACCAATTTTGCACCTGCTGCATGGTTTTGTTTGCAGATTCTGTCAACAATTCTAAGTTTTAGTGAATGTTAAGGAAGGACGTACCATCCACATAAACAACTGTATGGCAGGGATAACATTTTGATACATCATTAATCATTATTAGAAATAGCAGGGGCTTACCACTTAGTCACGCCTGATAATTTCTGCACTTCAGATATATTCACTGGTACACTAGCTACTTATCTTGGCAAGCTAATAGCTTGTAGGAACTGCAAGAGAGCCTCAAGATTACAGAAGAAACATTTCAAATCATTTTGCAGCTGAAAGTAGCTAATGATGCAGACATTTACAAAATATATGTACAACATAAGTTATAGTGAAGATCTAAAGTAAAATATTTATTTAAAAGTGTTGTTAAAGTGAAGTTAGTTTCATGTTAAAAGACTTATTGAGTCATATTTTATTAAAACTTAAAACTTCACTTACTCAAGCAGTCACCAATTAGCTAAGGATGAAACTAAGATGACCCTAAAAGCGTTCCTGTTTTTAATAGTTGATGTGAGTGAAGTAGTGATAAAGTATATATAGGAAAAACAAAAGAAAATCTGGAAACCAGACTAAGGAAGATATGAGATGTTTAAAATACAAACAAATGATTAACTCTGAGTTTCGCACCATTTCTGGATGACTAATCATAACACCAAACCAAACTGACCAGTCATGCAGCAGAATTGATCACATGGGAAAAGATGTTCATTTTGAAACACAAACAACAGTTAATGAATTCTGATTACCCACCACCAGGTATCCTCTGGAAGTATATTTCATGTCACTTAATGCCACCATTATAGACAACCACCACAATAGAAACAACATGGGTCAGTCAGAGACATTCTGAAGATGGGAACACACATTCTCGGAACATGTTAACAGAAATTAAAAAAGGTGATGTTAGTGCTACAAGTACTGACTCATCTAAACTAAATACATCTGAAATTCTACTTACATCTTTAGCCTGAATTAGATAATCCAGAATGAGCCTTGGGTTGTTTTGAGATGTGCAACAAACATCATACCATGTTTTTATATCTGGCGAGTTTACAACTTCCAAAACCTGTAACAAATGAGAACAACATATGCATTGAAATGATTCATAACCAGAGCCTGCATTTTGTGTGGAAAATACATGAAAAGTAAAACACAAGACACTTATTATTTTTAATATATCACTCTAAGCACTGGGGCAAATATATTCTTAACTTCATTTACACTTCTTCAGTATAAGAGGATTTATGTAATTCCACACAGTAAAATTTTGTGTGACTTATGATGTGAGATAAACCTCTGTCCAACAACACCTGTGACGTGGAAGTTGTTCAAGACACAGCATACGTCATGTACCTGCAATCACAGCTACCTGCTTTTAACTTACTTGTACAAACTGTACTTACTGATTTTAATGCAATGAAATACATGGAAATTAACTTAGAATTATATTAATATTGTCACGAGGCCACTCGTAAGCGAAAACCGAGAGAGAAGTGCGGAGTGAAAGAGATAGATAGCACCCAAGCCATGCCCAGAGAGAGAGAGAGAGCAACAGAGGGAGAAAGAGACAGAGATGGTCTGCACAATTCTTGCTCCACCGCGAGGGTCCGTGAGGCTTTGAGTGGCTTCGTGTGACATCGTCAGGTGTTGAGAAATGTCGAGAACAGCTGCTCGTATATAAATAGGTGTTTGCTGGGAGCCGAGAGATTATATACGATACTGGGCGTAGATTCCCATCCCATATCCTTCACACCTACTCTGGAGTCCCATATATTGTAAATGTGGTGTGGCAGAGATCCCATACCATTTACAATAAGCTAGACTCCCATCCCAATAACCTGGTGAATACCCTTGGCTGTTACGACCATAGGGTTCTTCGCCATAGACCAAGTTACAGGGTGCCCAAGAAGCTCTGGGCAACCTAACCTGAGCAGGGCCACTTTCCCCTGACTGTACTCCCAAGAAATGTGCTTGGTGTAACATATACCTCAACATTGTTCCTTTCCCTCTAGCCTGTCAAGCGGACTGCGCTCATATGCCTCACAGGCAGCACTAGGCGCACACACCCTCTGGGGCACAGGTGAATCTGGGCGACTCGCATCTTCTGCTGGTCTGCCGAGAGACAGAAGAGTCAGACAAGAGTTGCTAATGGTGCAGTGCGAATGTGTGGCAGAAGGACTTGAAGGTTTTGTACGTGTGTGTTACATCATTCTGCTGATATCAGAGTTGTACAAGTGTCTTTCTATGGAAATAAAGAGCATTTTCAATTTCTGCAAACTGTATTTTTAATTTTACGAACCCACAAAGTCAGAATTTGGTGTCCCACTCCTGACACCAATTGTGACTTTGTGGGTTCGTAAAATAAAGATGTAAGAACAGAGCTGAAAGTGAATGAAGAAATAAAGCACCAGTAATAATTGGCTGTGACTTGTGGAAAGGATGGACTGTGATAGGCTTCTGAAAATAGCACCCAGTTACAAGCCAGCAAAGAGAATTGATGTGGGCAGACTGCAGAAGAGATGGAGAAACTTACTGTTACAAATGGAATTATGTCTAATCCATGAAGTGAAGACTCCACAAGATGAATGATTTGACTCACAAGATGAATGGAGTATAAAAATCGCACTGCAGCAGGCTAGGTGTAACAATGCCCTAGTATTAAGCACAGTACCCAGATTTGCAAGTTTTACATGCTGAAACCAATAACAGTACTTTAACTGACAAGCTCATTTCCGCCCAGGTAAGTGTTACTACAAAGTTGGCAACCTTTCAACAAACTCTCTATGCACATGGCAGTCAATTTGTGTTTAAAGTAACCTTTACAAATAAACATACAATATGTTCTTCCATGTTTACAGTATCAACAGTTAAGTTAAGTGCAGAGGATCTACCCAAAGTCCGAAGACCCTGGCTTCCTTCTACCCGGGAGTGATGGAAAACTCTGGGGCTCTTTCCATAGGGCAATACGTGGTTTCCTAAAAAGCCCCCCCCCCTCCCCAACGACAACAACGTCAAGACGGGATGGAAGTGGATACGCCACTTACGCGCGTCAACCCTGCAGGGAATACTACTGAAAACCTCGGTGGGGCTGCCTGATGATCTAGCACACCTTCTACTAGCTCTGCAGGGACTTATGAGGCAACCCTCTACACCCTCCGGGCGGCCGAGGCCTAGCTGGAGGTACCTGATCTCCCCCGGGTGTCGGGAACACACTGCCTCCTTGAGTCCAACCCAATCCAAATAACTCCCATTCAGGGAGGGGCTCGGCAGTTCGGCCCAAGGTTCCTCTGGTAACGTGAGAGGTACCAAGAGTGCTAAGGATCCGCAGCGCTCGCACCACAGCAGCTGAAGGGGACGGATCCCCTCCCCTGAAGTATCTGATGCAGCAATAACAGTGACACATGATGCCAATGCACCTTCGAGCAGGAATTGATAGTGCAAAGTCCCACTAGATGGCGAGGGAAGAGCAGAGAAGAGAAATGCACAAGATGGTTACATTATAATTGAATGACTCCACATTGTATGTTACAAATTCTTAATTATTTTATAGATACATTTTATATATTAGGATAAAAATCTATGCTGAAATATTTTACAATGAATAAATAATATAACAAAAGACTGCAGCAAATAGCAGGCTACCTTGCTGTAAATAGAGATGTTATGCAGCATATTTTCCAACTCAAGTTTGTCTGGTGCTGAAAGTTGTTTGTCAGTGTCACCTAGGACTGCTTGCAGAGCCTCAGTGCAAGCCGAGCCTGGCCACTGGGGCAGTTGCTGTAGGATACAGTGTACCTGCACTGAGACATCGCCTATGTGTTGGCAATACCACCACGGACTGGGATCTCCTGCAACATTACACCAAAGGAAATTGTGCAGCAAAACGAAACCAAATACTTTTTAATTACTTTATTTACGTAATTCTTTTACAAATTTTTTTTAAAAATTCATGGTCATGTTATAATAGGCATAAAACACTACATGTTATATCAAAACACGATTTATTTGGTGTTATAGTCAGCACTTACCTTCAGCAGGTAGTTTTGATGCCAACTCAAACATTGCAATGTCATTCAATGCCTGAAGCTTGCAATTTTCTTGCAGTTCTTTTTCTGGTAAAGTCCACAGTACTTCAACACAATGCTGCCAATCTCTTTTTCTGGCAACATATTCCAGAAAGTTCCAGAGTTTACTAGCAGAAGGATAAGTGTGCAGACCAGCAACAGCAGCGTTATCGTCAAAGATGGGAGCTAACGTTGCCACCCAATCTGACTGGAAAACATGCATCAGCACTTGTACTCGTTCATCCAAAGCCTGATGTGTCAAGGGTCCCTCTGTAACCGGGGATGCATGTAGCGACTTCTCCTTGTGTATTTGCTGCACCAACAGGGACAGCAGCCAGCAATGATGATCTAGAAACTTGAGGACACCCTCATGTACAACACGTTGCTTCCAGATGTCTTCTACTTCATCTTCGATGGCCTTCTCCATGGGTTCTTTTGTACCAGCATAGCACAACGTGATACCAAACTTGCCACTGTTCCTTTCTACCTTTACCAACAGCTCTGGAAGAAAACGAGTTAGTAAAAAATTATATAAAATTGTTTTAACAGTTCTCGCATTTCAGTTCTAAAATAAGATGCCTTTCAAAATAAAAATTAAGCATTAGCATAAAGTAAAGTAATTTATTAATCCAGTAAATCATACAGTACACTTGTGGTAACTGATGTTGGACACATCAGTTCAACTTAACTTAATAATTGAAATAGATGATAAATTGCCATTTTCAGTAGGTACATTATTTGACTTCTCTTGCCAGGAAATTCATTGCACTCACCCTACCTGCTTGGGACCAGTTGGAAGAGAAACTTTGATAAAGTTGTGGCCTGCTGTGTGTGTGACTTGCCAGAAATGAAGAAGAAGAAGAAAAAGAAGAAGAAGAAGAAGAAGATGAAGAAGAAGAAGAAGAAGGAGAAGGAGGAGGAGGAGGAGGAGGAGGAGGAGGAGGAGGAGGAGGAGGAGAAGGAGAAGGAGAAGGAGAAGGAGAAGGAGAAGGAGAAGGAGAAGGAGAAGGAGAAGGAGAAGGAGAAGGAGAAGGAGAAGGAGAAGGAGAAGGAGAAGGAGAAGGAGAAGGAGAAGGAGAAGGAGAAGGAGAAGGAGAAGGAGAAGGAGAAGGAGAAGGAGAAGGAGAAGAAGAAGAAGAAGAAGAAGAAGAAGAAGAAGAAGAAGAAGAAGAAGAAGAAGAAGAAGAAGAAGAAGAAGAAGAAGAAGAAGAAGAAGAAGAAGAAGAAGAAGAAGAAGAAGAAGAAGAAGAAGAAATAGGCGTGGAAGATGATTTTGTAGACATTTTTAAAAATATCAATGGCTGTTCTGATGTTAATGAAGAAGACACTGACAATGACGGAAGTTATAAACCGATTACAGAGGCAGACTTTTTTTGTAATTTACGTCCTCCAACGTTAAGTCATATCAGATGATGAATGAAATGGGTGAAATGATGCTCAAATGAGTCTGGGGTCCAAGGAGCTTAGAGTTACCAGACATTTGTCTATCAGGACAAGGGAAAACCTCCAACCTTATCCAGGTAACTCACCCTAGGTTTACCCGAGGTTCAAACTCGGGACCTCTTGAATGTGAGGCAGACACACTACTGAGGCAGGCAGAGGAAGACATTGCATCACGGAGTGTTACTGTAAATGAAAATAAAGAGTATTCAGATTCAGACAGTGTTGATGAACCAGCTGTGGTTATGATCCACACACAAGCAGTAACAATCATAGAGAAATTGATGTTTTATTTCGAGAGTCAAGCTGGAACATTGACAAATGAACTAATTATTAAATTTTAGATGAGTCGTATTTCTTACAGTTAAATCTCGATATAAATGAACTAATGTTCATTGATCCAAGTAAACGACACTCTATTGTATCCTTAAAGTAAAACATCTTAAATTTAGGTGCAAAAATAAAATATAATAAAACTATAGAATTAAGCATTAAACTGTTTTTATCTCCAGTTGCTGATGAACGCTGTCAAGTGTCATAGCTGTCCTTCACAGCCTTCCTATATGAGCTAAATGCTTTTTCATGAAGGGACAAACCTTGTGGAGAGAAAAACCTTATTACGATCTAGGGGAATGCAACACATTTCATGCAAATTATGTACATTATCAAAACAAATAAGATCAAGCTCCTCAGTTAAAGAATGCAAAACTAACAAGAAAAGCACTGCTACCATCACCATTTGCTTTACTGCCATATCCCATGACACCTCACCCATGATCTTACACACAAAAGCAGTTGCAAGTCACTACATGGCAATGGATCACTCTGTATAACTCATTAACTTTTATTTTTGGAATATTCTGAATAAATATAAATATGATTTTGAACCTCCATAAATTCAGAACATATATGATAAATACCAGAATCAGAGCTTGTGAAATCAGCAATCTGTGCCTGTAGAGTAGACTGGTTTATGTTTTCTCGCAAGAAGTCCAGAAGTTGAGACAATCTCTCTCGACTATAGACCTGCTCTGTATTAGCCATTAAGGAAAAGTGATGTGGAGATTGAGCCGCTGGAATACAAACAACAAAATATTTATTAACATGTAAAAACTGAAGCTAATAACTATGAAGCAATAAAATATTATAATAAAATATACTATGTTAAAAACTTCACTTATAATTCCTCTAAAGGATAAATGAATTATGCGTGATTGCGGAATTTAGTAACAGTGACATCAAAATTAATTGAAAAAGCTATTTGCAGTTGGTTTTTTGACACTTCATCACTTACATTGTTATATTATTGAGGAACTACTTTTGGAAGCCGTCACCTCCATTTTCAACCTCTGTCCAACTCATATAGTCTGAATACAAATAGTTTTTTTCAATTAAGAAAAGTAAAGTTTGTAACAAATTATTATACAGGATGTTCCAATTGAATCATCCTATTTTCCCTTCAGTATATCTGCCAAACTATTTGAGATACTGAAATGAACTAAACTTAACTAATATGTATGACTCATCAAGTTTGTATACAAAAATCAAGAAAGTCCTATCACTTCCACATGTGCCCCACCAATCACACGATGGATGTCCAAGTGATGCTTGAGCTCCAGCTATGTGTGTTGAAGCATTTCAGGAGTGACGGTTGCAACAGTATTCCGAATGTGCTCACGCAGTTGGCAAATAGTCACTACTTTTGTCGTCTACACCCTGTCCTTGACATACCCCCACAAAAAGAAGTCCAGAGATGTTATGTCGGGCAATCTCGGTGGCCATGCAATTGGTACACCTCTCCTTATGATCCAGTGTGTCCCTAACCTCTCTAAACCTTCTACAGAAACTCACATACATTAATTTACCACCATAAAACGAAAATAGGGCGATTCAATTGGGGCTCCCTGTATTTTGCTGTAATACATTCATTTTTTTCTTTTTTTTTTTACTTTTTTCAGTTTTTATTTGTTTTTTTTCAAACACCTTACCTTGTGAATATACAAATTCTCATTTTACACTAAATAAAACTTATTTTCTTTCATAATACATTTATGGTTAACATAAAATTTTAATGTATTTAGTTCAAGTTAATACTTATAATAATTTTTGTTCTCATAATTTCATTTATAAAGCCTTTTATGTGATAATCATTTTAATTTGTGTAACTGAAGTATTAGAAGTTAGAAATAGGATTATGCAGATTTTTATGGGTCCTTTAATCACTGATGTTTTTCATTGGAAGGTCTACAAAATGCTTGGCTCCCAACAATCTATCACTTCTATCACTTCAGGTGGTATTTGGATTTATGGTACGCTTAAATGGAAGCATAGGTATTCTTTTTTTCCTGATTCATTTTCTTGGTTTGACTAGAGTGGTTTTCAAACCAGACTGTTAGATCTATGATCAATCTGTAGAACCATTATTTTTAAGAAAACTGTATCTATTCTAATATAAGCTGCTGTTAACTGCAGTCTGTGAACTTCTTAATGTACTTTTGAGTTATTTCTTCCTTAGTTGTTTTGTGATATAAGATCTAATGGCTTGGTGCCAGGTGTTGCTCAGTAATTCCACCAATTGGCAGGAAATATGCAAGCATTTCATGAAATTTACCTTTTAGGGCCACTACTGTACATATACGGTAGTTAAACTAAACCAAAAGTTTAATGACCAGCAGCATTACGTTCAACCACAGAGCAATTGTGTTGATATACCTGCAGGCCAAGAAATGAAGACAATTGCTCATTATCTTCTTCTCACACTACATCTAAATGCTGTTGGTAAATGTTCCAACTTAGAAAAAAAGTTAAATGTTCTTAAATAATAGTCATTAAAATAAAGATTAAACCTAACAGCTTAACACAAATAATGCAGCACATTGCCATTCATGACTAAAAATAGTAATATTTGCAGCAACAAGTTTGACTGTTGATTGTCATCTTCTTCTTACACCACAGCTGACCAAGAGGGATGGTTGAGGGGGTTTCGCCTGTGGCCTGGATTTGGGAGGCCCAGGTTTGATTCCTATGGCTGACCTGCCTGACTCATTAGTTTCTTGCAGGGTTTCCTGGATTGCCAGGCAAATGCTTGGTAGGTTAGTGACATTCCCCGAATTTCCTGTCCCTCCATTTCATCTCCATTATCATTTCACATCATTTCTCATCGGGTGGTCTCTTTCATGGTAGAAGTTTTGGCAGGTGTCTCGCACTGTCATGACTCCTTGGGTCAGGTGCCTTCTATCTCCTCTCACCTCATCCTTCCTCCGGGGATGCCCTACTTAGTGCTTATGTACAAAAACAACAGGTTTCAGTGCTGAATGTCCTCCGTAGTAATCCTAATCTTACACTGCAGCTTATTTGTGGGTAAACTAACTAGTTTGGGTAAAAGATTAATGCTCTGAAATAATGGTCATTTATTACACAAAATAAACATAACAGTTTACTATTAAATAACAAGAAAAACTAGTATTCACAATGAACAATATGATTTACAGAAATAAAGCTCGTATTAATTTAAATATATTTACCATTTTCTCGGCATTCTGTTTGTAGTAGAACAAATCTAGTGCACCTTCTCTTGACATACTTATTACAATTTATTTTCTTATATATTTTTCAAACTAACCATCAAAACTTATTTTTCTATGGACTCTAAGTTAATCATGCTCAAAATCAAACATATTCTTGTAGATGTTAAGAAGGGTTGGTGACTGACAAAAGTTTACAGAAGTTTGTACTGTATGTTATGTGATGTATGTATTAGTCACATTACAGGTTCCCAGATTTTATGTTTAAACTTACTTTTCAAACATCTATAGTACACTGTTTTACAATATAGCATAAAAAGAAGTATTTCAGAAAGTGGAGTGTCATTGTTACTAAAATTAGGCAAATGAGTATACAATTGTATACAATTTCCTTCACTAACAAGTTTTTTATGAAGACTAGCTTTTGGGTACTTCTTCCCTATCCTCAGCTTTGTGGTTGACTGATGGTGTACAGGTACCATATAGCATTAAAATGTAGCTAAAAATGAGTTCTGATAAAGTTCAACTGAACATTAACATTTATAATATGAAGTAAAACTTAAAATGACAGTTAAAAGCTAACTGGGGGATTAAACTTCCACCAGTCTTTATGAGCTTTTAGTGTTACAATTTAGAAATCTAAGGTTATGTTATGTTTCACCTGGAAGGCCTGGTAGAGTGGAATGGCTTTCTGGTTCCTGGTTAAGAAGTACAAGGTCCTGGTATACCAGAAGCAGCTCTGGAACTACGAGATGCTGTGCTGTGTCACTTCCACCTTCAAGCCTCACATTGTTGTTCAAGTAATCTGAAAGACTTGTATCCAACTGTTTATCCAAGTTCTCCACATGCATTACCTGCACACAAAAACGTTTGATAACATGTCAAGTTTTGAGAGGATCTACCTGTAAGATTTTTTGTTTCCATCCAAAAAATGAAACAGAATACACATTTTGAGGTCTACTGAATACCAAAAAACCATTTTTTTGGATCAATACCAAACTTGTTATCTTAGATTAGACATACTTTCTGGGCTTGTATGCCATGGTGTAGAGGGTCTGAAAATTCCCGACATTTTGCCAAGGACTGTGCTTGGCATCTTTAGAAGTTATCCGGTACTCCGTATGGTGACCAAAGTTAAAGAATAGTCCCAAAGTAGTCCATCCGTGTCGTAGAAGGTGACTAAAATGGATAACCAGTGCTTGGGGGTACAACTGAGCAACACCGACTCCGGGGATATAAGTAGGAGTCCCGGTCCTCCAGGGGCTAACAACCTAGCTCCATACAAAATTATTGTTAAAGAAACCTCAGATTGGAAGGAATAAAGGCAACCGAGCTAACACAAAGAAAAGGAAATAATTTTTGGTACGTGCAACATAAGGCCACTCCTCAAAGCAGGAGCACTTACTATAATGCTAGAACAATTAACATAGTACAGAATGGAAATTATAGCACCACAAGGAAACAGATAGCAGGGTAAAGACATCTGAGATGTGAAGATACATACTTTATTTTACAGTCGAAAAGAACAGGAAGAATGATATATGATAAAACAGATATAATAGGGAATTATAAATAAATAAATAAATACATACATATATATATATACACACATATATATATCATGTTCAAAGAATGGAAGACAGAGAGATCCCTAAAAGAAATTTTAAATGGGAAATTGTACAATACAAAACACAAAGGCAGTCCAAAAAACCAATGTGAAGATGCAGTAAGAAGAGATGTCCTAAGCATATTGGAGGCCCAAATGTGGAGATGGAAAGCAGAAGATAGAGATGAACTGAGGGAGGCTCAGACCCAAAATGGGCTGTGAAAGTCATGCAGTAGTAGCTGGTTGAGCTCAAATAAGCATATAGCCAGTGGGCAGAGTTTGTCCACTTTTGTACCCATGTTGGACCACATCAATTGGTGGGCTGTCTATGGATTACTTTTGTTCCTGTCATCCAGTTTCCTTTCCAGTATTGGTATCCAAGTTTTGTTAAGGTGAACAACTTCTTCTTTGGGGTTGAAGTTATTCCTATGTATGCATGATTGGAGGAATATAGCAATAGTGACATTAAAATTAATTGAAAAAACTATTTGTAGTTGGTTTTTTGACACTTCGTCAAAAACTTACATTTTTATATTATTGGGGTAGCAGTTTCAGAAGACATTGCATCCATCTTCAACCTCTTTCCAACTGTCATCTGTTGTCATCTGCTCTCTTCTCTTTGACGGTGAAACTAAGAACTTCTTTGTCAAATTATCTACTTACTTACAGCATAGTAAGTCGACACAAAAGGTGCATGTCTCATAGCATATGAGAACCCCTAGTGCTCTACTGGGAAACATACGAGTCAGTTGGAGAATTTAATGTCATGTCAGCATGTTGGCCATGGTAGCTCAGTGGTTTAGAGCAACCACACGGTGAGTGGGAGATCTGTGGTTCAAATCCCGACTATGGCATTGAATTTTTCAGTCTGACTCTACTCATCCAAATTATCTACTGGTGGGATTTTAAAGTGCATTACTCGGTCCTTATTTTTCCATATAAATATGTTCTCTCATGTTGTCAGTTAAAACTGAAGCCCTATCGATACACACGTGTGCAAGTTTTAAAGCCAAACATGTGAATTATTGTAACTGGTTTTTCTAATCCACAGAAAGAGGTTTCATTGACCCACAGCTTTTGTTTTTCACTGATGAATCTTGGTTTCATTTAAAGTGGACTTTTGAATACTCTCAAGAGTCGATACTGGGCTTCAAAAAAATCAATGCTATTGGAGAAACGCCTCGTTATGATAAAAAATTTGCAGTGTGGTGTGCTAGAAGAATAACAGGGCCCATACTTTTTGATGAAACAATAAATGCAGAGTGATATCAGAGTTTAATTCTGAGACCCTTTTGCAATTGCTTGATGGAAGAAGGGAAATTGGATGGTTAGTTACAGCAAGATTCTACAACAGCACATACGGCTGCCAAATGATTAAATGCAGTATGAGAGATATTTGATGACAGAAAATTAGTGATGATCTGTGGCCCCCTTGTTCTCCTAACCTAACAAGTTGTGACTTTTATTTATGGGGTTCTTTAAAAAACAAAGTGTACTGTTCCAAACCTCATACACTATAGGAACTTAGCAAAACATAGCGCAAGAAATCACAAGAATAGCTGCAGCTGAGCTTTGGAGAGTGGGCAAAAATATTTACACAACATATGCTGCCTGTTTGAGAGCAGAAGATCAATATTTCCAGCATATATGTTAAGGATTGCAGTTCACCTCTACTGGCGTAAGTTCCTCGGTGACAGCCAGCTGTTTCACGTAGTAGAGAGAGGCCACAAGTGAGTTCAATTACAATTCAACTACCTGGTATAAGCACCCCTGTCAATGGAGTCATTTAAAAAAAAAAAATGTCCTATTACTATTTATGCAGCCCTTGAGTTAAGGTAGTTAAGGTAGAACTTTAAAACAATACTGCAATTTAAGATTTAACTAATTTAATTTTGTAGCATTTATCTGAAGCATATCAATCCATCTGCCATGATATTATGTTCACCTTCATGAAACATGTATACTCTCTATGACTTTCAGCCTTGGATAGATGTGGAAACTGTTTTGAAAACCTTTGTCACATCATTGGAAGATACATAAATTAAATACATTTTTTTTTTTTTTTTTGAAGAATACTTCACTGTTAATAATGCTTCTGCTTTTAATATTTATAAATACAAAATGTTGGTATTTGTCACAACACATGCATTCACATGGACTTTTTTTTTCTTCAAAAATGCTTTCTTTGAGTTTATGGAACACACTAATATATTAACACTAAATTTTTTGGAGAAATATGGCACTTTACTGATTTAGATACAGAGTAGAGAATATAAAACTAGTCTTTTTGGGTTACAGGACTCAAAATATGTTGTACTGAAACATCAATACCAAATTTTTGGATGGAATACAATGCTTTCTCTATTTCATTAAGGTAAGCTCCATGAAAATAACAATATAATAGACTTTCTATAAATGATTCATACATTATATTCAGCAATAAGAGCAAACAGTTTTAAATTTGACTATGTAACAATTTTCCCTAAGTTAAAGAGTTCAGCATTACTTGCCTGCACTTTTGGTGAGTACAACTGCCCATTTGTTAACACAAACAGAACTCTAGGATCTATTGTCGAACCAACTGATTCTTTCCATTTTTCACATTTCAAGTTCTCCACTGATGCAAAGTGTTTTAAGACAGAAGTTGCTGGAGAAAACGCCAAGTCTCCAAGCAAATTCTTCTGCAGCTGCAATAACGAGATGAAACCTAGCTGTCCGACTATATATCCCACACTTTTCTGAGCCACCTGCCTCTGAAACGGAGAAGGCGAGAGAAGGCCAAAGGGTTTTGTCCCAGTCTCTAATACTATTAAACTGTGAATCCATAGCAAGTTAGTCAGATTCACAAAGAATGTAAGAGTCTCATCTCCAATTGAGAGCCATGTTATATCTACAGCACTTAGTTCATTTGTTTTTGCAAGCACATGCTGTAATTGGCCACTTGGCAGCAGGTTAATGCCTTGTTTCAACTGCAAGGAGTAAGTCTTCCCCTCACCCAACTCATCCTGTATTGTCTGCAGAACTTCTGACAGCAAGGATCTCACAGCCTCTTCTGGATGCCTCGATGTACCAGTATACTGTTATAAGAAATACAATTTATTTATATTTATGTAAAAAATTTATTTTTGAGATTATCAGCTTACAAATACACAAAAGTTTTATTTCTTTATAATGTTAGTATAGATGTGTACTGAAAATGCATGCACAAACACATAACTCGGTCATTTAAGTCCTCTGGAGTAATCCAAAAATATTTAAATATATTGTCCTTGAGATCTCATTGTAATGTGATGAATTTTACTACCAAATCTTCTAAATGGACAATTTATAAATAAACATGGAATAGCAACTCACCTGAGCATCATTAAGAATAACCTTTCCCCACTTTTTGTTGATATCTTTAGCGCCTTCTTGGAAGGTATAAAATGTTGGAATTTTTGGGCAGCAGTTACACACAATGTTATGTACAATGTTCAGTTTTAGTTTACTGGTAACTGGTTCCACTTGTGTCGGTGAAACATCCTGTTCAAATACCAACTTCCCAATAAGAGACGTCAGATCTTCTTTTAGCAGATCAAACAAACTATTTGGTTTGACCAAATCTGATATAGCACCTAGAAAAAATAAGTCACAACATAGGTTATGTTTGCCTTATTGTATTTACTTATAGAACATTACAGACAAGGCACTTAAATCAAAATCCCATATACATAAGCTTGAAACAACATAAGATCAACTATGAATAAACATACCAAATAGGAAAGTGGTCCCAAGATGGGAAACCCTAAGCATCAAGAATGTATTTGAATTAATAGAAAGGATGAAAAACACAACAGTTTCAGTAAAACATACTTGGTCTCTTCTGACTTTACAGCCTATTTCTCAGCATTCTAAACAATTAATCTCAAAACAGAATGACTGACTCAGTTTCATTAACATCACACCTTCCAATTCTGGTGACTGTCAAGATAAAACTCTGTATAGACCAAAACTTCTCTAGTTTCAGCAATAGATTCTTCAAACAAATCAGTGTGTTAGATATGAGTAACTATCACCCTTTTTGATTGACCTATACATGAATTGTTTAGAGAAGCGTATCATGACTGCTCCCCATTAGTATTTAAAATCTGACATAGGTGTGTAGATGACATATTTGCTACAGAGTACTGAGAAAATTACTGGATAATTCACTGAAATTCCTCATTCTTCAAGATAAATCTATGATGTTATGTGTGTTTGGAGGAATTTAGTAACAGTGATATCAAAATTAATCGTAAAAAGTATTTGTAGTCAGTTTATGACACTTGTCACTTACGTCATAAAAGTGACGAGTGTCAATATACCGACTACAAATGCTTTTTACGATTACATCTATGATGTTCACAATACAAATGGAAAAAGATGGCTTATTAGCTTTTCTGGATCTCAAAATCATCGCACACAAATAAGAACTTACTTTTGAACTTTATAGGAAACCCATATACACAGATAACCACAAAAAAAAAAATAACTTTTACACAAAATCTAACCAACTAGCAATCTTCAACTGTTTAATATACAGATTAGTTAACATTCCTTTCAGCAAAGAGCATCCTACATATATCGAAATTTAAGTATATTGGAACACCACAGTGAAGCAAAATAATTATTAAATTATAGATGAGTCATATTTATTACAACTGCAGAACAAAAAATTATCAAACTGGACAACCCTACCCTTGCAAGATTACATGGATTACCTAAAATACACAAACCCAACATACCCATGAGACCCATTGTAAATAATGTTAACACTCCTACTTACCTTCTGGCAAAATGGCTGTCCAAAAAATTTCAGTCCTTTCCACAATTCAATACTCTGAGCATAAAAAACTCTTTAGACCTGGTAGAAAAAATTCAAAATCTTAAACTAAACCCTCATGACACTTTAGTATCCTTTGATGTCCGCTCCCTCTTCCCTAGCATCCCAATAGACAAACTTTTGATTCCACTTAAGAAATGGCTAACTTCTATTATAGCTAATATAGCTCCTGTAATTGCTTTTGGCAATGAGGTAATACAATATACCAATGAAACAAAATTTTTGGGGGTAATTATTGACAAATTTTTAACCTGGAAGCCGCATATTCAGTATATTACTGCAAAAATTAATAAAGCCCACTACATAATATCAGTGCTAAGGAAAATTTGTAATACACAAACATTAATGCTGATTTACTATTCATATGTGCAGTCTTATCTTGCATATGGTATCTTTATCTGGGGATCAGCTACCGAAATAAAAGATTTATTTGTAACACAAAAGAAAATAATAAGAAGAATGTTTAATCTAAGCAAAAGGACTCATTGTATGAAATATTTTAAGGAAAATAATATACTAACTCTGCCATGTCTGTATATCTTAGAAACCGTATGCTTTATAAACAACAACATACAATATTTTCAAACAAATAACACTATTCATGAACATTATACTAGGAATGGTGCTAAATTACATATACTGGGATCAAGATCAAATAAAAAACTTAACTCAGTACTTCATAAAGGGGTTCACATGTATAACTTAATCTTAAAGAAAATCGAAAACAATGATAAGAAAAGATTCAGAAGAGATGTGAAATCATTTTTAATAAATCAGTGCTTCTATAGTACTCAAGAGTTCTTTGAATATTTTAGGTACCAGATTAAGTAGAGTAAATGATTACATAAGAATAATTTTATGATACTAATGGTTGACAATTCATGTAAGTTTTCTGTATTTGTTGACATTGATACAATTTAATCTGATTATTGCATGTAGAATTAATTCTGTATTTTCTGAATTTCTAGTTTGTATTGTTTGTACTGTATCTTGAAAAAGCAAATATTTCTGTACAGAAATTAAATGCTAAATAAATAAATAAATATTACCCTAGATGCCAACACAAAAGAAGAATATTTAGCAATGACTGAAATATGTATACACCAAAATTATTTTGTTTTCGATGGAAAGTATTAGAAACAAATTTCAGGACTGCCTATGGGAAGCCCGCTATCATCATTTTGGCCAATTTAAACATGAGCTTTTTTGAAACACATATAACTAAAGCCTTCCCTCATATGTTTAAAACATGGTATAGATACGTAGACGACATCTTTGCAATAGTACACTACAAATAAATAGATGATGCTTTGAAACTACTCAACCTTCAAGAATCCAGAATACAATTCACAGTAGAAACTGAAGAGGACTGTACTCTACCTTTTTTGGACCTTAAATTCACAAAAAACAAAGAAAAACTGGAATTTGGTATACATAGAAAAGCAACACACACACAGATAATTACAATAAAGCAAACAGTTTCAACCCAGTTCCACACAAACTTGCCACCATCAACAGTCTCACACACAGATTAGTAAATCTATCCCTCAAGAATATCAAAAAGAATACCATCAAATCTTAAAAACTGCAATTAAAAATGGATATGGAAAAAGCCTTGTAGATAAACAAATAAAATCATTCAAACTTCAAAAAAAGATTAAAACAGATCACAGCTCTTTCACCAATGAAACAAGAAATTAGGTTTGCTAAATTTACTTACCACCCCTGGGCCACAAAAAAGTTCCAAAAAATATTCAAGAAATACAATACAACATTGGCACCAAAAAACAATTACAACTTTAAAAACCTACTTAACAGTAATAATACTGATAAGATGAAACCAGAGGAAAAGTCAGGCATTTACAAGATTAAGTGTAAAGACTGTGAAAAAATTTACATAGGGAGGACAAAAAGAAACATAGGCACTAGAAAGAAAGAACACTTCCGGCACTTAAGATACAAAAATATTGATAAGTCCGTAATAGCAGCTCATTTCTGGTCTGAAGATAATGAAATTGAAGATAGCACAGAATTACTAAAATACGTACAAAAACATAGTGAACTCGTCATATGGGAGAGAATATACATAGAACAACATAAAAACCAACTAATGAACTTTGAAATCCAGCCAGAAGACAACCCCACATTTAAGTTCATCACTAAATCAACAGATGGCAGCAGCAACTCCAGAACTGCCCACACCACTGGATCAAGTTTTAGTCGCATTAGAGCTGATGATGCAAACAGTAGTTCGTGGAACATGTCCTCAATATAGGTATGTAAGTAAAGCTGATGTGTAATAAATATGACTCATCTATAATTTAATAATCTTACATATACTTCATATAGTGTCAGTCAACACTTTCAGCCCTAAAACTATACAACAAAAGATCAACAAATACAAAATAGTTAAAATCATCAGGGAGACTACCACATTAGAATCTCAAAAGAAATTTTTCAATAAAATTCACCTGTCATCCATGGGCAGACCAAAGATTTAAGAGCATTTTTAGAAAAAAGAAAACATCTTAACTTTAAAGAGAGTCGATTAAAGACACTAGACAACACTTACTTTTAAATTTTTCCGGAACTAGTTTCAGAGGCTTTGCCTCTATCATCGGCCGGCTCTCGACTGATTCTCATTGGTGTAGCTGACGATACCTTGTCACAGGTCTCCTCTGGTGGCGGCTCAAGGAACTTGCTGAACAAATCCTTCTGGGGGATGTCGAAATTGAATACTCTGTTCCTATTTTTTGAAATGAAGATTTGTTCCCATGTGGATAGTTCTTGTTTTCCTGATGTATGTTTCAGTAGTTTTGGTTCTGGATTTATGTTGTGGTTTTTTTCCCAAAAATGTGTGGCAACTGCTGATTTTTCTAATTGTTTATATTTTATGTTTCTAAAGTGTTCCTTTGCTCTTGTTTCTAAACAAATCTTCTGGGAACAAATCTTCATTTCAAAAAATAGGAACAGAGTATTCAATTTCGACATCCCCCAGAAGGATTTGTTCAGCAAGTTCCTTGAGCCGCCACCAGAGGAGACCTGTGACAAGGTATCGTCAGCTACACCAATGAGAATCAGTCGAGAGCCGGCCGATGATAGAGGCAAAGCCTCTGAAACTAGTTCCGGAAAAATTTAAAAGTAAGTGTTGTCTAGTGTCTTTAATCGACTCTCTTTAAAGTTAATTTATCATAACAACACTGTTTTCAACACTTCCAAGAAAGTAATTGTAAAGAAAACATCTATTTAGCATTAATATCATTTTGTGCTTCATTGTATCACAGTCCATACTTATCAAGAATCTTTACAAAACTTATTCTGCACATCCTTATAAAAAGAATCTCACATTGCGATATCAAATATTTATCAGATAAATTGTGCAGACTAAACGAACACTTCTGATACATAAAAGAACAGATGGAAAAAATCAGACATTTCTGGAATAACCACTGTGACACTACCCCAGAAGGCAACCTCCTTAGGACAGTGAGATAACTAAATGAAGTCTCAGTATGAGATGACATCTACAAGGATTGAATTATGAACTTCGAACTCCCACCATTGGACCATCACCAGCAGACACTTCTACCATCAATAAAACTAAGTGATGTCAGCTGATGACAGGAGTCAACGTTTGCACAACATGTTCTGATTTTACAAAATTAAGTGAGGTAGTGTAAGCATAACCAATATTTAATTAGTGCCATTCTTAATGTTATAGTCCAGTTATAGATTGCATTAAAAACAATAAAAAGTTTAACAGTTTGATGGGGTGGCCATGGGCTCACTACTTTCACCTGCCATTACAGACTTCTTTATGGAAAATTTGAAACATACAGCTCTGGACACTGCCAAAGACAAACCTGAGGACTTTTTTTAGATATATATTGATGACAGACTTGTTATCTGGCCCCATGGAGTAGAGATGTTGGAGGCTTTCCTTAACAGTCTTCACTCTAACATCAGATTCGCGATGGAAGTACAGAGCAATAGCTCCCTTCCCATTTTGGAAGTTCTGGTATAGGGGAGACCAGACGGCACTTTGGGCCATAAAGTATACGGAAGATAACACACACCAACCGCTATTTGAATGAACGGTTATATCCACATTACTTCAAAAGACTTTTGACATATTCATCAGGAAATCTTTGGGCTACTTTGCTACAGAATGGCTATAGCAATTATGACATCAAGAAGGTCTACAGAAGGGTGTTAGACAATAGGACTAAACTGTCACGCCACCATCATTCCAAGAACAGAGAGAACATTTAAGAAAGTCATTTATACCTTTTTATGGCTATTTCTAATAAGATTGCCGACATTCTCTCCAAGTTTAATATTGAAATATACTTTACAACATCTAAAAAGATCCAGCAGTACCTTAGGCCGATAAAAGATCCACTGAACTTTAAAGGTCTCAGGGGTGTATAAGTTTCCTTGTGAATGCAGAAGGGTGTATGTTGGATGCACAGTTAAGGAGAGGTGTAAAGAACATCAATGTCATATCAGACTCCTTCAACCAGAGAAGTCAGCTGTAGCTAAACATTGTGTAGAGTACGTCCACAAAATTAATTTTAATGACACTTCAGTTCTGGAACATTCAGACAAGCATTTTGATAGACTTATTAAAGACGCCATTCAGATTAAGCTCCATTCATGGAATTCATGGAATTTCAACAGATTTGGAACTTCAATTGAGTACACCTTGGACTCCAGCATAGAACATATCTGCAATAGAAACCCCGACCAGATGAACTGCACAGAAAATCTAAGATGGGAGAAACCCATTCTGGATGATAGACTGTGCAGAAAATGCATAGTAACGTGAGATCATCCTTCATGTGAACCAGTCAGACCAATGACAAACTCAAAGTATAAACTTGAAAGAAGCGTAGGGACAGTGAAGCACAAATTAGTACAAAATTGAATCGAGAATATATTGACACATTGCTTCACTCACATGTTTATTCACAGGACATGTTTCAAGAGCTCTTGCTCCTATCCTCAGCTGATACTCGATTAGTGAAAGTTGTAGTGGTTTCTTCTTTCTCCATATTGTCAATAGATGGCGTGATGTACTTGTCAAAGATGTCCGGTGGTGGAGTTTCAAAATTCATGACTCTATGACGATTTTTGTTAATGAAGATTTTTTCCCATACGGAAAGGTCTATGGGGTGATTAACGTATTTTATTAGAGATGTTTCCAAATTGATGTCATGTCTAGTATTCAAAAAATGAAAAGCCACTGCTGATTTTTCTGTTTCACCATTTTTAATGTTTCTCATATGTTCTTTAGTTCTGATGTTAATATTTCTTTTTGTTTTTCCTATATAAATTTTAGGGCAAGTTTCACATTTGATCTCATAGATTCCTGGTTTTTCTTTGGTAGTGATTGAATTTTTGGGAGGGCCTTTTAATAAATTTCTGATATTAAACCTATTTTGAGGTGCAAGAGTTATGTTGTGTTTTGAGAAGATTTTTTTGGAATTTGTTATAGGCTGATGGGTGGAAGGTGAATTTTTTAAAAAATTTTTTTCTCTTTTTCTCCTGTAGGTTCTAGGGTGGTGGTTTCTTATATTTTCTTAGCTTTGTTGCGTCTGTTAACAGTTTTGTCTACTAAATTTGGGTTGAAACCGTTGGATATAGCTACTTTTTTTATGTGTAGGTATTCTTCTTGATAATCTTCTCTATTTAGTGGAAAGTTGATCATCCGAAAGATTAAACTGTTGAAAATGGCATGTTGGTGTTGTTTTGGGTTGAAACTGTTGTTCTTAATGTAATTATCTGTGTGTGTCGGTTTCCTGTAAATACCAAAAGTGAGTTTGTTGTTCATTTTTTTGATCTTGATGTCCAAAAAGGGGAGCACACCATCCTCTTCTGTTTCCAATGTAAATTTTATAGCTGGATTTTGTATATTCAAAAGTTTAAGACCATCTTGTATGAGTTTTTTAGGTACTTTTGCAAAAATGTCGTCAACATAGCGATATCACACTTTGAAATAATTTGGAAAAGCTTTTGTGATATGTGTTTCAAAAGCACTCATGAATAAATCTGCCAAGAAGGGAGACAATGGGTTGCCCATAGCTAGGCCCGTTTTTTGTTTATAGATCTGTCCATCTGTGAGTGAAGCAATGTGTCAATATATTCTCGATTCAATTTTGTACTAATGACAAACTGCTTCATAGCTGGGTGACACAAGCCCTACCCACATGATGAAGATTATATATATGGAGACAGTTGGTCAGCTTTCTCATTCAGTTCCTTGGAGCTTGAAGTATGTGAAAGCTTGACATTTTTAACTTGGACATGACTGGTCATCCATAAAGCTATGATTAACAAAAGGTTTCCATTTTAGTTAATTGATGGAAATTAATCATTTCTTCACACTAGCCGTGTATAGGTTAAGGTTTCTGATAGAGTCAACATGATGTTGACTCTCCAATCATGTTGACTCTATCTATCAAAAAGGTTTCCATTTAAAAATTCACAAGTTCTGTTAAAACTCATAGCTGCTTACATTTTGATCGGCTATATAATCTAATTTAATGAACCCCTCTCCCTTTCAGGACTGTGTAAGTCATTTTTGAATTCTAATTGTTGTTTTCAGAGCTAACTGTGGTGCAAAGTTAGGTGATTCATCCTATATATGAGAGAGGGGAGAGGATGAGAGTGAGAATTATAAACATTACCTGAATTTTCCTGCCAGTTATACAGTGCAAGATAACTGACATGCTTTAAATACTCGTGTATTTGCTGTAGGTAATTCAGATGACGCTTGCTGCCATGTGTATTTAGCTGCCAACCTGAGACACAAAGTTAAATTCTATCACAAATTAAAACATGCAGCAATCTTAAGGCACTGAAGCATTCAATATATTGTTGTCAATGCAATTATCTCTGTTTCATACCTTTACATAGACTGATTATTCTTCTGAATATCTCATGTGGTTTTATACTATAAAATTCTGTTAGATTAGAATACTTTCTGGGAGTTACACTGTTCAATTCTTGTTGCAACTCCATTGTGGCCACATTCAAGGCATTCCAGAAGCTGATATAATCCCTGATCCCCTTCATCGAGAACGGCAGATTCTCAGAGTTGACAATGCCACGTAAACATGTGTTTTTGGGAAGAAGGCTAGTTTCTGTTCTCTTCGCCTCTTTTAGGACATAGACTGCAGTTCTTGCAAACTGTATATACCCAACTGGTTTAGTTTTGCTGCAGGAATCTGGGGTTCCCATGGACTGTAATGCTGTAGAATGTTTATATGCCACATCTAACAGGCTTGCCGAGTGTTCAGAGGTTGAACCAACTGTCAGTGCCAAATCCAGGCACACCATCACTGCACTGTTCTCACTTTCTTGTAGAAGTGTGCTTTCATGCGTAAACTCTGTTCAAGAAAAGAAAAGCAAATAGAATCAGTTTTAATCAAAGTGGAATTAGAACTTATAACAATACAATATATTACCACACCATTTTGTTTTCTTAAAGTTAGTCTAGAGCAGAACCAACAGCCAGTGGTCTTCTTAGATTCAAGAAATATACAAAAAACTTAAACTTACAGTTTGACCAGCCATTCTCCGGCTCTAACCTTTCTCGATAGGAGGAAGCGGGTTGTTGCTAGTTCTTTAGTGGGAATTTCAAGCAGAAGAACATGCATATTTTAAATATTTCATGAACCAGTAGCCATATTATTATAATAGCGATAATAATAGGACTTACAGACACTAAAAATTGGAATTCAGGCATGCACAAAATAGCAAAGAAACTTCACTGGCGCAAGCACCAAAAGCAACTGAAGTCACGTGGTCCAAATAAAATTAAACTGGCAACACATTGTTGGATTCGGAAGCCATGTCTAGAAGCAACAATGCTGATTGAAGCTAGCAGACAGTCTTAACTTCCTGACCACAACACCAGAAGTAGAGACTCTCAGTACTACCAACAGAAGCAGTTAGTGTGCGTAAAAGGTGTGAAAGAAATATGCGAATAGAATAATGAATATCTTGCATGATAATGAAATTGCAAGTTGGATTTAAATGTTTTAAAGCTAATATAGTCATATATTTTCATTCTGAAGATAATTTTGAGGATATGTTTTCAACTGCTCATTACTGTATGTTGTTACTATTAATCTTCCCCTCCACCTCCTGCAGCCGCAAAATGTCAGAGCCGGAGATTCAACAGCTGTACTGTACTTATATACAGCCTTCATGTTACTACATTAGAGTGAACTGCATGACCTTGTAATGCACTGTTTTTAACTTTCTCTTTCCTCTCTGTGTACCAACTAATTAGTTTATGCAAAGTTTATGCTGTTGATAAGTTGATATGTCACCAAGTTTAGTGTTACAGTCACAAAAAATCACTTTAGCACACAGAATCTTCATGTATGATCCATGTGTAAACTCTTGTACATAACTGAGAGGGGAGTTCGAGCATTATGTACAGAAAGATTCATAATCTTGTGGATAGACTAGGGAAACTGGATCTATTCTTGACAAGAATCCAAATGTAAAACACTGCATTATTACAAAAGGAAAACTCAGTGACACTAAAGAAAAGTTAGAAGGAAATGCAAAAAATATCTGAATGCTCAAAATGTTAAGCCTATTGACATTTATAGTCAATTAAAGTATGTTTACGGTGAAGGTGCAATTAATGAGTCATCAGTCAAGAAATGGTACATCATGTTCAATGATGGAAGGACCAGCATACATGATGAAGAAGGAGTGGGAGGTCATCACTTATTATGGAAGAACTGAAGAAAAAGGTTCAGGTTAACTAACGTTTCACTTTGAGCACATTACATATATCTTTTCCACAAATTTCACATTTGCGCCTACATGAAATAGTGACAGTGCACCTTGTTTACAAGAAAATGTGTGCTCGGTGGGGCCAAAATTCTTGAATGATGACCATAAGGCGCATCACATGAGAGCAACCCTTGAATTTGTGATAGAGTATAACAAAGAGGGCGATGATTTGCTTGACCACATTGTTACTGGAGATCAAAAATGGCTTTCACACAAAACTCCTGAAAATAAGCGGCAGATAATGGAGTGGCATCACACAAATTCCCCACGAAACCCAAGAAGGAAAAGCCAATTTGAATACCTGGAAAGTCATGGCAGCTGTTTTTTCGAACCGAAAGGGTTTAATCCACATTGAGTTCATGCCAAGAGGAGAAACAATAACCTCAGAAGCCTATTGTGCAACGCTTCAATGGCTTTGACGTGCAATTCAAAACAAGCAACATGGAATGCTATCAGCAAAAGTGTTCTTCGTCCACGACAATGCCTGTCCTCATGTATCAGCATGAACACAGCATGAACTTCAATGCCTTAAATGGGAAATCTTTAGTCATCTTGGCCCCGACTTGGCACCAAGTGATTATCACTTATTTCCAAAACTCAAAGCATTTTTGGGTGGGACACAATTTGCAAGCGATGTGGATCTCAAGCAGGCAGTGACAACTTGGCTTAAATCTCTGGTGACAAATGAATACAACAGTGGTATTGAAAAATTGGTGCCACCTTACAATAAATGTGTTGACAAAGTATGGTGCTTATATAGAAAAGTAGTGGTAAGTCATGTAAATTTAAAAATAAAGATAGGTGCTGATATCATTTGTTTTGATTCAACCATGCTCAATTGTTCTTTACTTTCTGGATGACCTTTGTACTTATAACTGTGAATGAGAAATCTGTGTACTTGAATTTAAGGGACTATGAATATCTGACATCTGACTAACCTGGCAAAACAAGTGCTTCTACTCCTGCAGTTACGTACAAGACAGCATATACACACATACAGTAAGAAACATTTTTGTAAAATGTATGAAATCAAAAAAAGCAACTGTGTACCTTTGCCCACTTCTCTGCTGCCTCTTATTTCTGGAATTTCTGTTACTGAGAGGAAGCTCTGTACCATACTTGTAAGTGAAGTTGAATGCATTCCTGCAGATGCCACCTTCTTTATGTCCTACGACAGTTAACAAGCATGTTACACATCACTTACTAGTTTTATTTTGGGACATGTTTTATAAGCAGTGGCTTACATTTTAACCAGATGATGGGAGAGACTGTGGAATTTCTGCTGTCTCTATAAACTTCCTGTCTCAAGTGAATACTTCAAAGTTAAATAAACAATGCTGCTTTTACAATGAGAAGTTTTCCCTAAACTATAATTTTTTGCTATCTGCTATGTTTTTGAGGAAATATTAGCTTTAAATTTCCATAATCAACTTAATAGAACTGCAATAATATAAAAATAGACAAGAAATGACAAAAGTAATAAAGTCTTCCGGGAAAGGCCGTGTCTTGGTTGTTTGCTGATGCCAACGTTTCAACCTACTATATCGGGCTTCTCCAGGGCTCCTCTTCTTCTTGAGAGCACCGCAGGAACTGTGCTGACTAGAAGGCTGTCCGTTGACCCCTGAACATTGCCGGGGTCTATAAGATTGACTGCGAATGCAGAGCAGATCAGTAAAAATCAGACGGCAGGAACATATCAGAAGTCTAAAACTAAATCAACCCGAAAAGTCAGCACTAGATGAACATGTCATATCCATGCAACAACATATTGATTTCGACCAAATTCAGCTACTAGCTAACTCTTGACTATTTTACATATAGAATGGCCAGAGAAAGCATAGAAATATTCAAACTAAAAAATAACATAAACAGGGATAATGGAAGACATCTCCATGCTATTTGGCAAACATTGATAAGAGCGCGAGGATTGGTGGACCACCAGCAAATGAGATTGAGAGGGCTGGCCCAAGCTTCCATGGCCGAGATATAAAACAACGGACAGCCTTTTAGTCAGCACAGTTCCTGTTGTGCTATCAAGAAGAAGAGGAGCCCTGAAGAAGCCCTACATAGTAGGGCGAAATGTTGGCATCAGCAAACAACCAAGACGCGGCCATCCCCTGAAGACTTTATTACTATGGTCACCGGCCGCCAAAGCCTACGCAGTGAAGAAATGATAAAGTACTATATGTGCACGATAAGTTGAGCGCTGGATTTACGGTGTGGTGCGGGCAGAGTGTAAGAAGCGAGAGCTAACGGTCTTTTGTTTCTGCTTTGTGGTCAACCTTGGAAAACACAGTTCAGCAAAATGGCATGTAAGATAAGCGAAGATATGCACAGCAAGTGTGACATATGGGACAAATAGTAAATTGAACTCGATCCGATAAGCTGTATATTTATATACTTACTCTTTATATAACATAAAAATAGAAAATAAATATTATGACAGTTATAAATACTCATTCACTTTGTGATTCTTAGAGTGCGGTGCATCACTTTCATCGCTAGTGTCCTCTGATGTGTTGACGATAATTTCATCAATTACATTTACTATTACACCATCGTTTCTGCAATATTTCACTTCCAGCTCTTGGACCTACTTGCAATGCATTGCAGTTACAGAAGAGAATGCTTCTATAGCAAGTTTCCGCAGATTTGGAGCCGACATATCACCAGTAATGTTGCATTCCTCTGAAAACATTCCTTAGTTTTGCCCACGCCAGCTCAATTGCATTCAGATCACAGTTATACAAAGTAGACAAAATAATTGTGTGTCCCTTTTCGAGAGCCATATCATCCACAGCATACGTTTGTTGTAAACTGGTTAGCTAACTAACCTCGAAATTGCTCAAAATGAAATAATGGTACACATGTGAAAGCTTAGCATATTAGCCACTAGATGTCAGTGTATAGCACATTTCAAGTTTCAAAGTTGTCATCTGTGTTTACGGAGTTAGACAAAACTTACCAAATGAGGACTTGGAACATGAGCGCTCAACTTATCGCACGCATATAGTATGTAGAAAGAAGCAAATTTCTGTGCATATTTAAATATCTGAATTGAGAAATGTACTTTATTAAAATGTGTTACTTAATGATGCCATCAAATATGTCACCAATGAAAGTATTCAGAGCAGTTTACTTTATATATATATATATTCTAGCCTATGAGTGTATAGCAGTGCAATGGGCTGGAGTGTGGTTCTTGGCTGCAGAATGCATCCTGGTTTTGTCCATGGAGGTGCAGATGTACGTCCCAGGTGGATCATTGCAATCAGCATCATGAGGAAAATGAGGGTCTACAGTTTAATTTTCTCAGCTTGCAACTAGAGAAAGCTCTAGTGGCTGTTTCCTTTCATGGCTGCCCCAGATAATTCTATAGTAAAGAGTCTAACATGGACTTAAAATGTTGGTTGTTTGGTTAGCACCACTCCCCACATGGCAGCCCTGCCCTTCGGGATAACCTTGCCCCACTACGTGATGACCGGACCCATTTCTCAGGTGGAGGCACCCAGAGGGCGGGCCCATTACCACGAATAGTAGGTGATAGTGAAGATGATGGTGAGACGTTTATACGTGTTGCGCATAGGGGACACTTCACATGAGCTAGTCAGAGGTGAAGGTGTGGATAAGGCCTATTTAAAATCGCCAACCCCAGAGTTGGGAGTCGTACTTGGGACCCTTAGCATGGGAGCCGCAAACGAAACCACTGCGCTACCCCGGTGCCCTGGACTTAAAATGTTGTGCCTGTTAACAAGAACAAAATTTTAATAAAACTGAGCATTACACAAATAAAAATATTTGTAGCAGAGTCTCCACTTAACTCAAGAAGTTGATAATTCTTTCTTCTTTATACAGATCGATTTCCAAGGCACATCACCTTCGTCTTCAGTTTATTAACCAAACTCCGTTTATACAGAGTTTATACAACGGAGTTTGGTTAATAAACTGAAGATGAAGGTGATGTGCCTTCGAAATCGATCTTTATGAAGAAGAAGGAATTATCAACTTCTTAAGTTAAGTGGAGACTCTGTTAAAAATATTTTTATTTGTGTAATATTTGTTGCTTCACTGTGACTAGCTTCATTTTCTGTATAAAACTTAGCATGTTTTCTTTCCTGTTCCTAGGATCCAGGAAGACTTTCCGTTTATTGTGAATGCTGACATTATACATGTATTATAACTCTGTATTGTTTTCTGGTATCTATTTTTGATTATTGTGAAGTAGCCTTAAAATGAACATTTATAATGATTTGCTTTGCAATTGTTAATTTACTAATTTGTTTATTGAGATTAATTCTTAAGACACCTTATTACTATGGATGAAATAAGTGTATCACAAATCTATTTATGCATTGATATTAGTAAATCAATCTTTCATGTTAAGTACACAACTTACGGATGTAAATATGCTTTTATTGTACTGAGTCTGGAAACAAACCTGCAATGTTGTTACTTTGGTATCAATTTCAGGAGCACTTAATGATAAGAGCTTAGGCTGGTATGGTGACTTGGTTTCCTTCAGTGCTTCGTTCAGTCTAGCTTTGAGACTACAGTAACTCTCCATGAACCTTACTTCCTTAGGCAATTGGTTCTCTCCCTTCATGTCCAGCATCTGCAACAAGAGTTCAATTACGGCTGTTATAACACCTTCATTGTTTTTTTCCCCCCTCCTCTGAATACTGTTAAGTGCAACATATACCGTAAATATGTACATTTGTTCGAGATCTTCTCGGGAAACTAGCCAGGTGTAAAGATGATTAGAAATGTACGTTTTGGAGCATACATTTCTCCCACCATCAGGATATTTTAATAAATGTTATAACAACAAATGTATCACTGGATACAACACAAATATTGTCTCGAATCCCTTTTTATGACTGGCAGCGTACGCGCCAAAAGCGTTCGCACGACTTATTTACACAAAGGAACTGATAGACAGACAGTATGGAAATAAAGATAGCATGAGATAAAAGACTTACTGACACAGATAAGTGAGGTAATTGGAACACGTCACACTAGCCATACACAGACCAAGGTCCCTGATAGAGTTAACCAGAAAAATTCAATGCCATGGCCGGGATTTGAACCACGGATCTCCTGGTTTCCATCCAGTTGCTCTAAACCATTGAGCTACCATGGCCAATTTGCTGTCATGACATGAAATTCTCCATCGACTCATATATTCCCCCAGTAAACCACTAGGGGCCCTTGGAAACCAGTAGATCCGTGGTTCGGGTCCCGACCGTGGCATTGAATTTTTCGTGTTGGCTCTATCAGGGACCTTAGCCTGTGTACGGCTGGTGTGAGGAGGTGATTGGTTTCCACCAATTGACTGGAGTAGTGGGAGTTGAATGATGGGGCCTGGAACTCGGGTGCTTGCAGTGGTGAGTTGCCGCGGGTGGTGTGTCTCAGGTGCAGGGGCCTCTAGTGGTCTGCTGGGTTAATGTGTGGGTTGATTGGAGAGTTTGGTGTCGGGACGGCACGTTGGTCATGGTAGCTCAATGGTTTAGAGCGACTGGACGGAAACCAGGAGATCCGTGGTTCAAATCCTGGCCGTGGCATTGAATTTTTCATGCTGACTCTATCTAATCGATTTCTTGTTTGTTCCAGAAATATCTAGAATTATCAATGAGGTATTTAAGGAAGCGACGAATGGCCAAGAGTCAGTCGTAAAGTAGTAAACAATTATAAGAGTCGTGGACAGATGTTGTAACGAGAGCAGATGTTGTAAACAGATGTAATCAGAACGCTGTTGTTGTGGTCATCGACCTTGGTAGATTGTGATTGTGTATGTGATGTAATACTGCTACTGTGAGTGCAATTCTACGCAAATAAATAACGATTTGAATTTCTGAAAATTGGACTTTTAATTCTACGAACCCACAAAGTCACAATATCAACAAAGACAAAACACTATCAAAATTTGTATCGCTGAACAAAAGACTGTTTTCAGTAAATTAAATGCCAGGTCAGGAGATGGCATGAGTTTAGAAAATTAATTGGGTCAAAGAAACGTAACTACTTAACTTGATTATCAAGCCGTATAGATCTGCACTTCTCAAGTCAATGGATTTCCAATTTTAAGGCCAGTTTCCAAGAGGAGCTGAACTGAAATCCAGCATCACAATTAAGCATGCTTCTCTCAGAGGAAATGGCCAAAGCCTCCTTAACTCTGAGCTCCCAGTAACTATTTTTGTATTTCTTAAAATATCCTGATTATGGAAGCAATGTACGCTCCCAAAACGTTGATTTCTAATTATCTTTTCATCTGGCTTGTTTCCCAAGAAGATCCTGAACGTATTTGTCGCCAAGAAAGCTTTAGGTCTTATTTACAACATTTTAAGTGCACTACCTGCACCTCTGATCAGTAGCACATCTTGATTTGTGGACCTGTTGCATGAACTACTGGTGTGATGTAACTAACTTATGAGGCCAAACACATATGGGCTGTGCCCACCTGAACATGTGTACTAACAGGCAAAGCTTTCTTGTTCTCTGTTTCCATACTATCATTACAATTTTGTCTAAGCCACTAGATGGGAGCACATTACAGCAGACGTAGCTAACATGCACAAACACGGAAACTTCTCCTAGTTTTTCTATACCATTCATAATCCCAAGCAAAATATTTAATTTACATGTAACTTCGCTCCTGCTCCAGTGAGAGCAAGATCTTAATCCTTCAGATTAAGAGATATTTAGCACATTAAGGACAAGAGAACTTGGTACTGTACCAGCAAATCAAAGAAGATTGGGGGCAGGATAAAATATATTGAAGTGTGTAATAAACAGGAAAGGGAAGGGTGGAAATATTTACATCTGGGGCAATGAAATTAAAAAGAATGGACCAACAGAAGTGCCCATGATGTCAGCAAATGGAAAAGTAACTACATTTTATTTTTAACTGTCAGGAGACAAAATTATGGAGGGAACAACAGGTACCAGTTAGATGGCTGAAATTACCAAGAGAAATAATTAAAATGAGTATTTGGAAGCCTAAAATATAGAAGAGATTAGGAAGTTGGGTGAATTATTAGGAAAAACTGAAGAAAAATATAAGAGCCATTTTGACATTATAAAATTGTATATTTGTAAGAATGCCTAGCAGAAAAATTTAATTACAAGAGAGTGTTGATCACTATAACACTATAACACTAGAAACAGGAATGACTATAGTTTAGTACAACATAGATTGGCAATGTTTGGAAAAAGTCCAAAATATAAAGGCATCGTACTGTATAATAAACTTCCTATGAAACTGAAGTCAGTAACCAATGTAAATACATTTAAAAAGGAACTGTCTAAATATTTAATAAATAAGGCATTCTATTCTATTAATGAGTTTATCAATAATGGATGATTTTTGTAAATATAATTTTATTTTGTAAATGTAAATAATATACTGACAATGTCTGATGGATTTCTGTAATCTCTATGGACAATAAAAAATTGAATTGAATTGAATTGAATTGAAAATGGGTAGATCGTAAATCGAGTGTATAATGTGTTAATATCCATGTTATTTTTATTCACGCTCGGTGCAACTCAAATTTAGGAAGAATAGCTCTATGAGTAAATTTAGGAATAGATTTGTACACAATTACATGTACACTGTATTGTATAAATTGAAGAGAAATAAATTCATTCATTTTAACTAAAATCATTAAAGTCACTTTTTAGATAATCAAAAATAACATTTTCTCCATAGAGAGAGTAATTTAAGACAGAAGGATTATCTTTAGTATCCTCACATTGCATGCTTAGAGGACATTTAATTTAAAATAAAAGTTTGGTGTTTAACCAACTTTTACTATATTATTCACAGATTTATTTTTTAAAAATGTATTTTTGGCCTCAAAACATGTATTTTCAGCGAGATCTCAGTGGCAAATGTTTGGGTAGAATACAATGCTTTCTCCATATTGTGAGGTCATAGTAGAAAAAATTAAACAAAAAAGAAAGAATGGAGAGAATACTGAATGTCAAGGCTTGTTTGACAAATCATGAGCTACTCTGTTGAAGATGCATGTTGTTAAGGAACCAACATTAGAGAAGAGATACTATCAACAGCAATATGCTGGCAAAAATAGTGTTCCTTTTACATGTGACAAACACATTCTGTCTCTGGTTTCCAAAATATCCAGAGTATGACAGCAAAATGGAAGACTACGTAATTAATATTGATGCATTTGCATCAGAAGATGACACAGAGGTTATACAGGATGCTGACATTTCCTCAATGAACCTCAAGGTGGATGATAGTAAGTTTGAACGCTTACATAGAGATTTTAAAGAGCTTCTAAAGCAGGAAGAAAGAACAAACAATATATTGCCTAACGCAGATGCCTTTTATTCCTCAAGAGATCTGGACCAAAAAACAAGGTAGTGGAATTTAGTACAAAAGTGAATCAAGAAGATATTGACACACTGCTTCACTCACACTGTTTTTTCATAGGATATGTTTCAAGAGCTTTTTCCCTTATCATCAGCTGGAACTTGACTCGAGAGAGATAAGAGCAAAAGCTCTTGAAACATGTCCTGTGAAAAAACAGTGTGTCAATATCTTCTCGATTCACTTTTGTGCCAAGTTGTGCTTCACTGTCTCTATGCTTCTTTCAATTTTATACTTTTAGTGGAATTTAATTTATTATAAAATTACATTTTGTGTAATTATAGGAAGTTACTCCATATTTCATTACTTCCTTTAATTACTAATCCAGGAAATAACTATACAAATGTTGAAATGGGTACTATGATTATTACGTTAGAAAACACAAAAACCTGCTCTTTGTGGTGTGCTTCATTCGCAATTAATCAAATCTTGGTTAAGGTGAGTTACTCAGATAAGGCCAAACTGTTAGCTGCTTCAAGTTTGAAATGCTTTTCAAAGTATAGGCTTAGAATCAATTTCGTGCTTTTCTAATGCACCAATTTTTCTTATTGTTTATCCGTTAGATTCCTGATGTATTTTTTTGTTCTTGTTTCCAATATCCTTTTAGTTTTTTTCATTATAAACTTTGTTGCAGTCATTGAGGTTAAATTGGTATATTGCACTTTTCTATTGCTAGTATGGTATCTTTTTGTTGAGAATGAACTTGGATGAAGTATGGGCTTTTGGCTCACAGAATGATGATGTGCTCTTTGAATACTTTCCGGAACCGGATAGTGGGCTGTGAGATATGCTTCGTATATGTGCATTTTTTTCCTGCTGACAGTTTAGAGGTTTATTGTACCATCTTCAGTTTTTGGGTCTCTTAGATTTTTTATGTATTTTTTCTTTTTCTTTTTTTTAATTATTAAAACCATTGTTTTCTGATATTCTGTAGATTATTTGTTTTCTTTGTTAAATTCTGCTACATTGAGAGCAAGTTTAAAAAAGCCTTTGTATAAACTGTTGCACAATGAATGTTGATGTGGTTATAATCCAAATATAATATAATGCATAGAACAAAATTTCTTCCAGTTTCAAACAAAATATTTCCACCAAACTTCAGGGTTAGCAATGGGCAACCCCCTTTCACCCTTCCTGGCCGATCTGTACATGAGTGCATTAGAAATAAGGATCACCAAAGGTTTCCCTTGGATGTTCAAACTCTGGCAACGATATGTAGATGACATCTTTGCAATAGTACAAAAAAACACATCAGTGATGCACTAAAACTTTTAAATATACAAGAAAAAAGCATCAAGTTCACTGTAGAAATAGAAAAAGATGAGTATTTACCATTTTTGGATCTAAAAATAATGAGAAATAAAAACAGACTAAACTTTGGCATTTACAGAAAACCAACACAGACAGACAACTACATAAAAGCTACTGGCTACAACCCAAGATCCCACAAACAGGCAATCTTAAATAGTTTAGCACACAGACTGGTAAACATCCCTCTCACAGCAGAAGAATACAAAACAGTATACAACAAAATTATTGAAACAGCACAAAAAATGACTTTCCAAAATCATTAGTAGACAAAAAAGTGAACTCAGCATAAAAGAAGAAGCTAATGAAGGAAACCACAACCCTCTCAGCTACAGAAACTAATATGATTTTCAAAAAATTCACTTACCATCCATGGGCCTTTGATAAATTCAAAAAAGTCTTCAAAAAACAAAACATTAAACTAGCACCAGTCAACCATTTCTTCTTAAAAAACCTAATTTGCTCAAACATCAAAGATGCCATTCCATCTAACAAAAAATCTGGTATATATCAAATTGAATGTTGCGTCTGTAGTCAAATTTATATTGGAAAAACTAAAACAAATTTAGAAACAAGAGCAAAGGAACACTTTAGAAACATAAAATATTGTGACTTTGGGGGTTTGCAAAATCAAAAGTCCAATTGCACAGACTCAAAATGTTCTTTATTTCCACCGAATTCAGTTGGAACACTTGCTGATTACACAGAATTACGTAGCGCACACAATTAAAATTCACTAGTTCGTCTGTCACCTGCACTCGCAGTTACGTACACTCCTCCGATGGACGTACACGGTCTTCCAGTCCGTTCTCTCACTGGGCCGCTCCTCACGGCTGCTCGCCAAGAACTGAACTGACTCGCCAACTACAGGCCTTATATAGGGAAGATCGCCGTTTCTGGAAGGTTTGCGGCGCGCACAATTATCCCGAGATTTCAAGACGTCTGGTGAGAGGGGAAAGAGACGGTACAGGGCTCGCGCCGCTCTCCTAATTATCCCTTCAGTTAGTGACACGAGACAAATGGGTAGGCGTGAGCTGAGTGCTTCCCGTCCGGCCCTAGTCCCGGCCGGTTCTATAGGGAGTTCCGACGTTCAGGTGACAATATAAACAATTAGAAAAATCAGCAGTTGCCATGCATTTTTGGGAAAAAAACCACAACATAAATCCAGAACCAAAACTACTAAAACATACATCAGGAAAACAAGAACTATCCACATGGGAACAAATCTTCATTTCAAAAAATAGGAACAAAGTATTCAATTTCGACATCCCCCAGAAAGATTTGTTCAGCAAGTTCCTTAAACCGCCACCAGAGGAGACCTATGACAAAATATTGTCAACTACACCAATGGGAGCCAGTCGATGGCCGGTTGAGGATGGAGGTAAAGTCTCTGAAACATGTTCCGGAAAAATTTAAAAGTGTTGTTTAGTGTCATTAATCAACCCCCTTTAAATTTAATTTATTATAACAACACTGTTTTCAACACTTCCAAGAAAGGAATTGGGACATTTGTTAATGTTGACATTAACTTACATAATGAATATTTTCACCTCCAGAACTTTGATTAGTAGATGATGATTCCGGACTAAAAGGCTGAGGTCCACTGGGCTTCTCTGCCTTCTAAATGTTTCAATGCAACTGCAGCAAACATAATCAGCAGTGTTGTGTAACTCTCCTTGGTCTCTCTATAGCTATTGAGTTACCGGCAGACAGAGCTGGCTTATATATGCTGGCAGGTACTGCCCTCCTGTTATCTGATTGTTCCGTATGTAGGTTTGCAATATTTGAAGCACAGCTGTGGTTCTCTGTGATTGGTCTGTGTGGTATGGCTGTGGATCTTTTTTGTAAAGCACGTACCATGTTTTGTAAAGTTTGAGATCTTCTCCTTTCTTGTTTACATTTTCTTTATGCTTGTAAATTTCAAACACATGAGGCTTGCCTTGGTAGCATGGTGATAGCATGTCTGCCTCACGCTTAAGAGGTCCCGAGTTCGAATCTCGGTCAGGGTGAGTTACCTGAATAAGGTTTTTTCCGAGGTCTTCCCTTATCCTGAAAGATGAATGTTGGCTAGCTCTGGGCTCTATGGACCCTGGGCTCATTTGAGCATCATTTCACTCATTCCATTCATTGTTCGATATGAACTTAATGTTGGAGGACGTAAATTACCAAAAAAAAATCATGAGATTGCCGCCTTGGCCAACAAGAGAAATTGGTGGTTGCCCAACATGCTTTGAAAGCACTTGGAGAATGTATCACCTGTTATGAACAAACTGACATCAATATCTCATTATCACATAAATCTACACACTGAACAATCAAAACTTACAAGCATAAAGAACATTTCAACAAGAAAGAAGAATTCATAACAATATTTGAAGTCGGCTTTTCACACTACATCACTTATATTTTAACATTTTGAGAGACCAGTTTCAGGAGTTGTTGCTTCCATTTTCAACCTCAAAGAACAAAGAGATATAACACAATATAAACATAAATCTGATAATACTAAAAACATTTTGGGGAAAAACAGACCTTACAGTTCAGGAAAGTATTTATGTTTGGAAAAAAGAAAACACATTTCAATTTATAATCCTACCAATCAACCCAGGGGTTTCTCCAAACACCACCACCACAGACAAAGCCAATCCCCACAATGAAGGATGCAAGCAGTCGACAAGAAACAATGGGAATGATTAGCTCCTGATTAAATAAGTAAGCGATGTGGTGTCAAAATCGACTCAATAATTAAATTATAATTATTAGTGCATCTCATTGTCATGAGGTCCAATATACACATTTTAATTGTAAGTTAAACATTGCATTACGTTTTATGCTATTATGTTAATGCTCAATTTTCATCATGAATGGCCTTTAACTCATCATATTTGCTTATACAGGGAGAAGCACAGCATAATGAACTCAACCGTCTCCGAAAACTCGACAGAGGCAGATGAATATGAGATTGAGGCACATGAACATATAAAGGAACCAGATACATCAGTGCTACCAACTGAAAATTATGACTACTATGCTTTAAAGGATGAATATTACAATGAAGCTGAGGAAATGTTACACAGCAATAAATCTTTCAACTTTACAGAAGCTAACACAGAAGAAGAGTCCATAGCAGATGCAGTCCAAGGAATCTTCAAAAAGCCTAAGAACTGCACTAAAGAAGAAAACTCAAAAATTGGTATAGGATCTATGGAATGTCTGTGGGATGATTTAAAAAAGAAACAAACAAAAGCGGACAAACTAAAGCTTATAAAAAGGATGATAAATATAATCCTAATATGGATTGGCATTTATATCTTGATTGCTGTGCCTTGCTGGTGTCAATATGGTAACGTATTTACTCTATTTTCAGGTAAAGCTAATATACATGCAAGTTCTGAAGAAAGTGATATGACAGAGTTGTAGGGAGCAAACTTGGAATTTCAATACACATACAGAAAGTGCACTTTCCTTAACAATTGCATTCCTTATTTTGTTTCATATTACATACTGAGACAAAAATGATAATGACTGTCCCTACAGCTCAGTCGGTAGAGCACCTGCCTGGTGTGCAAGGGGTCCCAGGTTCGATTCCTGGCTGGTGGAGATTTTTCTCCAATCGAGATGATTTCCCATCTTCCCCACTCTGGAGGTATGAATGAGAGTGTGAATGTGTGCATGAACTTATGTTAAACAGTACAAAGTACGAGCAACCCCACGTATACGAGTTAACACCATCGATATGTTCCAAAAAGGAAATGACCACTGCAGTTAAAGGAGGGGTATAAATGGAACAAAAAAATGATAACACAAAGTTGTACTAAACTCACTCTATCACTAATCTTTGTTTGAAATAACCTTGCTCCACTGACATGTAGCTCTCCACATATCGTTGCCTTCCACTTTCCCCTAACTGGGGAAACCTGCAGTAAACATAATAACTGCCAAGAAGCTAGATAAAATCATACAAATACATGTTTATATGAAACTCAACTCACATGTTGAATGTTAATGTATGACAAATCCTCAGCGATAAAAGTAATGTAAACAACTATATCACGACCACCAATAAAGCCTGTGCTATCATCAGTCATCCTGGGAAGCAGGTTTGAAGCAAAGGATCCTTCTCTTTATTTTGTGTTAAGAATTAACACGCGTTCCCGATATTCCAGACTGTTATGTAATATATTTAATTCATACAGTTACAAAAATATAAATTTGACAAGTCTCTTCAAACATATTAAGATATATATCATGTTAAATAGCAAATTCATTTTTACTCTGTAGCTGTGTGTACAAAGACAGCAGCCAATGAGTGTTAAGAGATATGGGGCAAATTTATCTAAAACAAAGATTAGAATTTCAGTTAATTGATGGAAATTAATCATTTCTTCACACTAGCCGGATATAGACTAAGGTTTCTGATAGAGTCAACATGAAAAATTCAATGCCATGGCCGGGATTTGAACCATGTATCTCCTGGTTTCTGTCCAGTCGCTCTTAACCTTTGAGCTACCATGGCGAATGTGCCGTCATGACATTAAATTCTCCATTCTCGTATATTTCCCCGGTAGACCACCAGGGGCTCTCGCATCTGAGATACACCGTTTGTGGCGACTTATTATCGTAAGTACTTGAGTCCCAGGCTTCATCATTCAACTCTTATTATTTTAGTTAATTGATGGAAATTAATCATTTCTTCACACTAGCCATATATAGGCTAATATTTTTTATAGATAGAGTCAACATGAAAAATTCAGTGCCACGGCCGGGATTTTAACCACAGATCTGCTCGTTTCCGCCCAGTCACCTTACCTATTGAGCTACCATGGCCAACTTGCCGTCGTGACATTTAATTCTCAATTTGACTCCTATATTTCCCTGGATATTTTCCTGGAAGCAGAGATTCAACATGATTCAGCAACTATCCACAGCATGAGAATAACATTTGAATTTGGACAATAGATGTTTAAACCCTAAGAGAGCTGGAAGCTGAAAATGTTAAACGAGTTGGTGTAGAGGACACTAGTTAAATTTCAGAACAGTTCAAAAGAGTTGACAACCTACGGTAACTGAGAACTTCAAATGCCACAGACCAATGAACATGCAACTTCTGAAGAAAGCAGCTCTGTTCAGTGGGACATGTATGAGTTTGTAATGTTCCTGTTTGTTTCTTTTACATAAACCTGTACATATTCTTGCTGAGCATGGATAGTGAAGCACAAAATAAATATAATTTTGAGTCAAACTAGTACTCCATGCTCCATATATTGCTAGTGTTGACCTAGAACCCTAACATCTTCAGTTAACGTCAACCCAAAATCAACTGTACATATTGTTTGTCTATTTGCAACAGGTTGGTGTTGCTGCTGCTGTAGGTGCAGGATCTGCAAACCAAGGACGGTAATGAATGATGCCAAGCACTTTGTTATGACCAATCCTCCGGGTGTGTACAGAAAGGGAAAACGAATATATAAATATACTCCTACTGAGTACGAGAGTGAATCTTACAAAAACCTGATGCATGCAGTCAGAGAGATATGAATCAATGTTTTAAGGTATCAATATCATGGAACTATCATTTCCTTAACAAGACATTAAACACAAACTAAACGGCATAAAACATGGCTCTGAAGTGATACTTCACATTAATGATTATAATATCAAAACAAATCCTTTTTTTTTTGGTAAAATAAAAAGATGATTTGTTAATCATCTTAATCTAGTTTCTTTAAATTAGCTAGAAACAGAAGTAATCTAGATTAACAATTAAAAAAAAATAATGTGATATGTAGCAAGTTTGATTGTACTAAGCCAATTATGTATGAATATAACTCTGTACTTAGCCAAGGTATTTACATTTATAGTTAACAATAGTATTCTTGTATCAATATAGAAGATAAAAAGATGTTAGATGAACATAGGTCCAGAAATTGTTTGTTTACATGGCGAGATGTGTAATACGTAGCTGTCCTGTGGCCATAACCCCATAACAGTAAACATTCACTTTTACATCTGGTTAAATAGGGTGGAGATGTGTTGTCATTGTGCTATAGTCTGGTTTGTACACACAGGTACTTAGTTCATGCATGATGGAACTACTCCTCATTTCAGGCTTTCTGTCTGTCAGTTTCTAAATAGCAGGTTTTCTCGTAGATGGATAGGAAGAGGTGGACCAATTCTATGGCCTCCATGATCACCTGACTTAAAGCTACTGGATGTTTATTAGTGGGGACATTTGAAATCCTTTATTTCTTCAACTCCAGTTCCAGATGAAGATACTGCAATAACTTGAAACCAAACAATGTGAGTGATAAAACGAGATCGAAAAATCAGTCAAGTATTTACCTCTACCCAACCTGTGCAAATTATTATTATTATGATGATGATATGATGATGATTATTATTATTGTTGTTGTTATTGTTATTATTGTTATTGTTGTTATTGTTATTATTATTATTATTATTATTATTATTATTATTATTATTATTATTATTATTATTATTATTATTATTATTGTTATTGTTGTTATTATTATTATTATTATTATTATTATTATTGTTGTTATTGTTATTGTTATTGTTATTGTTATTGTTATTGTTATTGTTATTATTATTATTATTATTATTATTATTATTATTATTATTATTATTATTATTATTATTATTATTATTATTATTATTATTATTATTATTATTATTATTATTATTATTATTATTATTATTATTATTATTATTATTATTATTATTATTATTATTATTATTATTATTATTATTATTATTATTATTATTATTATTATTATTATTATTATTATTATTATTATTATTATTATTATTATTATTATTATTATTATTATTATTATTATTATTATTATTATTATTATTATTATTATTATTATTATTATTATTATTGTTGTTGTATTGTGGAAGGCTGTTAGACAATACAAAATTCTCCAGTCATTACTCAGCACATTAGGGAGTCCATATGATAGTGGGTTGACATATGTATTGGAGCTAATGGAGGAATTTTGAACCTGTGCTCCTATTTCCTGTTTTCTCACGGTTCCATGACATTGATCCAAATCCAAAATTACTAAAAGGAGTGATAAACCAAAACAAACTGACAATGTGGGAGAACATATTCATATGGAAAAATAAGGACCAAATATTGAACTTTGAAATCCCACCAGTAGATAATTTGACAAGAAGTTCACAGTTCCACCACCAGAGACTAGAGAGCAGACGACAACAGACAGTTGGAAGGAACTTGATAATGGAGATGAGGGCTTCCATAACTAGTCCCTCAAAAAATATAAAATGTAAGTGACAAAGTATTAAAAAACCAACTAAAATTGTTTTTTCAATTTATTTTGTAAATTTGGATTATGTTTTTGTCTTCTTATAGGATGCAATACTGCTAACAATGTTGAAACTTAGAAAAATTTTTACATGACAAGGTAAAGAAAAACAACATAACGTAAATCTTTATTAGAAAGAATTAGAAAAGTAATACTCAATAATAACTGACTGTTCTAACACACAAATTTTGTGTAGGCAAACTTTAAAGCATTAAATCAAAACTGAAATATTCAATGCCACAGTTGGGATTTGAACCATGGGTCTTCCATTCTACATGCTGCTGCTCTAGCTCTAGCTCTGCTGCTACCATGGCAACATGCTGTAATGACATTAAATTCTCCAGCTGTTTCACATTTTCCTGGCAGACAAATGAGGAAATTTCAATTCAAGATCACTTACACAATGGCAACTTATGATTTGTAAGTACTTAAATTTCTGGACTTTTATGGTTATGGTTATGGTTATAGATGGAAATTTAACTCCTCATAAACATTTTTAAATTCTTTGATACAATTCCAAATATTAATAATGTAGTCTTTTTACAAACAGCGGTAGATGCAACGATAAACTATTTGGAAATTAATTGTTCTTTCATACTAGCCGTGTGTAGGCTAAAGTATGGAAAGTTAGAGTCAGACTGATAAATTCAATGCCATAGCCAGGATTTGAACCATGGATCTTCTGGTCTCTGTCTCCGATAAACTATTTCTTTTCTTGCACACATGCTACTTATGCATCTTTGATGCACACACAAAATTGTTTCTGCATACACTCGTCTTACACGTAAGACTTTCATAAGTAGAAGAACAACATCTTTTAAAACATTTAACAACTTCTATTATATTACGTTATCATGGTTACACCATTACCTACCTTACATTATTTATTTATTTTATTACCAATACTAATCTCTTTGACTATTCTTAACAAAACATGAAGTCTAAAATAACTGCTATACCACTCAGCCTCGTGAGAAATTTGAAGAGCTACGATAGATAGCGAACCCTGGTCTAGAAAGTCAACTTCCCAGCTGGGGGTGCTAAGATGTTGACCACATCTCCTCCCTGTATTTGTTGGATGATCTCCCATCTCTACCTTGCATATGTAGGCATGAGGCCGGCAGTCAGGTTGACAGGCCTTGGCTCATTAGGGACTGTTATGTCATGGTTAATGTTAACGTAGAGTTAGAACTGAAAAATTCAATGCCATAGCTGGTATTTTTCTGTTCTGAACCTGATTTGTGAGAATAATTTGCACAAGAGAAGAGAAAGGAGAAAGTCATGTGAGTGCAACTCATTAGGTTTTTTTCTATTTTCTCTGTCCATATTCACTTTTATATTATATGTCTTCACTATCTTATATTCCTAATAACTTTACAGAATGTTTTAATTAAAATTATTTTTCTATTTTAGGCCACATCTGATCTATAAATAAGTTACATGTGCAAACAAACATCTATGTTACAGAAACTTGAAACACCATTGAGTGGATTTGTGATCCTCAAATTTAAGTACAGAACATATTTCAATAATAACTATTGTTTCCATCCTCAGTCTGATTGGCAACACTGCAGAGAGGATTACAGGCAATGGTTGCAGAAGTGGTGTCATTTGGTTTCTTTATAAAATGCTTGAGGTTTAATAGCAGGACTACGAAGTTCATTACGAACTTTAAAATCACAAGCTGAGGATGGAAGCAACAGCATGCCAGTGCTTGAAATTTGGGCTCTTCTTTCTAATATGTGATGCAACAATGTTTTTCTAATTCCTTCATACTTCTTTAAGTTTTTACATACAACCATGATTTTTAATATAATTTCTTTACTTTTAGTGCAATTTTGTGTTGGAGGGCTTTCTTTTAATGTTATTAATTGTTTGTTTATTTACTTACTGCTTAATGTAGCCATATTGAAGAATTCAGTGCAGCCAAACTATGCTTGTTTCTCCACTGTTGGCAATGCTGCCAAAAGTCTTACTTGTCCCTAAATTACACTATCTAGCAGACTAACATAAACAATCTTACGACACAACGATAATGGAGTACTACGTAGGAAATACATATATGAGCTCACGGACTGGTTCTGTTACTGCCGCGAAGTGTGCAAGATGTCAAATGACGCCAAGTATACCTACTACAAGGGGGAAAATTGGTGCTCCCGGTCATGTCGTTCAAATCGAGGAATGCAAAATAGGACGACACAAGTTTCATTGTAGGTGCTGCAATTAGACTGTAGAGCATATTTGTATCCCATATGTTGTTGGGGCATGTTGTCATCCTAACCTCATTCGTTTCCCTCTACAATGCGCCCACAATAAAACTTGCATCGTCCTATTTTGCATTCGTCGAATTGAAAGATGTGGCCAGGACGGCCAATTTTCTCCCTTCGTATCATTTGACATCATGCACATTTCGCGGCAGTAGCCGAACCAGTCCAATACAGTCCGTGAGCTCATACATGTATTTCCTATGGAGCACTCCATTATCGTTGTGTCGTAGCATTGTTTATGTACAAAGCAGTGCATGAGTAACAAAATTTGACCGGGTGATAACTTAGCCTGCTCAAACCATATTCCTTTGCACACGAACTGCTTCACCTATGTCTGGGGCATTTTTGCAGAGGTTGGCTACAAGTTTTATGTAGTTTTCTCATGTTGGCTGCAATGCGACAACTGGCTACTCATCTGTTTGCGTATGCATATACGTGCACCTTTGGACTTAAAAATATTCTCGCGTCACATAAAAGAAAGTTTCTCCACAATTTGTTTAGATAAGTATACATTGGAATGACTGGAAGGCAGAGAACATCAGACAAATGTGTGCACAAAATGAACTTGAATATTTTCTCACCTGAATGATCTGGTTTGCCTTGTTGAGTTCTCCATGCATGAGACATCTGATCACCATGCTACTATGGGGAGCAAGCATTAAGTTGATGATTCCCTTGTTGATCACTGGTAAGGGTGCTTTTCCAATGTGACTCTTCCTCCGCAACTTCTGCGTCTCTGTCACACAATATAACCATTTTCTAATGTCAAACATTCAGAGAAATTATTATTAATATAATTAAATAGAGTTGTCAGTTTACATTATAGATGTTCTAGTAGACTGAACAAAGTTCAAGCAGACAACATTAATTGACCTACGACTTATAATGGAGGGCACACATTACACCTCATACCAACAAATCTTGTCCAGGAGGTATGACACCAACACAGAACTAAACAGGTCCTTAATGATTCTAAACTTAATAACCCAGTCACAATTGTGAGCTCTCAGACAGGCTTTCTTCTGGTGGAAGTCAACCAGTAATAAGAAGCACCTACGTCATTGTCTGATATTGTACAGTCCCTAAGCCTACCTGAAAGAGAAATAAGGGAAAGAAATTTTGGGTAGAAGAGAACCCATCTCAGGATTTGTCTTGACAAACAGGGAAAACTGAATGGCCAATCCCAGGAATCGAACACAAATGTGAGACTCTCACATTGTTGCAGAGTCATCTTGCTTCATATTCAACATCATGTTACATTCACATGGTCTTATGAAAAAGCATTATACTACAATGGAACTTAAGATTGTAAATTAGGTCTCAAAGGATAGGAAACAGCCCACCACATTATATGCTCCTGTCAGGCCTTAACTCACAGATGTGTTACTCAAAATGGTTTTTAGTACCAGATTTTAAATTAATGCCTATCTTGAAGCATTTTTCCTTGATAAAAATTGCTACATAACGCCTTGTTAACCAGACCTCTTTAACCTGGATGTCCAGATAACCTGTTATGAAAGGAACTCATGATCGTGTTGGAAACTACCTTTTCATTGACACACTATTACAAACAAAAACCTAACACTAGATACTCCTAGAATTTATATATAGTGTCACTAAACGGGCAACATGTCGCAGTTATTTATTCTCCAACATAAACCAGGCCAGCTTTGAAAAAAAAAGTGTTGTTTAGCGTAGTAAATGAAGACCTGTTTTACACATGATAAATTGCTGTTCTTGGTAGGTACATTACTCAAATTCTCTTGCCATAAGATGCACTCACCCCACCTGCTTGGGGCCAGGTTGGAAGAGAAACTTATGGAAAAGGTTGTGGCCTGGTGTGTGTGACTTGCCAGAAAAGAAAATTAAAGAAGAAGCAAAAACAAGAGTGGAAGAAGATTTCATAAATATATTTAAAACTACTGATGGCTGCTGCTCGCCTCGGTAGCGTAGATGATAGCATGTCTGCCTCACGTTTAAGAGGTCCCGAGTTCGAATCTCAGTCAGGGTGAGTTACCTGGATAAGGTTTTTCTGGGGTTTTCCCTTATTCTGAAAGATGAATGTTGGGTAACTCTGAGCTCCATGGACCTTGGATTCATTTGAGCATCATTTCACCCATTTCATTCAATGTCCTATATGACTTAACGTTGCAGGATGTAAATTACAAAAAAGCGATGGCTGTTTTGTTGCTGATGAAGAAGACATTGACAATGATGGAGGCTATAAACCACTTACAGAGGAAGGCATTTATGCATCATGCAGTGTTAGTGAAAATGAAGATGATGAGTATTCAGATTCAGACAGTGTTGATGAACCAGCTGTGGTTATAACCCATACACAAGTAGTAACAAATATAGAGAAATTGATGTTTTATTTCAAGTCCGGACAAAACATTGACAATCTTAAAGCAGATGTAAGATTGCGCTGGTCGCAAGCAGCACATTAAACTGAGACAGTAGAAGCTCGCTGCCTTTTTTACTACAGACTAGTTTATAGTACAGTACAAAAACATAAGCTATTACAGTACTACGGTGTATGTGTATTTAGCTGAAAGTGTGCCAATAGAAATGTATAAACTCCATTAAAAATTATTAAATTTTAGATGAGTCGTATTTTTTACACATCTGCTTCACTTTCGTACCTATTTTGAGGACATGTTTCGCAAATCATCGTTTGCATCTACGGCTCTTATGTGACTAAGGCTAGATCCAGCGGTGTGGGTAATTCTGGGGTTGTTGCTGCCATCTGTTGATTTAGTGATGAACTTAAATGTGGGATTCTCTTCTAGCGGGATTTCAAAGTTCATTAGTTGGTTTTTATGTTTTTCTATGTATATCCTCTCCCATATGACGAGTTCACTATGTTTTTGTACATATTTTAGTAATTCTGTGCTATCTTCAATTTCATGATTTTCAGACCAGAAATGAGCTGCTATTGCGGACTTATCAATATTTTTGTATCTTAAGTGCCTGAAGTGTTCTTTCTTTCTAGTGCCTATGTTTCTTTTTGTCCTCCCTATGTAAATTTTTTCACAGTCTTTACACTTAATCTTGTAAATGCCTGACTTTTCCTCTGGTTTTAAGTCCGCAATAGCAGCTCATTTCTGGTCTGAAAATCATGAAATTGAAGATAGCACAGAATTACTAAAATATGTACAAAAACATAGTGAACTCGTCATATGGGAGAGGATATACATAGAAAAACATAAAAACCAACTAATGAACTTTGAAATCCCGCTAGAAGAGAATCCCACATTTAAGTTCATCACTAAATCAACAGATGGCAGCAACAACCCCAGAATTACCCACACCGCTGGATCTAGCCTCAGTCGCATAAGAGCCGTAGATGCAAACGATGATTTGCGAAACATGTCCTCAAAATAGGTACGAAAGTGAAGCAGATGTGTAAAAAATACGACTCATCTAAAATTTAATAATTTTCGCTTCACTGTGGTGTTCCAATACAGTTAAATCTCGATCCATTAAAAATGTTTTGATGTTGTACAGGTTTTTTATTGTTTTTCTGTCATTCTTTAGTTAATCTGTATTTTCGTTAATTTGGATCGACCCTGATCCTAGTTGATCTGGGTACACAAGGTTCTTCTGTATATCTGGAGAATATCTGGAGGAAACAGACAAGGCAAGAGAATAAAAAAACCGTCAAATGCATCATCTATGAATATAAACTGTTTTAATATGATAAGATTATCCAAGAAGGTAGAGAAACAATATTGTTCCACCAGCAGGTAACAAAGTAGCAGCCACTTACCTGTATTGGCAGACTGTGACCCTGATTCACTTGACCTCTCTGTCTCAGATTTGCATTTTCTGAGAGAAGTTTTGCGCATTCTGATGTTTGTTTCTTGCTCATCCTCGCTGGCACTCTCTTCGCTCTGGTATAGCCAATCACTGCCGTTATCCACGTTAGAGTCTACAACCTGAGGGTCATAGCCACTGTGCTGCATGAACTCTGTGCCAGTGATCAACTGGAGTTTCCAGGCAGCTTCACTTACATGCTGCAACAACCTGACCAAATGACATGTGAAACCGTAAATGAATCTGTATTATTAGATTATTACTATAAACCTAATTATTATTTGATAAAAGATACCAATAAATGTAATAAGCACATAAATAATAAATATAGTGTAGCCTTTAAAACTACTTGCATGCCAATATTGCTATTGCCCACATCGGTAGCGTAAATGCTAGCATGTCTGCCTCACGTTCAAGAGGTCCCGAGTTCGATTCTCGGTCAGGGTGAGTTAGTTACCTGGATAAGGATTTTCCGGGGTTTTCCCTTATCCTAAAAGACAAATGTCAGGTAACTCTAAGCTCCATGGACCCTGGGATCATTTGAGCATTATTTCACCCATTCCATTCATTGTCCGATATGACTTAACGTTGGAGGACGTAAGATTACAAAAAAATTACTATTCATAGTTTAAACTACAAAATAAATAAAGAAAGAGACAGAAAGAAAAAAATTTCAGAGTACTGATACCTTCATTGGTTTATAAAAATCATATATTTTTCTTTGCTTATTTCACTTTTCCACACACTCACACATAGTAGATCATATGCACTAATCACAGAAATATTACCACTGTTTACACTTTGTAATAATAGAAATACAGTACAAGTCTGAAATAGCATGGTCCAAAAAACAGCGGATTCAGATTTAACGTGGATAAAAGTATGTCCCCATTAAAAAATATTGTAGTTAATTATTTTATTTGAAAAGTTGAGGTAAAAATATTAAACAAACACAGGTTCTGCAGTATAATTTCACCACCACCCCGATTGTTAACACTGACCACCGCATTCCAGGAAAGTAATGATACCACCATGTTTGGTCCCTGGCCTTGACTAAATCCTGTAGGCAAACCCATATCTGTTGTGTCTTTTACCAGCTCATATAATACTGCGTAATGAAAACATGCACTGCAAATTGGGAGGGAAGGGAAGAGATGTCATCTGCATCTGAGGCACAGTACTTGCAAATTCATAATTGCTTTTTTTGTGCTGCATGCTACTGAAGACATAATTAGAGGTTTTTGATAAGGCGCGAGATAATGAATTTGTCACACACTGATCACATCATAAATTAATTATGCCATCAGTGCACTTGTAAATTAAGTACAAAACATTACACAGGCAGAGCAGAGAAACTGTTTCAAATGTATGAGCATACCCAAAGAAAAACTAAAAGCGAAGAACTGGTTACATCAGAAGACGTTTTTCAAAAAGATTCAAAAAGCTAAAGTGCATATCAGATGTCACAGAAGTGTCAGAAAGAACAGTGAAAAGAATTGTGGTTGTTGCTTGGTTGGTTGGTTGGTTGGTTGGTTAGTTACCAACACTTCTCACATGACAGCCTTGGCCTTCGGGATAACTTTGCCCCACCACGTGATGTCTGGACCCATTTCTCAGGTGGAGGCACCCAGAGAGTGGGTCCATTACCTCCAATGGTAGAGTGATAGTGAAGATGACAGTAAGGCGAGAGGACTTACAGCTTATACTGTGGATTCTGAACCATGCTGGGCATAGGGGACACTTCACATATGCTAGACAGAGGTGAAGGCATGAATAGGGCCGACTTAAGATCGCTACCCCAGAGCCGGGAATCAAACTTGGGACCCTTAGCACGGGAGCCGCAAACGAAACCACTGCGCTACCTTGGCACCCATGAAAAGAATTGTTAAACAACACAAATAAAATGAAAATCAGAGCACATCTTAGGAACTCCAGGTAAAAAGCACAGCGTTCCGAAACGAGTAATAGATCTAGGTGACTTCAACAAATGTGTCATTAGAAGGATTAAAAATGTCTATGTTCAGGAAAAAGGTTTTCCTACAATAGCTAAATTACTTATTTTAAGAGAAAGCATTAACATTCAGGGCAGTTTTTTGTAATTTACGTCCTCCAACGTTAAGTCATATTGGACGATGAATGGAATGGGAGAAATGATGCTCAAAAGAGCCCAGGGTTCATAGAGCTTAGAGTTACCTGACACTCGTCTTTCAGGATAAGGGAAAACCCTGGAAAAACCTTATCCAGGTAACTCACCCTGACCGAGATTCGAACTCGGGACCTCTTGAACGTGAGGCTGACACTCTACCACCAAGCTACCGAGGCACGCATTCAGAGCTGTGAGTCGTCCTTAAACAGAATAGTGAGAGAACTTGGTTTTAAACAGAAAAACACTAAAACCAACAGAAAATGCTTACAGAAAAGCATGGCATTCATTCTAAACGTACCCCGTGAAGAAGACAGTCTATCTAGTCTAGACAGTCTGATCTAACTAGGCTACACTTAATTATTCATCCTTATGTGTGGCACAATAAAGAGAACCCTTAGAAGGAAAATTAGAATAGAAGCCAAATTAAATTCTATAAGAAAATGGCAGACTCTATATAAGTGTATTCAAGCAAAACATAGGCATTGAACAGAAAAGAAAAACTGAATAGAAGAGATGAACTTTTAAGATTTTTTTTTCCATATAAAAATCAAACAGTGAATAAATTGAATTAATAGAGTCAACATGAAAAATTCAATGCCATGGCTGGGACTTGAACCATGGATCTCCTGGTTTCCGTCCAGTCACTCTTACTCATTGAGTTACCATGGCCAACCCGATGTCACGGCACCAAATTCTCTATTTGTCTCGTATATTTCCCCAGTAAACCACTAGGGGCTCTCGCATTCGAGATACACCATTTGTGGCAGCCACTTGAATGTGAGGCAGACATGCTATGCTACCGAGGCGGGCTTACTAGCTGTATATAGGCTAAGGTTTTTAATAGATAGAATCAATATAAAAAATTCAATGCCATGGCCAGGACCTTAGCCTATATACAGCAAGTGTGAAGAAATGATTAATTTTCATCAATTAACTAAAATTGAATTAATGTCAAATTTGACATGTGCATTACGTAATATGAAACAAACTTCTATGCTTAAATGAATGTTCCTTATCACTAGCAAATTCCTGTCTGTTGCTGAGCAGAAGAGATTTAAATCAGTTTATCTGACATATATAAACTGTTTCATTGTACAAAATCCTATTACTAAATTACAATCAGAAATAAAACTCACAATTTAATTCGAAGCAGCACGTCATCTTGTCTACCTAAGACTGGTTGTTGACTGGCAAGCAAACTGTAGTGGGCAGCACTGATGTCCACTAGACTTTCCTTGAGCATATACAGCAGATCACGAACCAGAGACTTGTCAAGAAGAAACCCATGATTCTGCCCCTTCAATGTAGCTGCCATTTCACTAACGTTCTTTCCTGACAATGATTTCTTTGATTCTCTCCTGATGTTACCAAATGTAACCTCTGCAGACTTTGTAGTAAAGCTTGTTGGTAATGACGACGAAGTCTGGGTCTCTTTGATTCTTCCTGGAGCATGTCGCATGGCAGCTGGAGAAGATGTGGCAAGAATTTTTGGAGGTGAAGCAGGAACTTGTGACAGTCCTGATATTTGTGCTTCAATGACAGGTATTGTCTGCAGAGAAATATCTTTAGCTAATGAAGTGTTGCAGTCTGAACTCTCATGACTCATTCTTCGCATCAGTAAACTTGTTATATTTACAGAGGCACAGTTCCTGGTGTCATGTTCAACATAATCCTCCTCTCCACTCTCAGACGAGCTCTCCTCTGTCAAGTCCTCATAGCGCAAGAACAGTAGCGAAAATATGTCTTCGAGAATATCTATCCTGCAAATATTTATAACACATCTCTATAAAATCAGCTTCAAAACAACAAAGAACTGAAACAAATTTAACATTATTATTTTCTTTAAATTGTATTTCTTAGCCAACTGTGTTATGTCAAGGAAATATACAATTATATAGAGTGGATCTTGCCAAAATTGAAAACTGAACAAACCAGAATCCTCTATTTTATAAAAAAAGTTTCCATCCCAGTGGAAATATATATTTTATGTGTAATCATTCCTGAATATTAAACAAATTCCTTAACATGGAATTAGAGGTATACAGTATTAAGGTAAAGGAGAAATTACTTTGTGATTGATACACTGTCCTCGATTCAGCCAGTGGACTGTGTGGTATCTCTCGGACCAATAACTTGTGAAGAAAACTTCCAAGTCCGCCATGATTAGATATGTAGATACTTAGATGAGATGACCCTCCAGGAGGGAGATGCGTCAATCACAAAGTAATTTCTCTCCGACTAAACACATTTTAGATATACTGTGGTTCCAAGTAAACTACGAATGCTTTATGTATTTTATTTTTGGACATACTTCTGAGGAAATTGTAAAATATTGGTCTTAAAGATCTCTTTGTAAACATATATACCTGAGTGGAGACATCAAGGATGGTGTTATAGTTGCAAATGTGTGTAACAAAGGAACGCTTACATAAAAGTGCAATTGAGCGCAACACAGAGCAGTTAAAGCTGATAGAAATATGGAGCTCCAGAAAAATATGTGAAATAAAACATGCACAAGCACATGCACATATGAATACACATAGTTATTTTTTATTAATTTTAAAGAGTTTTAACTTTAGTACAAAAGTGAATCGAGAAGATATTGACACATTGCTTCACTCACACTGTTTATTCACAGGACATGTTTCAAGAGCTCTTGCTCTTATCATCAGCTGATACTCGACTAGTGCTGATGATAAGAGCAAGAGCTCTTGAAACATGTCCTGTGAATAAACAGTGTGAGTGAAGCAATGTGTCAATATCTTCTCGATTCACTTTTGTACTAATTTGTGCTTCACTGTCCCTACGCTTCTTCCAAGTTTATACTTTGAGTTTTAACTTTGTACAAATTTGCTGTAAATTTTAGTTAATTGATAGAAATTAATCATTTCTTCATACTAGCCGTGTATAGGCTAAGGTTTTTGATGTTTAGAGTGAACATGAAAAATTCAATGCCATGGCCGGGATTTGAACAACGGATGTCCTGGTTTCCGTCCAGTCGCTGTAAGCCATTGAGCTACCATGGCCAATTTGCCGTCATGACATTAGATTCTTCATTTGACTCGTATATTTTCCCAGTAAACCACTAGGGACTCTCGCATCCGAGATACACCGTTTGTGGCGACTTACTATCATAAGTACTTCAGTCCCAGGCTTCATCATTTAACTCTTATTATTTTAGTTAATTGATAGAAATTAATCATTTTTTCACACTAGCCATATATAGGCTAAGGTCTTAGATAGAGTCAACATGAGTCACTAACCTCGCACACCAACGCATCACATCCACTACACCTCCCTGACACTGACTCCATTAACCACCCAACCTAAAGCCACCTTCACTGCCTACCTTCTCTTCAAGACCCTTGAGGTCCCTCCAACTTCCCACGGCATCACTCAGGACATCAGTCATGTGTGCTGCCCTGGCCTACGTCCTTTCACCCGCTCGCATGTACTGCATGCCAGATGCCAGCACCTACATTACCCTTAGTAACCAGGTTGCTCATAGTGGAACCTGAACATTGCACTGTGGTAATTTGTAGAACTAACAAGCACCCTTCGCCCCCTTCCCCTTGCCCTTGCATGGTTAGTTATCCTAACAACATGTGCATGGGGAGATGCAGCCTCCAGGGGGGCGGCAGGTGTGGGGTTGCACATGGACTGTCCCATAAATAAAGGCACAACACTAGTTTAACTCATTCAGCATATCCTGAAGACAGGAACAATGTATGCTCTCGAAATGTCAGTACATCACCACATCTACACCTGACTTGAAGCCTGAGAGAACCTGGAATATGCATATTTTCTTGTTTGGCTTAACTCCATCTTTGATACTAAAATTAGGCAAGTGAGTCAACCTTGTATATACTTTTCTCCACTTACAAGTTTTTTATGAAGACTAGTTTCTGGGGACTTCTCCCCTATCATCAGCTCTGTGGTAGACTGATGATGCATCCGGTGTCTGCATCTGGCTTGGTGTTGTGCTGCCATCTAATGTCCTGGTAAGTTTGATGACGTCATCTACCGCGGGAATTTCAAAATTCATCAAGAGGTCCTGTTTTTTCGTAATAAATATGTTTTCCCAAATCTGTAGTTCCAGAGGTTTCTTTGCCTGTTTGATCAGTTCTATTTCTTGTTTTATGTTGTGATTCTCAGACCAAAAGTGATGTGCTACGGCCGAATTGTCCATTTGTTTGAATTTAATATTTCTGAAATGTTCTTTCATTCTTGTTCCTAGATTCCTTTTGGTCTTACCAATGTATATCTTGTCACAATCCTGGCAACTCATTTGGTAAATGCTTGATAATTGAGTTTTCGGTGTGCTATTTTTTAGAGGGTGGTTTAGTAAGTTGCGGATGTTGTGTTTGTTTTGAGGGGCTAATTTTATGTTGAAGCTCTTAAATATCTTTTCAAATTTTTTGAAGTATTTTGGATGAAATGTAAATTTTCCATATCTGGTGTTTGGGTTTTCTAGTTTTTTTAACGTAGTAATGTCCTTTAAGTATTTGTTTCTTTTGTGTCTATAGATCAGTTTTTTGATGAAATTTGTGTTATAGTTGTTCAGTTCGGCAACCTGGTGTATGTGAGCGTACTCCTGTTCATATTCTGTTTTTGTTAGCGGAATGTTGATTAATCTGTGAACCAAACTATGGAATACTGCATATTGATGTTGTACTGGGTTGAATGGGTTGTATTTAATGTAATTGTCAACATGTGTTGCTTTTCGGTATATTCCAAATTGTAATCCTGTTGGTGTTCTAATGATTTTCAAATCTAGAAAAGGTAGCCATTCATCCCGCTCTACTTCAATGGTGAAAACTATGGATTTTTCTTGTAGGTTTAGCAACTTTATAGCATCCTCGGTTAGTCTTCTAGGGACTATCGCAAACACATCGTCGACATATCTATGCCAACATTTGAAAATATGTGGAAAGGCTTTAGTAAAGCCTTACATTTCATCCAAAATACTTCAAAAATTTTGAAAAGATATTTAAGAGCTTCAACATAAAATTAGCCCCTCAAAACAAACACAACATCCGCAACTTACTAAACCACCCTCTAAAAAATAGCACACCGAAAACTCAATTATCAGGCATTTACCAAATGAGTTGCCAGGATTGTGACAAGATATACATTGGTAAGACCAAAAGGAATCTAGGAACAAGAATGAAAGAACACTTCAGAAATATTAAATTCAAACAAATGGACAATTCGGCCGTAGCACATCACTTTTGGTCTGAGAATCACAACATAAAACAAGAAATAGAACTGATCAAACAGGCAAAGAAACCTCTGGAACTACAGATTTGGGAAAACATATTTATTACGAAAAAACAGGACCTCTTGATGAATTTTGAAATTCCCGCGGTAGATGACGTCATCAAACTTACCAGAACATTAGATGGCAGCACGACACCAAGCCAGATGCAGACACCGGATGCATCATCAGTCTACCACAGAGCTGACGATAGGGGAGAAGTCCCCAGAAACTAGTCTTTATAAAAAACTTGTAAGTGGAGAAAAGTATATACAAGGTTGACTCACTTGCCTAATTTTAGTAACAATGGCACTCCACTTTCTGAAATACTTCTTTTTATTCTATATCCATCTTTGATGTCAAAAATAATGCAAGATCAAAGCATGGACAGTACAAGTTGCAAAGAGAACTGTAATCTTCTAACAGCCCTTTGATAAAACTATTTTCACATAAAAATAAGCACAATTTATTAAATGTTGATCTTCTACATAAAGTTATCTTTATTATACAGTAAATCTTACCAGAAAACACAATTTGCAAGCCACAGGATGCATGTTTCCTAAGTTTTGGAGTAGAAACTGAAGCTAGAGTAATTATATAAAATTATATAAAAAAGAATTCTTTTTAATTAATTGTAAGTTTTTATATGAACTCACCTAAATTTTAATGGAAACAGTCTTGAAAGCATCTTTTTTAATTCTTCAAGCTGTTGAGTTACATTCTCCTTGTACAAACTCTCGAGATTCAGAGAATCAGTTACCTTATCTTCTCTGACAGAACACTGCAAAATCACTGAGGAAAATATGCAGTATTAGTTGTTGGACTTCATAACAATGGCTAATGAGGTTTTGCTTTGCAATAAAATATGCAGCTCATTTAAATTAATCTACATTACATAAATTAAATATAGAAATGAGGAATATCAGATTTAACTGGAATTTATGTTATTTGAATCAGACTGAAAGATTTAATGCAATAGCAGAATTTAAACCATGGATCTTGGCTTTCCATACCATTGATCTAACCAATTAAGGTAACATGGCTCACACTTTTCCAAGTAAACCACAAAGTGTTCTCTAATTAACTTTGAGATAACATACTTTAAAGGTGACTTACAAATAATAAGTATTAAACAAATAAAAATATTCACTTAAATTAAGAAGTTGATGTTATTACTTCCTTCTTCATAATTATAAAATCCATTTCAAAAGCATCTTGCTTCCATCATCAATTAATACCCAACTCTGTTGTTAAGGAAATCTCGGTTACGATGTTATTTTCTTTTGTTATGTTACGTATTACCAACATCTGAAGATGAAACAAACCTAAAAACAGAATCAATTGCCGGTATGTCAAAATTCATTATGCAATGTTTATTTTTTATTATCTTTTCCCACACTATTAACTCTATGGGATCATTTAATTGTTTTAATAATTAAAGATAATAAGAAATAATAATAAATTAGATTTTGGTATTTATAGGAAATCTACTCATATTGATAATTACATAAAAAATAAAAGTTTTAATCCTTTTCCACATAAATTTGCTGTTTTTAATAGTTTGATTTACAGATTAATAAATATACCCCTGAATAAAGAAGAATTTAATAAAGAATATAAACATTAAGTCAGACTGTATATATATATTAGTCAGTATATATTAAGTCAGACTGGGGATATGTAACATCAGGTATACCTCAAGGTTCAAAATTGGGAACATTTTTATTTTTACTCTATAAATGACCTTTTTGAGTTGATAAGGAAGCATGGTGGTACTGTAATAGGATATGCAGATGATATAACCATAATAATAAATGAATCTACAGAAAGAGAAGTGGAAGATAAAGCAAAGGAAATCCTAAAAATAGTAAAACAGTATTTCTTAAACTTAGACCTAATGATAAATTTCAATAAGACATGCTGGATAAAGTCCGATCTCAAGAAGAGTTCAACAAATATAAAAATTACTGTTGATGGTGAAAGTATTCCAGAAACATGTCAAACAGAATTTTTGGGGGTAGTAATTGATAAACACCTAGGGTGGAAGCAACACATAGAACATATAAAAAAAAACTAAATAAAGGTATATACGTAATGAAACAAGTTAGACGAACTATGGATAATAAAACCTTAAAACAAGTGTATTATGCATTTATCTATTCACATATAAAATATGGGATATCTTTATGGGGTAATATAAATGCAAAAGAGGTGTTAAACATTTTCAGATTACAAAAGAAAGCTATCCGAATAATTGAAAATGTTGAGAGAAGATCTAGCTGTAGGCAGATATTTAAGAAGCATAATATTTTAACTGTTCCATGCATATACATATATGAAAGCATTAAACATGTAACAGAAAGGAATACATGTAAAAAGAACTGTAATGTACACTCATATAATGTAAGAAATAAAGCTGACTATTTTAGGACCACACTAAGGGCAACACTAAACAACAGATCATTAGAAAGTAGCAGAAAAGACATGTATAACAGAATGCCAGGTAAAATAAAGAATACTAAACTATGTAATATTAAGAATATAAAAAGGTATTTGTCAGAACAAGCTTTTTATAGTGTAGAAGAGTACAAAGCAAAAAATGGAAAATAAACAATGTACATTTTAGTTTCTAAGCAGTGCATATAGTAGACTTTTGGGTATATTTTTATGTAATTCCTTTCTTGGAAGTGTTGAAAACAGTGTTGTTATGATAAATTAACTTTAAAGAGAGTCGATTAATGACACTAAACAACACAGCCTCTGAAACATGTTCCGGAAAAATTTAAAAGTAAGTGTTGTTTAGTGTCATTAATCGACTCTCCTGAAAGTTAAAATTTTTATGTTTTCTTATAATGGAAAATGACGTATCCTCTGTATGAAATATAGGGAATGAATAAACTGAAATAAATTGAAATTGAAATATTATTAATACTGACTTTATTTAATGGTTTTAATAAAGATTTCACACAAAAGAAGATTGAAAAATTGAAATATTAAAAACTGTTAATGTTATTTCTACTCTTAAAAAAATAAAATATAATTTTAAAAAATTTACTTACCATCCTTGGTTTAATAAACATTTTCAATTTTTTTTTAAAGAAGTTGGTATAACTTTAGTTCCTCAAAATAAATATAGTATTAAAAATTTATTACAATTTTCTAAAAAAGATAAAATTCCTAATAATAAAAAATTTGGTATTTATCAATTTAATTGTTTGGATTGTGATCAGGTTTATATTAGAAAGACAAAATGTAGTTTGGAAACCAGAAAGAAAGAAAGAAAGAAAGAACATTTTCGTAACATTAAATATAAACAAATTGATAAATTGGCTGTAGCAGATCATTTTTGGTCATTTAACCATGAAATAAATCCCGAAGTTAAATTATTAAAACTATTAAATGGTCCCATAGAGTTAATAGTGTGGGAAAAAATATTTATTTTAAAAAATAAACATTGCGTAATGAATTTTGACATACTGGCAATTGATTCTGTTTTTAGGTTTGTTTCGTCTTCAGATGCTCGTAATGCGTAACATAACAAAAGAAAATAACATCATAACCAAGATTTCCTTAACAACGGAGTTGGGTATTAACTGATGATGTAAGCAAGATGCTTTTGAAATCAATTTTATAATTATAAAGAAGAAGGAAGTACAAATATTTTTATTTGTTTAATTTTTGTTGCTTCACTGTGACTAGCTTCATTTTCTGTGTGATAAATAATAAGTACTTTCCATTGTTTAAGGACTATGATACAATGAAGCACAAAATTAATACAATTTTGAGTCGAACTAATACTCAATGCTCCATTTATTGCTAGTATTTACCTAGAACGTGTTTCGTTAGGATCTTCCTAACATCATCAATCAATAAGTACTTTGTTGTAGTCACAGATATCTACTATCAGATCAATAATTAACTGTTCTTTCACACAAGCCATACTTAAGCTAAAGTTGGAAACACAGAATCAAACTGAAATATTCAATGTCACAGGTTGTGACATAGCAACATGATGGTGCACACTGATGAAACCTGCAATGAAATTTGATATTATATTAGGGAGAGGAGTTTTGGGGAGAAAATGTTTGAGTCTTATGTTTACCATTTGCCAGAGTTTTTTTGTATCTGACCCACTGAGTTACAACATTAAACACCCTGATTCACAATTTCTCAGTAAACCATAAGGCATTCCCCAATTCACTTTGAGCTAACATATTCCTAAGGTAAAACACCATGTCTATTATATCGAGATTTAACTGTATTGGAACACCACAGTGAAGCGAAATAATTATTAATTTATAGATGAGTCGTATTTATTACACATCTGCTTCACTTTCGTACCTATTTTGAGGACATGTTTCACAAATCATCGTTTGCATCTTTGGCTCTTATGCGACTAAAGCTTGATCCAGTGGTGTGGGTAATTCTGGAGTTGCTGCTGCCATCTGTTGATTTAGTGATGAACTTAAATGTGGGATTCTCTTCTGGCGGGATTTCAAAGTTCATTAGTTGGTTTTTATGTTTTTCTATGTATATTCTATCCCACATGACGAGTTCACTATGTTTTTGTAAGTATTTTACTAATTCGGTGCTATCTTCAATTTCATGATTTTCAGACCAGAAATGAGCTGCTATTGCGGACTTATCAATATTTTTGTATCTTAAGTGCCTGAAGTGTTCTTTCTTTCTAGTGCCTATGTTTCTTTTTGTCCTTCCTATGTAAATTTTTTCACAGTCTTTACACTTAATCTTGTAAATGCCTGACTTTTCCTCTGGTTTTATCTTATCAGTATTATTACTGTGAAGTAGGTTTTTAATGTTGTAATTGTTTTTTGGTGCCAATGTTATATTGTATTTCTTGAATATTTTTTGGAACTTTTTTGTGGCCCAGGGGTGGTAAGTAAATTTAGCAAATCTAATTTCTTGTTTTATTGGATGCGACGAAAAACATCCTACAGGGATTTGGCTGGGACGTGTTTGACCATCCCCCGTACAGCCCTGACCTACTCCTAGCGACTTTCATCTGTTTTTGCATCTCAAATCTTTCCTTGGCGGTCATCACTTCAACAATGACGAAGAGCTGAAAGAAAATGTTTCCATCTGGTCGAAGACACAGGCGGCAAACTTCTATGAAGAAGGTATACAAAAACTTGTGCCTCGCTATGACAAATGCCTGCAAAATTTCGGCAGTTATGTGGAAAAGTAGTTTAAAAGTTGTAGAATTCTGTGCAATAAATAATTTTTCTGTATCTGTACACAATTTAATTTTATTACCAAACAGAACTTACTTTCTGGACATCTCGTATCAAGTAAGTACAATATATACATTTCCTAAAATTATCACTAAGATCAGAGTTCATCATCTACATATTCCTCAATTGAATAGTACACCTTACTGGCAAGTGAACTTTTATTGGACCTTTTGAAGATATTTTGGTTTTGGAGTACCCTAAATGTTTGTGGAAATTATTTTAATTCTTATATAGTGTGGGCTTTTTTTAAAGCAGTGGTAACCTATGAGTTGGATATTTGAAGTCTGTTTTTCTTCTTGTATTGTGTTCATGTTGATGCTGATTTTTTAGAAAACTGATAATTATTATGTACGTATAAAACCAGGTTGTAAATATATAGACAGGGTTGTGTCAAAATGTTTAATGTTTTAAACAGTGGTCTGCAAGAAGCTCTATAACTTGAATAGGTTATTATACACATGATTTTCTTTTGAATTCAGAAGATTCTATGACAACCTGTTGCATTTCCCCATATGAAAGTAACTATAATATATGATTTTCCTTGTTTCTAAATGTATTTGTTCCAGGCTGGACATTTTGAAACAGGCAATATTTATCTCAAAAACTATTTGTAGCTGGTTTATTAATACTTGTCGCTTACTTTTTCAAATAGTTTTTGAGATTAATTTTGACATCACTGTTACTAAATTCCTCCAAACAAATATAGGCAATATTTAATTTATTTTCTATATAATTTAGTTGGCTAGTCCATTTGATAATGATACAAACCCTCATCATTATAATCTTTAATTTGTAACCACTACACCGCAAGATTTAATCATGTATCTACCATACTGAATCGTGATAAATTCAAAACCATTGCACTGTTCATGCTGAATGCAAGTAGTGCTAGTATTTGCACTCTCATTATGTATTGCTGTTACATTTTTGCTATCTGTGCTGAAAATCTTCAGGTTTATATATAAGGGTAACTACAACAATTTTGAGATATACCAAAAATAATTCCTCTTAAATGATTGTACCACTTTCTCAATGTACTCACCACCACACTGTACACTTTCATATTTGCTGAAACCATCTCCCTTTGGCATATGGCTACGTCGTGCTTCGCTGCTAATGGTCAACCTTCAGCTATCATTAAATTTTGCATTTGTCATAGATAGTCTTATCAATATTTATCTATTATCTTTTAGCAGTGATTTAGTTAAACACTGATTTATTTATATTTAATTGTAATGAAGTTTTGCTAATATTTTTAAAGTTTGGGTCATCAGTAAACAAAACACCACATTCAGATACTACATGTAATGGAAGATCATTGATATACAACAAAAATATCGGTGGCCCTAATATGTTGTTGTTGTTGTCAAATGCTAGGCTTTGGCAATGAAGCCGTAAGCTCTCTTGCTCTCCAATATTTCCGTGTAGTGGGTCTGGCAGGTAGGGCTTCACAGGTTAGAGGATGTTCTTCAGTCATTTCCTCTTCTTTGTTGTCAAATGCTAGGCTGTGGCAATGAAGCCATTAGCTCTCTTGCTCTCCAATATTTTTGTGTAGTAGGTCCAGCAGGTAGGGCTTCACAGGTTAGAAGATGTTCTTCAGTCATTTCCTCTTATTTGTTGTCAAATGCTAGGCTTTGGCAATGAAGCCATTAGCTCTCTTGCTGTCCAATATTTCTATGTAGTGGGTCCGGCAGGTAGGGCTTCACAGGTTAGAAGATGTTGTTCAGTCATTTCCTCTTGTTTGTTGTCAAATGCTAGGCTTTGGCAATGAAGCCATTACCTCTCTTGCTCTCCAATATTTCCGTGTAGTGGGTCTGGCAGGTAGGGCTTCACAGGTTAGAGGATGTTCTTCAGTCATTTCCTCTTCTTTGTTGTCAAATGCTAGGCTGTGGCAATGAAGCCATTAGCTCTCTTGCTCTCCAATATTTTTGTGTAGTAGGTCCAGCAGGTAGGGCTTCACAGGTTAGAAGATGTTCTTCAGTCATTTCCTCTTATTTGTTGTCAAATGCTAGGCTTTGGCAATGAAGCCATTAGCTCTCTTGCTGTCCAATATTTCTATGTAGTGGGTCCGGCAGGTAGGGCTTCACAGGTTAGAAGATGTTCTTCAGTCATTTCCTCTTGTTTGTTGTCAAATGCTAGGCTTTGGCAATGAAGCCATTAGTTCTCTTGCTCTCCAATATTTCTGTGTAGTGGGTCAGGCAGGTAGGGCTTCACAGGTTAAAAGATGTTCTTCAGTCATTTCCTATTCTTTGTTGTCAAATGCTAGGCTTTGGCAATGAAGCCATTAGCTCTCTTGCTCTGCAATATTTCTGTGTAGTGGGTCTGGCAGGTAGGACTTCACAGGTTAGAAGATGTTCTTCAGTCATTTCCTATTCTTTGTTGTCAAATGCTAGGCTTTGGCAATGAAGCCATTAGCTCTCTTGCTCTCCAATATTTCTGTGTAGTGGGTCTGGCAGGTAGGGCTTCACAGGTTAGAAGATGTTCTTCAGTCATTTCCTCTTCTTTGTTGCCACATGACAAGTGGCCCTAATATTGAGCCACATCATACTTAGAAGTCTGTGGATCAGGCCACTTATTTTCAATTTCCACCATATGAAATCTATTTTTAAGATATGAACTGATCCAATCATTTGCTGTGCCTCTAATAACCTGTCAAGTTTTTTAAGAGAATATCATGGTTTATGGTATCATACGCTTTGGACAAGTCCATATTCTATATTGTAACTATGAAATGGAAAGTAAATTATGTCAGAGTGACTGAGTGAGTGAGATATAAGGGGTCCAATGACAGTGGATCATTTGGGCCTGTAATTAAGTTTAGATAAGCAGAACATTGTAGAAAAATTATGTACAGGAAGTTGTACAAATAAATGTAGTAAAGATAGCACTGAATAACCTGCTGTCTATGTCCCATCAGCAATGCACTCACAAACTTCCAGCATGCTCATTTACATAGCCATTGGAATTTTTTAGTGTTTTAGCAACATTTTGGAGATGGGGAATGAGAAGGTATTCAGGAACAATTTAGTTAGTTGCTAGTTGAGAGCAATTATCTTCAGGTCCATAGCTGAGTCACAATATTTGCCTAAAATATTACAAGTAACAGACATAAGGTTAAGACAACACATCATGCTCACGAGGACACACATACCTGACAGCCAATTATGTGTAAAATACATTGGTATGGATTGCACCTTAAGGACATCACTCTTAGGCCTGTTTAAGATCTTGCCTGAAAATATTTGCAAATGTCAGTGAGCACAAAAAGCTTTACATACAAAATAGTTAGTATGAATACAAAACAAGGTTTTCTTTAAATGTTCCATGTTGAAAACCATAGCTTGTTCTGAATTCACAATACCACATTGCCCCAAAAATAAGTTGCTCTTTTATATAAGCTGTGTCTTTAAAATTTATGGGCTGAAGAGAAAGACAGCACATCCGGATTGAGGCAAGAAAAATGAGGGATTCTTTTGGGCTTGCAGAGCATCATATTCCATATTTTACATTATTCACTGTCATCACTAACAGTATTCATTTGCTCTCATTCACCATATTCTTCATTCTCCTTCACTGCCATTCAGTGCATTCAATAAAAGCTAACGATATACACAAAATACTGGTAGAAACTTTGCAAGTTTTGGTTTCAGACGCTGGTTGTATTGCGAATGAGCATGGATTTTAACAGCAAAGATATATAAAAAGACAAAGTACTGAGGTTTTGCCATTAAAATTTGTACTTAAAATACAATTTATTTTTGGAACAAAGTGGCATATACACAGAAATATATAGAGTTACAGCTTAATGGGTTTTGGTTGAAGGAAATAAGACACATGAGAAATGCTAAAGGTTAGTGTCAAAGTCAAAGCCTAACAATCAATTTCTTCCTATTAGTTTCATGATAGTGAATTAAGCAATTTAACAATGTGGATTTTGAATAATACAAAGATTTCCAATTACATAAATATATTTTTTAAAATGGTCCAAGCAAAAATTATATGGTGTTTTTCTCATCAATACTTTGACTGCCAATGGCTACTCTCTCCATTCCTTTCTTACTTAACCCATTATACATTTCTGTATAAATTCATAACAATGGTTTATTCATTACATCTGCATAATTTTCCAGTTATTTTGGTCTTATCACATCCTTAACATCCTTCATCATCATTTCTATTTTGTACAAAAACTATGTGCACTGCTGATTAAAAGAACATGCCAAGTTTTAAATCAAGTTCAGGTATACAAGGGTTGTCTTGTATCCAGAGGTGCACCAACTGCACAATCCAAGTAAGCCACTCTAACTGAGAGTTGAATTTGGGAGCTCTTGAATGTGAGGCAGACATCACAAATATGGACACAAGAGAAATTGCTTACAAATGTAAGAAAAGGAAAGTTATATGAAATCAAGTAACTCTTGATAGTGAATTGCTTAATCAGTTGAGAAAATAACAATGTTTGAGTACACAGATTCATTTTCTCCACCTTCTTATGTCTCTCTCCTAACTGTTTATTCTTATTCTTCTTTCTGTCTCTCCCAGTCCCTCATTTCCCCCTGGATTTTGTTATAATAGCAGTGAAAAGTGATTAATAAATGTCAGGTAGGTGTATAGAGACCGGAGCTTACTGAGCATGAAAATGACCCACAGTTTTCATCAAGGACTTTTACACAGAGCACAAGGATTGTTTGTTAGTTAGTAAACATAACAAAAGACCAACAGTTTTACTTCCGTTCTGAACAGATTCATGCAAAGAAGTCAATGCCCCAAAATATTCATTATTCCCTCCTTAGTTATAACCTGGTCCACAATAACAGAGAACAGAAACTAGAATAAGAATAACAAAGTGTTAAAATGTCTACATAAATGGTACACTTTCCCGGGAAGTGAAACCTGGTCAAATTGTAACTTTCTGCTTCATAGTCCCAGAGATGGCATATTAAATCCATATTAGGATACCTCATTATAAGATTTATTCAAGTTGGCTACGACAAGAAACTACCACTTAAGCTCGCTCTAGTTTGCAACTTGGAAAAATGAACCCAGAAGAAATTCTGATGAATGTGCATTCATTAAATTTATTGTTGTCGTCGGTTTTTTCTTTTTGTTTGTTTGGTAATTTACGTCCTCCAACGTTAAGTCATATCAGATGGTGAATGTAATGGGTGAAATGTGTCCAGGGTCCATAGAGTTTACAGCTATCCAACATTCGTCTTTCAGGATAAGGGGAAACCCTGGAAAAAACCTTATCCAAGTAACTCACCCTGCCCGAGATTCGAACTCGGGACTTATTGAATGTGAGGCAGACATGCTACCATCTATGCTACCAAGGCAGGCTTTACATCTATTGAGGTTAGTTGTTCTGGCAAATGTGTCACTTATAGTTTGTTTATAAGGAACTCAAAATTGGCCACTACATTATGAACCAACAGCAAAAACATTTTAAAAAATTATAAAGTTGCAAAGAATAATTAATAACCTTAAAATAACTTATTCCCAAAGGACTGATATGTGGTACAACTAAAAAATTAGAAATAATAATGCATCTGCATCAAGAAAATGTTTATTGCCTAATAGTTTTTTCAGTTTGAATCTATCTATCCAAAACCTTAGCCTATACACGGCTAGTGTGAAGAAATTATTAATTTCCACCAATTAACTAAAATAATAAGAGTTTAATGATGAGGTCTGGGACTCAAGTACTTACAATAGTAAGTCGCCATAAATGGTGTATCTCGAGTACAAGTGCCTCTAGTAGTTTACCGGGGAATGTGAGTCAATTGGAGAATTTAATGTTACAACGGCTTGTTGGACATGGTAGCTCAATAGGCAAGAGAGAAACCAGGAGATCTATGGTTCAAATCCCGGCCATGGCATTGAATTTTTCAGTTTGACTCCATCTATATACGAGGGCTGTTCAATAAAGAATGATCATAATTTTTTTACAGTCATAATTTTTCGCACTAAAATTTAATCTTATTATATTCGGTTAGCTTAATGTGAAACAAACATGCCGTAGTAGTTTCATTGTTGGTACTCCTGGTTCCCGCTTGTGAGATCCAGGAAAGTTCAGACATGTTCAGTATTGCCTACTGCTGCAATGGAGGTTACATGCAGTTAAGTTGATGTTAGAGGAAGATCCGGAGTTTCTTTCAAACGTAATCACTGCTGATGAAACTTGGCTACATCATTTTGATCCTGAGAGCAAACAGCAAAGCTCAGTGTGGAAATCTCCTTCATCACCAACCCCCAAAAAAACAAAAGTGGTTACTTCTGCTGGGAAAGTTATGGTCATCTCATTCTTTGAAATTCATGAAATGGTTTATCAGCATGTTGTACCTGCACACACATCAGTAACTGGACAATACTACAGGGATGTCCTGAAAACATTGCAAGTCCATATCAGGCGTAAAAGACCACATTTCCGTGAAGCAGGCTGGATGCTGCACCACAATAATGCACGGCTGCATATTGCCAATGTTGTTGCTGAATATCTTGCAAAAATCAACATGAAGTGCATCCCTAACACTCCCTGTAGTCCGGATTTAGCCCCATGTGACTTTTTTCTATTCCTTAACTTGAAGAAACACCTCATGGAAGGCATTATCCATCATCAGAAGTAGTGATGAAGGCTGCAGAGGCGATTTTGAAGGATCTCTCAAAAATGGCATGTCTTTGAAGACTGGCAGAAACGCTGGGACAAGTGCATTGCATTCAGGGGAGACTATTTTGAGAAGGACCATCAAAATTATGAGGATGAGTGAAGGTACATTGTCAAGAGAAAATTGTGATCATTCTTTACTGAACAGTTCTCGTAGAAACAGTGTTTGCTCTGTGGAATTAAAAAAGTGAAAGTAAGCGTAAGTTAGCATGTCTTAATTTTCGTGATGAATGTGAGTTTAGCACAAACTAATCTTGTTATTTAGTTGTTCAGTTACAAACAAATGACATCTCAATGCAAAATCAACTTGGCATGTATTCCCATTTTTATTTCAGTTCTCAAGTTATTATGAACCATCGTTGCCATGGAAACTAAGTAAACATTAGTACATTGTTAACCATGAATACAGACATCAGAAAATGGAATATACACTCACTTAGTTTGTTGATTTCTATAGAAGCCTGTATTATGGAGAGAGCCTTCCTTAAAACACAGAAACCATCAAATGTGCTGACTTCCCAAGAAATGCTTGAGCAATCCTCTGATTCTGCAACATCAGAACCTTGAAAATCTGAAAACAACATAAAATTTTAAATAAATGTATTCAAATAACAATAAGAGACTGAAGAATGGTACAAAAAGTACTGTCTATATATGCATGACAATAAGTTCCAGTAGACTTTTTCAATCCAGGATATACAGGGTGTATATAAATGAATATCAGGTTTTTAACTCTTTATAATATTTATTACATTAAACTTACAGTTATAAATGATATGTCAAATGAAAAAGCAACTCAAACAGTTTTGTTCGTTAGCACCAGTGCGCATGTGCATGCAATGTTTCTGCTGCCATCTGCTAGACAGTGGTAGTAGCAAAGATGGCAACTAGTAAACAGAAAGCATTTTGTGTTTTGCAGTTTGCAAAGACCGAATCTGTAGTTACTGTGCAACATGCGTTCCGCGTTAAGTTCGGTTGTGATCCTCCCAGTGATAATAACATTCGTAGATGGTGTCATCAGTTTGATAATACCGGCTGCCTTTGTAAAGGGAAGAGCATGGGACGACCAAGAGTAAGTGAAGAGACTGTTGAGCGAGTGAGAGAGTTGTTCACTCGTAGCCCAAGAAAATCAGTCCGGAAAGTTAGTCGTGAATTACAAGTTCCTGTGTTGACTGTTTGGAAAGTTGTAAGAAAACGCTTATGGCTACGTCCTTACCGTTTTCAGTTATTACAGGCTCTAAAGCCGACAGACCATGGATTACGTGCCAACTTCTTAAACAACATGTTGTTTCATGACAATGACGATTTAATGGATCGTGTTGTCTTCAGTGATGAATCGACCTTTCACCTTAGTGGACATGTTAACACTCATGTGCGCATCTGGGGCTCTGAAAATCCTCATGGGATGGTACAAATGCAACGAGATTCCCCTAAAGTTCTTCAGGGTAGTGTTTTAGGACCAATTCTGTTCATTATGTATATAAATGATTTATCTACTACTCACAATGCAAGTATAATATCTTATGCAGATGATACAACTGTCATCTGCTCTGCTGTAAATAACAAGAATTTAATTCAGGATATGAGCTCTCTGGGAGAATGTTTGTTAAATTATTTTGACAAAAACAACCTCAAATGCAACATGGGAAAAACCACATCAATGCAAATTAGCCTGACAAATAAGACTCACTTTAACATCAATCTACAGATAGATAACTCTAGCGTAAAGGATGTAAGTGGCTATAAATTCCTAGGGTTTTATATGAACAATAAATTGACATGGTATAGTCACATTGACTATCTATGTAAAAAATTAGTAAATCAATATTTCTAATTAGGCATTTTAAGCCAATTGGTGATACCAAACTACTAAAAAATATTTAGTATGGTGTTATCTTCCCATACCTATCATATGGAATTGAAATATGGGGAAGTTGTCCAAGGGTACATCTGGACAGAGTATTCATTCTACAGAAAAAGGTGTATTAGGATAATTTTTAACTTAAATAATACTGATTCTTGTGTAGATATTTTCAAACAAAACAAAATGTTCACATTATACTCACTATATGTATATAAAGCAATTCTTTTTGTTGAAAGTAAGGTAAATTTGAAGACTGCTGATGTACACAATTATAATACCAGACGCAACAATGACTATTTTAGAGACTGTACTTCTAAACGATCTACTGATAGAGATGTTTTTATAATGGGACAGATTTTATTTGATAGACTGCCAACATCAATTAAAGCATTAAATGGTACGAAGCAATTTCAAAACAAATTAAAATACTTTTTAATGGATAAATGTTTGTACAAAGTTGATGATCTGTAAATATGTTTTTATACTGTTTATATTTTGCTCTATATCCTATAATTGTAAACTTTTTAGATTGTAATTGGCAATGTCAGAAACTGCTTTGCAGTCTATTGACAAATAAATAATGTCAGAAACTGCTTTGCAGTCTATTGACAAATAAATAAATAATGTCAGAAACTGCTTTGCAGTCTATTGACAAATAAATAAAATTAAAAAATTAAAATTAAAAGTGAATGTTTTTGTGCCGTATCCCGGCAAAAAGTTTATGGGCCTTTCGTTTTTGGTAAACCTACTGTAACTGGCACTCATTACCTTGATACACTAGAGCAATGGCTTTTCCCTCAGTTGGAAGAAAACGAGCCAGAGAACTTCATTTTCCAGCAAGATGGTGCATAACGAAGTACGCGACTGGTTGAACGTCACTGTACCCAAGCGCTGGATAGGCTGCAAGGGCCCCAATGACAGGCCTTGCTATGCATGGCTGCCACGTTCTCCTGACTTGACGCCATGCAATTTTTACCTTTGACACTTCATCAAGGACCGTGTGTACGTGCCTCCGCTACCAGCTGACCTCCTTGAATTAAGAAACCGGATTGAAGCAGCTGTTGCTGATACACACTTATCAACGTTTGGGAAGAACTCGGCTATAGACTTGATGTGTGACGTGTGACAAAGGGTAGTCACATTGAACATTTATAAGGTTCTTGGTAAAACTGTTTGAGTTGCTTTTTCATTTGACATATCATTTATAACTGTAAGTTGAATATAATAAACATTATAAAGAGTTAAAATCCTGATATTCATTTATATACACTCTGTATTCCTTATAACTTTGATTTATAACAATCATGTTTCTTTTTGTTTACATTATCAATTATTTTCACTGTTATCTCTCTCTACTACATATGTACCTACAGTAAGTAGTCAAGTAATGACAGTAACAAGGACATTCATTTCTAGAAACTGATGAATCAATAAGCAAATAATCAACATTGAAACACTAAAAGCTTAACAAGAAATAAACTATAACATTAAATACTCAGAGTGGCAAAGGCTTCAGCAGCTATGCACTTCAAGTTCTGCTACCACTACTATATATTAAATTCAGAGATGAACTTTCTGTGACTCTCCATTTATGCGAAGTTGGAAGTAACACGAAAAACTGTAAAAGCTAGTTGATACTTGACTGAATTAGCAAGACACACATAGTTCTAACTAAACAAAATTGACCCAAACTTGAGAACAGAAGAAAATGATTAATAAATGACATAAAAATACATTTCCTTTCTTGGAAGTGTTGAAAACAGTGTTGTTATGATAAATTAACTTTAAAGAGAGTCGATTAAAGATACTAAACAACACTTACTTTTAAATTTTTCCGGAACATGTTTCTGAGGCTTTGCCTCTATCATCAGTCGAGAGCCGGCTGATGATAGAGGCAAAGCCTCAGAAACATGTTCCGGAAAAATTTAAAAGTAAGTGTTGTTTAGTGTCTTTAATCGACTCTCTTTAAAGTTAATTAATAAAAATACATATTTAGTATTTCTAAAATGATTGGTAATGTACAGGATTTAAGAGGAAAAATGAAAGTTTTTAATATAATTCTGAGTCAAAGTAGTACTCCATGCTCCATATATTGCTAGTATTACCTAGAATGTGTTTTGTTGAATTTCAATTGAGTGAACTTCTGATGGCGATTGGCGCACGTCTGTTGGTGTCCTGATGAACTGGTGTTCATACTAATTTGACTCCAAATTCAATGTTGTGCTTCATTATATCATAGTCCATACCCATTACAAATTAAAGTTTTTGTTAAATATTACCCTATTTCTAAACATGTTAGCTTAATATTTTTAGTTAATTGATGGAAATTAATCATTTCTCCACACTAGCCATATATAGGCTAAGGTAGGGGCTCATGTTGACTGTATCTATCAAAGACCTTAGCCTATATACGGCTAGTGTGGAGAAATGATTAATTTCCATCAATTAACTAAAAATATTAAGAGTTAAATGATGAAGTCTGGGACTCAAGTACTTACGATAGTAAGTCGCCACAAACGGTGTATCTCGGATGTGAGAGCCCCTAGTGGTCTACTGGGGAAATATGAGTCAAATGGAGAATTTAATGTCAGGACAGCATGTCGGCCATGCTAACTCAAAGGGTAAGAGTGACTGGATGGAAACCAGGAGATCCGTGGTTCAAATCCCGGTCATAGCATTGAATTTTTCATGTTGACTCTATCTATGTTAGCTTAATTTTCACCAAATATTTGTATTTAAAAGTATCTACAATTGTACAGTATTAACTACATAACAATTCTAATATATAAACTGAGAGTTTCATGGCCGGCATCTTGAAGATAAATGTTGTCTTCCGGTCTGGTGGGTCGTGGTCTAGAAGTTCACCAGGAACTGACTTCTGACTTCCACAGCAGACGGATCAACCCTGATGATGCTAGGTGCAGTTCCTGGCGAAACATCGGTTCACTCAAGAACTTCTAGACCATGGCCCACAAGCCCGGAAGACAACATTTATCTTCTATATAACACTTCTGTTAATTTACCTGGCACATTCTTAATCAGCAGCTCACGTACTTCTTCTAATGGCAACTCAGAAAGTTTAGTGGTCCTGAACAGCACCTCTAGAAGACTATGTGTGGTTGTCATATCCAGCAGTTCCTTGCAAGTTAATGGCAAGGCATGTTTTCTGCACCACAGAGCCACCATGATCTGTTTCTCTACCATCATACAGCCCATAGACAGTAATGGGTCCATCACTGCCTCCTACAACATCGAGCAAACTTCAGGATGACATAGTATATAAGTAAAACATATCACATACTCTCATGTAAAGGACAAAATATTTGACACACATGATTTATAAGTATTGTTTCTAAGTTCCCCGAATTTACACATATTACTTTTATAACAGAAAATTTTCTCTTGAAAATCTTTCCCATTCATGTACATGCTGAGGCAAGTATCAAGCTAGAATCATCCTCTGAAGATGTTCGTCAGAGATATGAGCAAAACGTCAAGAGAATTATGTTGTTGTTGTTGTTGACTAATGGCACTGGGGATTAGTTGATTTGCATCATTTTCCCCTAGCTTCCCAATATAAAGCCTGTAGGTTTCCACTTTGGAGACCATTTCATTTGTCCAAATGGTGTTTGTTCATGATGACATCCTCTTTACAGATAGTACATTTGGGTGTAGGTATGCAGTGTAGTTTATAAAGGTGTTCTGCAAGACAATCATGGCCAGTTTCCATTCTAAATAGGGCCACTGCAGTTTTTCTTAGTAGTTTTTGTATGTCAGTTTTGTCTCCAATGTTCTTATAATCCTTGTCTTTTAGTATATTTCTTCATCAAGTCTCTGCTGTCTTTTAAAATGTAGCTTAATGTTGTTTAATTGTTTATTAATTTCAATTTGTCTTACGGGTTTTATATTTTGAATTGCACCTTTTTTTGCTAGTTGGTCAGCATGTTCAAGAGAATTATGGATAAATAGAAAAATGTTTTTAATTCTGAAATCCGGCCTAGCGAATTACTTTTGTAGAAGTTCATCCAACCACCACCAGGGTCAATGCAACCATCACAAGGAGAGATGAAGGTTGTCGAACAGTAACCAAGGATGGGAGCAAAAGCTCTTGAAACATGCTTTCTTAAGAATAAACAAGTGAAGTGCTATTAAAAAGCTTACTGAGTATTACTTTATATCAGTGGAAGACAGCTGGGAGCGTGGCCTGCAGTATGTGTGACATCAGGCAAGAACAGTGTAGTACCAAGTTGCCTATATAAATAGGGCAGTGAGTACAGAATCTGAGGGTTCAGTCAGTCTAGCACACTCGATGACAACAATGTAGCTGCCACATACCTAATGGAACGGTTAAACTTACAATGTGACAATTTATTGAAAGACACATATACACAAGAAAGACAAAGACTTGGCTGATTTTTACAAGAATGTCCCCCAAAACAGATTTCCGATGTTGTATTCACTTGCTGGACGGACATTGTGTATGTTTGGCTCGACATACGTGTGCAAACAATTTTTTTTTCTGTTATGAAATTAGATATGTCCAAAGCCCTAAGTACCTTGTCGGATCACAATCTACATGCAGCCTTCGATTACAGATTTCCCAGACATTCTGATATTGATAAACTAGTTAAAGAAAAACGAAACAGAAAGTGTTGGAAAATGTCCACATAGTTTTGTTCTGAATGGGTCTCCTCTAATTTGCAGAGAAAATTACTTGATGTTTTATTTTATTTACTTTATAACATGCCTGTCCTTCATATAAACCCGAGTTTGAAGTTTTATGTATTTTCTCATAGCACAGAGCCAAAATGTAATTGTTTATAAACTGTGACCAATTGTGTAGTTAAAGCAGTCAGCATTAATATTACAACAACCAAGATGTAAGTTGTGCATATTGTAACGGGAGCGCTGGAACACCCTGTGAAGGCAGCTGGCAGCGGAAGCGCAGGGGAGGTTCGGTTAGCCACACCTCCTCCTCGTTTGTCTTGTAGTGGTGACAGGCTGTGGTCAGGGAAAAAACATGACTGTGTCGCCTGTTTTCTCTACACCTGTTTCTCGATCTTTCTGTTACTAGAACAATCCGGTAAACACCAGAAGGCGGGATATTCCGATATAAAGAGGGTTACAGACAGACGGAGTTAGTTAGTCAGGAGTTGGTTTTGGTTTAGTCAGTCAGTGAGTTGGTTTTGTCAGTTAGTGAGTGAGGAGACAGTCAGTTCTTGGTGTAAGAGTTAGTCAGTGACGTGTTAATGTGCGAGAAGATTGTGCAACGGAAGACTGTACGTAACTGTGAAGGTGTACCGGAGCTTACGTAACCGCGAGTACAAGGAAATTGTAACGGACGAACTGGTGAATTGTAACTGTGTGCAGCACGAAATTCTGTGTAATTGGCAAGAGTTTAACTGTAAGTCGGTGGAAATAAAGAACATTTCTGAGTGGTGAAATTGGACTTTTTATTCCACGAACCCACAAAGTCACAATATTATTAACACCCAATATGTTTCCTGTCTTTCCAACCCGCACACATCAAACTATTTGTTCCCCTTTGACAGCAGTAATCAGTGCGGTGACGTCACACGCTAACTTGCCTTTCGTTCGGCAGCATATTTTGCGGCGAGAGCTGGCGGAGCTGACGTCACACCAGCACTACCGGTCTTCCCCTGCTTTATATTATTATAACTATTTCAAGTGATGCAATGTTAAAAGTTGACTCAGTAATACTAAAAATATTAATTCAATTTTACTTGTTAATATATATTCTGATTATTAATTTTTCGCTTCACTGTGGTGTTCCAATACAGTTAAATCTCAATATATTCTGATGTTTAAAGGAAGCAAAGTATAAGGTAGCTAGAGAAAGCAAGAAAATATAAATATGTAAAATAATTAAGGAAAGAAATGCTTAACATTTATGTTTATATAAAATGTGCAAAATATGTAATATATACTGAAATATGTAAAATGAATCAAACTTGTGGCTTGGAAAACTGTTAAACATATTTTATCTAGCTGCTATGAACTTCGTTCTTGCTTAGACACAATGATTGTATTAGATCCAGCCACAGTTTGTAAAAAGTTTATCTCACCTCTAAATATTTCCAGTTATACCATGACTTACCTTACAGTACTGCAATAAAAACTGCAACATCTCACATATATCTGAATGGTCACTGAAATGTTTCCAAATATGCAGGAGCAGTAACGGCCAGAGTTTGTTCATCATGCCACAGGAGAAGTATCTGACCACAGTCTCGGAATGGTTATCAATCAGAAGCTGCCCACATAATTCCTATAAAATTAACACAGCTGTTAGAAGCTCTTGTGTCCCAAAAAAGCTCTTCATATTACAGATGAGTGACTAGTAGCTATCTGAAACACTCAAAATCCCACGGTGATAAGAGCACTAAGGAAGAAAATATGAAAATCATAATTTCAAATAGTATAAATTCATATATGTGTGTTTGGAGGAATTTAGTAATACTGACGTTCAAATTAACTATTTATAGTTATTTATTTTTTAACACTCTGTCACTTATATTTTTATTTTTTGAAGGACTAGTTTCGGAAGCTATTACTTTCATTTTTAACCTTGACATTCTACCATCTGTTGTCATCTGCTCTCCTCTCTCTGGCGGTGGAACTATCCAGAGAGTGGAGAGCAGACAACAACAGATGCTGGTTAGAGAGAGGTTGAAAATGGAGGCAAAAGGCTTGCGAAACTAGTCCCTGTCAATAAACAGACTACAAATAGTTTTTACGATTAATTTTGATGTCACTGTTACTAAATTCCTCCAATCACACAAATATAGAAACAGTATTCCTACATTTATTCTTGGAACAAGATTTTGCAATGAAATGAAAAGAATGGAGGAAAAAGAAAGAACCACAAACTTACAAGTAAGTCACACAGGTAATGTTTAGGAAACGTCTAAATTTGCAAAACAAATCTTTCAAAAAACATCAATGCTATCAAAGTGTTTAACGGTGTGGACATCTGAACATCTAAGATGCATTTACATCTGACCCATTTATCAGACCACATTTCGCTGTTGTTGATCATCAGCCAATAATATGGAGATAATGTTCAGCATAACCTATCCTTTCTATTACAAACAACAAATACCTATTATTTACTTACAATTTGCATTTCCCATTTCCCTTCAGTAGTTTCCCCTTATATATTAATTTTATCTAGTACGAGGGCTATCCAGAAAGTAGATTACGTTTTCGTCTGTTTCCGCTAGGGGCGGGGCTAGCGCGGCCATCTTGGGGTCAGAGCGTTGCGCAGCTCAGTCGGCATCTAGCCGTGCTAGTGAGAGGTTCGTGCTGTGCTCCGTTCAGATACTGCGACGGTTTGAAATGTCTGCGTTAATTGAAAATCCCGCGAGCTGCGAGGTGCGTGCAGTAATAAGGTTTCTGACTGCAAAAAACTGTAAACCGATAGAAATCTATCGGCAGCTTTGTGAAGTGTATGGGGACAACATTATCACTGAAGGTGGAGTGCGTCAGTGGGTCATCAGATTTAAAAATGGCCGAACCAATGTTCACGACGAAGATCGAAGTGGGAGACCCAGCATAGTGACTGCCGAACTTGTCGAAAAAGTCGATGCTAAAGTCCGTGAAAATCGAACGTTCACAATAACGGAACTTTCTTTGAGTTTTCCACAAATTTCGCGAAGTTTGTTGCACGAAATCATCAGCGAAAAGCTTGGTTACCACAAGTTTTGTGCAAGATGGATTCCAAAAATCTTGACAGAGGACCACAAAAATCAGCGAATGGCTGCAGCGTTGAACTTTTTGGACGTTTACCATAAGGATGGTGACTCTTTACTCGATCGCATCGTTACTGGTGACGAAACATGGGTGAATCTTTTAAGTGGGAGTTGTTTCCTCATCCGCCGTACAGTCCCGACCTGGCACCGAGCGACTTCCACCTATTCCCAGCAATGAAGAAGTGGCTGGCTATGCAGCGTTTTGATGACGACGCACAGCTGCAAGAAGAGGTAACGAAGTGGTTGAAGGCGCAGGCGGCCGAATTTTTCGACGAAGGAATTTCCAAGCTCGTACACCGCTACGATAAATGCCTTAATTTGAATGGTGACTATGTCGAAAAGTAGTATTTGAGTGTGGCTTTCATCTGTATATAATAAAATTTGTTTCCTATACTTTGTTTACTTTTTATTCCAAAACGTAATCTACTTTCTGGATAGCCCTCGTACATTAAATCCTGTTTCAAATACAAGCTTTAGTACATACCAGCAAGTCTTCGATCCAATGCTTTTTAGTCTTCACAGCTCTCAAAAACAATTCTTCTGCATTCAAAGTACCATTTACATTCAGTAATCTTCCACTTATCCTTTGTATATTTTCAGAATCAAACAGAACACATGTTCGTTCATATTTCTCATCTTCAAGTGTTCCCAGTGAGGTGAGGAGCTTTGGTTTAGCTCGTGAAACAAGTGCAAGATATAACATATCACGAGGAAGCACTCCAGCTTCACAAAGACGTATAAGGAGATACCTGACTGCTTCCATCCGTTGTTCACTAACTTCAAACTGTGACACAATACATAATAATGCACTTTGATATTGCTCCAGATCAGCATTTTGTCCTCCTGTTTACAAACAAACAAAATATCAACCATCAGTAAGGTAAATTTGCTTTGTCTGCCAAACAGGCAATGGATACAGTTAAATAACAAGAACAAGAATGCTTATCAATAACAAAACTGACCAATGATATTTTTTCACCTGCTTCCAATGCAGTCAACATAATTCTAATTGCAGGCTACTCATAGAAAATTCTAGGTATTCATTTTATCAGTCATACAAATACTTCAAACATGGTATATTAATTAAAATTGTTAAAACCAATTCTGAGAAAATTAAAAATGTTTCATGTAAAGATAGTCTTGGAGAATTTTGTTGAGAAACTTTTTCATGGCATACTTCGGCAATGTCTGACTCAACTAAAATGTAAAATTTGGTTTGGTATTTGAAATAAGAAAATAAATAATTCTGTTTGTTAAAACTGCTATCATTTGCCAAGATCATATGAGCGCCAGAATTTTGTCCAACAGGAGGAATTTTGTTTTTAACTTATGAACACCTAGGTTGAAGACTAAACTATTTTACCCATGTATAGTGATAAAGAAAGCAAAAGCTATTGATCTCTGGACTGAATGATAAATAAAGCAAATTTCTGTTGTTAATCATCAAAGATATGACTAGTGAAGCAGTTTATAACATACCAATGTGTTCCAATGTTTCCACGCCGGCTTCAAGAACTTCCAAATAGATGTTCTGGAGGTCTTCATCTGGTTCCTCAAAGTATGGTGACCACACACATAAGAGCAGCTGAATTACTTCATTTGTTGTTACTGGATCTTTCAGCAAACAGTGTTTCAAGAATTGCCGTGCTGTCGCTGTAATGTGGTTGACTGGCGATGATATGTGCTCAGCTCTCACCACTTGACCATATAGATGCATTAGCTCCTGAAACAGATTTATGAACAAAATTATCATAGCATATGGAACCCTAATGGTCCACCGGGAAACATGTGAGTCAGTTGGAGAATTTGATGTCATATCAGCACATTGGCCATAGTAGCTCAGTTGGTTAGAGCAACCGCAGAGAGAGCGGGAGATCCGTGGCTCAAATCCTAACTATGGCATTGAATTTTTCAATCTGGCTCTACTCATTCAAACCTCAGCCTACACACGGCTAGTGTGGAAGAAATTAAGAACTAATAAATTGAACTGAATTGAATTAAATCATGACGTAGAGTAAACTCCACATTTGTGAACAATTACCTTTATATAGCATTTCTCTATGGTCTTTATATAGTTTATATTTATTTGCTTTTTCTACTTTAGACTTTTGTTGGATCATGTATCTGTTACAGTTTTTAGTCTTATGTAACTTTTTACATTTATCTTTGTATTTTGAACTGACGTATCCTATAACATATGTATTATGTTCCAAAGGATGAAATAAATACAAATACAAAAATGATTATTTCCATCAATTTACCTGAGTAACATAGTGGTTTAACTATGAAGCCTGGGACTTGAGTACTTACAGCATAATAAGTCGCCACAAAAGGTGCGTGTCTCAGCATATGAGAACCCCTATGGTCCACCGGGAAACATACAAGTCAGTTGGAGAATTTAATGTCATATCAGCATGTTGGCCATAATAGCTCAATGGTTAGAGCAACCGCACGGAGAGCGGGAGATATGTGGTTCAAATCCCAACTATGGCATTTGATTTTTTCAGTCTGGCTCTACTCATTATTAATCTTTTATTTAAATTAATTAACTGTTTTATAATTTTGCTACTTTCTACAATATTTAGTTTTTAGGTGTTATATCAAATGTTATAGATATTATAGCTGTTTTAGAGTCAGATAATAATACAACTTTTTCGAATTTATTTATATGATATAAAAGATTTGCAAGTTCTGAAGGATTCAAGTAAATAAAGTTAGTATAACAAGCGCAGCTCAACATCTTTCAAGTATTACTTTACTTCTTCTTCTACTTCACTGCTACTGTGGTGTTAGGAGTTTCTTCTTCCTCTACAGCCTATGTCTTAAAGCATTATACTGTTTGCTATGTTATACAAAACAAAACCTTGAAAATTTCACCACAAATAATCAAATACATCATCATAACACCAGAGGTAAAACAGACTTAAGAACAATAACACATAGAACTACACTTTATTCCAAAGGAGTTAGATATTCAGCAGTCACTCTGTATAATAAACTACCGGCCAATCTGAAAAACATAAAATCCATGAGGTGTTTCAAACTATCGTTGAAAGAAATTTTATTAAGTGATTCATATTATGATATAGGTGAATTTCTAGATACACTGTAGCTGGCCATATAATTGTATATATTTGTGATGCATTTTAAATGCTGTGTAGTTGTAGAGCCATGCAACTATATATATTTATGAGTTCATGCTTAGATCTTATTAATTGCACTTGATGCAACTTATTTTTTTATTTTTATACTTATATTATTTGTATTGTTCTAAATATTTGTATTGACGTATCCAATGTCATTGTATTGACTTAACGGATGAATAAAACTACATACATACATACATACATTGGGTTGAAAAGTAGAAAAAGTAGATGAGATAGAGAGCCGAGGATGGGTGATCAGCCTGATGCTTGGTATCAGAGTGAGAGAAGCAGATGAACGAATGAGGGTGAAATGGATTATAGGAAAGATGATATTGGAGCAGTTGGTGGAATGCTGGTGAAGGAAACCGGAGATCCCAGAGAAAACCCACCCCTGCACCATGTTGTCTACCACAAATCACACATGTAGTCACCTAGGATTGAACCCAGTCTGTCTTAGTCTTACAGCTCAGCCACGACACAGCCATTTTATTTCACTATTTCAAACTTAAACCTCAAAATCCAAAACTAATCAATCTTGTAGAAAGTAAACAATTTACCTCAAGAATAGCAGCTGATGTTGAAGCATTTGGCAAACTGGTAAGTAGCTGTTGAAATTCAGCTTCCTTTTTCACTGCCTCCACCTCATGCAGAGATACAAGGTTGCCATCACATCCAGCTTTCTTCCGAGACTGTATAGTGGATGCTGCTAACCAACTCACGTCCCACGGAGTATCAACCAACTCGGAGCAAAAGCTATTACACAGCAAAACAGTTCATATCAATTATAATTTAATTGCAAAGGCTTGTTAATTATATTTGGTAACTTTTTCACACTACCCAAATTGATACTCTTACTTCTTGAGCTATCACAGAGAGTTGCTTTGATGATTGCAAGATTACCTGGAATGTTTATCAGGATACTTTAACTGCATGAACACAAATCCTTTCATGGAAGTGTTGAAAACAGTGTTGTTGTATAAATTAAGTTAATTGGGAGTCAATTAATAACACAGTTAAACAACTCCCAACATTGATAGAAAAATGGCTCAAATCACTTGGAATGTCATCACTTGAAATTTCAGATTACATCGAACTTACCAAATTATGCATAGAACAGAATTTCTTCCAGTTTCAAACAAAATATTTCCATCAAACTTCTGGTTTAGCAATGGGCAACCCCTTATCACCCTTCCTGGCCGATCTGTACATGAGTGCACTAGAAATAAGGATCACTAAAGGTTTCCCATGGATGTTCAAACTCTGGCAAAGATATGTAGATGACATATTTGCCATAGTGCCAAAAAAACACATCAGTGATGCACTAAAACTTTTAAATATTCAAGAAAAAAGCATCAAGTTCACTGTAGAAGTTGAAAAAGACGAGTATTTACCATTTTTAGATCTAAAAATAATCAGAAATAAAAATAGAATAAACTTTGGCATTTACAGAAAACCAACACAGACAGACAACTACATAAAAGCTAATGGCTACAATCCAAGATCCCACAAACAGGCAATCTTTAATAGTTTAGCACACAGACTGGTCAACATCCCTCTCACAGCAGAAGAATACAAAATAGAATACAACAAAATTATTGAAATAACACAGAAAAATGACTTTCCCAAATCACTAGTAGACAAAAAAGTGAACTTAGCAAAAAAGAAGAAACTACTAAAGGAAACCACAACCCTCTCAGCTACAGAAACTAAAATGATCTTCAAAAAATTCACTTACCATCCATGGGCCTTTGATAAATTCAAAAAAGTCTTCAAAAAACAAAACATTCAACTAGCTCCAGTGAACCACTACTCCTTAAAAAACCTAATTTGCTCAAACATCAAAGATGCCATTCCATCTAACAAAAAATCTGGTATATATAAAATTGAATGCTGTGACTGTAGTCAAATTTATATTGGAAAAACCAAAAGAAATTTAGAAACAAGAGCAAAGGAACACTTTAGGAACATAAAATACAAACAATTAGAAAAATCAGCAGTTGCCACGCATTTTTGGGGAAAAAACCACAACATAAATCCAGAACCAAAATTACTAAAACATACAACAGGAAAAGAAGAACTGTCCACATGGGAACAAATCTTTATTTCAAAAAATAGGAACAAAGTATTCAATTTCGACATCCCCCAGAAAGATTTGTTCAGCAAGTTCCTCGAACCGCCACCAGAGGAGACCGAAGACAAAATATTGCCAGCTACACCAATGAGAACTAGTCGATGTCCGGCTGAAGATAGAGGGAAGGCCTCAGAAACCGGTTCCGGGAAAATTTAAAAGTGAGTGTTGTTTTGTGTTATTAATCGACTCCCAATTAACTTAATGCATGAACACAGTTACTGTATAACATATGTGGTGATGGACTGGGAGTGAATATTCTGTTTCTTTACATTTACCACACAGAATATGCTATTTCAGTACTTATCACCTAAATACTCTACTTTGTAACTACTGCACAGGAGAAACAGGTACCCAAATGCATACGTGTAATCCCAATAATGCACACATACATATTCACAATAAATATAAACCTAATCTCAGGTTAAATTTCAAAACCACAATCCTTTCACTTTACTGCGACTTGCCTCATACTCATTTGTAATTTCTATCTGAAATTTTTCACTCAAATGTTAACTGTTCTGCAGTATAAACTCCAAGAACTAAGACAGTCACAAAGTGCCCTCTACTCGTAGAAGCACAACAGGTAAATAATGTTGCAACTGGCAGCGACGCACACAAAGAGACAGTGCAGGGCAGAGATAAAGAGCTTGCCGAAACAGATAAAGTTAGATGACTAGAAAGTTAGTATTTCTTCTGGTGCCATCTTACAGAACATTCCACATATGTCTGGAAATATCAATGGGCGTATAAAAGGAAGCCATGGTGAGTTGAGTCATAAAGTCAGAGTCATAATGAGAGAGCCGAATTACAACTGAGAATCATCCGCGTGCAACTATGTTCTGAAAGTGAATTCTTTTGTTTGTGGGTGTGGCAGATGATCTTGGAAGATTGCAATTGTGTATGAGACATAATTCTGCTATTGGAAGGGTTGACCAAAGTGTATTTCTATGGAAATAAAGAACATTTTGAATTTCTGCAACTTGGACATTTTAATGCTACAAATCCACAAAGTCACAATAAGTAAAGCACTATGTCAGGCTGATAGACAACATGAAAAATTCAATGCCACGGTCGGGATTTGAACCATGGATCTCCTGGTTTCCGTCCAGTTGCTCTTACCCTTTGAGCTACCATGGTCAACTTGCCCTCATGATACTAAATTCTCCAACTGACTCATATATTTCCCCGGTAGACCACTAGGGGCTCTCGCATCCGAGATACACCATTTGTGGCGACTTACTATCGTAAGTACTTGAGTCCCAGGCTTCATCATTTAACTCTTATTATATTAGTTAATTGATGGAAATTAATCATTTCTTCACCCTAGCCTATATAGGCTAAGGTTTTTGACAGATAGAGTCAACATGAAAAATTCAATGCCATAGCCATGCCATGTTGACTCTTATCTATCTTATTTCGAAATATTACTAATAAGTGCTTCTTAATTATATTGTTTATTACGAAATATTACTAATAAGTGCTTCTTTATGAAATATTACTAATAAGTGATCTTTATTCTTAACTTATTACGAATCACGGTGAATAGCTGCCAAATATTTCCAAGGAATTAATAAAATTTGTGCAACGCCACTGCATACATCCCGCCCGTTACCGCACCGCACCCCTCCCCTCCGCAAATCGACAGTCAGCTTTTAACCCAGTAGACGAACACTTACCGCTATTCTCATTAAGCATGAAGAGGTCACACAAATATGTCACTTAAATAATTAGTCAAAATAGAAAATGTGATGAATTAGCCAAGCATTTAAACTATCATTGCTTATAATGTAAATAAAATACATATATAAGTACCACACTGTTTTTCTGACAAATTAAATTTAGAAATTAAGCTAATAACCCAACATCGTTAAGTTCCAAGAATAAACTAATAAGAATTCATAATTATTCAAAGATCCCAATTATAACAATACGGAATAAGCACTTCTCAAGCCTTACCCAAATTTGGTGGGATCTGAAGCTATGCACCACAAGAGCTTCTCTTCTTCCTTCTTTTGCTCCGTGTTTTTCTCATGCTGAAAATGACAGCTAAAGCTCCATAAGCCACGGTTTAAGTAATAATATAAACGCTCCATTTTCTTATTATGGTATCATGAACACTCTTCTGTCAAAACATAACGCTTATTTTCAATCAACCATAATATGACGTCTCTTATTGACAGATGCACAATAAGCACGTGAGCCATGTTTATCTTCGTCTATGCCATGTAGCCAACATTGTTATTTGCAAAAAATTTAATCAGCAACAGGTTAACCAACTTTATTGATGGCTTACAAATGTTGGACAAAAGAAAAAAGGTCACAATAAACAGCGATAAGGACTGAGTTTTCATAAAAGCTGGATTTTAAATTCACGCTTTTTCGTGCGTCTGCTAGACAGCAGCGTAGATTTAGTGCACATAAAAGAAGCGAGCATGATAAAGGGCCCTCTGAGTAAAATTGAGCGGTGTATATTTCAGTCTCAATGTAGAAGGGAATGCTGAGAATGCTGAGCAAGGCCGACTCTAGTTGATCTTGATGCTGAGATACACAGCAGTTAAAGAGCGTCCATAAATAAAGTTAATTTCATTTTGCAGGAGAGTGCTCCCGTGTCTACTTATTTCTGTTTATCCCTCCAACTGCGTGACTTGGTATTCTGAATAAGTGGGCCATACTCACTGCCACAAACACCAAACTATTATTTGCAGGATTATTCGAAATATAGCTTTTAATCTGTTGAAATGTAATGTTATTCACATAAATTGATGGAAATAATCATTTTTTCCACACTAACCGTGTCTATGTGGTCTAGGCTAAGGTTTTGAATGAATAGAGCAACGGCACGGAGAGCGGGAGATCCGTGGTTCAAATCCCGGTCGCGGCATTGAACTTTTCAGTTTGCCTCTATCTCTAAGTAATTGGTATTTGTTATAATTAGTACACTGTTACTTCGTGCAGTCGACAGCGTTGTATATTACGTGTTTTACCTGTGAAGTTTGACGAGGTTTTATGAGGAATATTTGAGTTAAGCTTTACAGACGCTATGGCTACAGTTTACGGCTTAACATCCCTCAACTATGCGCTATGATTTCCAACTTGGGACTCTAAATCAATTGTTGTTGGTGTAAGGATGGCTCTGCAGTTGTAAATCGCATAAACAATTAAAGGGGGCAAGGTACATTTTAGTCTTAGTAGAAGTTCTTTGTTTGTAGGTAAATAAACATTAACATTCACCTGCAGAACAGCTTTACCCTTTCAAGTGGTAACTAAAATAATTTAAATTGCCTGTTATTTGTGGGCTTTTTGTACTAATACATCGTCTTAGCTTTTGTTTGACATTAAATTCTAAAACATCTAAATTTTTCTTTTATTCCGTACGTACAATCTGTCCAAACAAACAATGGTGATCTTGTAACATCTACATATCAGCAATTAGCGGAATATTTAAGATATTTCGTTGGCAGAACTGCTTTAAAGCAGTTCATTATATTTGTTATAAACGTGTTGTAGTTGTTCTATGGTGGTGCTGTGTTGTGGAAGTCAGTAGCGTCCACAGATTAATACCAGATGCTCAACTCCGTGTTAAAATCTGAAGACGCATAGGGCGCTCTTTCCTAAATCTTTAGACCCCGGCGACCTTGGCAACTACGGCCGGTGCGGCCGGTAATGTAGTAAGCTTCTATTGCGACCGAGCTATGGTGCATTCACCTCCGCTTCCCTTCGGCACCCATTTTCACTGACTGATGGAATCCAACTTCTTTCGAAATCACTTCTCGTCACACATGAATAGTTTACGGCACATATCAACTATTTCATATTAGGATAATACGCGTCAAATACGTGAGGAAATGTGCGATAAACTATTCATCAGTGTGCGAAATGTGACTTCGAAAGAAGTTGTCCAATTTGTGAAAGAAATTGGAAGAATCCACTTGGACTTTTCCTGTTAAATATGAATAATTGACTTCCACAAAGCATTATATCTTTATTCCTGTTGCAAATTGATAATTTTGTCTTTAAAAACAATTAAAATTTAAAAAACGAGAGAGTGAGATCAGTTAAGATGCTGTTGAGATTATACAAGACATCTGTATACCCTTTCCCTCAAGCTTCTTAATGTAATACTTAAAATAAAGATAACTTAACACTAAAATAATGATTCTGTAGATACAGGAAAGCAGGTAAGGTTACCATAATGTTATATGTAATGCAATTTCTTTGTACACAGAATGTTGAAAAATTCCCTGGAATAACAGTGAGAAAAAAAAGAACCTAAAGAAATATGTATATAAATTTGAAATGATAACAACAACTATGTACAAAAAAATAGCACTATTTCTTTAAAATGACAACAAAGCAGCTCTGTTAATGGTTATATTTAATAAGAATTTTAAAAGCTCAATAGTACATACATTATTTTCAGCACAAGTATACTAAAGTATATTCAGAGAAAAACCTGAAATTTGTAATCGATTCATATAAAATTAATAATGTCAAATTAGTACAGAAGTCAGTATTAGCAACTGGTGACATAAATTTCATAAATGGCACTATTTTATATACTTCTAATCACTTTGGTTGAATTAACATTCACAAGTGCAGAATAAATTATGAAAAATAATAATTACATTAAAGCTGTATCATTCATTTAAAATTGTCCTAAGCGTAACTCTGTCTTCACAACACAAGAATATTACAGCGTTGAATTTTTAAATGCTTCAATGACATGCATATGCACAGAAGTGAATGCTGAAGAAGAAAATGTGCAGTTTTAAAAATAAAATTTAATGCACAGTGTATCTTCCAATAAGAGATTATTTCATGTAGTTATCTGACTGTGAAATATAATTTGCTTAATGTGCAGAGCAATTGTTTGGATAAATGGCTTGCTTTAACTTGATAAGACTTTAAACAATGTACTTTATGACTAAGGTGGCAAATGGAGCCCTCTGCATAGTGTAAACCTCTCAGTCCATGACATACAACTGAATGTGTGTCAAATAAATAACTCAATGAAAGATTACACTATGAACTATTAATGCTGTTTGTAGTTTTAGTTAAGAAGTGAAAGTGATGGAACTGTGTGTTTGAGTAGTTAATAGAAAATAATTTAGTAATGTAATTTATTTGCTCACACATCTAACCATTATTTCTTTTAACAGTCCATAATTCCCTTATGTGTTCACTACAAAGAAACAAGAAGTGCATTATATTACAAAATAATGTGCAGTTTTATCTACTTTTCAAAATTATTATGTGGCTTCGCATCACTGCATGTAACGAATGGCTCATATATTAAGTTAAACATCTTTTTCCCATGCCAAAGATTGAGATTTTCATTCCAACTTAGAACAATGAGAGGATGTTTAACAGTGTAGTTTAATGTGACATGTAACATTTCTGTGAGTCACGCTAGTAACGTTATATCACCCTTAAAATGGTTAGCATTACAGAAATTGTGTACCAATATTACTCATAAATGGTGGCAAGTACATGTTGAGAACAAATATACCACAGAATACATAAATGCTGTGCAAATATCACTTTAACTTGTTATTTTTCTGAACCCATTTGTGTGTGTGTGTGTGTGTGTGTGTGTGTGTGTGTGTGTGTGTGTGTTAACAAGGAAGAGGATTTATAACCTATTATTTATTGTGAAGTTTTACTAATTTGAGATCAAGCCACACTGTGTTTAGGTCCTAGCTAGCTGACCTTGTGCATGTTTTAAGAATAACTGAAATATTAGAAATAAAATTAAAAGTGGCATATAATGATGATGACACAATGACATTTTAATCATTTCTTGCATTGCACAATTACACCTAAAAACTTGTAAAGCTTTTTCAAATAAGTTCTAATCCCATCAGATCTCTTCAAAGGTGGTTATTCAGGTAAATAATTTAGTGTAGTGTGTACAATAATATTGCATAGTGACTACTGTATTAAACAATATAGAACAAATTAGGTTTATATAATCTCAGATCATACTTTTAATTGCTGTTAAAAGCTGTGACATTCTTGATCAATGATGTCGATATACACTGATGAGTAAGGTTAAGAGAACTTAATTCTTCAAAATACTTATCATTGCAATTTAAAGAAAAAGTTTATAAAATTCATATCAAGCATCTCGCCCAAATATTTTAATTTAAGCCACCTAGATTATACGTAAACACAGATGATGCTAATTTTGGTATGTCTGAAAATTCACAGCTATTTTTTCAGTAATGTAAACTGCATATTACTTACCTTACATGGACTTATATATGACATATATTTTAAATTTAAAACTACAAGTACAAACGCAAAAATTAATACACCCAATCAACTGTCTAAAATAACTTCACTTTTCACTTTTCCTTGTTGGTCACAGTATTCCTCAAAGTTTTTGTTAAATTTTCCACTGATATGAAATGAAACTCAAACTTTCAGAAATATTTGATATGCCACATTAAATTGCTGTATATGCGGGAAAGAATGCTTTGTGCTACATTACTAAAGTTCCTGAAGATCACTGCACATCACCAAAACAAGAAACATACACAATATCCAATAATCCTGCACTCTGATTTCTACCATCGTATTCCTGGTAGCCTGAGATGATGGATGACCCCTGAAAGACAAAAAACAGAAAATGCCATTATTACAGTAATAAATTAACAAGTTTAATGAAACTAATGCTTTTGTATGTAAAACAACACGCTTTTTCCATTATAAGGCGCTACATTAATGTAGAGAATTTAACTATGCATGAATATGTATTAAGGCACATTTCAGGTTATGTCATATTAATTGTCTGTATTTAGCTACATGCTAAATCTTACTTACCAATAGGTCTTTGTGAAAATCTATTCTCGTTCTTCCTGCTGCCTATACGTCCTCGTAGTTCTTCCAAATGTTTACAATTTCACAAATCGATGAAAATTGTATTCAGCACTTAATTTGGCTTGGTCTCCTTGCCGTTAAAGCTTTAATTCAAATATTTACAGGTTAGCCAATGTAGTGTCTTATTCATATCGTACATTGAGCTCAAATAAGGTCGATAATAGGTCAATAATATTACGAAAATTACTTCATAAGTAGTAAAATAATACAATAACTATTAAATTTTGAACTAAGCAGAAGGTATTTTATATATTAGTCAGTATGCAACACGGCAGCCAAAATAATTATATTGGCGGCATTGAATCCGGCGCCTGCAGCGCTCAAAACTGTATCTTTAGACCCCGGGTGTTTCGCGAACCTTAATGTGTCTCCTGGTCTCCTATCTGAGTTATCAGGCCCTGGTAGCGTCTCAGACATTGTGCACTGAGAAAAAAAGAGGTTTGTGTTCAAAACTATATAACACAAAAAAAAAAAAAAATGGAGGAAACGCCGGATAATCAGGAAGTAAGTATAAATATATAGAAACTTTTAATTTTACTGAAGTTTTAAAACAATATTATTGGCTTAACCGAGGTCTGTGTTTAATGTCTCCTAACTATAACTCCTATATTTGTCGTGATTACAGATGCAGCATAGAATACAACAACAACAAATAATGATTGAACAACAAAGACAGGAAGAGTTGCTGCGGTTACAGCAGGTGAAAATAGTTATAATTATGAAACAGTATCTTAAAATAAGTTAACATAACCTATTTTTGAAACTTAGAATACATGTTTTGCAAATCATAATTACAACATATATGCGTGTAGTGGAAGAAGAGTGGTGCAGTTGCTGTAAGAGACCAGATAATTATTTATTTTATGCAAAAGGAAATAAAGTAAAAGTTACATGCATATATAACTGATACAAAGTCACTTCATAGCTTGTGATTTCAGCTTGATCTAACGTACCCAGAATATTAATAGCAGTTGTTTTTTGTGCTGGTGGAATTTACTGTTATGTTGAAACATAAAATGTGAATGATCCCTGAAACTTTAATGAATAACTCTGAATTGAATAATGTTTTATTTAATGTAGACTGCACTTGTTGAGAAACAGAGGGAGGAACAGGAGCGTCAGATGATGCAGAGACGTCAGGAAGAAGAGCTATATCGACTGCAGCAGGAAGCTCTCATGGAGAAACAACGAGAAGAGGATATGATGAGACAAGTAAATTTCTAGTATTATATCCTATTCTTATATATATTATTTCTCACTTAAAAAAGCAGGTGATTTTGGGGCTAAATTTTTAAATTTGATAGATGGGAATAATAGTGCATTGTCATTGTAGATGCCGTTCAATGTGTGTTGCATCTTGTTCTTTTGTTCCTAGAATGAGCCATGCTAAAGGATATAGAAGTCGCCATATGACCATGTAGTATTTGCAATTTCTGATTTTTTTTTTTCTCTCCCAACATCTGAGCATAACAATCATAGTAACCCTAGGGTATGCTTAAGCTACATTATAGTATTCTTTTATGTAGTGAATAGTTTACATGAGCAAAATCACTTTTGTTGTAAGTGACCAAGTGGCACAAAAATGGAACTTTAGAAGACAGCTGCTGAAGTATATACAAATATAACAATTTGTAACTTAAAACTTCACTTATCTTTTAAGAAAGGATGGTACTTTTGTCCGGGATTGCGATTTCAGGTAAAACTTTTACACATCTTCAGCCGGAAACAACAAAGCTGTCGCCATCGTTATGAACGCTAGATGTTAATATGTTCTTGTTAATACTACCAAAATCTGAAAATAAAACAAATTTAAGAACAGAATCGACTGCCGGTATTTCAGAATTCATTACGCGATGTGCATTTATTAAAATAAATATCTTTTCCCAAACCATTAAATCTATCAGACCATTTAATTCTTTTAATTAATTTAACTTCTGGATTTATTTCATGGTTAAATGACCAAAAATGATCTGCTGCGGTCGATTTATCAGTTTGTTTTTACTTAATGTTACGAAAATGTTTCGTTCTGGTTTCTGAATTGTTTTGTCTTTCCAATATAAACTTTATCACAGTCGAAACAATTAAACTGATAAATACCAGATTCTCTATTATTAGGATTTTTATCTTTTTTAGATAAATGCAATAAATTTTTAATACTATATTTATTTTGAGGAACTGTTGCTGTTTTCAAATGCTAGGCTTTGGCAATGAAGCCATTAGCTCTCTTACTCTCCAATATTTCTGTGTAGTGGGTCCGGCATGTAGGGCTTCACAGGTTAAAAGATGTTCTTCAGTCATTTCCTCTTTGTTGCACAGAGGACAATTTGGACTATAAGTTCGTATTCTGTGTAAGTGTTTGGCCAAATAATCATGTTCCGTAAGTAATCTAAAATTTGCTACTGCAGCTTTACATGGAATTTCTGGAATAATTTCTGGATTTTTAATTAAAATGTTTCATTTATTATCTTTGGCTTTATATTTTGAGGAACTAAAGTTATACCAAACTTTTTAAAAAAAATTTGAAGACGTTTATTAACCTCAAACTATAGTATTAAAAATTTATTGCATTTCTCTACAAAATATAACATTGCTAATAATAGAAATCTAACATTTATCAGTTTTAATTGTTTAGATTGTGATAAAGTTTATATTGGAAAGACAAAAGTAATTTAGAAAACAGAACGAAAGAACATTTTCGTAACATTAAGTATAAACAAACTGATAAATTGGCCATAGCAGATCATTTTTGGTCATTTAACCATGCAATAAATCCAGAAGTTAAATTATTAAAACAATTAAATGGTCCGGTAGATTTAATGGTTTGGGAAAATATATTTATTTTAAAAAATATACATTGCATACTGAATTTTGAAATATTGGCAGTCGATTCTGTTTTTAAATTTGTTTTGTTTTTAGATTTTGGTAGTACTAACAAGAACATATTAACATCTAGCATTCATAACGATGGCGACAGTTTTGTTGTTTCCGGCTGAAGATGTGTAAAACTTTTACATGAAATCGCGATCCCGGACAATTTATAAGAAAAGTATCATCATTTCTTATAAGATAAGTGCAGTTTTAAGCTACAAATTGTTATATTTGTATATATTTGTTTGCTTTACTGTTAATAGCTTCATATTTTACGTATTTATTAGCTTCTGAAGTATTTATTTTTAAGTATTAAATATCTTAATTTTTTCAAGTCCTGTAGTTCAGTTGCTCAAATTCATGCCTGGATTGCCCAAGTAGTATTATTTTAGTACAAAAGTGAATCGAGAAGATATTGACACATTGCTTCACTCACACTGTTTATTCACAGGACATGTTTCAAGAGCTCTTGCTCCTATCATCAGCTGATACTCGACTCAGTCGAGTCCTGTGAATAAACAGTGTGAGTGAAGCAATGTGTCAATATCTTCTCGATTCACTTTTGCACTAATTTGCGCTTCACTGTCCCTACGCTTCTTCCAAGTTTATACTTTAGTATTATTTTGTTTGTACATAAAATGTTATAAATAACAAGCAAGGATATATTTTAAAAATATGATTGGAAGTTAAGGTTAAGAGATTTTCGGAACTATCCAGGTAACTAATCACCATGACAATCCAGAATCGGACCTAAACACTAACACAATATATTCAAAGTGAATCCACTTATTCATTGGTTGAGTTATAATAAAATGGAAAGTTTTGGAATGTAAAATCATGACTAAACAAAAAACAAAGTTATAATTGTGTTTTTTTTTTTTTTTTTGGCAATAGAAGGCAGCACAATTCATGTGCTTCAAAATGGCAATAAGAGCAATTTAAGGGATTTCAAGAAATCAATGGAAAGGTTCATATCATAATTGTCAGTGCATGAAATTTGTAAGTTTACTTACAGTGATCCAATTTTTAAACTCTTGACTATCATTAAGTTAATTGATGAAAATTAATTGTTCTTACATACTAGCCATGTATAGTCTGAGGTTTTGGATAGATATTCAACCTGAAAAATTTAATACCACGGCCAGGATTTGAACCACGGATCTCTCGGTTTCCGTCCAGTCACTATTTAATGTCATGATGGCATGTTGGCCATGGTAGCTCAAAGGTTAAGAGTAACCGGATGGAAAGCGGAAGAATATGTGGTTCAAATCCTGGCTGTGGCATTGAATTTTTCAGGTTGACTCTATCTTGACTATCACTTCAGCCTCTTACTCCTCTTGTACCAATTTGTGGAAGATATATAACAATTTGCACCAAGCCTCATTTGAACATTATTTGTGTATGTTACAGCATATGTCTGCCCCACCCCCAGGGACAGCCCCTCCTGGTATGCCACCAATGTCAGGACCCCCACTGATGCCTCCAGGTATTGACATGTCTGCTCCACCAGTGGGACCACCACCTACACAGATGAGAGGACCTCCGCCATCTGTGGCCATGCCTCCACCACCAGGAATGGAGGTTGTGTAATATGACTATTTCACTCATTTGCACAAATACTTTAAGTTAGATATTAACTAATTAACCATGATTGGTGTGATTTATTTCTCTTGTACCATCAGTTTGTTATAGTTGTTGTTGGCCTGCCTTCTCTGTGCAGTCTGCCGGCATATAGTCTTCTGGGAGTGATGAAGGTGCAACATGTCTCCTGTGTTCCCTGGTGATACTCATCATCTCTTATTTTTGTTTCCAATTGCAGGAGATCAAAATAAAATATTGGATCTGGCATCAGGAATTTGCTGTAGTTTGTTCTAAATTACTGCAAACCACAAAGTAGCAATTTGTTTTAAACAGAATGTAATGATTTGTTGGAATATTGAAATAGTCATACTTATTTACACTCGTCGTCACTTTTAAATGTTAGATCACAAGTGAAATGTTGGAGAAACTTTCTTTTGTGTGATGCGAGAATATTTTCTAAGTCCCAAGGTGCAGGTATCCACATGCACAAGCAGACAACCTGGCAGGTTCTTGTGTTGCAACCAACATGAGAAAGATGTATAACACTTGTAGCCAACCTCTGCAAAAATGTTGCAGACCTCTGTCCAACACTGGTGCAGAAAGACATGTGAATGCAATTAGCATAGGTCAGTTTTGGAAAATACTGACCATGTTTCATCTCAGGTTTTATTGCTTTACAAAAGCAGGATTGCTGTCCAGCAGAAGTATCTATTGTACTACACAAATAAAAATATTTAGTAAATATTCTCCACTTAACTTAAGAAGCCGATAACAATACTTCAATTATGTTTTTGTGAGATTAATTTCATGGACACTCGCCCACATCTTCAGTCAACACAATTCAAATAAATATTTTTATTTGTGTAGTGTTTGTTACTCCACTGTAAATAGCTTCATTTTCTGTGTAACCTATTGTACTGTTAGAAGTGAAGGCTGTTTGTGCGTTCTTCGAATATTTAAGATTCATTCAGTAGGTATGTTGTTGAAAATCGGGAAATAGCCCGACAAATCAGTAAAATGGACTTGTCCTTTTATTTTAATAATGAGGAGGCCTCCTTCAATTATTATTCAACGAGGGTCTGCTGAAAACATGGATGTTGTATTCCAAATGCAGTGACACCCTTAGTGTAAATTAGCGACTATTGTGTGTGTTTAGTGTAATTATTTAGCTAGATAATGTAATATAGGGACAAATAAGACTGTTGGCAGCATAGTGCTCAATGCAGAAACAAGGCTAATTTGGCTGCACTGAATTCTTCTATATAGCTATATATGCAGTAAGTAAATAAATAAACATTTAAGTTAAGACTTCAGTAACGTTGAAAGAATGCTCTCCAGCACGAAATTGCACTAAAAAGTAAAGAAATCATATTAAACATCATAGTTGTATAAAAAGTGTGAAGGACTTAGAAAAAATCACTGCATCACATATTAGAAAAAAGAACCGAAATGTTTTTGAAGGCATTCATCCTCTGCTACTGGGTGACTCATTACTAGTAAGTGTAAATAAGTGTGACTACTTGAATACTCCAACAGACGAAAAGTACCTCATTGTTAATACTGCTTCTGTTTTTAATATTTAGAATAGCTGGTAATGATGTTAAGCCTATAATGCTGATTTTATTTGCAAAATAATTTCCATGCATACCAGTTTCAGTTTAATCAGTTAACTGCCTGGTACCATGTCATTGTAATACAGTACAATGTGTTTAATCAACAATTAATTGATTACACAAATATAAATATTTTCTACTAAGGCTCCACTTATCATAAGAAATTGATGTTAATACTTCTTTCTACTTTCTAATGGAAATCGATTTCACAAACATTAAGTGGAGATTTAGTAACAAATATTTATATTTGTGTAATAATTAGATAGTGATTATTGACACATCACATTTTTCTTCACAAACCCAAACTATCAAAACACTTTTTTAAAGCAATTCTCGAACTGTAAAAACACTTAAGCTCCACTTACTTTTGAAATTAGGACATGTTTCAAGGACACCGCGTCCCCATCAACAACTGATGTTCTACTGGTTCTTCAGGTGACCCCCTCCCTTTCCTGGCGCTGTTCAATGAGCTGAATGACATCATCTACTATTGGAATTTCGAAGTTCATTGCTCTGTTTTTGTTCTTCACAATGTGTATATTTTCCCAAACTGTTAATTCTCTATCCCGCCTTGGTAGCGTGGTGGTAGCATGTCTGCCTCACGTTCAAGAGGTCCCGAGTTCGAATCTTGGTCAGGGTGAGTTACTTGGATAAGGTTTTTTTCCGGGGTTTTCCCTTATCCTGTAAGACCAATGTCGGGTAACTCTAAGCTCCATGGACCCCGGACTCATATGAGCATCATTTCATCCATTCCATTCATCGTTCGATATGACTTAACGTTGGAGGATGTAAATTACAAACAAACAAACAAACAAACAAATATGTTGATTCCCAATACTTTTTTGCCGGTACCAAAAGTTTTATGTCTTTGGAAATGTTATGATTTTTTTGACCAGAAGTGATGGGCTATGGCTGATTTATCTGTCTGTTTGTATTTAATACATCGCATGTGTTCTTTCATCCTTGTTTCTAGGTTTCTCTTTGTTTTTCCGATATAAATTTCTTGGAAATCCTCACATCTTACGCTATAAATTCTGGATAGTTTGTTGGTTGGACTTGTGTTTTTTTAGCGGGTGATTCAGTATGTTTCTCATGTTATATTTGTTATGTGGTACTAGTTGTATCTGAAATTGACGGAAAATGTTTTTGAATTTATTAAATGCCTTAGGGTGATATGTAAATTTGCAATATACTTTCTTTGGGTCGCCAGCTTTTAAAGTGCTAACGTCCTTGATGGTTTTCCGTCTTTTATGCTTGTTTATCATTTTTTTAATAAATTTTGGATAAAAGCCGTTCACAATTGCAACATATTTAATGTGATCTACTTCTTTGGTATATTCTTCTATAGTCAATGGAATGTTAACTAACCTATGCATTAAACTGTGAAATACTGCATATTGATGTTCTTTTGGGTTAGAGTTGTTTTTTTTAATGTAGTTATCCACATGTGTTGATTTTCTATTTATGCCAAATTCTAATTTGTCTCCTTTTTTTATAATTTTTAAATCCAAAAACGGTAACCATTCATCTTGTTCTGTTTCATTGGTGAACTTTATAGATTGGTCTTGTAGGTTCAATCATACACATAATGAAACCATACTTTAAAAATATGTGGAAATGCTTCTGTCACCCGTGTTTCCAAATAACTCATATACAAATCCGCTAATAACGGTAAGATGGGGTTGCCCATGGCTAAACCTGAAGTTTGTTTGTAATACTTTTGGTTGAACATGAAGCTGTTTTGGTTGATGCATAAATTAAAGAGTTTGTTATATTCTTCAATTTGGATTTCAGTAAAACCTTGATCTGAAAGCCATAGCTTAATCAAATTTGGTAGCTTTTCTGTAGGTACTCTCATAAATAATGACATCAAAAGAGACTAAGATTTCATTAGTGTTGATATTTACTTTATTTAATATGTCAACCAATTCCAAGCTGTTTTTTATTCCGAGAGAAGCATATCTTTGTATGAGATCCATTTCGCATACTAACGACTTTGCTAAATGATATGTAGGTGCATCTATATTGCTGATAATCGGTCTCACACTGTCATCATTTTTATGAAGTTTTGGTAGACAATACAGTTTTACCCCAAGGCATTTAATAAATTCAGAAACATTTTCCGTCAATTTCAGATACAACTAGTACCACATAACAAATATAACATGAGAAACATGCTGAATCACCTGCTAAAAGAACACAAGTCCAACCAACAAACTATCCAGAATTTATAGCGTAAGATGTGAGTATTGCCATGAAATTTATATCGGAAAAACAAAGAGAAACCTAGAAACAAGGATGAAAGAACACATGCGATGTATTAAATACAGACAGACAGATAAATCAGCCATAGCCCATCACTTCTGGTCAAAAAATCATAATATTTCCAAAGATATAAAACTTTTGGTACCGGCAAGAAAATATTGGGAATTAACAGTTTGGGAAAATATACACATTGTGAAGAACAAAAAGAGAGCAATGAACTTTGAAATTCCAATAGTAGATGACGTCATTCAACTCATTGAACAGCGCCAGGAAAGGGAGGGGGTCACCTGAAGAACCAGTAGAACATCAGTTGATGATGGGGACGCGGTGTCCTTGAAACATGTCTTAATTTCAAAAGTAAGTGGAGCTTAAGTGTTTTTACAGTTCGAGAATTGGTTTAAAAAAGTGTTTTGATTGATGAAGCTCCACTGTTTATAAATACTTCTATTTATAGTTTTATTAAACCCAAACTATTTTGTATACAAAACATTTGTTGACTTCAGATCTCATCAGCAACACTTGTTATTCTGCATCACCAAACCTATTTTAACAATTAATTGCAAAATGAGTTGAGTGAACACTTGAGGGCTTCACTTACAATAACTGCATGTTTTGAGAGCCTGTGCCCACCATCAGAGATTGTGGTTGTGACAGTGGTGAAAGGTAATTCTAGAGAGATCTTGGTAGCTGAGACTGGTGTTTGATGTATCCATTTCAGTGCATATTTGATTGACTTTGGTGACATATTTTGCGCTGTCAGCATATATTTAAAGTTAATAACCATTAATTATCTTACAGCCACTGGGAATGGGACCTCCTGGCATAGGCCCTCCTGGAGTGGATTCTGATGATGATGGTCATGGTGATAGAAAGCTTCCATCTCTGTTATCACTGAAAGTGGATCCTCCATCTGATGTTAAAGAAGTAAAATTACCAATTGCTCTCGAACAGGCTTTGGCATTCAAAACAGAGAGAGCTAAGCAGGTGGGCGTTCAGCCTGAGGATTACGTCAAGTTAGGTGAGAAGATATATCGTAATTCCTTTCTTGGAAGTGTTGAAAACAGTGTTGTTATGATAAATTAAATTTAAAGGGAGTCGATTAATGACACTAAACAACACTTACTTTTAAATTTTTCCGGAACATGTTTCAGAGACCTTGCCTCTATCATCAACCGGCCATCGACTGGTTCTCGTTGGTGTAGTTGACAATATTTTGTCATAGGTCTGCTCTGGTGGCAGTTGAGACAGAAACCACAGTTCGGGTCAGAAACCGCAGTTGGGGGAACAAAATCCATTAACTTAAGGAATGTGTCAAGGGGCGAGGAAGAAACACTCCCCTAAGGAATGTGAGAAGAAGTCTGAATATTTCTTCACATGACCCCGAAGGTCAAAAAGGAGGGACAGAGGGGTGAAAGCCTAGTAAGAGTAAAAATATAGGAAAACGAACCTCCAATAAAAATGGTTATGCATCACGTGATACGGGCGGAATAGTCACGGAAATAGGAAAGGGGCGTGCTAGATAGTCTGCGGTAGCAAAGGACGCTGAGAATGGAGGAAAGGCGCGATACTTCATCGTAGATCATTTTCGGGGAAGGTAACGTTGTAACGAGCAAGTTGTTTGGGAGCAAAGTTGTAATCTAAATGTTATATAAATAAACTGGTGGGAAAATCAAGGAAGCAAAGTGTATTTTTATTTGATCGCTGGACCCTGAAACGGAGTCGCTCTCCCATACTGATCGCTAGTCCGGAGCAAAATCGGTCTTTCGGTGTAGAATCCTTTATGTACACCGATTACCGCCTCAAATGGCACCCAACGTGTTTTAACCACCCAGCGAGCTTCCACAACCACCAACATCTCCTTCGAGACCATCACTCCGAGAACGAGATTACCGCCCGGAGACAACACCCAGAGCAACAGACGCCGAGAACGAGATTACCGCCCGGAGACAACACCCAGAGCAGCAGCAGATCACACCACGACATCGTAGACGGACACCACGGACAAGGTTAGCTGAGCACGACAACAACAGGACAGTAACAACCACCACTTCCGACGGAGGTAAACACCAACAACATCACGAGTAAGTACCCTTTCCAAAGTCTTTCCACAAGGGGCACTCACTGTGTAGGACAAGTCTGGCAGTGACACTACAGACTGTGTAAAATTTATATGATCCTGAGAAGTGGCAGGATAATTAGCGCAGACATGGAGGAACAAATCCAAGGGCAGCCCGGAGATATCGCTGTGCAAGAAATTAGTCCTGAGGCAACACTCAGCCTCACGGCTATGATGCAACAGATGCTCCAACAGCTCCAAAGCAACCTAGAGACTAAGATTTCCGAACATAGTCAGCAAATAGCAGCAAGAAACAGCATGTTAGAAAATAATTTAGAAGAAAAGATTGCAGAATACACAAACACGTTGAAAAGACAATTAGAAAGTAAAACAGAAGAACAGAATAAGCAATTAGCAGAAATTAGGTTAGGGCAGGCCACTATAGAGGCAGAATTTTTGAATATGCGCACAGAGGTGCATGATACACAAAAGGACATGGAAACCACCAGAGAGCAACTTACACAGATTTCACAGCATTATGATAATGTGCATGCCCAGTTGAGGGAGGAGATGCGAAACACCTGTGTCATAATACAAAATAGGCAGAAAGAAGCAGAAAATTCCACTCATAATGAATTGATAGCAATTAAAGCAACCCTGACACAGGCAGACGCAACTCAACGCTCAACTGATAAAAGAATTGAACACCATGCACGAGAAATGGCATCACTCAAAGAGGCTCTTAATGATTTAAAAATATGTAATGACCAACCTCAGAGTAATTACATTTCAAGTGTACCAACAAGACAGGGACCGATGAACACGTGCCAAAACACGTCTTCAACAGTACCTATGGAAACATGTAATAGTGTTAGCCAAGGGAGCATATACAATAACTGTATAAACACCGGGTACCCTAACCATTTTCACTTGTTAAATGAAATAACCGTGCCAACATTTGATGACGTGAGAGACAACGCGAAGCGTTACATAATGGACCTAGAGTATTACTTTCAGCTCAAGAACATTCCAGATGATTTTAAGATGATAATAGTTAAACGAGGCTTGCAGGGACGGTCACTGACTTGGTTTAGGCTAGCAGTAGGTGACCACACCAGTTACACAGACTTCAAACAACACTTTTTAACAAAATATTGGAATGGCGCAACACAATATGCTGTCCGAACGAACATAAATACAGGAAAATATTCACACAGAGGACGATCCATGGTGGATTACTTTCTAGACTTAGCGCAACAAAGTAAAATGTTGGACCCTCCCATGGAACCTCAGGAATTTATTAGTTTAGTTACGCGACACTACCCAGAACAGATAAAAAATCATTTAATTGTCGCACGACCCAGTACAATTAGCGAGACAATCAAACTTTTGACGGCACTAGAACCACCCAGGACTGAACTGAACCCAGGACTACGAGATGACAGGACGTCTCAACATGCCCAAAACTTTAGTGGGACGAGGGCATACAACACTGGAAATGCCAGACATAACGACCAGACACACTCCAGAGACCGGTACAGAGACCAGGTACCCGCGTATGACCACAGAAGACACAATTCCCGATATCACCAAAGACAACCCCGAGAAAATCCTCAACATCCCCAGCGAACACATTACATAAATTTCATGCGCACACAACGAAAATATCCAAGACGACACGCCAATGACAGCCATATTATCGGAGAGAGACGGTATGATGTTTTTCAAAGACCATACAAAAATGACTTACCCAGGGAAAATCCTGCAGGACGCCGATGGACCAATAATGGTTATGACCATGATAACCGACCACAAACGACGGACCAGCGAGCAGAACAAGCACCTCATGAGAACCATGAGTCAACAAGCAAAGAAACAATTAAGAGTAGGTCCCCAACGACAAATTACAACGGTGCAAGGCCCAAACAAAAATGGTTTGCGAACCAGACATTTCTCCCAACCACCCACACATCCCTAAACGGTGCAAGTGCGATACACAATACGGAAAACTAAATTCGGGTAGGAGACCGTTTCCTTTTTCTGCCTCGAGGTATGTTAAGAAGAATGGAAACACTAAAAGTACGATGGCGCAACTACAGATACACGATGAGGATAAAGACTTGACAGTCGGAAACAATGCTGGAAACATGAACTCAGATACAATACAGCAAGACATAGCAGAAACGCCACAAATAGAGATCACCATAGCAGATGAAACTTTCCTGGCAACGCTAGACACTGGAGCGACAGCATCTGTCTGTAGTCTAAAATTCTTTAACCACTTGGAAGCTAAAGGCATACACCTACAAACGTTACCCACCAAAAATGTGTACGTACTAATGGCCATAGGAAGACAGAAACAACGTATACAAAAACAAGTTATGATTCCATTCACTTTAGGCCAAAATCATGTGGAAGTCATTTTTTTGATAATACCGCATTTGGCTGTGCAAGTTATTCTAGGAAGCGATTTCTTCCAAGCATTTCACGCAAAGATTAATTACGCAGCCAGAATTTTAACCATACGAGGCAACAACGAAGAGTTTCCAATTCCTTTTTCCCAGCAGGCAGTTCCCAACATGCAATTAACAGAAGCCGAAAACCAATTGGAGGAGGAACAATTTTTTGTTCAATGCATTAATATAAGCAAAGATATTTACCTTGCGATTTTAAAGACTGAGGAAATTGTTAGCACACATGAGAGTTGTAAAAGTTTTGACTTGATTAATGGCGAGGCAACTGACCTATTCGGCAGGGACGAAAAAGCAAGTTTTTCCCCTGTCACGATAGTAATAAATGGCTCCATGAGAGTGGGTGTGAGTGACAGACCCAAACAGCTGGAGGGAAAGCCACCCTTAGAAACCGCATGTCCGTTCCTTGACCCAAATTTACAAATGCGTTCCAAATTAGGGGAGAAAGTGAATGGACTCACACACTTGGACGAAAGACAAAAAGAATCTCTTTTTTCTGTTCTGTGGAAGAACAGAGCTGCTTTTACGGATAAAACAGGCCTTTGTACATCCTTCTGCTACGACTTTCAAATTAAAGAAGTAAAACCATGGCACTATAAATGCAGGAACATTCCACTAAATTTAAAACCAGCAGTGGAACACGCCATTAAAGAAATGCTAGAACAAAAGATAATTCAAGAATCAAATACCCCCTACATAAATCCCCTCTGCATAGTGCGCAAAAGCAATGGGAAAGCACGCATAACAATAGACGCCTGTCACCTTAACCAGTTTATTCTACCAGATAATTTTCGGACAATTGGCATAGAACAAATACTCACCAGCATCGGAAGAAAAAAATGGTTTTCCTCCATCGACTTGACAAACTCATACCTACAAATCCCTATACCACCACACTTAAGAAAATTTACAGGATTCCTATATCAGGGTCCAGTGTTAGAGTTTACCAGACTACCGTTTGGCATGTCAGTAAGTGCAAGCGGATTTTTAAGAGCCATGTATGCCATATTTGGAGATACTGCTCAAGAATTCCTGACCGAATATATCGATGATTTTTTACTACACGACAATACGATAGACCAACACATACAACATTTGGATTATGTCATTACAAAATTAAGATCAAACGGGCTGACGTTGAACTTAGAAAAAACCAAATTCTTCCAACAAGAAACCAAATTCCTAGGATACATCATTTCGGAGAAAGGTACTTCTCCAGACAAAGAAAGAATCCGAACAATTGCAGAAATCCCTGCGCCAAGAAACATAAGGCAGCTACGCCGAGTATTGGGCATATTCCAGTATGAGGCACGATTTCTAATTAATTACGCTAAAGAAGTGGCACCCCTTAGAGAGTTGTTAAAGAAAAGCGTAAGATGGCGCTGGACGAGCACACACCAAAATGCATTCGACAGAGTAAAAGAATTATTCGGACAAGCTATTTTATTGGAACGACCCCGCACCGACAAACCCTACTACATTTACACGGACGCATCAATTTCTGGTTTCGGAGCAGCACTTTGTCAAAGAGATGACAAAGGACAACAGTACGTTATAAGTACGGCATCTAGAAACTTGACACACACAGAGAAAATAGCATGTGTAACGGAACAGGAAATAGCAGCAATTTTTTTCGCTATTCAAAAATTCAGAGACTACATCTTTAATTGCAAAATAATAATATTTTCGGACCACGTGAGCCTATCATTCATTAAAAAGTGCAAATTAACAAGCTCAAAAATCTCTAGATACATACATGAAATAATGTCATATGATGTCACCATCTCACATATACCTGGAAACCAAAACATCTTCGCAGACACGCTGTCTAGACTGACCACAAAAGGAGCCATACCAGAATGCCAAGGCAACACACGTGAAGTACACATCCTAAAAATAGACACCCAGCTAAACAAAATGTTAATCAAACAAGTAAAAAACATACGACAACTTCAACAGGAGGACCCCAAATTAGCAGAAATTTTCACAACAGCTCCAGATATTCAGAAGGATACGAAAGGATCATTTGGAAAACGCGACGGAATCTTGTACAAATTGCAAGGTAGACACCACTTAACATGGCGGACGTACGCACCACGCGTCATAGAAAACTTAATTATTGACTCGTTTCATACAGCCATCATTCATGGAGGAACCGAGAAGACATGCCTGACAATAGAACAATATTTTTACATTCCCCGATTACAACATAAAGTTCGTCAACGCATATCTGCATGTATCATCTGCCAGAAAGCAAAACCACTTAATGTGAAATACGACACACCACCAATTTCCATACTCCGCGACAAGCCACTAGCATTGGTAACAATCGACTCACATGGACCATTACCTATGGGAACAGCAGGGATGAAATATATTTTCGTAATGGTGGACATATTCACAAAATTTGTGAAATTATACCCAATGAAGAAATTAACAAGCGTAGCCTGTGCAGCAAAGATCATAGAAGACTTTATACCCAAATACGGCAAAATGGACGCTATTTTGGCAGATAACGCGTCCATACATAAGGGTAAATTATTTATGGATAAAATTAGAACTGCAGGCATAAAAATTTACAATTCAACCGCGTACCATCCACAAAGTAATCCATGTGAAAGGACCATACGGGACTTGTCCATCTTTCTACGCATCCTCACCTACAAAAAGAAACATACCTCGTGGGTTCCCCAACTACCCCTGATAGAACGTGTCATGAATAACACCATTAATCCAAACACGGGAATAGCTCCAGTAACACTACTTTTGAAGGAACCGTCTGAAGACATAATCCCAGGGCTACCGAACGCCATTCGCACCGAGGAGCAAAGCGAAAGTCAACAGATCTTAGAAGCCTATGAGCGCTTGAGAAAACGCGCAGAAAACAGAAATAAAAAGAAGAAACAATATAGGAAGAAATGGACACCGCAGTTAGGAGAAAAGGTGCTGATAAGAACGCATAACAAGTCCTCCCTACTGACAAAGACCTCACATAGACTGCATGTACTCTGGGAAGGACCAGCTGTGATCATTGCTCAATTCGGTGACCGTTCTTTTGAGTTAGAAGATGTTAAGACAAACAAAAAATTAGGCAGGTATAATTTATCTTTATTGAGACCCTTTAGAGAATTGGCCATTGCCAACGACAAACCATGATTTGACGCATCCCGAAGTCACTGACCTCATTAACTGTAAGGCAAAAATTATTGTAAAGCTAACTGTTTGACGCAAATAGGATTGAAGTATAGAGATAGAGCGAAATTTTAGGGAAGTAAGAACCCGAGCTTAAACCAAATGCTACCCTTGTCTACACAAAAAGAATAAGGACACAATTGTAACAAAAAAAAAAAAACAATTATATTTCGTGATATTAGAGTTTATATGTTTGTGATTCAAAATAACAAGAGTGTGATAGTGCACGAAGAAAGAAATCTGTCCAAGATATGCACAAATGAGATGCGTGTGATAGTGTACGGAGTGTTAATTATCCACAATATTGCAATGAAAGTATAGAGCTCAAAAGGCAAACATGCACCAATCTAATATGTCAATAAAAAAAGTGAAGGCAAATCCATTGTTCTGAATGCCAAAAGAAAGTGTAGACTTGCACAAGAAATGTAAAATACAAATAAACAGAAATATTTAAGGGCTCATATATGTAACAATGTATTTCAGGATATTGCTAGGTAACAATGCATTTAAGGATATGTGTATATCCATGTATGTATATATTTTGTCTCTTGTTCAGTGTATATGTAACAGCTCCCGAAAACTCCTTGCTCGTTCGCGCGTTGATGGAGCGAAGGCCGATAGGAAGTAGCTTAGGAAGTAATCCAGTTCACATCATTTTTGTTGATTACTGTTTAGTGGGACTTTCGAAGGAATTTACAATTTTCCCAATTAAAAAAAAAAAAATAAATAAATAAATAAATAAGCAAACAAAAGAAAATTGCAATATTCCTCCGAAGGGCATTTTGAGACAGAAACCACAGTTCGGGTCAGAAACCGCAGTTGGGGGAACAAAATCCATTAACTTAAGGAATGTGTCAAGGGGCGAGGAAGAAACACTCCCCTAAGGAATGTGAGAAGAAGTCTGAATATTTCTTCACATGACCCCGAAGGTCAAAAAGGAGGGACAGAGGGGTGAAAGCCTAGTAAGAGTAAAAATATAGGAAAACGAACCTCCAATAAAAATGGTTATGCATCACGTGATACGGGCGGAATAGTCACGGAAATAGGAAAGGGGCGTGCTAGATAGTCTGCGGTAGCAAAGGACGCTGAGAATGGAGGAAAGGCGCGATACTTCATCGTAGATCATTTTCGGGGAAGGTAACGTTGTAACGAGCAAGTTGTTTGGGAGCAAAGTGGTAATCTAAATGTTATATAAATAAACTGGTGGGAAAATCAAGGAAGCAAAGTGTATTTTTATTTGATCGCTGGACCCTGAAACGGAGTCGCTCTCCCATACTGATCGCTAGTCCGGAGCAAAATCGGTCTTTCGGTGTAGAATCCTTTATGTACACCGATTACCGCCTCAAATTGTCATAGGTCTGCTCTGGTGGCAGTTCAAGGAACTTGCTGAAGAAATCTTTCTGGAGGATGTCGAAATTGAATACTTTGTTCCTATTTTTTTTAAATGAAGATTTGTTCCCATGTGGATAGTTCTTGTTTTCCTGATGTATGTTTTAGTAGTTTTGGTTCTGGATTCATGTTGTGGTTTTTTTCCCAAAAAAGTGAACTTAGCAAAAAAGAAGAAGCTAATAAAGGAAATCACAACCCTCTCAGCTACAGAAACTAATATGATTTTCAAAAAATTCACTTACCATCCGTGGGCCTTTGATAAATTCAAATTAGTCTTCAAAAAAACAAAACATTAAACTAGCACCAGTCAACCATTTCTCCTTAAAAAACCTAATTTGCTGAAACATCAAAGATGTCATTCCATCTAACAAAAAATCGGGTATATATCAAATTCAATGTTGTGACTGTAGTCAAATTTATATTAGAAAAACCAAAAGAAATTTAGAAACAAGAACAAAGGAACACTTTAGAAACATAAAATATAAACAATTACAAAAACCAGCAGTTGCCACGCATTTTTGAGAAAAAAAACACAACATAAATCCAGAACCAAAACTACTAAAACATACATCAAGAAAACAAGAACTATCCACATGGGAACAAATCTTCATTTCAAAAAATAGGAACAAAGTATTCAATTTCGACATCCCCCAGAAAGATTTTTTCAGCAAGTTCCTTGAACCGCCACCAGAGGAGACCTGTGACAGAATATCGTCAACTACACCAATGATAACCAGTCGATGGCCGGCTGAGGATAGAGGCAAAGTCTGTGAAACATGTTCCGGAAAAATTTAAAAGTGTTGTTTAGTGTCATTAATCAACTCCCTTTAAATTTAATTTAAGATATGTCATATCTTAATGTCAATAACCATCACTAATTCATGCAGCCATAAAAATGTTTATTGCATTCGCAAATGAAATATAATCTGAAGAAAAGATAAAAACCAAGAACCCTTAATTAGAGAATTATTATATACACAATTCAAGTTCAACAATTTTACATTGTGGTATGCTCCATCATAATAGCAGTAGGCACTTTCTTACATCTTTTGCAAATAATTTGTGTCATCTTTCAGATTTAGCAATTGTAGAGCATTAACAGAAGGAATGAATAGGCAATGCAATAGACATGTTTAACATTTAAGTAGAATTATGCAGCATGGCTAATGTTAGATCTTAAGTTTATGAATTATTATTCTATTAAACAAAATAAGATTTTACTTGAAAATAGTCAAAATTTCACCTCATCTCCCCTTCCCATAACACATAGCTTAGCTTGGCCTTTTTTTAATGCATATAAATGTACAAAACGCACATATTATTATTATTATTATTATTATTATTATTATTATTATTATTATTATTATTATTATTATTATTATTATTATTATTATTATTATTATTATTATTATTATTATTATTATTATTATTATTATTATTATTATTATTATTATTATTATTATTATTATTATTATTATTATTATTATTATTATTATTATTATTATTATTATTATTATTATTATTATTATTATTATTATTATTATTATTATTATTATTATTATTATTATTATTATTATTATTATTATTATTATTATTATTATTATTATTATTATTATTATTATTATTATTATTATTATTATTATTATTATTATTATTATTATTACTATTACTATTACTATTACTATTATTATTATTATTATTATTATTATTATTATTATTATTATTATTATTATTATTATTATTATTATTATTATTATTATTATTATTATTATTATTATTATTGTTGTTGTTGTTGTTTCTTATAAATTGTTTTTCCACATCAGTTTTCAAATGTTACTCTCAATGCCCTGCAAATTATATATGCTTGTAACTACGGCTCGTGCCAGGTAACACAGGAATAGTGAAATATATAATAGGAAATAAAATTAGGCAAATGCGTCAACCTTGTATATACTTTTCTCCACTTACAAGTTTTTTAATGAAGACTAGTTTCTGGGAACTTCTTCCCTATCGTCAGTTCCGTGGTTGACTGATAATGCATCTGGTGTGCGCATCTGCCTTGGTGTTGTGTTGCCATCTAATGTTCTGGTAAGTTTGATGACGTCATCTATGGCGGGAATTTCAAAATTCATCAAGAGGTTCTGTTTCTTCGTAATAAATATGGTTTCCCAAATCTGTAGTTCAAGCCTCCTGTTTGTTGGAAGATCTTGCTGGCCATGGGTAACCCTCTTTCACCATTACTAGCTAATCTGTTCATGAGCAATTTGGAAACACACATTACTAAAGCCTTTCCACATATTTTCAAATGTTGGCATAGATATGTCGACGATGTGTTTGCTATAGTTCCTAGAAGACTAACTGAGGATGCTATAAAGTTGCTAAACCTACAAGAAAAATCCATAGTTTTCACCATTGAAGTAGAGCAGGATGAATGGCTACCTTTTCTAGATTTGAACATTAGAACACCAACAGGATTACAATTTGGAAAAAAAAAAAGCAACACATGTTGACAATTACATTAAATGCAACCCATTTAACCCAGTGCAACATCAATATGCAGTATTCCATAGTTTAGTTCACAGATTAATAAACATTCCGCTAACAAAAACAGAATATGAACAGGAGTACACTCACGTACACCAGGTTGCCGAATTGAACAACTATAACACAAATTTCATCAAAAAGTTGATCTGCAGACACAAAAGAAACAAAAACTTAAAGAACATTACTACGTTAAAAAAATCCAGATATGGCATTTACATTTCATCCAAAATACTTCAAAAATTTGAAAAGATATTTAAGGGCTTCAACATAAAATTAGCCCCTCAGAACAAACACAACATGTGCAACTTACTAAACCACCCTCTAAAAAGTAGCACACCTAAAACTCAATTATCAGGCATTTACCAAATGAGCTGCCAGGTTTGTGACAAGATATACATTGGTAAGACCAAAAGGAATTTAGGAACAAGAATGAAAGAACACTTCAGAAATATTAAATTCAAACAAATGGACAAGTCGGCCGTAGCACATCACTTTTGGTCTGAGAATCACAACATAAAACAAGAAATAGAACTGATCAAACAGGCAAAGAAACCTCTTGATCTACAGATTTGGGAAAACATATTTATTACGAAGAAACAGGACCTCTTGATGAATTTTGAAATTCCCGCCGTAGATGATGTCATCAAACTTACCAGAACATTAAACTCTGTTTCATATAACCTTGCCCCGCTGACATGTATCACTCCGCGTTCAACTACCTTCCCCCTCGTCCTAATTGGCTAATGCTTTCGCGCCATAGGCCATAGGCAGTACTTTCCCGACACATTTAAACCTGCAGTAAACGTCATAATAACTGTCGGGATGATAAATAAAATCATACAAATAAGCATATGAAGGCATGCAAAAATACAAGTTTATAATGAAATGAGCAAGTTGAAACTAAATGACTGAGCAATGTAACTGAAACAAGTTTATAATGAAAGGTTTTCGGCCTTTTCCACTGGGATTTTTTAAAACCCGCACACATACCTTGCAAAACTGCTTGTCTTTCAGTCTTAAAAGTCGTGTCACGCCATACCGTACTTTTCGTGTGTTCTTCGTGTATATTTTGCGATTTGTATCTCGGTATAGTGTGATTGTCCTTAAATAACATCTTTGCCACATAGCAATATCGCCTCTGTTTTTTTAGCACATTTTTCTTGCCTCTTTTTTCATTCACAAACCCCAGCTGTATAAGCAATCTGCTGAAATTTGGTGAATCTGCATCCTCATTTACAGCAGATGAAATGTTATTTATGTGAGGGAGTTCGTTTCTAAAGAAAAAACTATACACATGACGACACACAGCACTTTTCACGTATTTTCTCCGAGCAGGAACTTTTGTTTATTCCTGCTTTTGCCAGGAGTGGTAAGTTTTCCTATTTTCTCAATTTCACATCGAGATGTTCCTACGGATCTAACACTCACACTTGTAACTTCAGAGCACAGCTGTTCGATTTCTCTCACTGATAAAGACAGATTTTTTTCTGTGAGTGCATTAAACACATGCACCGCAATTCTTTTTTCACCTGTTTGTAATGATTTACCCTTGCGATACTTCAGCGAAAAACTGGCGGTAGACTCTGCCATTATTCATATAAGTACACGCGCAATAAGCAATCAATAAAATAATTTAGCTTTCGCACTAGGAACAACAACCTTCGAATGCCGATATATGACTAATCCAGTTCAAAACAAGGTCAATGATAAAAGTCATATAAACAAATATGTACCGCTGAAGCACGTGCTATCTTGTCATATGCTTGAGAGCAAAGGAACCTCCTCTTTACTTCGTTTAAGAATTAACATGCATTTTAGATAAATCAACTAGTTGCGTAATATATTTAATTAAAACAGTTACGAAAATATAAATTTGACAATTCTCTTCCAACACATAGTTATATACAGATATATCACCATGTTAAATAATGAACTAATTTTTACCGCACGACAGTCTTTACCACAACAGCAGCCAATGAGAGGTGATTAGGACACGTGACCAGTAAGAGACACTGGGCAAGCTTACGTGAAACAAGGTTTAGATGGCAGCATGACACCAAGCCAGATGCAGACACCGGATGCATTTAGTAACAATGGCACTCCACTTTCTGAAATACTTCTTTTTATTTTATATAGGAAATAAAATATTTTACCCTTTCTGTTAATGTCCTGCTTTTACACAAAACTTGAAGTGGTGGTAAAAAAAACACAGTGTTAAATCTGTTACTTCTTTCTTTATTTGCACAATTGCAGTTTTGAGAGTTTGGCTGTAAGAATTGTTCCCATCGCAGAATTTTGTAGGCTATTTTCAAAAGTTGTTAGAGATCAGAGCTGAGGTAGAAATACTGGAATATGACCACAAGAGTGTTACACATTTTGGAAATAATGCATTTCTAAGTCATCTCCAAATGATAATATAAACATAGTCTAGGGTTAACATGCTAGCCTCTGTTTCCCGAGATTGTGAATTTTATTGGGTGTAAAAATCCTTAGCATGGCTTCCTTTAGCAGGGAAGAGGAGCCACCAGACTTGTCATAGATTTACTGTCAGAGAGGCCTCTCAGCAAAAAGAAGCATGGGGTGCTTAGAACCAAAGTTATTAAAAAAACATTGATGAATAAAAACTCAGTTTTGAACTGTTTTGGGGATAGCTGAATGCTTTGAATTATGTTGAATTAAAAGTTTTACCGCAGTGAAACACAACTGACAGTAAGCAAATGTTAATATTTATTAATTTATAGATGAGTCATCTTTATTACACATCTGCTTCACTTACGTACCTATTTTGAGGACATGTTTCGCAAATCATCATTTGCATCTTCGGCTCTTATGCGACTAAAGCTTGATCCAGAGGTGTGGGTAATTCTGGAGTTGTTGCTGCCATCTGTTGATTTAGTGATGGAACTTAAATGTGGGATTCTCTTCTGGCGGGATTTCAAAGTTCATTAGTTGGTTTTTATGTTTTTCTATGTATATTCTCTCCCATAGGACGAGTTCACTATGTGTTTGACCGTATTTTAGTAATTCTGTGCTATCTTCAATTTCATGATTTTCAGACCAGAAATGAGCTGCTATTGCGGACTTATCAATATTTTTGTATCTTAAGTACCTGAAGTGTTCTTTCTTTCTGGTGCCTATGTTTCTTTTTGTCCTCCCTATGTAAATTTTTTCACAGTCTTTACACTTAATCTTGTAAGAGGAAAAGTCAGGCATTTACAAGATTAAGTGTAAAGACTGTGAACAAATTTACATAGGAAGGACAAAAAGAAACATAGGCACTAGAAAGAAAGAGCACTTCAGGCACTTAAGATACAAAAATATTGATAAGTCCGCAATAGCAGCTCATTTCTGGTCTGAAAATCATGAAATTGAAGATAGCACCAAATTACTAAAATACGTTCAAAAACATAGTGAACTCGTCATATGGGAGAAAATATACATAGAAAAACATAAAAACCAACTAATGAACTTTGAAATCCCGCCAGAAGAGAATCCCACATTTAAGTTCATCACTAAATCAACAGATGGCAGCAGCAACTCCAGAATTACCCTCACCACTGGATCAAGCTTTAGTCGCATAAGAGCCGAAGATGCAAACGATGATTTGCGAAACATGTCCTCAAAATAGGTACGTAAGTGAAGCAGATGTGTAATAAAGACGACTCATCTATAAATTAATAATTATTTCGCTTCACTGTGGTGTTCCAATACAGTTAAATCTCGAAATGTTAATATGTTATTTTTTTGCAGAAGCGGAAGGAATACCTGAACCACCTCCACCACCAATAATTAGTCGAGGTGGCCTCGTGGAAGAAGGAGATGATGAAGATGATGATGAGGTAATGCATGATCAACCAAGGAGCTCAAGGCAGGCCGACACTGAGCAGAAACAGAGCAAGAATAAACGCAAGAAGAAGAGGAAGAAGCGTGTGAAAAAGGAGCAGCAAAAAATGAAAGAAAATGAGCAGCAAGAGGAGGAAAAGAAAGATAAAAATAATGAGGAAACTGGTGAGAAGGATCCAGAGGTTGAGATAGAGTAAGTGGAGTTAAATTAGCATCTATTAAGCTTTACTCTTATAGCCCTTGTTTATCCAAATGATGATAATACAGCTAGGAGGGTGGGTCAAAGAGTAATGCCAAAGAGTAATGCAGTAGTAACTTCCTAGTCAACAGGTGGCAGCACTGCATCCTCTTGCAAAATGGCAGACATCGACATTCGTATTAGACAACGCTCTGTAATTGAATTTTTGGCTGTGGAAGGTGAAACGCCAATTCACATTCACAAAAGGCTAAAAAATGTGTATGGTGATGCAACGGTGGATGTCAGTACTGTTAGAAAATGGTTCGTCGCAGTAACGAAGCTGAAGGGCAAACACCATTGGCAGATGAAAAGCAAAGCGGCAGGCCAGTGACTGCAGTGACTCTATGCAACATTCAGCAAGTCGTCGCTGGATAACAACTGGGTTACTCAAAAGTTTGTTCACGTTGGGTACCAAGAATGTTAACAGCTCAAAACAAAGAAGCAAGGAAAACAATAGCCTCTGAACACTTGCAGTGCTTCATTTTGGAGGGAGAGGAGTTTCTGGAAAAAATTGTTACTGGAGACGAAACGTGGGCTCATTTTTTTGAACCTGAATCAAAGAGGCTGTCAATGGAATGGCATCACACAACGCCACCGAAGAAAAATATTCAAAACTCAGTGATCGGCAGGGAAAGTTATGGCGACAGTTTTTTGGGATGCAGAGGGTGTGCTTATGATTGATTTTTTGGAGCAGGGATGCACAATAAATTCTGTCCAATACGTCAGAACTCTCAAAAAGCTGAAAGCACGTCTTCGCCGAGTTCGCCCAACAAAAACTATGGCGGACGTTCTTCTTTTGCATGACAGTGCAAGACCACACACCAGCCGTTACACCACTGCAGAAATTGAGAAATTGGGATGGCAAGTCTTACCTCACTGACCTGGCACCATCTGTTCGGGCCACTAAAGGAAGCTCATCATGGGATTCATTTTGAAGATGAGAAGACTGTGGAAACGTCCGTGCATCAATGGCTTAGGAAGCAAGACCGTGTGTCTTACCACACTGGAATACATGCCCTAGTTAAAAGGTGGACCAAAACTGTGGAAAAGGATAGATACTATATTGAATAGTGACAAATTAATAATCAATGTTGTAGTTTTCAAGCTATGTAAATTGGATTCAATTTTCTTGGCAATTAAAAGAGAAAAAAAAATAGGAGGCATTACTTTTTGACCCACCCTCGTACATATTGTTGTGGCTCATACAAAGTCCTACAATTGTCTATTCACTTGGGATGAATATTTTCTTGCTTTAATTTTAGCCATTACATTTTAAGTACACAAGCAGCGAATGGCAAACATAGCTCTGGAATTTACTAATTATTGCAGAAATAACAATAATTTACAGGCTACAAATGAAATACTTTACAAAAATTACTTCCTAAAGAAACTGTTAATAAATCAAAAAGGTTCTACAAGCAAAAATAAATAAAACAAATCCATTACATAATAATTATTCATATCACAAACATTTTGTAATATAAAACGATATTAGCAATGCCTGCCTTGGTAGTGTAGATGGTAGCATGTCTTCCTCACATTCAAGAAATCCCAGGTTTGAATCTCAGTCAGGGTAAGGCTTTTCCGGGGTTTTCCCTTATCCTTGGGTAACTCTAAGCTCTATGGAACCTGAGCTCATTTGAGCATCATTTCACCTATTTCATTCATCATCCGATCATGACTATGTTGGAGAATGTAATTAACTGCTAACTTTTCCATCTCAAAATGTGAATTTCAAAAGTTTTAAGAGTATTCTTAAGTTGTAAATAGAAGCAGAAATATGTTTGACAATGTAATTGTTTTAATTTTTTTTTTAATTTATTTAGTGCCAAGCTTTTATTGTTCTAGCCACTTGTCCAGCAGATGTCAATTACTACAATTCTTAGAGTTACAAATCATTCTTATACAGCCTACTTTAGATACATCTTAAATTCTAAATTTACATGTCCTTAATAAAATTATAAAATAGAAGTATTTATAAACAGTGGAGCTTCATCAATAAAACCTTTTTAAATCACTTCTCAAACTATAAAAACACTTAAGCTCCACTTACATTTAAAATTAGGACATGTTTCGAGGAACACGCGTCCTCATCATTAGCTGATGTTCGACTGGTTCTTCAGGTGACTGCCTCCCTTTCCTGGGGCTGATCAACGAGTTGAATGACATCATCCACTATTGGTATTTCAAAGTCATAGTTCTCTTTTTATTCTTAAAAATGTGTGTATTTTCCCAAATTATTAATTCCCAACACTTTTTTGCCGGTACCAAAAGTTCAATGTCTTTGGAAATATTAGTGATGGGCTAAGGCTGACTTATCTGTCTGTATTTTATGCATCTCATGTGTTCTTTCATCCTTGTTTCTAAGTTTCTTTTTGTTTTTCCAATATATATTTTATGGTAACCCTAGCATTTTACACTATAAATTCCTGATAATTTGTTGGCTGGACTTGTGGTTTTGAGCGGGTGATTTAGTATGTCCTTTCTTACAGCTTCTCTCAATTGACCATTTCTTGTTTGCTCCAACATAACACAAAAATTTGTCTAATTCCTTTACCTCATTTAAACATTTTGTTTATTGTTACAATACTTTTATTTATGAATCATTTATCTCTAGTTAACTTATCCCTCCACTCATCTGTTCCTGTACATTTCCATATAATATACTCTCCATCTTCTTTGTCCCCACATATCGGACAGCTCCTTGCAGTACATTGTCCCTTTGACCTCTCAATTTCCATACCCCTAATCAATACCACACCATTGCTTCTCTTTCCCTTTTATTACAGACTTCTAAATACTTTTGTAATATATTCAATATATTCTTGAGAAACAAGCCAGGTGAAAAGACAATTAGAAATCAATGTTTCGGGAGCATACATCACTCCCATCATCAGGATATTGTCGCAAGCGCATTGTTGATTTGAGGCGGTGCGGGCAACGAGATCAAAGAGACGGGCAGTGCAGGGTGGAGATAAAAGCTCGCCGAAATAGTGGTGGGAAGGAGACAGATTTCTAGAGAGTTTGTCTTTGTTCTAGCACCACCTTGATTAAATTAATTGGGAGTCGATTAATAACACAAAACAACACTCACTTTTAAATTTTCCCGGAACCGGTTTCTGAGGCCTTCCCTCTATCTTCAGCCGGCTGAAGATAGAGGGAAGGCCTCAGAAACCGGTTCCGGGAAAATTTAAAAGTGAGTGTTGTTTTGTGTTATTAATCGACTCCCAATTAATTTAATTTATACAACAACACTGTTTTCAACACTTCCATGAAAAGGATTTACCACCTTGATTGTTTGAGAACATTCTGAAATAGTGAGTAACGATAAAAGGAGCCATGGCCTGCCACAGTCAGTCAGTCGGTAATTGGATGTGTGCGCGGGAACAGCTGTTTGAGGCCGATGACTTTTAAGTTGTATTGTGTATGTGACGTAATTCTGGACTGTCAGATTGATTTCTACGTAAATAAAGAGCAATTTTTGGCATTTGTAATCTAGACTTTTTAATTTCATGAACCCACAAAGTCATTATGTATAAGAAATGTTATAAACACTAAATAGATATAACATTTCTTAAAAACATTCTGATGATTGGAGAGATGTATGCTCCCAAAATGTTGATTTCTAATCGTCTTTTCATGTGGCTTGTTTCCTGAGAATATCTTGAATATATTCGTTGCAGGAAAGCTTCAGGTCTTATTTTGTTTTTCTAATCTTAATTTTGTCCCATAGATCGTAAAAGGAACCAGTGATTTTTTCTGTTCTATTTCAGCTCACATTGCTGGACAGTCTATGTCCTCTAATCGAGTTCAAACTTCCTGCCATACTCCCTGTGTTATACTATATCTATGCACCCATGTATTTAGTCTTTTCAATCAGACATTCTGACTGGGATGCTTTTCTTTAAAACGGAGACAACAATTTATCAGATTATCCTCTGGTAACTGCAGTATCCTGTACCAGTACTTAACTACTTTTTCCATTGCAGTGTAATTAAATGACATATTGGTTAATTGAAATAAGAAATACCATTTAGTATGACTAACTCTGTTTTAACTACTTATTTGTTTACATTGATGATGATCAATGAAATTAAACTCAACAAACATTACTTTACTTGTATTAATAGAATTACTGTCTTAGTTCCAATAAACTGAAATATGCAAGAATTATTTCAATGTGGCACACTGACACACACTAACGACTTTACTATAACTCAAATACATATTGTCATCTAAGAACTGCTGATGAATTTCTTGGTTTCCGTGTGGGCATTGCTTGCAGCTTGATGTGTTTAGTAATGAGAACCTTGTCAATGGAAAACTTACTCACAGAATTATTTGTTCTTTTGTATCTAGAGGTTTTCTTATATATTTAAATCTATTGGCTTTTAGACTGCCTTCATTAATTTTATCTTGTTTTGAATACAGTAAACTTGTCATAAAATGGTTGGCAATTACAGCTTTTTTTTCTTTCTTTATACCTAAGATGTTTTAAATGTTCTTTACCTCAAATCAATGTTCTTTTTTGCTTTACATGTATAAATTGATCATCTTGACATTTTATAATAGATATAAAATAGATATTTGATATTTTATTCTTTGAAATGTGTGTTGTACAGCTTTTTAGTTTGTTATTTAAACTGTATTCCTTAATGCTAATTTATATTCCATTGTTTACAATTTTATTTTTTAAATTTGTTAAGTGCCCAAAGATTGCTGAACTTAAATATATAATTTCGACAGGTATATTCAGGAAGCTTTGGGTTTGAATGAGCTGGACCCATTGTATAGACAGTTTGCAAAAATCTTTGAAGCATTCCGCATTGCTGAACCAGAGAAAAGTGAAGAAGTGAAGGAAGTTCAGAAAGAGCCAATTAAAGAACTTGATTTAAAAAAGGTTCCAAAGTTGGATGATGAATATGAGGAAGAAGAGGAAGAGGAGGAGGTAATTAAATATATGTAATTTTATATGTTTTTAAAGGTCATTTCCTCTACAAAGATAATTAAATTATATAAAATGAATTTACATTAGGCGTTCATATTACACCATTTACCAAATTACTGGCAGTTTCAGAAACCTATTTTCATAGATGGTACCATGTCTGCCTCACTTTCAAGAGGTCCTGAGTTTGAATCTGTCAGGATGACTAATTTTTTTTTTTTTTTTTTTTCCTTGGAGTTTTCCCGTATCCTGAAAGATGAACGTTAGGTAACTGTTAACGAGAGAACTATCACTGTGCTCTCAGTGCTACGCAATGAACATTTAATGGTATAATGCTGGCTGTATGTAAACCATGTGCAACTAAAATCTGCTGGGGAGTAGAACTGCAACAACCAAAACTAAAGCCTGGAATGTGCTGCATGCGACCATTTGCAAGTAGCTGCTGGACATCCCTCCTCAGCTCTGTACCGCTTTGACTCCCTAAATGTGCCATGTGTAGACCAGTGCCCATTAGGGGTAAACAATTCCTCCCATACAATGCATAGTTATACCCATAACAACAACTTTATTTATTACAAACATTTACAAAGTGAGCAAAAACTCTGTAATCAGGTGACATGTCATATGTTTCTATGTATTCTGACTCATTTTCGGGTACTTCCAGCTATACTCCGCACCCGATTTGTGGCATACAGGCCCCACATAGAGTAGAGATGATGCCATCAAGCTCTCAAGTAAGTACGGATGTGAGCATAGTGGTAGTTCCCTTGTAAGGTCTATGGGCCCTGCTCATTTGAGCATCATTTCATTCATTATCCGATATGACTTAACTTTGGAGGACGTAAATTTAAAAAATGCAAATAACCTTTCCTGAGTATTTGTAGCTTCATCTTATATGAGCTTGGTGAATTTAGAAATTAGACTTATCGTCTGTTGTAATTTTGAAGTTGAGAATTTGACACTTGGTAACTGTGATATACAGTTTTTATTTCATCCATATGATCTAAAATACTTAGGATACGTCAACATGTTATAAACATAAGTACTAAAGCAGGACATGTTTTAAATAAGCAGTTAAAGAAATTGAAAAATATAAGATATTCTTAGGTTAAATAATAATTTTTTAGTAAAATTAAATTCTTGAATGCTTACAAAAAATAATTTGAGCTTGACAAAAGTATTCAAATATGTAATTTAAAAAATCCAATCTTTTAATATGCATCTTTTTCTTGCAATAACTGAAGATAGTATTTTGGGTCAAGTGGACGTCCTTTTGTTGTTGATTCTGAGGTATTTTCCCATTGTTGCAAGAACTTATTTCTGATTCACTTTGGAACTTATATCATATTTTCTCAAACAGCTTTAAATTCAGTCAGTGGAAATTTGTTGTTCTTTAACACTTTAGCCATGTGTAGTACTAGATTCAGTACCATAGTTTGCATTTGAACCACGGATCTTTGTATTCATTGAACTTATAGTTGTTTACACTATGAAGCCCATAAGTTAAAGTACTTACAAATATAAAAAAATAAACATTTTGGCAATTTTTTCCAAATTTCATTGATATATTGCCGTGAGCCTGCAGTAATCCCCTGGACCTGTTATCTAGAAAAGAATATGCAATAAAACAATTTCTGTAAATTTTTATCTCAGTTATCATGAAGTAAATAAAGAATAATCTGCCATTAGAATAGTTTCTAAAAGCTTTCTAAAAATAAACAGTAGTGGGAGTGACTCAAGTTAATGTAACTTACCAGACATCCCCTCCCCTTTCTTGTGATTATAAAGAAAGTGGAGTTTCAATGCCATTATGCAGCAAACTACTTCAGTAAAGATCTGTCATTTTAGCCTTGTGTATTTCTTATTCATGTACAGTGAAATTTGTAATGAAACTGTATATTTTGATTAGAAAAAACTAAAAAGAAATATATTTTTCTCTTTACTATAGTGGTTAGAGAAGGTATGTGATTGTATAACATTTGTTTCTGCATTGTGTATTTGTAAAGAAAAAAGAAGAAGAGAAGACGAAATTGTCAAAGAGAAAACTGAAGAAGCTAACCAGGTTAAGTGTGGCAGAATTGAAGCAACTGGTGAACCGTCCTGATGTTGTTGAAATGCATGATGTCACAGCCAGGGATCCAAAGCTGCTGGTACAGCTCAAAGCTCACAGAAATACTGTCCCTGTTCCTCGGCACTGGTGCTTCAAAAGGAAGGTGAGTCACTCTGTACTACATAGACCTGATCTGATGGTAAGCCAAGCATATTATCCTGAGGCACAATTTTGTAAATACTTGATTGAAAATGCTATATGTAGTCAGTTTTTAACACTTCATCACTTACAATTCTATACAAGGTACGTGCAGAAAGTAAATTCTGTTTGGTAATAAAATTAAATTGTGTACAGGTACAGAAAAATTATTTATTGCACAAAATTCTTCAACTCTTAAACTACTTTTCCACATAATTGCCAAAATTTTGTAGGTATTTGTCATAGCAAGGCACAAGTTTTTGTATACCTTCTTCATAGAAGTTTGCCGTCTGTGTCTTCAACCAGTTGGAAACATTTTCTTTCAGCTCTTCATCATTGTTGAAGTGTTGACCGCCAAGGAAAGATATGAGATGCAAAAACAGATGAAAGTCGCTAGGAGCGAGGTCAGGGCTGTACGGCGGGTGGTCAAACACATCCCAGCCAAATCCGTGTAGGATGTTTTTTGTATCATTTGCAGTGTGTGGTCGTGTGTTGTTGTGAAGAAACAGAACACCTTTTAACAACATTCCTCGGTGCTTATTCTGTATTGTGCTGCACAATCCTAGCATTCAGAAAACGAATCATAGATCTGATTTCACAAGGGGCAGGAGTTTCAATCAACACAGACATTGTAAACAAGCACAGCAAAGCGTATGTGGCTGACAGCGATCTCACAATGGCGCACGTTTCTTCTCCTTGATACTGAGCGGATACCGCGCATGTGCGGAACTGCGATCGCAGCGCTGCAGCAGAGATAAATTGAAACAGAACTTTCGCCCTGATGTACGTCCAGAAAATAAGCTCTGTTTTGTAATAAAATTAAATTGTGTACAGATACAGAAACATTATTTATTGCACAAAATTCTTCAACTCTTAAACTACTTTTCCACATAACTGCCAAAATTTTGCAGGTATTTGTCATAGCGAGGCACAAGTTTTTGTATACCTTCATAGAAGTTTGCCGCCCATGTCTTCAACCAGTTGGAAACATTTTCTTTCAGCTCTTCGTCATTGTTGAAGTGTAGACCGCCAAGGAAAGATTTGAGATGCAAAAACAGATGAAAATCGCTAGGAGCGAAGTCGGCTGTATGGGGGGTGGTCAAACACGTCCCAGCCAAATCCCTGTAGGATGTTTTTCGTTGCATGTGCAGTGTGTGGTCGTGCGTTGTCATGAAGAAACACAACATCTTTTGACAGCATTCCTCGGCACTTATTCTGTATTGCGCAGCACAATCCTAGCATTCAGAAAACAAATCATAGATCTGATTTCACAAGCGGCGGGATTTTCAATCAACACCGACATTGTAAACAAGCATAACAAAGTATATGTGACTGACAGCGATCTCACAATGGTGAACGTTTCTTCTCCTTGATACAGAGCAGTACCGTGCATGTGCGGAACTGCGATCGTAGCACTGCAGCAGAGATAAATTGAAACATCTTACTTTCTGGACGCCCCATGCATTATTGAGGGACTAGTTTTGGAAGCTGTTGTGTCCATTTTCAACCTCGAAGGTCTGACTATCATCTCTTTGTCTGCTCTCTTTGTGGTGGTGGAACTGTGAACTTCATCAAATTATCTACTGGTGGAAAGATAAAGAAGTGATAAAGAAGTTCATAGCTCCACCACCAGAGAGAAGAGAACAGACAATAACACACGATAATTGGACCTTTGAAGTTGAAAATGGACACAACAGCTTCCAAAACTAGTCCCTCAATAATATGAAATTTTAATGATGAAAGTGTTAAAAACCGACTACATATAGTGTTTTCAATTTTGAAGTCATTGTTACTAAATTCCTCCAGTCATACACTATAAATGTTTGTGTTTATTCACCATATGATATTTTTGTTCTGTTTTAGAAGTTTGTGGTTTTGTCAAATTGAAATAGTAAAGCTCAATAGTGTCAATAAATCGAAATAATTATTAAATTATAGATGAGTCGCATTAGAGCCGATGATGAGAACGATAGTTTGCTAAACATGACTTCAATATAGGTACGTAAGTGAAGCTGATGTATAATAAATACGACTCATCTATAATTAAATAGTATCAATAAATATTATATACAACATAAAAGACTAAATTATTACTAAAATTAGGCAAGTGAGTCAACCTTGTATATACTTTTCTCCACTTACAAGCTTTTTATGAAGACTAGTTTCTGGGGACTTCTCCCCTATCGTCAGCTCTGTGGTAGACTGATGATGCATCCGGTGTCTGCATCTGGCTTGGTGTCGTGCTGCCATCTAACGTCCTGGTAAGTTTGATGACGTCATCTACCGCGGGAATTTCAAAATTCATCAAGAGGTCCTGTTTTTTCGTAATAAATATGTTTTCCCAAATCTGTAGTTCCAGAGGTTTCTTTGCCTGTTTGATCAGTTCTATTTCTTGTTTTATGTTGTGATTCTCAGACCAAAAGTGATGTGCTACGGCCGACTTGTCCATTTGTTTGAATTTAATATTTCTGAAGTGTTCTTTCATTCTTGTTCCTAGATTCCTTTTGGTCTTACCAATGTATATCTTGTCACAATCCTGGCAACTCATTTGGTAAATACCTGATAATTGAGTTTTCGGTGTGCTATTTTTTAGAGGGTGGTTTAGTAAGTTGCGGATGTTGTGTTTGTTTTGAGGGGCTAATTTTATGTTGAAGCTCTTAAATATCTTTTCAATTTTTTTGAAGTATTTTGGATGAAATGTAAATTTTCCATATCTGGTGTTTGGGTTTTCTAGTTTTTTTAACGTAGTAATGTCCTTTAAGTATTTGTTTCTTTTGTGTCTATAGATCAGTTTTTTGATGAAATTTGTGTTATAGTTGTTCAGTTCAGCAACCTGGTGTATGTGAGCGTACTCCTGTTCATATTCTGTTTTTGTTAGCGGAATGTTGATTAATCTGTGAACTAAACTATGGAATACTGCATATTGATGTTGTACTGGGTTGAATGGGTTGCATTTAATGTAATTGTCAACATTTGTTGCTTTTCGGTATATTCCAAATTGTAATCCTGTTGGTGTTCTAATGATTTTCAAATCTAGAAAAGGTAGCCATTCATCCTGCTCTACTTCAGTGGTGAAAACTATGGATTTTTCTTGTAGGTTTAGCAACTTTATAGCATCCTCGGTTAGTCTTCTAGGGACTATTGCAAACACGTCGTCGACATATCTATGCCAACATTTGAAAATATGTGGAAAGGCTTTAGTAATGTGTGTTTCCAAATTACTCATGAACAGATTAGCTAGTAATGGTGAAAGAGGGTTACCCATGGCCAAGCCTGCTGTTTGTTGGAAGATCTTGCTGGAGAACGTGAAGCTGTTTTGTTCAATACATAGGGTGGTTAATTTGATGTATTCCTCTATTTTATCATCCGCAACGTTGCTTTTGGATAACCAGCCTTTCATCAATTTTGGAATTTTTTTCTACTGGTATGCTCGTGAATAGAGATCTGATATCAAAGGACACCATCACGTCTTCAGTTTTTATAATTGTGTTTTCAATTTTCTTTACTAAATCAAATGAATTGTTTATGCTTAGAGATTCAAACTTTTCAAACTTGTCAAATTCTTCCACCACCAGTTTGTAAGTCGGGGCATCTATATTGTTAATAATGGGTCGCATGCTGTTGTCTGTCTTGTGAATCTTAGGTAGGCAGTATAATTTTGGCAAATTAGGGTTGTTTACAATTATGCTATTTTTCATCTTATGTGGCACTACAGTATTTTCTTTAATTGCTTTTTTGGTGGTTTCTATGTATTTCCTTAATGGGTTTTTGGTTAGGGTTGTATATTCTGGATTTTGTAGTAGATGTTCGACTCGCTGGTTGTAATCATTTCGGTCCATAATGACTACCGTGTTTCCTTTGTCTGTTTTCAGATAAAAAACTGGTTTTTGGTCCAATGTTTGAATAGTTTCTTTATAGTTATTTTCCTGTCCGAATGTCATCCCCTTGAGAATTTCTAAGATTCTTTTGGTAAGACCAAAAGGCATCTAGGAACAAGAATGAAAGAACACTTCAGAAATATTAAATTCAAACAAATGGACAAGTCGGCCGTAGCACATCACTTTTGGTCTGAGAATCACAACATAAAACAAGAAATAGAACTGATCAAACAGGCAAAGAAACCTCTGGAACTACAGATTTGGGAAAACATATTTATTACGAAAAAACAGGACCTCTTGATGAATTTTGAAATTCCCGCGGTAGATGACGTCATCAAACTTACCAGGACGTTAGATGGCAGCACAACACCAAGCCAGATGCAGACACCGGATGCATCATCAGTCAACCACAGAACTGATGATAGGGGAGAAGTCCCCAGAAACTAGTCTTCATAAAAAACTTGTAAGTGGAGAAAAGTATATACAAGGTTGACTCACTTGCCTAATTTTAGTAACAATGGCACTCCACTTTCTGAAATACTTCTTTTTATTCTATATAACAGACTAAAACTTGCCTCTCAACATTGAACATAATTTCCTTACAAAATCTGTTTGCCTGGACAAATAAGCTAACACAGTTTTCTGATCAGATTCTATTGCAGCTGTTCAGGCTGTTACTTTACCTGAAGCCTTAAAATCTAAAAAGCAAGTGAAATTCATAGTATAATTAAACATCCCGAAAATTTAAGTACACGTGTAGTTTTCTAATGGATTTCATTCTACTGTGGAATTTCTGGGAATGAGCAAGTGGGTATGTTGGCTAAGAAGGTTTCCAAAATTCTTCAAACAATGAAACAAGATATCCCCTTACTGAAATATTTATTAAAAACATTTTCACAACCAGTTTTGACAAATATCTTACTTCTGCTGAAAAACTTAATTGGATGAACTCCAAAATAAACTTAAAATAAATTCAATTCTACCTAAAAAATCATCTGTTGTAATTATTAAATTTTAGATGAGTCGCGTTTTTTACACATCTGCTTCACTTTCGTACCTATTTTGAGGACATGTCGCACAAGAGCCGTAGATGCAAGCGAAGATTTGCGAAACATGTCCTCAAAATAGGTACGAAAGTGAAGCAGATGTGTAAAAAACGCGACTCATCTAAAATTTAATAATTTTTCGCTTCACTGTGGTGTTCCAATACAGTTGAATCTCGATATATCTGTTGTAATGTCCAGAATTATGGTCCATGATTGTCTCAGTGGGCATTTGTTGAGAGTGGATTAGTAACTTAAAGTGCTTTTTAAGTGGTAAAGATGGCTTAATGAACATTGATCACCTAATTGTAAGTGAAATTCTCAAAAATCAAAAAGATCTAGTCTCTAAATATTTCTAAGCATTAGATACACACAAACATAACAGAATGAAATATTTTATATACATTAATTCCTCAAGAAGTAATGGTTAATACTTTGGACTTAAATAATGAAATTAGAAAAAAAATCATGTGACAGAAAAATTATAATAAATGGCATTTTACGTAGATGGAACAGTAGTACAAAATATGTAAGAGAGGTAAACAAGGAACTTAAATTGGATGTATTCAGTTAAAGGTTGCCTGATGGTTGATAGCAATTTCTGATTGGATGAAGGGATTTTGGTAAGGATGGTGTGCAGTAACAGAAGTTTTTTTTTTTTTTAATTCCTTTGATGGAAGTGTTGAAAATAATGTTGTATTAAATTAAATTTAAAGGGAGTCGATTAATAACACTAAATCATACTTACTTTTAAATTTTCCCGGAACATGTTTCAGAGGCTGCATTGTCAACCGGAGTCAATGTCTGGTTGACAATGGAGGAAATAGCCTCTGAAACATGTTCCAGGAAAATTTAAAAGTAAGTATGATTTAGTGTCATTAATCGACTCCCTTTAAATTTAGGCTTTTTTAAATTTGGCAAACCATTGAACAAGGTAATTCTTTCATTATATATAGGAAATTGATTAACTCTGATGTGGATGAAATCCCAGTTAATGTCTGCAAGTCTGATATTTAAGAATATAACCAGATCCATGGATTAAAAGTTCATCATCAAAATGTGAAATACATATCTAACAGAGTCCTTTAATTAAATTTAAAGGGAGTCGATTAATGACACTAAACATCACTTTTAAATTTGTTGTTGTTGTTTCAGACTATTAGCTTCCATTGTCAACCGGACATCGACTGGTTCTCAGTGGTGTAGTTGGTGACTCCCTTTAAATTTAATTTATTACAACAGCACTGTTTTCAACACTTCCATGAAAAGAAAGTCCTTGAATTTGAAATTATAATTGTAGAAAATAATAGTGATGTACTATGTTTGTACATAACTGAGAATAACACAAATAAACCATAATTTCTCAGACTTTGACAGCTACTTCCATGTAATCTGTTGTATTAATGCATTAGTTTTGGTGGTGATCCAGCCATGACAGATGAATAAAGGAGGTAGAGGAAGTTGCGATGTGAACCTCAGAGAAAACATATTAATGGTGCATTACATACATGATGAAAATGTGTAATGATTTTAGAGTGTAATGAACCTTTCCATTAATGGAAAGATAAAGAAAAGTTTTTGAATGTTGCTGACTTGTCAAAAACAGACATTCAGAGGGCTAAAGATGGAAAATTTCATTAAACTGATATGCTTGTTCTTAATGTGTGCAGGAGGAACAAAACCAGAGATTTCCAATATGTTGCAATATTTTCTAATTAGATACATTATTTAGGTAAATTTTTTTAGAATACCTTCAAAGAACTCATTGCTTTATATGTAAGGCCAATGTAATATTAATTTATTAAGCATTATAATTAGTGACTAACCTTTGTTGATGTGTTTTAAATGTTGAATATTAAACATGTTACAGTATCTTCAGGGCAAAAGAGGCATTGAAAAACCCCCATTTGATCTTCCAGACTTCATTAAAAAGACTGGAATAATGGAAATGAGGGCAGCTCTGCAAGAGAAGGAAGATCAGCGTACTCTCAAGGCAAAGATGCGTGAGCGAGCAAGACCAAAACTTGGAAAAATTGACATTGACTACCAAAAATTACATGATGCATTCTTCAAGTAAGTAAAAACTTTTAAAGAATGTTTGTTCATTTATTAATGAAGTGTATTGGGTAATTAGAACAAGCTTTTTATTACAAATCAGAATTCTGGTAAGTTGTACAAGAGATTAGACAGTTCCTTTCTTGGAAGTGTTGAAAACAGTGTTGTTATGATAAATTAACTTTAAAGAGAGTCGATTAAAGACACTAGACAACACTTACTTTTAAATTTTTCCGGAACATGTTTCAGAGGCTTTGCCTCTATCATCGGCCGGCTCTCGACTGGTTCTCGTTGGTGTAGCTGACGATATTTTGTCACAGGTCTCCTCTGGTGGCGGTTCAAGGAACTTGCTGAACAAATCTTTCTGGGGGATGTCGAAATTGAATACTTTGTTCCTATTTTTTGAAATGAAGATTTGTTCCCATGTGGATAGTTCTTGTTTTCCTGATGTATGTTTCAGTAGTTTTGGTTCTGGATTTATGTTGTGGTTTTTTTCCCAAAAATGTGTGGCAACTGCTGATTTTTCTAATTGTTTATATTTTATGTTTCTAAGGTGTTCCTTTGCTCTTGTTTCTAAATTTCTTTTTGTTTTTCCAATATAAATTTGACTACAGTCATTGCATTCAATTTGATATATACCAGATTTTTTGTTAGATGGAATGGCATCTTTGATGTTTGAGCAAATTAGGTTTTTTAAGGAGAAATGGTTGACTGGTGCTAGTTGAATATTTTGTTTTTTGAAGACTTTTTTGAATTTATCAAAGGCCCATGGATGGTAAGTGAATTTTTTGAAAATCATATTAGTTTCTGTAGCTGAGAGGGTTGTGGTTTCCTTTAGTAGCTTCTTCTTTTTTGCTAAGCTCACTTTTTTGTCCACTAATGATTTGGGAAAATTATTTTTTTGTGCTATTTCAATTATTTTGTTGTATTCTGTTTTGTATTCTTCTGCTGTGAGAGGGATGTTGACCAGTCTGTGTGCTAAACTATTGAAGATTGCCTGTTTGTGGGATCTTGGGTTGTAGCCATTAGCTTTTATGTAGTTGTCTGTCTGTGTTGGTTTTCTGTAAATGCCAAAGTTTAGTCTGTTTTTATTCCTCATTATTTTTAGATCCAAAAATGGTAAATGCTCATCTTTTTCTATTTCTACAGTGAATTTGATGCTTTTTTCTTGGATATTTAAAAGTTTTAGTGCATCACTGATGTGTTTTTTTGGTACTATTGCAAAGATGTCATCTACATATCGTTGCCAGAGTTTGAACATCCAAGGAAAACCTTTGTTGATCCTTATTTCTAATGCACTCATGTACAGATCGGCCAGGAAGGGTGATAGGGGGTTGCCCATTGCTAAACCTGAAGTTTGGTGATAATATTTTGTTTGAAACTGAAATAAATTTTGTTCTATGCATAATTTGGTTAGTTCAATGTAGTCTGAAATTTCAGATGATGCCATTCCAAGTGATTTGAGCCATTTTTCTATCAACGGTGGGAGTTGATTAACTGGTATGCTGGGAAACAGTGATTTAACATCAAATGAGACTAGTGTGTCCTCTTCTTTTAGTTCAGTATCCTTAATGTGTTCTATAAGTTCATAGGTGTTTTTGATGCTTAGGCTGTCGAATTTTGGAAATGAATTGAATTTGTTTGTTAGCCACTTTGCAAGTTTGTATGTTGGTGAATTTATACTGCTAACTGTAGGTCTCATTGTTATGGATGGTTTGTGTATTTTGGGTAAGCCATAAAGTCTAGGTAAGGTTGGGTTATCCGGTTTAACTGCATATTTGTTTGGTATTATGCTTGATTTTGCTATTGTTTTTTCAAATGACTGTATGCAAGTTTTTAGAGGATTTTTGTTAATGGTTTCATATTCATTGTCAGTTAGCATTTTTTCCATTTTTTCAATATAATCTGATTTTTCCATTATGACAATCTTGTTGACAGTACTTTGGAAAACAGCATGGGCAGCACAAACAAGGTTACTATTTTGGATAGATAGAGTCAAACTGAAAAATTCAATGCCACAGCCAGGATTTGAACCATGGATCTCCTGTGTAACCCTTATTGTAACCGCATCTGCAGGGCATCCTGGGTGCTTCTTGTCAAAAATGGATGTTCAACCATGTTTAAATTCATTATATCAATATCTTGTCATAGAAGGCAGGTCTCCATAAACAGCATTCAGTTTTGCTTTTATCTGCTTGCAAGCTTTCCCATCTAGTAAAAAGCGAATCACCAAATGATACTGCACTTTTTCTGTTTTAGCAAACACATGTTGAATAACTTGTTGAAATATCTGTAAAATTGAACTAACCTGTGAATCAGCAACAAATTTGTTTTTGAGGTGTAACAAATGACAGTTCATAGAACTTCCCTTATTTTGAAACAGGGTACTTATTGAACTGCTCTCATACTAGCCCATTTAACTATTGACATTTAAAAATATAATCACTTTAAATGATTTAATGTAAATTATACAATGTCCAGTTTAAATGAGAATAAAAGTTATGAATGAATTGTTGAAATGTGGATGATGTTTTATAGTAGTATGCACATAGTGAAGCTATGACTAGAATTTTGAATTTGTAATTCTGGTCCCCTGAACACACACTCCCTTGCTGAGAGTTTATGCACACTTTCACGCATACGTTACGCCATATTAGATTCAACCAAGTTGTATGCACAAGAGTAGCTTACCAGTAGGTTTTGTTTGCGGAATTACTCACGGGAACAGTGTGCTTCTTAGGATGGCAGGAGTTAATAGTTCAGGCTTTATGAGTTCCTCAACAACTTCTTGTATAAGGGCTGTTTTCATATACTGATTGAAGTTGTGAGATATTATGTCAGCCAATGTACATTCATAAAAGTTATGAACAGTGCCATTTGCAATACACGCTTCTGTTACAGATGGCAGACCAAGCCACGCATGTCGATACATGGTGATCTTTACTATGAAGGAAAGGAGTTTGAGACACGACTGAAAGAGAAAAAGCCAGGAGATCTGAGTGATGAACTAAGGACAGCACTGGGCATGCCAGTGGGTCCCAATGCTCACAAAGTTCCACCCCCTTGGCTCATTGCCATGCAGCGATATGGTCCTCCTCCATCATATCCAAACCTGAAAATTCCTGGTCTTAATGCTCCCATACCCGATGGTTGTTCATTTGGTTATCATGCTGGAGGTTGGGGCAAACCACCAGTAGATGAAACTGGAAGACCGCTTTATGGTGATGTGTTTGGAGTACAAGGTCAAGACTATCAGGTAAAATTCCAGTTTTTATTTATATTGTGATACAGAGCATTTGTTGGCCATATTATCCAAATTTCTTGCTCTGCACTGCCTTGCTTCTGATTGTTTTCCCTCTGCTATGCCAATATATCAGTTGACACTAAGTCTGTGCTGGGTTGAGACCATATTTGTTAGTATTAAAGTATATTAGTACTGTAATAATGTTAAAAAGACATTGAGTATATCATTCCTGTGTGATAAACTCTTGTAGGGAAGTGAGATGGCAGACTATTTGACCTTCATGTGCTTCACAGAAAGATGATTCATAATCTCAGAAATAGATTCAGAGAAAGGGGAACCATTCTTGATGAATAAAAAGCAAATTCCCATACTCTTAGAGAGAAAAAAAAAAAACCTCATAACATTAGAGAAATATTAGAATAAAGGGAGAAACTTTCTTTTGTGTGATGCGAGAATATTTTCTAAGTCCAAAGTTACACATATACGCATGCTCAAGCAGATGGGCAGCCGATTGTGGCATTGCAGCCAACATGAGAAAGATATGTAAAACTTGTAGCCAACCTCTGCAAAAATGCCCCAGACATATGACGCAGTCCGTGTGCAAAGGAACATGGTTTGAGCAGGCTAAGTTATCACCCGGTCACATTTTGTTACTCACGCACTGCTTTGCACATAAACAATCCTACGACACGACAATAATGGAGTGCTCCGTAGGAAATACATGTATGAGCTCACTGACTGTGTCGGACTGGTTCGGCTACTGCCGCGAAGTGTGCATGATGCCAAATGACAAGGGGGAAAACTGGCGGTCCCGTTCACTTTGTTCAAATCGACGAATGCAACATAGGATGACCCAAGTTTCATCGTGCACACTTTGCACCAGTAGCCGAACCAGTCCGATTCAGTCCGGGAACTCATACATTTATTCTGCTAAATAGTGTAATTTCGGGGCAAGTAAGACTGTTGGTAGCATTGCTTTCAGTGGAGAAACAAGCAGTTTGGCTGCACTGAATTCTTCAATATGGCTACATTTCGCAGTAATTAAATAAACAAACAATTAACAAATTAAAAGAATGCCCTCCAACACGAAATTGCACTAAAAGTAAAGAAATTTTATTAAAAATCATGGTTGTATATAAAAACATCAAAAAGTGTGAAGGAATTAGAAAAAAAGTTGCTGAATTGCATATTAGAAAGAAGAGCCGGGAGAATTTTGCAAACTTGAAAAAATTAAAATCCTATCATATTACTACAGTCCAAAAATTGCAAACCACCTGATATGAGTAAAGCTAATTTCTTCAATTTAATATTAATGGTCACTCTATTGATTTGCTTTTTATTATATAAATTGCAGTGAAGCTTGGTCTTACTTACATGGCCATCAAGAATTAAGTGTTAATGTAACTGGACGTCAACTGAAGCAAATAACTTCTGTTTGGTTAGAGGTTGCTGTGTTCTACATCTGCATTTATTTGGAGTAGTTGTAGTGCTTACATAATTGTTCCACACTTTTTAGTTGCTTTTATGTGCTTGTGTTTCTGTTAGTATAAATATACAACTTCTCTGGCTAACAGTGTACTTTCCTAATGCTAAAAAAATTCTTGTTAGACCAGCCATCCATCCAAATTATAGCTCACACATAGAACAAATGCATCAATTTTTAGGTAAAATTGTGCACAGTTTTGTTTCAGTATCATACATTGAAGTTCAGTTAGTGTACAAGATTAAATTAAAAATCATCCAAAAAGCAAAATTAGGTAACAGATTTGCAAATTAATAATTTCTTTATGACAGTCTGTTCCTGAAGAAGAAGAAGTGGATCGAACAATATGGGGAGAACTTGAATCAGAATCTGAAGAAGAGAGTGAAGAAGAGGAGGAAGAAGAAGAAGAAGGAGAAAAGGAAGATGAAACAGGTTTGGTGACTCCTGCCGAAGGTCTCATCACACCATCTGGTATCACATCCATTCCAGCTGGCATGGAAACACCGGAAATTATAGAACTGAGAAAACGCAAGATAGAAAGTGAAATGGAAGGGTAAGACATTCATTCATTTTAAGCTCATAAGTTTTTAAAAATGAGGAAACACTATATATTGTTTGGATAAATAAGAGTCCGACTAAAAAATTCAGTTTCGGCCGGGATTTGAACGACGGATCTCCCGGTGTCTGTCTGGTCATTCTTAACCATTGAGCTACCATGACCAGTATGCCTTCATGACATTAAATTCTCCAACTGTAGGAGTATTATAGTAGTAGTAGTAGTAGTAGTAGTTTTATTGGTTCTTTGGATCATACTACATGATATAGAACACTTCCAGGATCTTTACAATTTTTACAAGCTTTTCAATATTTAACAATATGTACATGTGATATAAATTACAAAATTGAGCTATTACCTCAAAATGTTAAAGAAAGACATTGTGTATACATTTATAAAAAATTAACTGTCAAAGTAATCATAATATTGCTTTATGCTATAAAAATAATGGAGTGAAAGAAGCTTTTTGAGACAAATCCTAAATCGATGCAGTGCAGGTATTTATTTCAGATAATTGCGTAATTTGTTATAAAGGTGGAGGCCAGTATATACAAAACTTTTTTCAAAAAAACTTGTGCTATGTGTCATTACATGAAGGTAATCTGTGAGTTTGTTGTGTATGTACTGAGATTAGTTTTTATGTAGCATAATGTTTCATATATGTAAATACAGGGTAGGGGCAATATATTTAATTCCTTAAATAGTGGCCTACAACTGGTTCTTTTATTAACAAGTAGCATTATCCTAGTTGCCTGTTTTTGAATTTTAAAAATAGATTTTGCTCCTGTTGAATTACCCCAAAATAATATTCCAAAGCTAAGAACAGACTGAAAATATGCATGATATAAAGATAAAACCGATTTCAAGTCCATGATGTTTGAAATGACTGTGTTGGCATAAGTTATTTTACTCAGTTTTTTTGATAGCTTTTGAACGTGAGCTGACCACTTTAAATTATTATCCACTCATACCCCTAGAAATTTTGTACTATCTGTGTATGAGATATATTTGCCCTGGAACTCTATAAAGGGATGACTGGCAAGTGTATTTTGTTTATGATGAAAAGCTATTGCTGTTGTTTTTATTTCTTTTTTTATTTTTTATTTTTTTATTTTTGTTGAACCAGTTTAGCAATTCAGTCATTGTCTGTTCTATCTGACATTTTAAGGACCTCAAGTTATAACCAGAAATATATAAATTTGTATCATCAGCAAATAATGTTGTATAACTACTTTTTAAGAAACACTCTAGATCATTTATATATATTGTAACTGTGGGTTCGTAGAATTAAAAGTCCAAGTTGCAGAAATTCCAAATGTTGTTTATTTCTGTAGAAATACACTGTGTTCTATTCTTATTGTAGTCGCATTATGTCACGTACACAATTACAATCTACCAAGGTCGTTGCTCACTTTCCAAACACACCAGTTTCAGTTACAATTCTCATTCCACCTCTGTTTGCAACAGAGAGTTGTTACAACTCCTGTTTACGACTGACACTTGGCGAGTCGTAACTTCCTTAAATATCTCCACTGATAATTCCAGGCTGTTCCAAAACAATCAAGAAATCGAATGTTCTGTAAGACAAACAGATGTCGCTAGAAATTTCTAATATGTGTTTTGGCATGCCTTTTATCTCCGCACTATGTTTATCTGCTTAGGCAGCTCTTTATCTCTGTGATACACTATACGTCCGTTATCTCTTTCTGCGCCGATCCTTTTGTGCGCGTCGCAGCGACCTACACCTTGAAACCAACTCTGATAGACACAATCACGACACTAGACATAAATACGACTTAGCTATTCCTACCCATAGACTGCACTTTTATGAGAAGACACCTAGTTTTATGGGCATAACATTTTATTACATACTACCAGTCACTATCAAGAATTGTAAAGATAATAATTTTAAATTAATGCTGAAATGTTTCCTAATTGACAAAGCCTATTATAGTGTGGGTGAGTTTATTAATACTAGTTAGAACTTTTTTTAATAAAGATTATTATTATTACTATTATCATTATTATTATTATTATTATTATTATTATTATTATTGTTGTTGTTAGTGTGTATGGATTTATTTATTTATCACACAACCTGTATAGCTGTTTTCTTAAACTGTATAAATTCATATGACGTGGTTCTTTTGTGTATTTAACACTATACTGAACTGAAAATAAATAAATAAATATCAAAATTAAAACAGGTCCAAGAATTGAACCTTGGGGCACACCATATTGTATCGCTGCCATAGATGATATATACGTTATAATTTCATTTGTATTTACATGTGTATAAGTGATTTCTACCATCTGTTGTTGGGAAGTTAAATATTCCTTAAACCACTTGTTCGCTGTTCCACGTATACCAATAATGGGAAACATACTGACTTGTATGTTTCCTAGTAAACCACTAAAGGTTCTCATATACAATGAGATGTGCATTTATTGTTATTTGTAATCTGTGAGTTGACATTTATGAAAGTGATGCATTTGTTACAGAGGTGAGACTCCAGTTTTGTACCAGGTTCTGCCAGAGAAGCGAGTGGATAGGGTTGGCGGTGCCATGATGGCCTCTACTCACATATATGACATGACTGGTGCTAGTGGACCACCACCTGTAATAGTACCAACACGTCGCAGTGGAGGAGGTCCTGAAGGTACTGGCACTGTGGAGCTGGCCCTAGATCCATCCGAGTTGGATCTTGTTGATACCGATGCTATGGCTGTACGTTACGAGCAGCAGATAAGAGAGCAGCAGTCACAGTTGCAAAAAGAGGATCTATCAGACATGTTAGCAGATCATGTTGCAAGGCAAAAGGTAATCCTGTCACTTAGCATTTTTGAGTCATATGTTATTAAAACTTTACTCACGTCACTTTTAAAAACAGAAACGTTATCAGGACTGGCTGCCTCTCATGGAATATTTTGTACATAAGTGCGTTAGACTACTCACCAATGGGACATTACTGTTTTTAATAGTTGATATGAGTGAAGTTTTAATAAGTCTTTTAATATGAAATTAGTGTCACTTCACAAATTGGTTTACTAGAATTGTTAATGAAATTGTTGATCCTACAAATTATTGCTTATGGTTTAATAGAAATCTAGATTGTATATATTCACAGAAATGAGGTTAGTGTGAGCAGACATTTCCAAGTGCAAGCTCTCAGACCTCTGTAGTACGACAAATACAGACTGTCCAGTTTATATTGTTGATTACAGACAGAATTTTCATATGTCAAAAGTCAGTTTCTCATAGAATTAAAATTACTCTTTACCTATTAAATTTTAGATGAGTCGCATTTTTTACACATCTGCTTCACTTTCGTACCTATTTTGAAGCAGATGTGTAAAAAACGCGACTCATCTAAAATTTAATAATTTTTCGCTTCACTGTGGTGTTCCAATACAGTTGAATCTCGATACTCTTTACCTATTTGGTAATAAGTTAAAACTCTTGTGTTTCATCAAACTTTTACAGCAAATTGTTAGCTAATATCTCTTAATTATACATAATTGGAGGAACAGTTTTTCTGTTAATTTCAAAGATAACTGGTAAAAAAAAGAAGGCAGTGACATTACTTTGCAACATGCTCTTGTTGCTTTTGTCTATGCATCACAGCAAACAACTACTTACATTCATAAATTTTGCTAAGCTATACTTGCTATGCACACTTAAAGAAAAAGGATGAAGCTCGAGAGAAAATCCTAGTACGCAATTGCTGTATTAAAACTGGTGGTCACTGCTTTGAATCTAAGGTGGAGAAAAGTGGATTAAATTAAAACAAGAATTAAATAGACTCAAATTTCATCTTGAAGCAATTGCTTGCCTACCATTATTAATTAAAAGTAGCTGTGACGTAAAATTAGCGGTTCGAACATGTGATGTGAGAGACAAGACTTTTCTAAGCCCATACGTTCTCCGAAGTCTAGCATAGTCTGTGAAACAACTGAGGCTACTAGCCGTCACAAAGCAACCAACTAGTGCTTCATTGGTAATGACTAAATCAACTTCTAATAAGTTCTAATAAATTTCTAATGTGTTTGGAGGAATTAAGTAACAGTGACGTCAAAATTAATCATAAAAACTATTTGTAGTTGGTTTATTGATACTCGTCACTTACATTTTTATATTATTGAGAGACTAGTTTCAAAGGCAATCACCTCCATTTTCAATCTCTTTCCAACTGGCATCTGTTGTCTGCTCTCTCTCTCTGGTGGTGGAACTATGAACTTTTTTGTCTAATTATATACTGGTGGGATTTCAAAGTTCATTACGCGATCCTTATAAGTTGTAAGAATTGTGAAAAATGCTACATACGTCAGACTAAAAGAAATATAAAAATCAGAGTCAAAGAGTACTTTAGAAACATCAGATTGAAACAAGAAGATAAGTCAGCAGTAGCATTTCATTTTTGGAATGAAAATCATTACATTAATTCAAATCCAAAAATATTCAAAGCAGTGATAAACCAAAATAAATTGACAACATGGGAGAACATATTCATATGGAAAAATAAGGATCGCATAATGAACTTTGAAATCCCACCAGTGGATAATATGAAAAGAAGTTCATAGTTCCACCACCAGACAGGGAGCAGACTACAACAGATGCCAGTTGGAAAGATTGAAAATGGAGGCGATTGCCTTTGAAACTAGTCTCTCAATAATATAAAAAAGTAAGTGACGAGTATCAATAAACCAGCTACAAATAGTTTTTAGGATTAACATGTGCTTCATTTGTAATGACTGAGTCAACTTCTAAAACTTCTAATACATTGGGCCCTGAGTGTTTGGGCAGAGAGAGTTTGTACTCACTTTGACTTGACTGTTCCCCGTGGCCTGGAAATGAATGTTGTGTACTGCTTGAACAGCCCCCTTCATGTTCAGATTCCTCTTGTTCTTCAAAATCAATATATCTATCTAGCGTAATAACATGTATTTCTGCGTCAACTCCATTATATTTCTGAACTATTATATGATAAAATATATCTGCAGATCCCATATCCTCGACCCCAGTGTCATTGCCAATTCAGTACATTGCAACTTTGTCCCATTTGGACCATATTTAGTATTCTGTCCATGATAGCAGTGTACACAATTTAAACAATAATCCACATTACACAAATACAAATATTTGCCACTAAGGCTTCACTTATCTTAAGAAATTGGTGTTAATACTTCTTTCTAATGGAGATTGATTTCACAAACAAATCGCTTGCATCCTCAGTCCACAAATAAACTCCGCTGTCAAGGATTCCAGTTACCATGTTTTTCTTATGTTTTTTTTTAGTATTACCAACATCTGAAAACGAAACAAACCTAAAAACAGAATCAAATGCTGGTATTTTAAAATTCATTACGCGATGTTTATTTTTTAAAGTAAATATCTTTTTCCAAACTATTAAATCTATGGGACCATTTAATTGTTTTAATAATTTAACTTCAGGATTTATTTCATGGTTAAATGGCCAGAAATAATCTTATACGGCTGATTTGTCAGTTTGTTTATATTTAATGTTACGAAAATGTTCTTTTGTTCTGGTTTCCAAATTACGTTTCATCTTTCCAATGATGCAATGATCGTTTGCATTAGGGATCAAGCTTTAGTCGCATAAGAGCCGAAGGGATCAAGCATTAGTCGCATAAGAGCCAAAGATGCAAACAATGATTTGCGAAACATGTCCTCAAAATAGGTACGAAAGTGAAGCAGATGTGTAATAAATACGACTCATCTATAAATTAATACAGTATTAATATGTTTATATTCTTTATTCAGGGGTATATTTATTAATCTGTAAATCAAACTATTAAAAACAGCAAATTTATGTGAAAAAGGGTTAAAACTTTTATTTTTTATGTAATTATCAATATGAGTAGATTTCCTATAAAGACCAAAGCTTAATTTATTATTATCTTCAATTTGTGAAATATTTATTGCTTCGCTGTAACTAGCTTCATTTTCTACGTAATAATCCTCATATGAACAGTCAAAGAGACACATACATACTGCAGCTATACCATTCACGCAACTGAGCACTGGTTAGTGCAGCTGCAACATGCCACTGTATAATATTGCTAGCAACTGGATGGCTCAGGCAATTTCATGTCGTGCTTTTGGGAGGCCTGGGGTTAACTCCTATGGCCAACCTACCTGAACCATGGGTTTTTTTCGGAGGTTTTCCTGGTTTGCCAGGTGAATACTGGGTAGGTTAACATCCCCTGAATTTCCTGTCCCTCCATTATCATTGCACGTCATCTCTCATCCGCGATTCAAGAAAACTTCTCCCTCCTCCTCATAGTGATGCAGGTGAGTTCATCTTGAATGATTGTTTGAACACTTCCGTAACTTATTCCAAGAGAAAAGACAATTTCGGATATTTTTATGCGCCAATCTTCTTCAATATGTCACGAATGGCAACAGTGTTTGTCTGCAGTAATGCTTGTCCGTGGCCTCCTCCTATGAGATTCATTTTCCACAGCTTCTCTTTCTGCCACAAAATTTTTAGGCCACTCATACAATCGGGTCTTATAAAGTATTTCTTCCCCAAACTGTGCGTGTAACCGTCTCAAACTTTCCAAAGGTTTGATGCCATGTTTTGCAAGAAATCTGATGATGCATTGTGCAACAGATGTATGCACCTTTGCCCACTCATGGTATACTGATACAGCCCCATTCTCCATGTTGCATGCACATGCAATACCCCCACCAACACACTGACAAAGTCTCTCGAAATTATTACCAACAGCTTCATGGTAACCATTATCCTTGACAACAGCATTTATCTGTGGACTGAGGACTCAAACAATTTATTTGTGAAATCGATTTCCATTTGAAAATAAGTATCAACACCAATTTGTTAAGATAAGTGAAGCCTAAGTGGCAAATATTTTTTATTTGTGTAATTAAAATTACAGTTTATATTTGATCTGACCTCATACTTCATTAAACCCTGTAACAAAAGTGGTGTGCAAATTCTTCATTTTATGTATGATGTTCACATTTGTTGAATGCCTTATTTCCTTTAATGCCTCACATACATTTTCCAAAACCCTGTCTTGCATGTTTGTTTTGTTGTTGTACAGTAACCTTTAAGAGTTCATTTAAGGCAGCTTTGGACTATACCATGTTTACAAATGTTAAATGAGCTCAATAAAAGTATAATAAACCAACTTAAGTGGTCAGCACAACATATATATTACAAACTGCAGTCAAACAATGCTATGAGGTACTAAGGAGTATAGATTTGTTAATTGGCATGCAAGTAGATGACCTGGAATATATGAAGTGCATACAAAGGTATTCTCTATATGCCACTACCTCTTATACAGATGCAATCAAATGTATTCCGATGCGTGCAAGACTGACCTATGGGAGGAAGGTGGCTTTCCATCAGTTAGTTGCACCAGGATGGTTCAGTTTCCTTATACCTGACCAGTGAGTTTGGTGCACAGGTATTTAAGTCTCAGTGGAAAATAAAAACAATTTTGCCACAGGAAACGTAGGTGGTTTTATACAATTCTCTAATATCATTTTAGGAATTAATTGATCCTTTTGTTTTTTAATGACGTTATTTCCTCTCTCTCTCCCACACACACACCTCAACCATTTTAATCTTTCTTTCTTCTTTTTAAATGTATTTCAACAGTCAAAAGTAGTAGTTTTTCCAAGAAATACTTCTACGTTTCATAGGTTAGCGATAATATAATATTAAACTACGTGGTATTTAAAACTAAGTGTATCTTGTTTCAAAAATTAATACATTTTCTTTGTTACAATTCTCAAGAACAGCTTATATGGACATACTACTACAATTAATATAGCCACCAAATTAAAAACCAATATATATATAGTTCAAATACAAAATCACGTTAGTGTCACCGGCATGTCGGAGGTTTCATGGAGGAGTTCTTTAAATGTCAGTAAAACTGATATGATACATTTCACTTTTAGCCACACATAGAAACTATGGAACTAGACCAGGCTTGAACTCACAACCTTGGGATCAGAATGCAGCACCTAAGACATTTTGGTCAACTTTTAATATCAGTAGCAGTATTATTATTATTATTGCTGGGTAGACTGCTTAAAGGCAGGATTATATGTTATTACATTCATCATCACCTGCTTCCTGTGGTCAGTGGAGGACAACCTTGTCACTATTCATCAGCAGGTAAACCTGAACTTAGCTTTCACTAGGCTAAACTAATCAAACATAGACTTTTGTTCCCCTTGCCTCTCCAACCCCCTCGTCCATCGGAAAACTTTTGCACCGTTGTGTACAAGGAATGTTCCTGTCATTAATGAATTTAAGAGGATTCTACTGTATATAGAAAGCAGTAAAATATTTTGTTGAACATGTTTTATACTTAGAAAGATGGCTTGTATGACATTAATGCACTGTTTTTGTTATTTTTTTGCAGAACAAGCGAAAACAGAGACAGCAGCATGACAACAAGCAGGCAAAGAAGTATAAGGAATTCAAGTTTTAAAAGTAATGTGTATTGTAAAGAATGAGATTTTATGTACTATAACTCTGAATGTGTAGCCAAATTATGACTATGAAAAAACAGTTTTTGTAAGATAGTTTGATATCCATATTATGAATTTATTAAACAAGAAAACCTCAAATACTGCGAGTTCAGTTAATGTCCAGGTTCCTTCCTCTTTATTACAGAAAGATAGCTGGAAAATATGTAGACCTAAAGGAAGCAATATTCCTTTTCTTCCCCACACTTCCTACTCTATTACACGTATGTGACAGGCAATTTTTGAAACTGCACATAGTTCACTGATAGCCTATGTAGTTCTTGCTTGCATTGATGTCCACAAGGGCATGAAGCCCCTGTAATTTTGAATCAATACCCTGAAATAATTTCTGCACAAACTTTGTTCTAAAAAAATATAAAATTTAAACACAAACCTGCAATGTTTTAGCACCTGCATTACAGCATACAGGAGAAGCATGTGGTACATTCTCCTTGGAGCCACGCAAGTGTCACAGGTACAGTTTTCAAGGATATGCAGAATCTGGATTTTCCATTAACTGTATAACTTGTGCAGAAATTCCACAAATTCCCTCCTAAATTGAAAGGATTTTCTGAATCTTTAGAAAATTCCCTCATTTAGTCTACATACTGGACATTGACTTTTCTACTTCCAGTAGTTGGCTTGATGGAGTCTAGCAAAGACGTGGCAGTGTATCAGCAAATCAGAATCAGCTGGTGACAGTTATGTGAATGAAAATGCAGAATCAGTGCATGACAGAATTGAAGAATGTTTCCATAAGAAATTATCTCTGTTGTTGATTTTCATTGCATTGATTGTACTGCGCCCAAATCTTAGGAAATAAAATTGTTATGCTGAATTTCCCATTAAATTGTATCAATTAGTTTTTCGTACCTAATGAATCCTGTATGTAATGCTGTTCTGATTATTACACATTTTGAAGATGTAGTTACAAGATATTACTGTATATGGTTCCAATTGCTTTTTGATCAGTGTAACATGCCAAAGTTTTTATTGCATATATAATATATGTATAATTGATTTGGCTACATTATTTACATGGGATCACCATTTTAAAATACTTTGAATCCACTGGTCTAAAAATTTAATTTGATCTCTATCTAAATTACATTACTTAGCTTAATTGTGGGAATAATAATTATATATTTTAGGCAAATTGTTTTATCTCATTTATTATTAAATTATTAGCATCACTACAGAACACTAATTTATGAAGTGCAGATAATTGGAGCTTTGAATTTTTTTTCTCTTTTATATATGAAGTGTTTATAAGAAAACACCAAATTTAATAAATAAAAAAATTAAATTAAGCTTATTTATTGTCACTGGTGTAAAAAAAATTATGTATTTGTAGAAGAAATGGCATACATTCGGGGTAAGATTCTGTATAGACTCCCACATTTAAATATATTCCTACATTGCATTGTAAGCAGTTATAAGTTGATGCTTTAAAATTAAAGCTTTCATCTCCTATTTCATTGTTATTAACCCTTTCACCAATATGGACGTCATATGACAAGTTATAATGCCCCAAACCGATATGGACGTTTATAGATGTCCTGCACATACATATTTAATGCTCATTTAACGCCAATTATTTTAATCTTGCTATTTTACAATACATTTAAATTAGCTCTATAAGGGATGTAAACATACCCTAAAAGGTTTCTTTTTGAATTGTACACCTCCAAACCTGGATAAACACCCAAGGGCACATTGCAGATTCACACCAAATAATATTGGTTTCCTTGCAGACTTCTTTTTCACAACACACTACACATTTTCAAAATGGCTACAACTTTTTTTGGTTGTGGGTGGTATACTTTTAGGAAAGTGTTTTCTCTCAAGTATGAGGGGTGATGTGGTGAATTTCTTACCCCCTAGTTTAAAGAGGCCTCTGAGTATTATAATACTCAATTAGGTTATGAGCTCTTTATACGCGCAAGTACAGGTAGATGAATGCCTTGCATGAATTTACAGCTCTGAAAATTACTAAACAACTGTGCATAGTTACATCCAGTGGTATAAAAATACTTTTTCATAACTGTTAACTGTTTTTCATAAATAGGGATAGCTAGTACAGTTCAATTAACTTGAGGTGGCAGCTGAGTAAAGGTGCATACTAAATGAAATTAGTCTGTTTCTAATCCTGAACGGAGACTGAGGATGATTTGTACACGTATAATAGAAGATGCATGTACCATCAATGGCTCCACATGTATAAATCACCCTCAGTCTCCATTCAGGATAGGTAACCAACTAATTCCATTTAGTGTGCATCTTTACTCAGCTGCCACCTCAAGTTAATCAGAGTGTAATAGCTGATCCACATCACACATCTTTGACCCGCCACTTACCCCAAGCAATGGAGTAGCTAACATGCCATCTGTAGACCAGTACACGTCACTGCTATGTATATCCTAAACATCTCCTTCATAATCGCACAACAAATCTTCCAGATTTTCTACAGTAATATCAGAAGCCTGTACACATCATACCCAAGCTAATTTATTTGCTATATTATGGGGATAAGCCATTGTTAACATTGAAATTTAACAATTTCAAATGTGCCATTCATTTAGCTCTTGATAGCTATAAGAAATCACTCTGAACACAAAGAGAGTACAAATAACTAAAATACTGAGCGAAAACAGCTGCATAAGGCTACCAGAAACCTTGGTTGAGAAACACTGTAATAACAGATGCTGACAGAGAGTTTTCTTTCCAGGGTGTCAGTGTGTAACGCAACATATACTCGTATGATTATCGCTTGATATAGCATAAATAAACTAAACTTGAATCGGAGAAGTCGCTTGCGTAGCTATACATTCGTTCGTATACACATAAAACAAAATGATTCAAATGTTAGGCGTGTTCTGTGCAAAGAATGGCTTTTGCTACAGTAAAACAAAGTAGTGAAATTTCAACGATTTATTAACGTAGTCCCTACTTTATTGTTACTGTAGATTTATACTGCCTTTAATGAGTTTTAAACCAGTTTTTGTTTTGTTTAAATAACTTGTTAAATACAGAAGATACGGAATTGTATTTATGATGCATTTTTACAGCATTTAACAATTTAAATGTCCTGTTCTGTTTATTGGGTATCCGTTTCCGGCCCCTGAAGGGTTTAAATGGCCATCGACGAAGCGGTTAAATATTATTAGACATTTCTATTGCTAATAAAAATAACTGAAATGTTTCTAGTGATGTTGGATTATTATGGATGGATGAGGAGTGGTTCACAACCTGAGTATGGGAATGCATGTCCATTATCGTTATCAGCAGCAAAGTGAGGAAGTGCAATGAGAAATCATTTCTTTGTTGCTAACTGTACATGAAAATATGGAAGTAAGGATCAAAACTATAATTAAACATAAACTTTTGACTTTTATTTAAATTACAGATATATAATATTATCATTTGTCATTATTGCAAGAGTACAAAAATTGATCAGTTTTTCCACCAAGATGTATCTACAGTTTTAATACACAGACCAAAAATTACACAAATTATCACGTAGCATGTGATCTCTTCAGATCAAATCAGCAACTGCAAAAAAAAAAAAAAAAAAAAAAGAGAATATTAATTAAAATATAATATGTATAGAGCTATTCACAATGAAAATTATACACAAACATTAAAGATGAGTCGTATTTTTTACACATCAGCTTCACTTATGTACCTATATTGAGGACATTTTTGTGAACTACTGTTCGCATCATCAGCTCTATGTGACTCCATATAGGTATGTAAGTGAAGCTCATGTGTAAAACATACAACTCATCTATAATTAAACATAAATCTTTCTTTATTCCTTTTTTTAGAAAGGGGGGGGGGAGTCTACCCATTGTATTTGTATTTCTTTAGGGTTATTCTTCAGTGCTTTTAGTACATTTTCTATTAAAGAATGGTTTCATATTCAAAAGAGAAGTAACTGGGGAGAGTCTTGGGCACATAAAATGAATAACGTGTTGAAGCAGATAGGTATGGGTCATTCTTGGATAAATGCAGAGTATGGGTATAGAGGCTTCTGGAAAGAAGTTAAGATTAGAAGATATTGACAGACAAGACATTTTCGCCAATACAAGTGGCAAAAGCTCACTCAGATTATATAGAGATATAAAAACAACCTGGGGGAGGGAAGGATATTGTGACTTTGTGGGTTCGTGAAATAAAAAGTCCAATTACACCACTCCAAAATGTGTTTTATTTCCACCGACTTACAGTTTAACTCTTGCCAATTACACAGAATTACTTGCTGCACACAGTTACAATTCACCAGTCCGTCCGTTACAATTTCACTTGTCCTCGCGATTACATAAACTCCGATGCACATACCAGTTACGTACAGTCTTCCGTTGCACAATCCTTTCGTTCATTAACACGTCACTGACTAACACTGCCTTCTTACACCAAGAACTGTCCTCACTCACACACTAACCAACTGACTGACTCACTAAACCAAAACCAACTCAACTCCGTCTGTCTGTAACCCTCTTTATATCGGAATATCCCGCTTTCTAGTGACCAGGAGAATGTTCCAGTAAACGAAAGATCGAGAAACAGGTGTAGAGAAAAACAGGCGACACAGTCATTTTTTCCCCTGACCACAGCCTGTCACCACTACAAGACAAACGAGGAGGAGGTGTGGCTAACGCGGTCCTCCCCCCTGCCTTCCGTTCGCAGCTGGTTCACAGGGTGCTCCAGCGCACCCGTTACACTGCTCCCTCCTCAAAGCTGTTCGCCCCCGAACAGCCCCATCGTAGCGTGCGAGGCGGTCCAGCTGTACCACCAGCATCTGCTCGGAGTCTCAGCCAGAAGTAGCGCTGCCGTAGTTTGTGAATCATTCGGTTCGCTCCCAGGTGTCCTCCTGAAGTACCGGCGTGCACTTCCTCCAAGACTTCCGGGACCTTGCTCCGGGGAAGTACCAACTGTCCTCTCTGCGCCTTCCCATCGGGTGACTCCCATACCCGGAACAGCACGCCCTCTCTGGTCTTCAACGAGTCCCATCGGGCCCAGTGCGACTTGTAGGTGGCGCTCCTCGGTGCGATGTCCTCCCAGGTTGGTCTCGTCCCTGCGTCCACTTCCCTCAAGAGTGGCCCCAAGTCTGCGTCCGCCAGCTGCTCCCTCCTCAGGCCTGCGCTATCCCAGCCTTCAGCAGGCACTGCCACAACTACTCGGACTGCTGCGGCACGCTCCTCCTCTTCCACTCTTGTGCGCTCGTGGCCGTCCTGGATCTGCGATAGGACACCTCCAATGCAATGGTCGCTGGCGTCGGTGTCCACAATGAAGGCGCCACCCGGTTGTGGGAAACCCAAAATTGAAGCACTGCACAGGGTCCCCTTCGGGTGCTGGAAAGCGTCTTCGGCGTCCTCCGTCCACACATAAGGCCGGTTTTCCTCCGTCAGGCGGGTGAGGGGTTTTGCGATGTTGTCGGCCTTTTCCTCTAAATCATTAAGGTGGTCGTCTACTTGACCCTTCCGTTTGCCCAGGTTCGCGACGTCATCCCTCACGCCGACCAACCGTTCCTCAAACTTGGCGGCGAGAGCCTCGTTCGCCACCTTCATTTCGGTAGCCAGACCGTCATTCGCTGCTCTCATTTCCGTGGTTAACTCGGCCTTCATTTGTTCCATCTTCTCGGTGATGTTGCCCCTAGCCGTCCTGATTAGTTTCAGTTCCGCGGCCAGGTTATTTCTAGTCTCCAGTATCTCTGTTAGTTCCGCTAAAATCTTTTCTAATGCTGCCTCCATCGTTGTAATGTTCGGTGATGTTGTTTTCCCGCTTCCTGACACCAGTGTGACTTTGTGGGTTCGTGAAATAAAAAGTCCAATTACACCACTCCAAAATGTGCTTTATTTCCACCGACTTACAGTTTAACTCTTGCCAATTACACAGAATTACTTGCTGCACACAGTTACAATTCACCAGTCCGTCCGTTACAATTTCACTTGTCCTCGCGATTACACAAACTCCGATGCACATACCAGTTACGTACAGTCTTCCGTTGCACAATCCTTTCGTTCATTAACACGTCACTGACTAACACTGCCTTCTTACACCAAGAACTGTCCTCACTCACACACTAACCAACTGACTGACTCACTAAACCAAAACCAACTCAACTCCGTCTGTCTGTAACCCTCTTTATATCGGAATATCCCGCTTTCTAGTGACCAGGAGAATGTTCCAGTAAACGAAAGATCGAGAAACAGGTGTAGAGAAAAACAGGCGACACAGTCATTTTTTCCCCTGACCACAGCCTGTCACCACTACAAGACAAACGAGGAGGAGGTGTGGCTAACGCGGTCCTCCCCCCTGCCTTCCGTTCGCAGCTGGTTCACAGGGTGCTCCAGCGCACCCGTTACAATATATAGACATGTGTAATAAGTTAGGGCAAGAAGGTTTTGCTTGGGCGAGAACAGGAGTGAGAAACTTGAAAGGTATAGGTCAAGAGAGGGAGCTAGATAAATGTCCATTGTGTGGAGAAGAGAATGCAAACTTCCATTGTATATTATATTGTAGTCAAACAAAGATATGGAGAGAGCATGCCTGGCTATGTAAATGGGACAGAAAGGTATAGGTCAAGAGAGGGAGCCAGATAAATGTCCATTGTGTGGAGAAGAGAATGCAGACTTCCACTGTATATTATATTGTAGTCAAACAAAGATATGGAGAGAGCATGCCTGGCTATGTAAATGGGACAGAAAGGTATAGGTCAAGAGAGGGAGCCAGATAAATGTCCATTGTGTGGAGAAGAGAATGCAGACTTCCACTGTATATTATACTGTAGTCAAACAAAGATATGGAGAGAGCAGGACTGGCTACGTAAATGGGACAGAAAGGTATAGGTCAAGAGAGGGAGCCAGATAAATGTCCATTGTGTGGAGAAGAGAATGCAGACTTCCATTGTATATTATACTGTAGTCAAACAAAGATATGGAGAGAGCAGACCTGGCTACGTAAATGGGACAGAAAGGTATAGGTCAAGAGAGGGAGCTAGATAAATGTCCATTGTGTGCAGAAGAGAATGCAGACTTCCATTGTATATTATATTGTAGTCGAACAAAGATATGGAGAGAGCAGGCCTGGCTACGTAAATGGGACAGAAAGGTATAGGTCAAGAGAGGGAGTTAGATAAATGTCCATTGTGTGGAGAAGAGAATGCACACTTCCATTGTATATTATATTGTAGTCAAACAAAGATATGGAGAGAGCAGGCCTGGCTACGTAAATGGCACAGAAAGGTATAGTTCAAGATAGGGAGCTAGATAAATGTCCATTGTGTGGAGAAGAGAATGCAGACTTCCATTGTATATTATATTGTAGTCAAACAAAGATATAGAGAGAGCAGGCCTGGCTACGTAAATGGGACAATTTGGGGGGAGAAGTAGTAATTAGAAAAATTTTGTCAGTAAAAGGGGAAAAGAACAGGAGAAAGATAGGGAATTATTTAGGGAAAGTTAAAGAGAGATGGCTAAGAACAATTAAGAGAAAAATGTAGATTAGGATAAGTGAAATGGCAGAATGTGTAAAAAGGAGTAGAGGGCCTACAATACACAAAAACATAGGCAAATTATTATTCAATGGCAAGCAACATGCTAGGATTTACATGATCCAGTATGGATTTTCAGATTCAGATTTATTCACCTTTGTAATAACATTGTACAAGGTTCGTCAAGAGAAAAGATAACAGTACATTTTACACTTATAAATTTTAAAATTTTCTCCTTTAGATATACAATTAGCATGTATAAGATTTAAGCAATTTCTATACAATTACAAAATTTAATACACAATAACATTTTGGTTCAGAACCCACCCCTCCCGGAGAGGTAACAGCTAACCTTATAAAATGATGCCTGTTTTGTACTCTTCTATTGAATAAAAGGCATTTTTTTTGCAAAATGAGTGTATACCATTTCTAATATTGCATTAGCTTTGATCTGTAAGTTAGTTACCGTATCAGCAGTTACAACAATTGTTGTATCGTCTGCATAGCCAATAGTAATTCCTCCTTCCTTGTATATCTTTTCAAATAAAGAATTTATGTACAAAATGAACAAATATGGCCCCAGCCTTGAGCCCTGTGGTACTCCATGCATTATGCGTCTGAAGGAAGACTGAACTGTTTCATTATGTACAATTTCTACACATTGCTCTCTATCTGTTAAATATGATTTCGCTTCACTGTGGTGTTCCAATACAGTTAAATCTCGATATGATTCTATCCATTTTAGTGATATGCCTCTAACCCCATAATTTATAATTGTATTTTTGATTTTGTATTTCCATTTGATTTAAAGGGAAAGATGAGAAATAGAATACAAATTAGTAATTAGTAAATTAAAAATTAGTACATCGTCATTTACTATTTTTTATTTCTATTAATTTGCTTTATAGTTTGGTTTCCTAATCTCTTGCTTGCAACTGTCTGTAAATCATTAACTCCCAATGTAAGGATTGTACTACTATAAGGCTATTTGAGACAAAATTGTACTCGATGTTTACCTAGAACACACTTTTGTTAGGACCTTCCAAACCAAACGTGTTTTAGGTTAACACTAGCAATATACGGAACATCGAGTGCTAGTCAAAAACACTTTTTAAACCAATTCTCGAACTGTATAAACACTTAAGCTCCACTTACTTTTTAAATTAGGACAAGTTTCAAGGACACCGCGTCCCCATCCTCAGCTGATGTTCTACTGGTTCTTCAGGTGACCGCCTCCCTCTCCTGGCGCTGTTCAATGAGTTGAATGACGTCATCTACTACTGGAATTTCGAAGTTCATTGCTCTCTTTTTGTTCTTCAAAATGTGTATATTTTCCCAAACTGTTAATTCGCAATACTTTTTTGCCGGTACCAAAAGTTTTATGTCTTTGGAAATGTTGTGATTTTTTGACCAGAAGTGATGGGCTATGGCCGATTTATCTGTCTGTTTGTATTTAATACATCGCATGTGTTCTTTCATCCTTGTTTCTAGGTTTCTCTTTGTTTTTCCGATATAAATTTCGTGGCAATCCTCACATCTTACGCTATAAATTCCGGATAGTTTGTTGGTTGGACTTGTGTTTTTTAGCGGGTGATTCAGCATGTTTCTCATGTTATATTTGTTGTGTGGTACTAGTTGTATCTGAAATTGACGGAAAATGTTTTTGAATTTATTAAATACCTTAGGGTGATACGTAAATTTGCAATATACTTTCTTTGGGTCGTCAGCTTTTAAAGAGCTAACGTCCTTGATGGTTTTCCGTCTTTTATGCTAAACAAGCATCACCCTAAGGTATTTAATAAATTCAAAAACATTTTCCGTCAATTTCAGATACAACTAGTACCACACAACAAATATAACATGAGAAACATGCTGAATCACCCGCTAAAAAACACAAGTCCAACCAACAAACTATCCGGAATTTATAGCGTAAGATGTGAGGATTGCCACGAAATTTATATCGGAAAAACAAAGAGAAACCTAGAAACAAGGATGAAAGAACACATGCGATGTATTAAATACAAACAGACAGATAAATCGGCCATAGCCCATCACTTCTGGTCAAAAAATCACAACATTTCCAAAGACATAAAACTTTTGGTACCGGCAAAAAAGTATTGCGAATTAACAGTTTGGGAAAATATACACATTTTGAAGAACAAAAAGAGAGCAATGAACTTCGAAATTCCAGTAGTAGATGACGTCATTCAACTCATTGAACAGCGCCAGGAGAGGGAGGCGGTCACCTGAAGAACCAGTAGAACATCAGCTGAGGATGGGGACGCGGTGTCCTTGAAACTTGTCCTAATTTAAAAAGTAAGTGGAGCTTAAGTGTTTATACAGTTCGAGAATTGGTTTAAAAAGTGTTTTTGATTGATGAAGCTCCACTGTTTATAAATACTTCTATTATAGTTTTATCGAGTGCTAGTTTGACTTAAAATTATATTAATTTTGTGCTTCATTGTATTGTGACTCTGTGTGTTCATGAAATTAAAAGTTCAGGTTACAAACACCAAAAATTGCACTTTATTTCCATAGAAACACACTCCGTACACAGTAGACCAGAAATACGTCACATACACAATACAACTTGCAAGGTCATCCACCATAACATAGCTGTTCACGCACGCGAGTTCAACCACCGACTGTGTATGGGTGGGCTCCCTTTTTATAGATTACTCACATTCCAGAATTTTCTCAATCAAGACGGCACTGAAGAAAGACAAATTCTCCAGAAATCTGTCTCCCTCCCCCTGCTGTTGTTTCGGCGAGCTTTTATCTCCGCACTATGCTGTGCATCTCTTTGATCTCGTCTGTGCCAACTTGATCAACAATGGGCTCGCAACAGCATCATAGTCCATACTCATAAGAACTTCCATTCTTTTAGTTAGATGATGGAAATTAATCATTTCTTCATACTAGCCAGATATAGGCTAAGATCTTTGATGGACTGAGTCAACATGAAAAATTCAATTTTTCAACATGGAAAAATGGTTAGAGCGACTGGATGGAAACCAGGAGATCTGTGGTTCAAATCCTGGCCACGGCATTGAATTTTTCATGTTGACTCTATCTATCAAACTTCCATTCTTGTTTTTTGAGTTTGATTTATGAGTCAATGCTTCTACTTTTAATATTTATTCCATTCTTGCTCCCAAGATATTGTGAACCAAAATGTTTCAGTTACTTTCCTGCCTTTCTCATTTCTGTTCTGGTTTCCGTTTTCAGATTATTGTAAACCAGAAATACTGCCACTCAAAAAATGGGAATATAAATATAACTTTGATTGAGACTTACCATTCATTGGCATTTCATCAATCTGTGTAGAATAATACTGTTCAATATCTCGCAAGATTCTTATATCATCACTTTTGACGAAGTTGATAGCAACACCCTTTCTGCCAAATCGACCAGATCGACCAATCCTGAAAACACGTAACACACACATTAAATTTTGTTTCTGCTCTAACGTGACCAGAACATGACAACAAATAAAAGTTAAGTTATATACCTGTGAATGTACAATTCTCGGTTGTTTGGAAGATCATAGTTGATAACCAGTGACACTTGCTGGACGTCAATGCCACGAGCCCACACATCTGTGGTGATTAGGACACGACTGAAAATGTAAATTACATAAAATATGAAAAGCCAGATCAAAACAATCCAAAATCAGGAGTTTGGTAGACGTAACAGTGCCTTTTGCTTCCTTAAAAAAAAACGGGGGGGGGGGGGGTGGTGGTGGTGGAGCAACCACATTTACAAAAGAAAAGGAAAGCAACAGCATATTCAGTGCATTCACATAACACCCAAAAACATTTAATAAATTCAAAAAGATCTATAAGGAACAAAATATTAACTTGGCACCTACTAATAATGATTTATAATGATTTATTTGCTTATAGACTTATACAAGTTTCAAGCATTGTCAAGAGGCATAAAATATTTACATTTCATCTATTCTATACAGGCACTTCAGTATTAGGTACATTTTTAGTCTTCTTTGAAATACATTGCCTCTTAGAGCTTTAATATCACTTGGCAACTTAGTATATGAACACTTTAAAAACATCAAAATGAAACAAGAGATAGGTCAGTATTAGCATTTCACTTTTGGAATGAAAACCATGACACTGATCCAAAACCAAATTTATTAAAAAGAGTGATAAACAAAAATAAACTGACATGGGAGAACATATTAACATGGAAAAATAAGAACAAAGTAAGAAACTGAAATCCGACCAGTCAATAATTTAATAAAGAAGTTCATAGTTTCATCATCAGAGAGAAGACAGCAGACAATAGTCGGACCTTGGAGGTTGAAAATGCATGCAATGGCTTCCAAAACTAATCCTTTAATAAATATTAAAAGCAGAAGCATTATTAACAGTGAAGTATTCTTCATTTTTGAGTTTGATTAATGAGTCACTATGTTTACACTCAACTTCACTTACTATGTTGTATAATAGAAACGTTTTCAAGATCATTCGATCTCATCCTCCGCTGTTTGGTGACTAAATGAACATTCTTCTTCCTCCTTCGGTGCTCCGATCCCTCTGCCATCTGCCAGATGGAAGAAGCATGTTCATTTAGTCACCAAACAGCTGAGGATGAGATCGAATGATCTTGAAAACGTTTCTATTACACAACAACATAGTAAGTGAAGTTGAGTGTAAATATAGTGACTCATTAATCAAACTCAAAAATAATCCTTCAATAATACAAAAATATAAGTAATGAGTATGTTCTATTTTGATTATGATTAACTTGAAGTAAATAGAAAAACAAGTTTCAGGCAATATACAAATACATCAAGTGAGTATATCAGATATTTTTATTTAATATGAACAAAATGCCAAACAAATGTACCTAAAATGCAACAAGCTATTTTACTGCAAACATTACTTTTTGTTATTGTTATGAATGGCAGTTTATCTTAATTTAACATTAACCTATTAAGCTTAATTTTGTTGTGAATGACCATTAGTTGTGATGTAAGAAGATGATTTTTCATTTTTGTGTTTTCTCAGTCTTTGTACTGGGATTATACTCTTTGTTTGGTTTAACTAAACCTCCAGTCAAGTTTATAATACTGACCTAAATGGGTAAGCCATCTGTTTGAATTAGCAAATTGCAAGGCAAGTTACAGAGAATATTAATATTTTCAGATTGAATTGGTGTGCTATAGAATTGTAATTAGTTAATTACCTCTGTCCAGATCGGAATTCCTTCATAATTGCATCTCGCTCCTTCTGAGGCATATCACCATGCATGGAGCTTACAGTGAAATTTGCTTCTCTCATCTTCTCAGTTAGCCAGTCCACCTGAAAATACATTCATAATACAAACAAGTAAAATAAACTGCAGTACAATGAAAGATGAAAGTAATTTGAAAAATCTGATGTGGCACATGCATAGAGTTTTCTCTATGAATCACAAATTCACACATCTGTTACAGAACTCATATAAAAGATGATTCTTCAACGTTAGTTAAGAATCATGTTACGTTAGTCAATACGAGTTTTGTATTTGGTTTAGGAATGATTTCAAATTAAGCTACAAGTATTTAGTTATAACTTGCATAAATATTATTTAAATGTTTATTCAAGGTAAAAAATTCCTGCAGTGGAAATAAAAAGCAAATACTTATATAACTTGGAAATGTTACACTCTTTCATTGACATTGTGAGAAACAAGTGAAAAGTGACAGCACTGAAGCAATCTACCAAAATCAGCACATATCGTGGAAGCGATTTATGCCAAATGAAAGCTTTTAAAGAGATTTATATTATTGTATACATCCCAAGTTAACTAATTATAGAAAACTTCTTCAAAATGAACAGTTTCAACTTCTATTGCGCAGTTGATACCATGTCTGCCTCACATTCAAGAGGTCGAGTTCAAACCTGAAAGAACTTAAGAGTTAACCAACATTCACCTTCCAAGATATGGGAAACTAAGGAAGAAAACATTATTCAGAATACCTGACCGAGATTTAAACTTGGGACCTCTTGAATGTGATATCTATCTTGATTAATGTGAAGTAGATAGAGGAATAAGTGTTTGTAAGAATATTTGTACAAGAGTAGATATTCATCTGAGAGCAATCTATCAGATTTTTAGAAATTGTATTAGTATACACATACAAAAGTATTTGATGTCTTTGATGTAGACCGTAAAATGTTATGGGAGATTTTGGTGCTGTTAGCACACATATGCTACAGTGTGATACTGTCATGTTTGCTGTGAGATGAAGAAGATACTAAATGGCAGTATAAAATAACTAAAAATATTTCAAATTCTGCAGAGAGATACATTTTCAAAACCAGCATTATACAACCATGTGTTCCTAGATATGTTGTTTAATGATTAATGCCATCATTTGATGACAAACTCATTGGCATTTGTGCCTTTCAGTACTTCACTTAGATAATGCAGTGATGTTTTAAATTATCTGGACATTCTTCCCTTAGATAATTGTTTTCACGTCATCTTCTCAGAGTTGTCTCCTAGATGAGTATGCAGCATTCCCTCTGATACCTGGTACCTAGAGCCTCATTTGCTAAAGCAGGGTGTAAGACAGGCAGAAAGAGGTTGGTATTTGGATATCTCTTACATCTCTATTCCTAGTTATTATCTGACAACATATTGCTGAAACAGAAATGCTACACACAGGAAAATAATAACAAGTAACAAAACTGTAGGTTTAAACTGAAAAATTAATACAAACCTTCCTCTTGGTGTTGCAAAATATGACAGCCTGTGTAATAGTCAGTGTATCATAAAGGTCACAAAGTGTGTCAAACTTCCACTCTTCACGTTCCACTGCGACAAAGAACTGTTTGATACCTTCAAGTGTCAATTCATCACTGTTAACAGAAAAACACAGGACATGTTATCTCTCAACATTTTGATTTTAAATAAAAAATTAATTTCTATTTGAATTCTTTAATTTCTAATTATTTTCTGAATTCCTATTTTGTAATTGAAAAAAAAACTATCTGTAGTCGGTGTTAACACCTCATCACTTACATTTTTATATCATTGAGGAACTAGTTTCAGAAGCTGTTGTATCAATTTTCAACCTTGGTCCAACTATTGTGTATTGTTACCTGCTCTCTAGTCTCTGGTGGTGGAACTATGAACTTCTTTGTCAAATTATCTACTGGTGGGATTTCAAAGTTCATTATGCGGTCCCATATGAATATGTTCTCCCATGTTGTCAGTTTTGGTTTATCACTCCTTTTAGTAATTTTGGATTTGAATCAGTCATGGTCTTCATTCCAAAAATGAAATGCTAATTCTGATTTATCTTTTTGTTTCAATCTGATGTTTCTAAAGTGCTCTCTAGCTCTGGCTGCCCGCCTTGGTACTGTGTCTGCCTCACATTCAAGAGGTCCCGAATTCAAATCTCGGTCATGGTAAGTTACCTGGATAAGGGCTTTTCTGGGGTTTTCCCTTATCCTGAAAAACGAATGTCGGGTAACTCTAAGCTCTATGGACCCTGGGTTCATTTGAGAACCATTTCACCTATTCCATTCATTGTCCGATATGACTTAACGTTGGAGGTTTTTTTTAGTTTGAGCTATGTAGCATTTTTCACAATCTTTACAATTTATTTGGTATATTCTGGATCTTTTAATTAGTGGGATTTCATCTTTTATTTTTGAATTTAACAATTTTAATACTCAGTACCTATTTGTAGGTGCCAAGATGATATTTTGTTCCTTGAAGGTCTTTTTGAGTTTAAATGTTTTTGAGTGGTACATGAAATGAAATGAGACGTGTAGTATTTAATGTCTGCTTTTGCTACATGCGGCACCACAGGCAGTAACACTGATGATAAATGAGATGAAGCTGGAAACCACAGATCCCAGAGAATACCTATCCCAGGGCCATGTTGTCCACTACAGCTCTCACTTTGAAGTTGCCTGGGATCAAACCTCCACTTTGTGAGAATCGAGCAGGCTGGTACATGAATCCACTGAAAACCAACTACAAATAGTTTTTTTTTTTTTTTTTTTTTAATTTTTAATGTCAATATTACTAAATTGCTCCAATTACGCATAATTCTATTTTATGTTTCAAGTGCCTACCGTTTCACCAAGATTCGAATTGGGTCTGTCATGAACTTGCTCGTCATCTCCAGAATCTCATGAGGAAGTGTTGCAGAGATTAGCACAACCTATCAAAGATAAAATCACAAATTTTTATACTCTTTAGTTATCATAGTGGACTTATTTTCAGTTACTGAATATTTATAATTTACTTCAGCATTCTTTTTACTTCCCTATATTTCTTGGTTATTTATTCCAAGTTGTCTTAATGTTCTTGCAACAATATGAGCAGCAAATGGATATTCAGATGTATGTAGGACTTCCTTTCAACACTTCTGGATATACTGACACTTTAACTAAATGGAAGGGAAGCCCTTTAACCTATCTCAGGTAAAGGTTGGAGAGAATATTGAGAGATCCCATATACACTGACCAATTCTCATTAATAAGACACAAAAAACTACTACTGTAAATGATTTCCAAACAATCCGCTTAGGAACTTGCTGCTAATAAACTGCTCCTACATCAGTATAAAAGAAAAGCAGTACCCTAAAACAAATAGTACACGTAAGGGCCTATTGTACTCCCAGTTATATGGTAGTAACAGTTGCACTATTTATAAGGAAAATAAAAATATGACTAGACTCTTTAGAATAATGGACGTGGAGCAAACTGTTGCAATACTAGAGCAATTTCAGCAGTAAATACAGTTTCCTGCAGTAATCGATACAAATAATTAAATTGAACATTTCCATCATCTGATTAGAAGATCCATGACAATGGAAAAAGATCTGATGATAAAAATCACAGAAAACAGCAAGAAAGAAGAGTGACATAGATGGAATCAAAGGTACTTTTCAAGTTGAATGGCCACATCTCACAGGCTTGCACTAGATCAGAATGAAAAAATGCTGAGAAGCATAAAAAAGCACTTAGAAAAAACTAAACAAGACCTTACCTAATCAAAGGTAAGCTTATATAAAAGAAAAAGATAAACATTCCATATGCCTACCAGAACTTTCACGATTAGTAATGCAAATTGCACAACTACACAGTATGCACATAATAAATGTAGCAAACTATCCTGAGGACTGTAAGTCATAAAGCATAGATGGTATAATAAGAGCACCAAGCTGCAAATCGTAGCCAAGGCATGTTTATTTGTGAGCAGAGGAATTCAACTTTTGTGTTCAAAGGGCACAACTGCAAAGTGAAAGGAAAGTATAACCAAAACATGTGTAGATGAGTATCCTTAGCTTCTGGTGAGGGATGCATTATCTCACGTTGGTTTACTCATCATGTTGTGCGCTTCTTCTGGGCTCTTGTCCAATCCTGGCATTGTTGTTCTGGCTTATATATCTGTGGTGGCTCTGTTCCTTTGTTCTTGATAGTTCAATTGAAGTGGGTGCCAGTGTCCCACTTTCCTGATGGTTTTGTAAATGAGTTCTATTGTATTATTCTTCTTTATTTGTTTCCCTAGGATCCAAAACATGTGTAGCTAAAACCCAATGATTGCCAACTACCCCTAATTACCTCAGGATCGATATGACTACCCTGAAATCACTAATGTACATCTTTCTCATGCTTTAGCAACAATCTGCCACAATGAACTTTTGTACCTATATTGACACGGAACTGGAACGAAAAACAAAACCTAGCAAAAAGAGTATCACAACCACTCACTTACTGGCAACAATACACTCCTCTTTATTAGCATAACCTTTTAACAAACAAAATAACTTTTTATCAAAATAAACCTCTTTTTTCCCATGAACAAAATAATAACTAAACTTTTTAACTCTGATTATTCCTCAGTGTCCCTTCTTGAAACTGGATACATACTACAACTCTTCCTTTCCTCCATCTTGCTCTAATCACATTTTCACAAATGTGGCACAGACACACTTCATTAATAATCCCATGTTAGAACAAATCCAGTAAATTCTTTCAGTTTTTTGTTACCAACAAAATGCTTTATAATGAAAGAAATGAAGTTCTGGCAACCTGTACATAACATAATCCTGGTTGTACACACCATTTTAGTGGGTTTAGTTTCTGTGCTATGTACAATACATTATTTTGGTATGAAACATAATATAAATAACATTTCAGCGTTACAATGGTAAGGGAATGGAATGGCTTTTATATGAGTTACTTTTGGACTGGGAAATATATATGCAATAACATACTTCTTACCTGTGTTGCTGGTGGTAAATATCTATAAACATCGTAAATCTGTTCCTTGAAGCCTTTGTTCAGCATTTCATCGGCTTCATCAAGAACCAACATTTTGATTGACCGTGTTCGCAGAACTCTGCGCCTGATCATGTCTGAAACATAATAAATAAACATTAATGATGAAACAAGTTAATATGTTATATATCAATTATGTTTCTATCAATACTGTACCAAAGACTCTTCCAGGTGTCCCTGACACCACATGTTGTCCATAATCCAGTTTCCTGATATCTTCACCCAGGTTGGTCCCACCAATGCAAGCATGACACTGTACATTCATAAAGTCTCCCAACGCCAATATAACCTGAAAATTAAATGTACTTTATTAACTGCTGTATTATATCTTGTTAGTGATGCAGTATAGTGTTGATATGATACTATATGCAACAAAGCATGTACATTACCTTTTGAATTTGTGTTGCCAGCTCTCTGGTTGGGGAAAGGCACAAAACTTGACTTTCGCGCACTGTCGTATCCAAAGACTGCAAAATAGCTATTGAAAAGGTAGCTGTTTTACCAGTACCAGATTGGGCCTGAGCGATCACATCTCTTCCCTTCACGATTGGTTTTATTGCTCTCTGCTGTATAGCAGATGGTTTTTCGAAACCTGTTAACAAACTCACGCATGAATTTCTTGAATTATGCAAAAAAAACAACTTAACATAACATTACCTAACCTCGTTCCTTCTAACCAACATTGCAGTGTATATGAAATACCAAACACTTACCGTACGCATATATACCACGTAACAGTTCCTCACGCAATCCCATATTATCGAAAGTTGGAATAACTTCGACATCTTCGCTGGTTTCAAATTCAACATTTGATAAATCTTCAGTTTGTACTACGCGTCTCACACGTATGTCCTCCATTTTGGTGGGTAATAAATGGAGGAACGTTGAATGCGGAACAACGATGGCCGCTGGGTGTGAATGAACTAAGGAACGGAGGAATGGTGGAATGGACCAAAAAGTGTTGACGAGGAGATAGGTAGGTGAAATATTTCAATTTTCGGCTTTGGAATTTTGGAAGTTTCTCATCGATTTAATTGACAATGGCGCACAAATTATGTTCGCTGAAAGCAGAAAGCTTCATTTCCCTCTCCTTTTCTTTTCTGTGATGGTTGATAGGCGTATACATTGCAGTTTTCCATTGATTCTCAGCAGGTGGACAATTGAACATGGACGAGTAAACGAAGAAGCATTTCCACATAGCCAGGCGATGGAGCTGGACTCCGCAACAGCCCGATGTTGGGGCAGCTATTACGTGGTTAATCTACCATTAAAGTGACCTGGGCTAAATAATGGGATAGAAGAAATGCGTGTGCAAGAAAAAGCTACTGCATCATGTGCCAAAATGACCGAAGAAAGGAGCGTGAATGGAGATGTACCAAGTGATAGTAAAAGGGGCTTTGCACTTGGCAACGCCGATGGGGCCCACAGCCCAAATTTGACAACTGCAGGAGATTCTGATCAACCGTATGCAGTTGCTGGGGGCAGATTGACGTTCTTTAAAGGTAATTAATGCAATAAAACCGTAACTATACTTATTCTTAAAAACATGCACCAATTACTCGGTAGTACACCTGTTAAAACGAAACCTTCCGGTGGTCTCCAACGTTATGTTTCCAAGCGCACTAGGCGTATCATGGACACATTTTATCTTTTTACAAACGAACGTACCTATTTCCAGATGCTTTATTCTTAAGAAGTTAAATCTAAACATATCTTAAAGAGTATCACAAATAGGTGAATGTAGTTGAGTAACGATGCGTTTTGTGTTATGTTGATTTGAATCTGTAAGCACCATAATAAAGATGTGACATTTAAAACCAAGTGTTGCCTCTGTGCTGTAACACATCCTAAGATGCAACCTGCAAGTTCATCAGTATTGTTATACTTAAATCAACATTAACACATAACCTTTAGCAAGATGTAATATTTATATCTAAAGTCAGCTTTATATTGCATAAATAGAAAAACAGGTATGACAAAAGCAGTAAATAGGATAGGTTGTGGTAGTTTGGGGAGCTTGAAATTTAATGAATGAAGCTATATAATTTTTACACAGCCTTAATTTGTGTGTGTTTTAAATTACCTATGCAAGAGCAGCTACTTAATGTGTTAACAGTTTGTATTATTCATACAGATGCAGTTGGATAAGAGACAAAAATATTTTTAACTTGCTAGCCTCAGACTGGGCTACAATAGTGTTGGAAAAGAAGCTGTATGCAGTAATCAAGCCCATATATTTGCATGTTCCATATGCTTAGATTGTTTCTGCCAAGATTAAAAAATGCTTTTGTGAATGTGGTGTAATTTGGTTTGTTATATTTGTAGGTCATGTAAAGTGCAAATTTTCTGATACTGGTGGTATTATGTGAACAAACAGAAATATATATATATATATATATATATATATATATATATATATATATATTTATTCTCTCCTGATTCGAATAGGGGATACTTTAATTTTACAAAATATATGACAGTTGGATAATTTTCATAACATGGCAAATATCTTATTATATATTATTATCTAAATATACCATATATTATTATTCACCCCAATTGAAATACTGGCTGACATATGACAGTGTAAGGTATTTTCATAAAAATTTAAAGCCTTTTTCACTAAAGAAGTTGATACAGGTATGCATGATGAAAAAGAAGCTAAATGTTATTCACCATTTTTGTTATGAATCCACCTTTGTGTTGGAAGTGGCTACAATATATAGAATTTGTGGCAAGAGAAAGCCTGTGATGTGCTTGCAACATTTTTGGTGTAAAATGGTTTCAATGTATCATCATGAAGTTATTAGTTGCCTTTTTCTTCTATCAAATATTTATGACAACTTTTTAATTAGGTAATTGTAATTACATTATATGTAAAAGATTTAGATATTATTAATATATATTCAAGCTAGGTGCTATTCTCTATGACGTATTCAGTGTCCTAGGGCACTTCTCAGTGATGGGACCAAATCAACAAAACACAACACATATTCCTAAATGAACATACAAATATGCCAATCAAGTAGACAACCAACTAAGATTCAAATCTGGGTCTTCTGCCAGATCACTTGTGTGTAAAAGGTCTCAGTGGTATTTTATTTTTCAAGGGTATCTGTGAATGGACTTCATAGCTGTGTTGTGTGATATTTTGTAAAACCACGAAATTCCATATATTTTATTTACTTTTAATGGTGGATTTGCATAAATATGAGAACAAATATTAAGTGGTTTCCTGGCACTTCGGATTACTGGGATAATGTCATTGTGAATATAACATAAAAAGTGTAATATTTAAGATTTTTGGCAAAAGTGCAAATTGGAAAATGGCCAACCCTTTAAAGATTAATAAGAAAACAAAACTTTCTATACTGTGATCACAAAACCCTGTCATTTATGTAACAGATGCAAACAACTACTATACTAAAACCTTTTTAAACCACTTAAGCTCCACTTACATTTAAAAATTAGGAGATGTTTCAAGGACCCCTCATCCTCATCGTCAGCTGATGTTCAACTAGTTCTTCAGGTGACTGCCTACCTCTCCTGGCGCTGTTCAATGAGTTGAATGACGTCATCTACTATTGGCATTTCAAAGTTCATGGCTCTTTTTATTCTTCAAAATGTGTATATTTTCCCAAACTGTTAATTTTCAATACTTTTTTGCTGGTACCAAAAGTTTGATGTCTTTGGAAATATGATTTTTTTTTGTCCAGAAATGGACTATGGCTGATTTATCTGTCTGTTTGTATTTTATGCATCTCATGTGTTCTTTCATCCTTGTTTCTAGGTTTCTTTTTGTTTTTCCAATATATATTTCATGGCAATCCTCGCATTTTACACTATAAATTCTGGATATTTTGGATAGAGGGAGGCAGTCACCTGAACTAATCGAACATCAGCTGGTGATGACGCGGGGTCCGTGAAACATGTCCTAATTTTAAATGTAAGTGGAGCTTAAGTGTTTTTACAGTTCGAGAAGTGGTTTAAAAAGGTTTTATTGATGAAGCTCCACTGTTTATAAGTACCTCTATTTATAGTTTTATTTACTACTATACTGCATACACAGCATGCAATTTATAGAACTTTCAGAACCACATTGGCTGCTCTGGTAGATGAAAGTTTGAAAATGTATTTTAATTTGATTTTAGTACTATGTATAATCACAGAATGCCCATTTATATAATTTCTTTATGTATAAATATTAAAAGCAGAAGCATTATTAACAGTGAAGTATTCTTCATTTTTGAGATTGATTAATGAGTCACTATGTTTACACTCAACTTCACTATGTTGTATAATAGAAACGTTTTCAAGATAATTCAATCTCATCCTCAGCTGTTTGGTGACTAAATGAACATTCTTCTTCCTCCTCTAGTACGGTGCTTTGATCCCTCTGCTATCTGTATGTTTGTTAATATTTGTTTCAAGCCATCTGCAGCTGTTAGTGAAGTATATAGGAAATGCCTCAACACTTCAGTATTGACAAAATTAAATTGTTCTTGTCAATCATACAATATTCTTTTCTATAAATTTTTATTATAGCTTTTCCAGAGAATATGCAAAAATGTATTGCCCCAGAATATACATCTGCTTTTGGACTTAGTTTAAAAGGAATTTAAAATGTTCTATTTCAATAATACACTGTACATGGGTTCTAATACTTATAATTATTAAACTTAAATATGAAATACACCTGGTGACATTGCCGTAACAAAGCATTTTTAGTGGCTAGTGAATAAATGAATAACATACAGCACAGTAATACCTCTTCTCCCAATTGACTTCTAACCTATGATTCTGTATTCCTTTTTGTGTATCTGCTCTCTTTTATTTCATTTTTTAAAACTGTATCAAATACTAAAAATCTGTTTTAAATTTTTACAATATCAAATAGTGTTAGATATAATTAGGACTAACATCTTTGTAATATGCTGTTGAAGGTCAGCTTTAGATGCTGAATTAATTAAGTTTCATTCAGTGACATAAAGCAACTTCAGATGGCTGTAACCAAGTTGAAATGCTTGCCCTAATGAAATCATGGAACTGAATCAAACTAAGATAAATTAGGAAATATCTTTTAAGTGGTTGACATGACTTAAACTCAGTATGTTTATACAGAATGTAATTATGTGTGAGTTCTATTAAATTTACTTTATTTTCAGTTAATTCCAAGTAAATGTATTCTCAGTTTGAAAGTAATGAGTCGATTCAAACACACATCACTTAAATTATCCTTATTTGCACATGTTTTGGTGAACGTTTTGTCCCCATCCTCAGCAGTTATCCGACTTCATAACCAATAAAAGGTTTCTCAGTTTCCTTTTTATTCATTGCCCATGTCTAGGTACCCATCTCAGCTATACGAATTGTGGGTAGTCAGTGTCATAAGCAATTTGAGGAATTCTAAAATCATCTTGAATATAATCAAGTAGTTATTGAGGGCCTTTACACCTAACTATTGGAGGTTATAGCTCCTTATTCTCTCCCAAGTACTAGTTAAAACAGCAAATATCTCTGCCTGAAAGATGTGGCAGATTCAATGAAAGCTTGATACTTTTGCAAGCCTGTGATCCAATTCTGGTTTTACAACCATCATTATACCAGATTAGATCTTGTTTTCTTTAGATTTAATCTGTCTCACTCATTGCCTTTAGGACAAGAGGTGTGAAAATTTTGTCAAACGGAACTGTTGGTTTCAAATTGTCAGTTCTCATACTGGGTATCTTAAACAATGTTTCTTTTCAGAGACTTGAAGCTTTCCCGGCATTGATTATGAATGAAATGATCTAATGAGTACAGGGTACATAGAGATTAGAGTTGCCTGACATTAACTATCAGGATAAGGAAAAACCTGTAACATTAAGGCATATGAAACAATGAATGAAATGGGTGAAATGCTCAGGATCCATAGAGCTTAGAGTTGTCCGATATTCATCTTTTGGGACAAGGGAAAATCCCAGAAAAAAACCTAACCCATATATAACTTACCCTGACCAAGATTTGAACTTGGGACCTCTGCTTTAGAAATACTAAGTCATGGTGTGCTCATAAGAAACAAAGGAGCAACCACTTAACATTTAAGGATGAATTGTTGTCTACCCTTGCTTAAACAAGCATTACATTGGGAGAACACATTCTGATTCATGTGATTAAGTTGGACAACTATAATGCTTTCAATTTCATTTCTAATATTTTGTTTTAGTTCTTCCAATGTTTGAGGATTTGTCTTGTAAACTTTTGTCTTTCAGGTCACCCCACACTCACACATTGTTAGATCGGGGGTGTTCTTTCAGGTCACCCCACACTCACACACTGTTAGATCAGGGGTGTTCTTTCAGGTTACCCCACACTCACACACTGTTAGATCAGGGGTGTTCTTTCAGGTTACCACACACTCACACACTGTTAGATCAGGGGTGTTCTTTCAGGTTACCCCACACTCACACACTGTTAGATCGGGGTGTTCTTTCAGGTTACCCCACACTCACACACTGTTAGATCAGGGGTGTTCTTTCAGGTTACCCCACACTCACACACTGTTAGATCAGGGGTGTTCTTTCAGGTTACCCCACACTCACACACTGTTAGATCGGGGGTGTTCTTTCAGGTCACCCCACACTCACACACTGTTAGATCGGGAGTGTTCTTTCAGGTCACCCCACACTCACACACTGTTAGATCGGGGGTGTTCTTTCAGATTACCCCACGCTCACACACTGTTAGATCGGGGGTGTTCTTTCAGGTTACCCCACACTCACACATTGTTAGATCAGGGGTGTTCTTTCAGGTCACCCCACACTCACACACTGTTAGATCGGGGGTGTTCTTTCAGGTTACCCCACACTCACACACTGTTAGATCGAGGTGTTCTTTCAGGTTACCCCACACTCACACACTGTTAGATCGGGGGTGTTCTTTCAGGTTACCCCACACTCACACACTGTTAGATCGAGGTGTTCTTTCAGGTTACCCCACACTCACACGCTGTTAGATCGGGGTGTTCTTTCAGGTTACCCCACACTCACACACTGTTAGATCGGGGGTGTGAGAGGTTCATACACCAGCACAAATCATCCTATCTTCAAACACTTCCCTAATTTTATTCATGGACTCCTCTGCTGTAAGAGCAGTAGCAGAATTGTGTTGAAACATTCATATGATTTCTCTTCTTTTGTCAGTTAATATCAATGGGGTCAAAATGTCATTTCAGAACCTCTCTGCATTTACCATCTGCTTGTAGAATATTGAACCGATTATGCATGTAGTGACTGTTATGAGTGTTGACATGACCACTGAGGTGGAACCACTTCTCATTGGAAAAGAATAAAAACTGTCATTCTCTGATGAAAGAAACTATTCACAATAATGCACTGATACTGGGTCACCATGTTTAAATGGTTTTAGTCTTAATATTTTAGTTGCTCTATGTGCAGAAGACTCCAAAATTCCCACCTGTTGTGCTAAATTTTGACTGGATTTGATTTTTTTTATTGTAATTTACGCCCTCTAACGAAATTCCCACCTGTTGTGCTAAATTTTGACTGGATTTGATTTTTTTTATTGTAATTTATGCCCTCCAACGAAATTCCCACCTGTTGTGCTAAATTTTGACTGGATTTGATTTTTTTTATTGTAATTTATGCCCTCCAACGAAATTCCCACCTGTTGTGCTAAATTTTGACTGGGTTTGATTTTTTTTATTGTAATTTATGCCCTCCAACGAAATTCCCACCTGTTGTGCTAAATTTTGACTGGATTTGATTTTTTTTTATTTTAATTTACGCCCTCCAATGAAATTTTCACCTGTTGTGCTAAATTTTCACTGAATAGGATTTTTTTTTTTTTTTTTAAATTTTGATTTGATTTTTTTGTAAATTTACGTCCTCTGTCATATCGGATGATGAATGAAATGGGTGAAATGATGCTCAAATGATGCTCAAATGGACCCAGTATCCATAGAGCTTAGTTACCCAACATTTGTCTTTCAGGATAAGGGAAAACCCTGGAAAAAACCTTACCCAGGTAACTCACCCTGACCAAGATTTGAACTCGGGACCTCTTGAACATGAGGCTGACACTACCATATACACTACCGAGGCAGGTGGATTTGATTGGTGAATGCTCAAAACATGCACCTATGTTGAACTTTCTCTCTGTTGACACTATGTTTATGATTTTGTTTTTTGTTTGCTACAGAGCAAGTGGTTTCGAATTTCTTCACAAAATCATGAATTGTAAATTCTGGAAGGAGGCAGTCTACCAGGGAATGTTTGGATATACTCTGTGTGAACATGGCTTGGTGATTTCCATTTACAATAACTGTTACACACTACAGTACATTGCTCTAGAGTCAAGTGGCTGTTGGAGTGGAGTGCCCACCATACAACAACAGCTGGTAATGGGGAGAATCCAGCAAGGTCCCAGGAGAGGCGAAATGCTGTGTGCTCCATTATGTTTTAAATGGAGAACTGAGTAGTACCCAAGCACTTTTGTGGCATGGTTACCTAGTCAGGTGTAGATAACCAGTTAACAGTAGGTTTCATCTTGAGTATTAGAATACTCACACTAGTATATCAGCAGACATTGACTTACTACACAAATGTAATTGTTGCTTCACTGCCACTACTTTTTACATAATTAAGACATTGACTTATTTACAAAAAAGCCAATGCTGAACAACAAACTATAAAACACACCAATCCCCAGCTACAAACACACAAGAGTTGAACAATGCAAATTTCAACTTACATGTCGTCATAAGGACCACAACAAAGAGGGACATAGCAACAGGCATCAGAACAGTGTATATATTTGTAGTTTGTCAAAGTATCACATCTTGCTTGTAAAGCAGGGACTAATTTGGGGCCAGGTGATACATAGAGTGAGGTTGTTTTGAATATGCATAGATCTAAGCTCATAGACGTTATGTGTGTTAGGTGGAATTTAGTAACAGTGACATAAAATTAATCATAAAAACTATTTGTAGTTGGTTTATTGATACTCGTCACTTTTTATATTATTGAGGGACTAGTTTCAAAGGCTGTTGCCTCCATTTTCAACCTCTCTCCAACTAGCATCTGTTGTCAGTTTATTTTGGTTTATTACTCCTTTTAATAATTTTGGATTTGGATCACTGTCATGATTTTCATTCCAAAGATGAAATGCTACTGCTGACTTATCTTCTTGTTTCAATCTGATGTTTCTAAAGTGCTCTTTGACTCTGGTTTTTAGATTTCTTTTAGTTTGACCTATGTAGCATTTTTTACAATTCTTACAACTTATCTGGTATATTCCGGATCTGTTAACTGATGGGATTTCATCTTTTGTTTTGAATTTAGCAATTTTAAAATTGAGTGTCAAATAGTTTTTGCGACTAGTAACATTGCATTCCGTCCAAAACTTTGATACTGAGTTTTTGCTTTAAAAAAAACAAGGGAGGGATAAGTTCCATGTACATGCATGCATGTACATTCAGTTCATTCACATATCACCCAAAAACATTTAATAGATTTAAAAAGATCTTTAAGGAACAAAATATAATCTTGGCACTTATTATTTGTCACTCAATTTTAAAATTGCTAAATTCAAAAAGAAAAGATGAAATCCCATCAGTTAACAGATCCGGATTATACGAAATAAGTTGTAAGAATTGTGAAAAATGCTACAAACTAAAAGAAATATAAATACTAGAGTCAAAGAGCACTTTAGAAACATCAGACTGAAACAAGAAGATAAGTCAGCAGTAGTATTTCGTTTTTGGAATGAAAATCATGATATTGATCCAAAATTATTAAAAGGAGTGATAAACCAAAATAAACTAACAACATGGGAGAACATATTCATATGGAAAAATAAGGATCGCGTAATGAACTTTAAAATCCTACGAGTAGATAATTTTACAAAGAAGTTCATAGTTCCACCACCAGAGAGAGAGAGCAGACAACAGATGCCAGTTGGAAAGAGATTGAAAATGGAGACGATTGCTTTTGAAACTAGCCTCTCATTAATGTAAACAAGTAAGTGACGAGTATTAATAAACCAACTACAAATATATCAAGATTTAACTGTATTGGAACACCACAGTGAAGCGAAAAATTATTAATTTTTAGATTAGTCGTATTTATTACACATCTGCTTCACTTTCGTTAAAATGTGAACGTTCTTACCTCCATGTTGTCCGGTTTTTAAAATTGGCTGGATCTAACTTTTGCTTGTTCCTCTTGACTTGACATCACTTCAATATATCGAGATTTAACTGTATTGGAACACCACAGTGAAGCAGATGTGTAATAAATACGACTCATCTAAAAATTAACAATTACAAATAGTTTTTACTCTTAGACGTTGTTAGAACATAACATAATTTTCAAATGATGGGGCATGCAAGAAATGTAGGAGGACATATGGCATTTCCCATCTAAGAGCCAGTCATTTGACATCTCACAAAGCAGTTTTTAGATATTCGTTTATTGACATCTTTTTCTTCATTTAAAATATTTTCTCAATTGCAGTACCTGAAAGAGCAAAATTAAAGAAACTATGAGATGTAATGAATGAATGAAATTGTACTTTTTTCCTCTTTTGAGTATCAAGCTTTCATGAAGACTTGTTAATATCTGTGATACAAATATGTTTTGTACCTTTTATATTTTTTCCTTAACTACGTACTAGTGTTACATGTTGGTTGTTTAGCAAACTTGTTATTTAATTGGGATGGGACCTAGATACTGAGCAGTATCGAACTTTGAGATGAACCTTCAAACCCTTTATTTTTAAGTTTTACATTGTTGAAGGTTGTAGCATATAGCTTTATGCCAGATAAGGAGTATAAGGGACCGAGACTACAGTTATTGCCTTACATATGTCCATGTTGGACTATGGTTTTGTGAATGGCCTTATCAGTTTTATGGTACTTCTAATGAATAGCTTTATAGTGGTAATAAAGTTTGCATAAAATTAAATGTTAAAAAAATTTGCATGTGTGTTTGTGTGAAAATTGTTTTATGTAGGATTCAAACAAATGTTCTGAATTTAAAACTTCTTTAAATCAGCAAGTGAACGCTGTCTTTGGCTACTTATTGACAAAACAAAAAAGAAACCTAAAATTCAACAGATAATTTTATTCCATCATTTATCTCGTTCATGGTATTGACATTCATGTTTAAATTTGCAAAACAAAACACTTGCTCTGATACAGTTGCTCACATGTACTTTGATATTACAGATGGGAAGTTTATTTTGGAATTATCACATCGTAAGGATGGGGAGCGTGCGTCATGGGTCCCAGTTCCCAAGAAGACCTATTGGTCATCTCCAGGATCTGCTGGAACACCTAGGCAAGAGAGTTCTACATCTCTCAGTGGTATGTTGATGGCTACAACTAGTTATCTAATTGACATTGTTGTTTATTTTATTTACTTATGTAATAATGTTTTACTTGACTTCTGAATATGGTTTTACGATGCAGTGGTTCCTAATTTAGCTTTTATTTTGTGTAACATTTATTTCAGAGTTTTATGGGTGTGATAACAAAAGTTGTGGACTTAAAATTATTTTCAATAACTATATATAGTGCATGACTGCAATTATGATTATACAATGAAGACAAAAATATTTTTAAACAACTTGTCAAAGACAAGTCACTGCACTAGTCACAAGCACAAACTTGCTTAATTAACCATATTTGTAATCATAGTTTTCTATTTTTCCTTGCAAATCTTTAGTCACTGTACCAGCTTAACATTCAAAATACTGGAGAGCAAGAAGCTGGCCCTTGTAGTCATGGTCACTAGAGCATATGTCTCTAACGTTCCACTGCATAGAGGGTCGCAGGTTCGAGTCGCACCTTGGGCATGGGTGTTTGTGTATGTGAATATGTGTGAAACTAGAGAAAACAGATAAATAAATGGAAATAAATAAATGGAAATAATGAAAATAAGGTTAAATAAAAAAGAAAAGGAAAAATATATATCTATATACATAGCTATATATTTTAATTTGGAGAGAGAGAGCAAATGACTTCACTGCCAACTGTGTAGTATTAGATGGCAACCATTTTCTCTTGCAGTTACATTAGATATACAGGGTCTTCTTAAGCAAAAATAAAACTAAAATTACCTAATTTGTTACAAAATGTTTGGATACATCCAACTTCATATTTTGAAAGGAAAATTTTCCAACGAAAAAGAAATTCAAGGCATTGTCGTACAAGACGTGAGATCACTGGCAAAATTGTTAAATGTCAATTGATTTTTTAATTTCTTTTTATGGAAAGTAGTTATATTTATTTTACATTCCATTTAAATACTGCATTTAATATCTAGTCATACAGGCGGCGTCTTCCCTTTTAAATGATTGCTCATCAGGCATGATGTTCATTCACTTACAATGGTGTTAATCTTTGGATTGGTATTACTTTTGGTTATTACATTAAATTCACACATACATCCATACTTCCTGCTCTAGACAAAATTTGGGATAATGTGGCTGAAGAAGAATTCCCATCCTCCAGCAGGGAATTGAACAAAGAAACAAAGTGCCAGGCTACTCTTGCACCAGTAGTTTTTCATTGGTCAGAACAAACTCCTAAATAAGCATATAGAATAAAAAGAAGTATTTCAGAAAGTGGAGTGCCATTGTTACTAAAATTAGGCAAATGAGTCAACCTTGTATATACTTTTCTCTACTTACAAGTTTTTTGAAGTTGGTCAACCACAGAACTGATGATAGGGAAGAGGTTCCCAGAAACAAAAAGAAACATAGGCACCAGAAAGAAAGAACACTTCAGGCACTTAAGATACAAAAATATTGATAAATCCGCAATAGCAGCTCATTTCTGGTCTGAAAATCATGAAATTGAAGATAGCACCAAATTACTAAAATATGTACAAAAACATAGTGAACTCGTCATATGGGAGAGAATATACATAGAAAAACATAAAAACCAACTAATGAACTTTGAAATCCCGCCAGAAGAGAATCCCACATTTCAGTTCATCACTAAATCAACAGATGGCAGCAGCAACTCCAGGATTACCCACACCACTGGATCAAGCTTTAGTCGCATAAGAGCCGAAGATGCAAATGATGATTTGCAAAACATGTCCTCAAAATAGGTACGTAAGTGAAGCAGATGTATAATAAATACGACTCATCTATAAATTAATAAGCAGAAGGTATGATTTCAGCAAGGCTAAATTGTCCCTAATATTTGTTACTGCAGTTTGATACTTAAGTCCCTCCACAGTGGTGGAGAAAGTGAGATAGAGAATGTAATGATAACACTTACTCCATGCATTTGTGATGCTGCAATATTGAACTGCTTGAAATTCATTTGGACAAAGAGAAAACAAATAAAACTCAAACTTACCTTTCACAAATGATGTTGAAGGTGAGCTGCATTCTGTTGAAGACACAGATTCAAAATTTAATTTTATTCTTAAAAACTTCAATTTAAGTTTTATTATCTTTGCATACTGCTGGCTTTGCATCATCACAAACAGAACCAGTCTATCAAAGTGTATTTGTTGAATCGTAAACAGCATCCCAAAGCAGTAATCTAGAATTTCAAAACTGTTCTGTAAATTATACATGCTTAGGCTTTCATGGCTGGTGTCGATCTAGTAGAACATAGTTTCCGGGCTTGTAGGCTGAAGATCAGTCAATGAGGTAACATTTGGCATTTCATTCGTAAATCAGCCAGGAGTCATTTTGCTAAATGAACTAGACAGAGTTAAGAGGCAAAACATTAGAGTTATCTCATCGACTGGGCCACAGCCCACAAGTCCAGAAATTATGTTCTACTACTCTGTGAAGTTTTCTTTCACTTTTTCTGATATTTACTATGCCTGCTAAAACTGTTCTCCATTTAAAAAACATTCTGTTCATCTGAAAATATTTTATACTTAATATAATTAGTACACTTTCATTCATAACCCTTTTTGCAGCAGCGGCTGCTGTGTCCTAGGAAGCATACCTCTGGTACTATAGAGGGACTAAAATTTCATATTGTATATCAGCATGAGATTCTTGTGTTGCAGTGTCAGATGATAATTCTTCCGTGCAGTCATCACCGTGGCAGCGAGATCACTGTTGGAAACAGAGCACTCCTCGTCATAATGTTAGCAAGGAGCTGACATTTATAATGCAACCGTTACGACATATGTTATATGTTCGCAATCTTCACCTATTCTCGAACATTATTCGGCGAAAACGAAGATGTCCATATGATCCTACGGAAATTCCTGTGGATGTAAAAAACATAAACAATGGCAAATTAATGAGGATAAAGAAAGAGGGATCAAATCCACCTAAATTACATGTTATAGTACAAACATTATGGGAGCGTATGCAGGAAGGTAACAGTAGTGAGACAGTGATGTGCGGCAGTGGACCAGTGACTACATCAGCATCCTCAGTGCTGAACCATTCGCGAACAGTGACAGTGCCATGGGGGCGTTTAGACCCCAGTATTGTGTCCCCTCGCAAGAGGATTCTGCGTGCGATGGAACGGGTGAGTCTGGAGGACCTCGCCAATTCCAAACGGCAGCGACCCAGCACCACCAGTGCCTTCCCTTCCCACAATAACAACAACGGTAACAGTGGCAACTGTACCGTAACGTGCCAAACTCTGCAGCCAGGTAGTGCAGCCCCTCCTTCTTCCAGCGCCAAGGGCAGCAGTTATAGCATCACGTCGCTGCTGGGGCCGGAACCACCATCCACGCATCAAGACGGAGAACCGTCATTCCTCCGCACGCTGCTCAAATCCCCCTCACAGCAGTCAGCAACATCTCCAGAACCAAGCCCCAAGCAGAAGGGAGCAAGCAAGATGTCTACTAGCGGGAGCATCAGGAAGTCATCTCCTTCGCAACACGGTTCGCCAACCATGTCTCCTTCACCTGACTCGCTGCGGTCGGGACTACGAACTCCCATCGTTCCGTCCGTGGGGAATACCTCCCATCTGTCGCCATTCTTGACGCCGCCACTGCTGTATGCACCACCGCTCACATCTCCATACCTACCTCAGCACCCTCCTCCAACACTTGGACATCATGCTTACTACCCTGGGCTGCCCCCTTACAGAGGTTCGCCGTCGCCCATCCCCTCCACGTATTGGGTCAATTACCCGCTCTCTAGTCTTCCACGGGGAGCACTGTATCCTGGGTTGGGGCCTCCATGTCATGCTGCACCGCTCAGCCCCTGTCCTTGGGGACCCATAGCTCCTCAGTCTTTGGATGACTTCAAGAAAGAAGACGGTGCTTCAGGTAAGATAACTGCTGCCCCTTTCACTGCTAACAATGTATATACTTGTCAGAACACTTTCTTACTTCATAATCACCATCTGTGACTAATTCCTCCTTCCATCATTATTGTGCACGAAGGTTTGCTGTATGTGTCTGAACTAGCAAGGTTCATGGCTTTTGCTACAATTTCCGACATTTACTTTGAATTTAGTTAATTGCACAATAAACTCACCATACTTGTAAATATGTCTGATTAATGACTTCTCCATAGTGCTTTTTACTGTGGCAAAAATGACTTGATAGATATTAACATTGATCACCTAACAGTATGTGAAATTCTGAAAAATCAAGAAAATGGAGTCTCTAAATACTGGAAAGCAAGAGAAGAACAATTTTGCTCTAAAATTCTGAGCATTAAACACACATATATTATACATATAGATATTATTGGTTTTGCTTAAGTGTGCAACTTCTTTTGAATACTGAACATAGTACAAGTTGTTTTTGTTTTGCTCTGCAATTACATAAAGTCAGTTGGAGTCATGTCAGTATTCATCATATTCATAACTTAAGCAGTACAGATAATACAATCCTGCTACAACATAAAATGAACACAGATCATGCTGAGTCAGTATCATGCAGTTTTAGGGGTGAATTAAGCAAGTAGCTGTGTAGGGATTAAAAAACTTGCTAAGAAACATTAAACCATTCACAATGAAAGTTAAGTATAAATATAATGTTAACTTATAAAACAGGTAACATGTATTGTAGTGGAACCATTCACAATGATTCATGTAAATGTAGGATGTAAATGTTGAACTAAAATGTAATCAAGGAGGTTACAAGGTCCAAACTTTCATAATCATATCTGCATCAAACATTAGAAGCTAGCCATTCAGAGAGCAGTTCTCAGTATATGGTAATTCGCCATCATACATGAGGTTTCTCATTGCAATTTGCTGTGAATTTTTATTACTTGTAAAAGCAATAAGCTATATTGGAAACTATGCACAATAGCAATGATTACATAAAAAATAAAGCTAGTTACAGTGAAGCAACAAATAGTGCACAAATATAACTACGAGGGCTCTTCAGTAAAGAATGATCATAACTTTTTTATGGTCATAATTTTTCGCACCAAAACTCAGTCTTATTATATTCTGTTAGTTTAATGTGAAAAAAACATGCTGTAGTAGTTTCATTGTTGGTACTCCTGGTTCCCGCCTGTGAGAACCAGACAAGTTCAGACATGTTCAGTATCGCCTACCGCTGCAATGGAGCTAACATGCAGTTAAAGTTGATGTTAGAGGAAGATCTGGAGTTTCTATCAAACGTAATCACTGCTGATGAAACTTGGCTACATCATTTTGATCCTGAGAGCAAACAGCAAAGCTCAGTGTGGAAATCTCCTTCATCACCAACCCCCCAAACAAGCAAAAGTGGTTAGCTTCTGCTGGGAAAGTTATGGTCATCTCATTCTTTGATATTCATGGAATGGTTTATCAGCATGTTGTACCTGCACACACATCAGTAACTGGACAATACTACAGGGATGTCCTGAAAACATTGCAAGTCCATATCAGGCGCAAAAGACCACATTTCCATGGAGCAGGCTGGATGCTGCACCACGATAATGCGTGGCTGCATATTGCCAATGTTGTTGCTGAATATCTTGCAAAAATCAACATGAAGTGCATCCCTCACCCTCCCTATAGTCCGGATTTAGCCCCATGTGACGTTTTTCTATTCCCTAACTTGAAGAAATGCCATCGTGAGAGGCATTACCCATCATCAGAAGCAGTGGTGAAGACTTCGGAGGCGATTTTGAAGGATCTCTCAAAAAATGGTTTCCAGCATGTCTTTGAAGACTGGCAGAAACGTTGAGACAAGTGCATCGCATTCAGGGGAGACTATTTTGAGAAGGACTATCAAAATTATGAGGAGTAAAGGTACGTTGTCAAAAAAAAGAATAGGTTGTGATAATTCTTTATTGGACAGCCCACATATTTGCAACAAAAACTTCACTTATCTTAAGAAAATGATGTAAATTTTTCTTATTAATTGATGAGATATATTTCGTAAACCTTTATTTACATCTTCAGCCATCAAACAACTTTGTTGTCAACTTTACTATCTCTAGAGGTCATTACATTTTTGCCAGTAGTACCAATATCTGAAAATGAAATAAGCTTAAAAACAGAATCAACTGCTGGTATTTAAAAATTCATTACACAATGTAATGAGGCATTAGCCTGTGTAAAAGAACAATCTCTTTTGCTGTGTACTATTGCCGGCTGCCATATTAGCTCAGCTGCTTCACTTTCCTTGGAATTAGCTGCTGTTAATGTTCCATTTCTCACAGTGAATGGCTCCGTTTCACTTTTTAATCAAGCTAAAAAAAATCATATATGGGAGTAATTTTTTTTGGTACCGTGCTTCAACTTATTGCTGCATTTGTAACTATCTAGTAATTTGCTAAAGGCATTCTTATGTTGTTGGTTTTCTGTTTCAGATGTCCCTCTGAACTTGTCAAAGCATGCAGGTTGATAAAGCGCACAGGTGCTGAGACAGTGCTATAGTGTTGTGTCTATGTAAAGAGTGATATGAAGACCCAGGCTTCTAAAACAGGTTCGCAATTAAAAATACTCGATAATAAAATTTGTGTATATCTTTCTTTTTTTTTTAAATGTTGTACAGACACTTTTAAAGTGAAGGTAGAGTATTTCTACATTGTTTGTTAGTACTACGAGTGCAGGTGTATTCACACAGATGTGCCTTGCGATAGGCGAATGATTGATGAAAATCTTCTTTCATTTGTAAAGCTAGTTTTTTAGATAAGGTTGTTTTTTATATTTGAGATTTATAAGTACATATGCGTTTTGTTGTCCTTTTTTCTTTCTTTCCTTTCTCCCCCCTCCCCCTCTTCTACAAAAACATTTCATCGCATGAAGAAACCATTATAAATGGTTTGTTTATGTCTTGTGCCAACACTAACTTCGAAGCCAAACATATAAGAGAAATTTTTTCTGCTATGTTGAGGATCCATAAATATTTTATTTTACCACCAGTATTTTGTGAAAGATAAACCATGCCACATTTGGATATATTTAAGATTATTTTTATTTGGAATTATAACCCACTAAGTATAAATGGATTACTATAACGTTATACAATGAATCATTAAACCTACCAACACAAATATCTTTGAAACAAAAATTAAAATTGAATAGTGAAAGTAGTATAAGGGCTGAGTAAAGTAAATAATACATATGCCATTGTTATATGTAGCCAGATATTAATTTCAACATAAATTTATGTCAAGTTAAGTTATTGAAAGTGATTATAAACTGTGAAAGTTAATGTTATCAATTGCATTAAAAATTATTACAGGTTTAACACAAGTTTGTATTTATAATCATATTTGTTTATAATATTTAGTGGCCTGTACCCTGTACTTTGAGCCCCTCCCCTGCCTTCATGTCAGTAAAAGTTGTTCTTCAATTCGTATTTTTGTTTCAAAGTGGTAGTTTTAGTTGACTCACCTAGTATCATATGATAAGAGAGCTTCCAAAAATCTTATGACAGGAATAAGCAAAAGTTTTTAAAATGTCAGAGGTGCAGGCATGTTCATATTTGATAGCTTCTTTATTGTAAGACTTAAGCTTTTGCGGTGAGCGTTATTAATTAAGGCTTCACGGGTGATCAGCCGGTGATCTTAAATTTGACACGGCTGATCACCCGTGAAGCCTTAATCAAAAGCTTCTTTGTTTTCTGGCAACCACCAAGATTCCAAACAACATCACAACTAACCACTAATCCCATCTCATCTTATTTTCTCTAATCAAATCTCAATAACCTTTTTATCATTCCTTCCAAATCCTACCCTATTTTTTCTTTCCCAACCCCCGACAACAGCAGATCACTGTTCTTTTCTCCAAAGTCACATTGCATATTTTTCTTTTTTTTTAAAAAAAAGCTTTTATCTTCTCCACTACACTGTCACAGATTAAGCAACTGTTTTAACAGTAATCCTATTGCTCTTTGTGCCAACTTCTCAAATTAACGCCATCGTCCTTAATCCGCAGATTAACTGCAACTCTGTTATGTGTTTCAAATAGGATAATGTTTGTCCTAGAACGCTACTAGGGAAGCAACCAGTTAGAGCCCTGCAGTGTTGTCATACTACATTCCCGTAAGTTGTGTGTGACGAGCGCCAGCTGAATCCATCTCTTAATAAATACTGTTTGCACAACAATGCATAGTAACGTAATGAACATCATTAATGGTTGGCATGTATGCACGTACATATATTTGTAATTACTCAGAACTGAAATGTAAATGTTTGACATGACATGGTAGAAAAATTACTTTGAATAAGTCAAGGTGTCTGTTAAATTCAAGCGAGAGGAAACAGTACACTTCCTGCTGGCTTGTGGAATGTTGCATCAGCAGAATGTATCACATCACATATGTTTGTGAATGGTTTGTAATCTCTGTTTACTCTAGAGAGTTCAAAGAGTATTATTTAGTTGTTCTTCCGTTTAAAAACCAGCTGGATCAATTTGCAATTAAAGTTTGACATGAGGTAATCTACCTTCCCCTTTCCACTGCCAGTACAATGCAATTGAGTTAATGTTGGTTCAAATTATGTTGTAAATAGAAATAGTACTTTTAAAGTGACTGCCATTGAATGACTTATTCAGCACACTGGCAAAACTGCATGAGACATGCAGATAAACTACAAGACAACTTTTGGAATTAAATAACCTTTGAGGAGATTTTGGAGCCGTTCATTGTAAATTTGCAATACTTGAACGATGAAGACAATGACAATGATAATGATGAATTGTTTCTTGATGTAAGCGACATTCACAGCTATATGAATGCATCACTAGCAGTTCCGTTGGATTAGAGAAATAGATAACTCATCAACTATAATGAAAGTTTATTATCAAAGTTTGGAAAATTCAGTTTGGGTTCCCTTAAGATTAGCGCCATGATCTACAGGATAGTGTGCGAGAAAGAGGGAAATATGAGGTAACAAGATAGCAATGCTAATGCATCTGATTTATTGGAGTCCAGAACTCTTCCCATTTGAAACACATAATAGTGCCACCTAGCGGAGGATTATGCTTAATCCAAGTGCCTAATCCAGTCCTATAATCTAATCTGTAAGACAATGGCATTGAGATTAGGGTTCTAAAATAGGAACAGTTGAAAGAAAACTTTTTAGATGAACTGCTGGATCAAGTTCCAAATGAAACAATTAGAGAAAATCCAAAAGTGGTTAACCTAATTAAAAAGCCACAAGAATATAAAGTGAAATGATCAGAACAGCTGCAGTGGATGGATTCATCTAGGCCACCATAACAGCTCTAAATTATAAGCAGTTGGTAAGAATGAAAAGATTATTTTTCCTTGCTAGGGAAAGATGGAAATACAACTGCCAAGGCAGAACAGGTGTTTAGCTTATAACCTGCAGAAGAGGAAGACAATTTTTATTTTAAAATTGTGTAATAAATGTTGAAATTTGTTTTACTTCCAGCAAATGGGCAGTACCATAGTAAACAATTCATCGCAAAGCAGCAATAACCTTAAGGCAAATAAATATGAGCAAATCAGGGGAAAAAGATGATGGTTTCATGAAATCATTGTGATATGTAAAGTAATTTATAATTTATGTGGTTTTTACTTATTGTAAGTATACGTTATCAGGAGGCCAAGGCCCACCAAGGGCTGTAGAGGCAGTAGAGAAGAAGAAGTATACTTTATTATTCAAGAGCTACACCACAAAAAAAAGTAATGTGTTGCACTGACATGATTTTCTCTACTCTTGTACTTGATGTTGATAGATAAACATTTGCAATTGTTAATTTTCTTGTAGGCGCAATGGAATATAGTAGGCTTTATGAGATAAATTGTTTAAGAGCCTTTAAAAATCACTTTCTTTGCATGGCCAAGAGATAACAGAATGAACAGTCCGTTCCTATTTGAGAGGAGTGTGAACATTGGTCAGACAACTAACATTGAATATTTCTGAATGGTTCACTTTTTTTTTTTTTTTTTTAAGTGTGTTTTGGCGAGATCAGCATATTATTCGTGATTGGAGGAATTTAGTAACAGCAACGTTAAAATTAATGGAAAAAACTGTTTGTAGTTGGTTTTTTCAAGATGAACATACTTTGTGTGACAACGATTTGTGTATCTCTTATACTTTAGCAGTTGTGCAAAAGTCATCCGGAATAAAGAGGACTTCTGAGAACATTCTAAGAAAATATATAATTTTTCATTTGTAATGAAAATAAATTGATGTGTGTTTGGAGGAATTTAAATAACAGTGACATCAAAATTAATCGTAAAAACTATTTGTAATTGGTTTATTGACACTTGTCACTTACTTACTGAATTGATAATTTAATCAAAACAGTTGGAGTCATTTTTGAAAAAATCAAAATGTTCAAAGAATGCATCATGTAAAAGATAGTCTATATCAGAGAATGTTCTTCACAATCTTGGAAGAGGCTGAACTGAAATACTAAGTTTGGCATTTAGCTGATTTTTCAATTTTGAGTTATGTTTTTCCCATACACATATACACTTAGACCTTTTTCTATAAATGTTAAAGTAAAATAAGTATAAAAAAAGTCATTAATGTCATTGCTCAAAGGCTTTCAGTTATTAGTGGATGATTTTTGTTTTTACTCAGAGGATCTCAAATGTGTATTTCTACTAAAATGCTAATATCAAATTGTTGGGTGGAATGCAATAGTTCCCCCACTTAAGTATACAGTACAACCTCTTTTATATAGATCAACTGGGACCAAGACCAATCCGAGTTAATGAATATCTGGGTTATCCAGAGAATGACAGAAAAACAATAAAAATATGTGTACAACATCACTGATATATTTTTAACCACTTCAGAATGGCCATTTAAACTGCGTGGGTTATAACACAACATATTTAAATTGTTAAATGCTATAAAAATGCTTCATAAATATACATTTGCGTCTTCCATATTTATTAAGTTATTTAGCAAAACAAAAACTAGTTTAAAGCACATTAAAGGCTGTATATATAAATATCTTCTCTACTTTAATGATACCATAGTTACTATAGTTACTACAATATCATTAAAGTAGAGAACATATTTACAAATCACAATTTAGTTTCACTATAGCAAAAGCCATTCTTTGCTTCGAACACATCTAATTTATGAGTCGTTTTGTTTTGTTTGCTTATCAACAATATGTATATATTAGCTGTGTAAGCATGTTCTCCGTTTTAAAGTTATATAGTTCAGTTTATGGTACCACACGATAATCACTGCATATGTATTACACAGGCTGAAAAGAAAGAAATCTCTCTGCCAGCATCTTTATGTATCACTTGTGCCTGATTTCACCAACAGATGATATATTCAACGTTAACAAATGTAACATAACAATTGTCACAGCGCTAACAAAGCTGTTAAATTTGTTACATTTCACCAACCCGTTTTCTGAAAATGTTAACAAACACATGTTAATGCCAAGAAACTTGTAAATATTACAGCTGTAGAAGGCTATGGATGCATCGTATTATCTGAACGTACTGCGATGTGCTTTTGTTTTCATTTTCGTCTGCACACAGCTGAAAAAATGGCGGGTGAATAAAATTGTAAACAAAAGCCATGAGACATATTTCTCATCGATGGAGAAAGAATTGTTAATTGAATTGGTAAGAAAGTTTTAGGATATCATGGGCAAATATTGGAAACAAATTTAATTGAAATGCATGTGTCACTACTACAAGCACCAAACAACTTTGTCAGTATTACGTAAATTTAAAACGAAGTGTGAAGAAGGTCGAGTGACTTGAACATTTCAAGGCAGGAGGTGGACAGTGTATTATCCACATAATTCAGTGAATTATAAAATCACAAAGTTATTAATACTTGAAGCAAAGGCGAGATCGGCATATTCCTTTCGATTCATGTTCTAACTCGGTATTACATAAATTTAAAATGAGATGCGAAGAAAGACATGTGACTTGAACGTGTCAAGACGGAAGTGATTTCTTTTAGCTATTATGAGTTAATTGAATAGCACATTTGAAATTGTTAAATTTCAGGTTGATCATGGCTTATCCTGTCAAGGGAATTTGAGTAATATACCTACTGAGAATAGCAATTTATTGTCTATAAAACAAGTCTTCATTTACTACGCTAAACAGCAGTTTGTTCCCTTCAAAACATAGTCCAGGTTAAACAGATCCAGGTTAACGATGTTTTACTGTAATAAAGTAAAAATTTATTTTATGATGTTACTTGAGCACTATTATTCTGTAATGGGAATAGAAACAATAACCAGTTTTGAGAGAAATGTTGAAACTACTGGTTTTCCCAAACAATGGGTAGCTTGAGGAGCACAAACAGGAGAGCTGGTTATTTCATTTAACCTGTTGCCCAACATAGCGCACTTCTTGCTTATTGTGCATAGCCTTTTTCATTATAAAGTGAACTAAACACCTTTGGTATATTTTTTATCAGATTGTAACTCTGAAACACTTCTTTTTAGTTACTGCATTACCTTACTGATTACTTTATTCCACCCAGAAATTAAGATTTCAGTGGAAGTAAATGTACTGAGATCCTCTGAACCCAGAGAAAAGCATTCATTGCATCTGTTTTATTTTCTCAGAAATATTCCCTAATGGTTTTTTATTAAACTGTTAAATGTTTAATATAGCAGATGAGTGCCATTCATGAATGCCTCCTAGTGGATGATTTGCAGAACAGTTTATAGAGGAGGGGTAGGTAACTCAGTGCATAAGTGTTGTATGGGACAGAAAGCAATCACTATGTATGTCAATTCTTAAGACATCATTCCCAGACACAATTTTATACAAGTTTACAACTTTTATTCATTAGTGTACATTAACATGCACCTGAAGCAACAACCTATCACATGCAGCAGTTGACAATAACATTAGAACACAAAATGGCAGATTACACACTGGGACCAATTGGATTTAAATCTTCAGCCAACATGTTTTTGTTGTACAGCCATGTCAGAAAATGCTAAGTATTAGGCAGATTGTTTTTACTGCTGTCACAAATTACGAAAGTTTTTAGCTCATTCCATAATTGTAATGGTGGATGCAGTTTTTTATTTGCATTAAAACCACCAAAACGAGCTCAAAATAGTGTATGAAGCTGTAGAAAGCATGTAAAGATAGGAGGTGGGTCTGAGGTCTGCAGTTACTTTGTATAAGTAGCTCTGTTCGGTAGCATTGGCTAAATGGTATTATACACATTGCTTCTGCATTCTGCCACTTCAACTTGGATTCAAATCCTTGTGTTCAGCTCCAAAATGTTATTACCCTTTGTTTTACCTCTTCGGGCGTATAATTTGATATTATGATACATATAACATTTTTATAACATTATAGGTGTTTACAAAATACAATAATCGCCATGTTTTCTGTTTAACCAAGAACTTGACATGTTCACAACTCCTTTGTCAGTAGAAGAAGTGAAACATAAGATTTAAGCATGAAACTATTAGATTTAATGTCATCAACATGTTCCTAAGAAATGAAAACGAACTACGTAACGTGGTTGACAATATGGATATGGTACAGATTATAAGTGTTACAAATTTAAACACGATCCCTAAATAAATAAATAAATAGTAATTAAAATACAGACAATAAAATCTAGGAGAAAGAAAAAACACCCAAGCAATGTGACGTAATTTCAAAATTAGCCTTTGCTCCACCATATCTGATCCACTTGCCCAGCTATCACATATTCTATGTTGCTCTTTGGGAAAGCATTTGTTTATCACCTTGTTAGTATTGTGAGTTTGTAGGTTCGTAGAATTAAAAGTCCAGTTTGCAGAAATTCAAAATGCTCTTTATTTCCGTAGAAATACACTTTGGCCAACCCTTACAGTAGCAGAATTATGTCACATACACAATTACAATCTTCCAGTTCGTCTGCCACACCCACAAAGAGTTCACTTTCAAAATACAGCTGCACGATTATCAAGTTCCATTTTGACTCTCTCATTACGACTCTCCTTGCTGCCGTGTCACGATCTCTTATGTATACCTCTTTTCGTATTTCTAGAATGAACAAGATGGCACTAGAATCTTCGAGTTATCTGACTTTATCTGTTTCAGCAAGTCTTTTATCTCTGCACTATCTTTATCTGTCCCTTATCTCCGAGCTGCACTGTCTCTTTGTGTGCGTATGCTGCCGGTCACGACAGTATTATATACTTGAAGAACCGTCGTTAATTAAGCTTTTTACAGCTTCTTGGTTCTCATTCAGGGCTATAAGTTTTAATTGCTGGGTGCTTATAGTACCGAATAGAAGGGCAGAGCTGCAATAACAGCTTCTGTTCTAAAAGGTTCAATGTTTTCACACTAGACTATAAACTGTGGGTTACATAGATAAGAATAAATAGGGGCAGCTGACTCACCCGGTATTGATGTCAGAACTAAAATGTTTCTCAAATTTTCTATATACATTTTGTGAACCTTTGTTTATTTGATTTGATGTTGTATAACAATGAAATCTTAAGATAGATACACAGAAAACCTACTACAGCAAAATTTACAGTTTGTGTTAAATCTGTTTTTTATAGCATTAACTAGTTTCATAATATTCCATGTTGGTTAAGTGCTACCTAGCAGACATGCTTGTTATTCTTGCATTTCTTTCTTCTTATATTTTTCATCGTAAGAGATTGAACCACAGATAAATATATGAATGCTGTTTCTTCATGTGTAAATTTTCTTAATTTAAAACAATTCATAAGTAAAAGTAAATTAACATAACAAGGAGAGAAATTACCTTTTATATGAATAACAGATATGATGCTATAAGAGAAATTGATTTTCCATCAGTAGAGAAAATTATGTGAATGTATCACACAATTTTTTTTACTCTTATTCATTTATTGATAGAGGGCCATTGCGAAGTAGTATTCATTTTCACTAATGTATGAAATTCTACAATGCAACTTTTACATTGTTTAAATCTCAGAACATGCCATAAGAGTGCCCATGCATAGTTCAGACTTTTGGGTGTTAAAAGTAAGCTTTTAGTATTAAACCTAAAACTAAAAGAGCATGTAAGTTTGAATGAGTAGAGCCAGACTGAAAAATTATATGCTATAGCTGGGATTTGAACCACGGATCTTCCGTTCTCTGTGCGATTGCTCTAAACTACTGAGCTACTATGGCCAATATGACATTAAATTCTCCAACTGACTCGTATGTTTTCCTGGTAGACCACTAGTGTGGAAGAAATTATTATTCCCATCAATTTACCTGAATAACATAGTGGTTTAACTATGAAGCCTGGGACTTAAGTATTTACAGCATAGTAAGTCGCCACAAAAGGTGCGTGTCTCATAGCATATGAGAACCCCTAGTGGTCTACCGGAAAAACATATGAGTCTGTTGGAGAATTTAATGTCATATTGGCCATAGTAGCTCAGTGGTTTAGAGCAACTACATGGAGAGTGGGAGATCCGTGGTTCAAATCCCGGCTATGATATTGAATTTTTCAGTCTGGCTCTACTCATTCAAACCTTAGCCTACACACAGCTAGTATGGAAGAACTGATTATTTCCAGCACATAAGTTGTTTCACAAGAGCTAAAACTGGCAATTTAAACAGTTGATTGATGTCTCATCTTCCTGCAAGTAACAAAAGTGTTTATAGCTTTATGTAGTGGCTTGCCTTGGCAAATATTTATTGTGATGAGAATCAATAGTTGCAGTTTCCTTCCAAAGGACAAGGACTTCGCCTCTCCTCAGTTCTTCCAGCTTTATCACCTTCCTCATTGTCCTCAATATGAACTAATTATCTTAAGTTTTCATTATCTTCCTAATCATTTTCAAATTGTTCCTACTTCATATCTCTTTATAAAACAGCTTCATTGCATTTATGTGCTCTGCTCTGCATAACATTTGAATATTTCCAATCATTTATGTGTGTTTGGAAGAATTTATTAACAGAGACGTCCAAATTAATTGAAAAAACTATTTGTAGTTGGTTTTTCACACTATCACATCTTTATTTTTTGAGGGACTAGTCCGAGTAGTTGGACGTTCAAGTTCGAAAATGGAAGCTACAGCTCCCAAAACTAGTCCCTCAAAATATCTTTTTTTTTTTTATGTCAAAATTAATCGTAAAAGTTGGAGAGAGGTTGAAAATTGAGGCAATGGCCTTTGAAAATAGTCCCTCGATAATATAAAAAAAAGTGACAAGTGTCAATAAACCGACTACAAATAATTTTTACAGTCAAGTTTTATGTTTGCTCCTCAAGTGTACAGAAGGAAAGGCCACTTTATGGCAAATGTGACATTGTTATGGTTTTGTGGTCAAAAGATTTTAATCATGAGCGTGTTAAAGCAATAATTTGTAATTAATTGTATTGTTAATTAAGAATACAAAGTGAATGTATGCACTAATTGGTATAGATACTGTGATAGAATAGAACTTAACTGTCTTTGTATCCTTCATCTAATCATGATTTACCTTCACTACAGTTTGGCTGCCCGTTCTCCGGCTCTGACATTTCTTGTGAGGGGGAAACTTCTTTAGCAGGAATTTCAAGCAGAGGAACATTCGTATTTTAAATATTTCACACATTTGCATATTTTACGAACCAATAACCATATTATTATAATAGCGATAATAATAGGACTTACGAACACTAAAAATTAGAATTCATGCACACACAAAACAGCAAAGAAAGTTCACCAGCGCAAGCAACTAAAGCCATGTGGTCCAAACAAATTTAATCTGGCAACACGTGGTTGGATTCGGAAGCTATGCCTAGCAGCGACAATGCCAATTAGCGCTAGCAGACTGCTTTAACTTTGTGAACACTACACCGGATGTAGAGACCCCCAGTACTACCAAGAGAAGCAGTTAGTGTGCATGAAAGGTGTGAACGAAATATTGGAATAGAGTGTTGTTGTAATGAATATCTTGCATGATAATGAAATTGCAAGTTGGATTTCAATGTTTTAAAGCTAATATAGTCCTATATTAATTAATTTAAGTGATATTTGTGTTTGAATTACCGACTCATTACTTTCAAATGTTAAATACATCACTGTTTCTAACCTTTTGCTTCAAATAATAGTTCTATATTTTAATTCTAAAGATAATTTTGAGGATATGTTTTCAATTGCTCATTACTGTATGCTGGTACTATTAACCTTCCCCCTCTGCCTCCTGCAGCCGCAAAACTTCAGGGCCGGAGATCCAACAGCCGTACTGTAGGCTGCAAAGTTGTACCATTAGAGGTCTCAAGTAACATTGGTTAATGCATGTGAACCTTCAATTATGGACAATGTAAATCATAAAGTTAACTCCCTTATGTAATTCCAATGTGTAAGGACAATGATACAATGAAGCACAAAATTAATATAATTTTGAGTCGAACTAATACTCAATGCTCCACTTATTGCTAGTATTTACCTAGAATGCATTTCATTAGGATCTTCCTAACATCATCAGCTGTTGTCAACTAATGGACGTTGGTTTGGTGAACTCATTGGAGGCGATAGGTGCGCCTCTGTTGGTATCTTGATGAGCTTGAAGTTTGAGTTTTCATCAAAGGTAGTGTCGAAATTAAACAATTTTCTTTTATATTTCTTTATGAAGATTTTTTCCCATGTGGTTAATGCAGCTGGACTTGGACACTTTTTAATAAGTGGATTTCTTGTTCTATATCATGATTCTCCTTCCAAAAATGGTACGCTGCCGCCGATTTATCTATTTCTTTGTTCCTGATATTCCTAAAATGCTCTTTAAGCCTAATGTTCACGTTCCTTTTTGTTTTTCCAATGTAAAAGCTGTCACAGCCTTTGCAGTTTATCCGGTACACACCTGATTTTTTGTCTATGGGTATCTTCTTTGTATTATGTGATTTCTAAAGGTGGTGTACACTAAATTTGTTCTGTGGGGCCAAAGTAATATTGTGTTCTTTGAAGACTTTTTGGAAAAGGTGTGTAGCTCTGGGATGATATGTAAATTTTCTGTATGAAGTTTCATTGCTGATTGGGGAAAGAATAGTTACTTGTTTGCATCTTTGTTGTCTTTTGAATTTATCAATTATCTTGTTGACTAATTCAGCACTGTATCCATTGTATTCTGCAGTGTGAATGATATTATTGTACTCTTTGTTATATTCTATCTTGTTTAAAGGTACATTAACCAACCTGTAAGTTAAACTGTTGATAACAGCATGCTTGTGTTGTCTTGGGTTATATCCATCTGCTTTTATGAAATGTTCTGTGTGTGTTTCCTTTCTATGTATGCCAAATTCAAATTTATTATGTTGTCTGGTAAGTTTCAAATCTAAGAAAGGGATTTCATTGTTTGTCTCTTTTTCTATGAAAAATTTTACTGCAGGATTTTGTAAATTTAGTAGTTTTAATACATCATCCACTTGTTTTTCCTTTACTATTGCCCAAATGTCATCCACATATCTATACCAATGTTTGAAAATTAGTGGGAATGCCTTTGTGATATGGGTTTCCAAAAAGCTCATGAAGAGGTTTGCCAAAAATTATTAGTGTGACTCAAAATTACATCAATTTCCCTTATGTAAATCTATTTATTCATATTTTCTAAGGCTGAAGGATATGTTTCCCATTTTTGTGACAATTTTTGTTTCTAGTTCAAGTTATGAAGTATTTCTGTGCATAGCCTTGGAAAGTGGTGGTGTTTGCTTTAATACATGTTTATTGTGGTCAAGGAAGAATTTCAGCTAGAACCAGCAGTATCAGGCCTTTAAGGATTCTTATAAAATAAAATTCCAATGTATTTGTCTTGTGCATTTATTACATTGAGCATTTTACACATTCTAAATTTCATGTTATCATGAAACTATTTAGCTTTGCTAAAAAAGAGAAAATAAAAGAAGTGCTTAGAAAAATAAGCTTTCATGTAAACAGTCTGTAGAAGTTAACTGTAATGGGTATAGAAATGTATTTGTTTAACCATGGCAATGTATTAAATATCCAAATGTGGCATTTATGTTAAGAGGTATTTAGAAAAATGCTTTGCTGACTAATTTTGAATATACAAGGGTCCAGTCTGTATTCCTGAAGAACAGCTGAAGCATGTATTAATCCATTGATATGTCTGGTTTTCTTCTTTTTGTGTTTCTCTTTCCCAAGGTTTCTAAAAAAAAGTAAGAAATGAATGTGCAAACATTTTGCTGCTGATTAACGCTATACTCTTTGCAATGTTAATTATATTGTTTACATATATACCAAGATGATATGTGTACAGTATTTTAATGAAAAAAATGCAATATTACTGTTAAATAATAAGGCTCTCTAAATATTTTTTTTAAAAGAAATTGAATAATGTTTCATAATGTAAGATATTATACATATTTTCCTTGATACATGGAATAGCAGTTAGTTGTATAACTCACTCTGTACAAAACTAACCTATATTGGTAGATGCTCCTTCTCATGAACATATTTTGTATATTACATGTTCTGTTTAATTTCTTGCCATAAACATTGGCTTATTTTCTAATAATTGAGCAGTGATCGATCGTAGAAGTTGGGAAAACAAATGTTGAGGTATATTTTATGAAGCAGGATATTATAATATGTTTCTTTATGGCAAAATTTGAAGAATATTAATAACAGTGCCCTTTTTTTTTTCTTTCTTTCATTCTTTCTTCCTGTTTTTTTATACACACATATGAAAACTTTACTTATTGCAAAAAGGTTTAAGCAAGCTTTAAGCAATGATGTGTTTTCTGATAATTCTTGTAACTTTTAATTTTTATTTTGAGTGTTTTTACTTTAACATTTCAGTCATTTCATATTTGTCATCAGCTAAATAAATTGTAACGTTGGCATAATTGCTTAGAAGTATTTTGCACTGATGTATGGGTGAAGATTCCTATTTTTTTTATTGTTTTTGAAGCATAAATTATGTATAAATTTAAGCTTTTAATTGTACTGTGTAAGGCACAATTTACAGTTTCAGCTATTACAAAGTGAAGTTATCTGGTATAAGCAGTAAATTCTTGTAGTTAGAAATTCTGCCCCATTCATTAGAGAAAAATAAGTTGTTCACCTTTTAGTGTAGTATCATTTTTATATGGATCATTTAAGGCGGGCCTTATTGATGTATGCAGTAGGACAGTAGTTGATTTATATGTTTTTTTTTACAAATCATAATGATAAATTTAGTAACCCATCTGAGGCAGGCATACACTACTGACAAAATTTCTGTTCTAGAGCCCACTATCTGGCATCAGTTCCTATTGTTATGAGTGCTTGCTAGATGGCACTAGGGAAAAGAGCAGCTTTCTGGACGGGAAAATGACTGACAGTTTTGCTCTCAGTGTGACCAGTGGCATCACTTACCTTCTGAAGAAAATCATATATCTAAAAATATCTTTCACTGGGTTTGAATCTGTAAATTTGGGAACTACAGATAATTGCTACATGACTTCAAATATTTCAGTAAACCTACCCTCTCCATTCCTGCATTCAATTAAAACAAATTTTCATTAAACATTTTACTGCAAGTATACAGAAGAACTGTAGCAAAATGTGTGTGCATGTTTCCCATATTTGTACTACATTTATAGCCAGTTTCAAAAATGCAACATGCATTTTAGTGTAGTTCAACAATTGCTTTACTTCTGAAATGCCAGTTTTCTCTTGCAGGGAAAACTATTGCTTCTCTGCAGGGAATTATCCCTTTTCCACAAATCTACAAGGGCTGATCAATAAAGAATGATAATTTTTTTACGGTCCTAATTTTTCGCACTAAAATTCATCTTCTTATACTCTGTTGGTTTAATGTGAAACAAACACGCCGTAATAGTTTCATTGTTGGTACTCCTGGTTCCCGCCTGTGAGAACCAGACAAGTTCAGACATGTTCAGTATCGCCTAACACTGCAATGGAGGTAACATGCAGTTAGAGGAAGATCCGGAATTTCTTTCAAACGTAATCACTGCTAATGAAACTTGGCTACATGATTTTGATTCTAAGAGGAAACAGCAAAGCTGTGTGGAAATCTCCTTCATCACCAACCCCCCAAAAAGCAAAAGTGATGGCGATTTTTATTAATGAAGATTTTTTCCCCATATGGAAAGATCTATGGGATGATTAACATGTTTTATTAAAGCTGTCTCCAAGTAAACTATATATAGGAAAAACAAAAAGAAATATTGACATCAGAACTAAAGAACATATAAGAAACATTAAAAACGGTGAAATAGAAAAATCAGCAGTTGCTTTTCATTTTTAGAATACCAGACATGACATTAACTTGGAAAGGTTTTCTTTGTGTGATAAAAGATTGAAACTCTTAACTGGATGGAAGTGCACTTGTCAATTCAAGTACTGGTGCTGCAAGCAGCATGTGGCACTTTCAAATCCAGATGCTTCAAGCTTTTTGAGGCATTGTTGCATACAGTTTGCTGCATAGTAGCTTCTATATTGCTTTCTTTTCAGCCAAATAACTCAAAGTAGGATGATCTTGAATTTTTTTAACATTAGCATTATTTTAACATCTGTCAATGTTCCATTTTCACATGTCGTGCAAAAGCCTGTAAAAACCAAACCTCACACTCTTGCATACATATGTGTACAATTTTATAAATTTATGGCTGGGAATCCTCTGAAACATATTTTAACCAAGTGGGAGGCGGTTTCATCTGTGGACCAGTTTCGGGACATCCAGGTTTAGTTCCTGTGGATAAGTTAATTACAGCTCCCAAATTTCCTGAGCCTCCATTTCATCTCCATTATCATTTTACATCATCTGTCATGTGGTGGTCTTTTTTACAGTAGAAGTGTCAGTGGGAGTCTCAGCTCTGCATGGCAGGATGATATGCTCCTGTTAAACACTTTCTCCTTTGGTAGGACAGTCTCCGATCTCCAGGCCAACCTGGTGGTCCGTTTCAGCACCACAGTGGGTGGGATGCTGGCTGTACTGGCCTGCCAGGGAGTTTCCAACTGGTCAGTTGTAGGGACCCTGACCTCTGCACTGTCTTGACTCCTCTCCCCTGATCTTTCCTGCCACAGGTGCTCCACTTAAGGGCATAGGTACAATAGACCAAGGCTGTAACTCTATGCCAAGTCCTCTGTAGCATAATCGAATCCAACACATTTTATCTACAAATACCATCCTTGCATACTGCTGACATCTGACAATTATTATGTAAAACATTAGTTAAATTCAATCATGAATACTTGGTTTGTAGCTGAGTTACAATCTTCTGTTGTCTTATGGTGGTCTGGGGTTACATACTAGCCTCTGATTCCCTACATCACAGGTTTAAATCTGGTAAAGAGTGATGGATTTTTTCAGTGATAAAATCCTTAGCATGACTCCCTTCAAAAGCGAAGTAAAGCAGCTGGTACCAAGTCATAGGGGTACTACTCGAAAAGCAACTCCAAGGCTGATAAAAAATAGGTCTTTTGCTGATAACCATATACTTAGAAATCATATGTAAATAAGTTTTTTTGTGTGTGTGAGAGACTATTTAATGGTTGTTAATTGTCAATTGCAATTTATGGTAATTATCCATTGTATAAAATCATCACAATTGGCAATTACACACTGAGTGCTAATACAGTATTTAATTTGTTATAACTAGAGCTCGGATTTATATTTGCATGTTTTATTCTTTGACAGACATAAGCAAGTAAGTAATAAATTTATTCCACACTGTAAGGAGTTTATTACAGAAGTTTTATAGTGCATATGAACTTTGTGCATATTTAACTAATTTGTGCATCTTTATGAACATATTTTACTTCTTGAGCAATGATTCACGCAAATATTTCACCCCAATACTCAAAGAAGACAAAAAGGATATGAGAAAATTTCTCTTTTATTGCTCTGTTTGTGTATCCTATTTCTAAATCCATAAAAGATCACCAAAAAATAAGAACATAGGTATCAACAATGAGCGCTTCTTGATATAGAAACATGCCGCTTGATAACTTACACTAGTGTTCAGCAATAGGTGGTAAATTTTTAAAGTTGGTGCAGCCGTTGGGTCATAAAGCTTGATATGGCTTTTATTAATATTGTGACTTTGTGGTTTCGTAGAATTAAAAGTCCTAGTTGCAGAAATTCAAAACGTTCTTTATTTCAGCAAAATACACTCTGTTCTATCCTTACATAACAGCATTACGTCACATACACAATCACAGTCTACCAAGGTCGATGACCACAACAACAGCATTCTGATTACATCTGTTTACAACACTCTTGTTACATGTCTTTACAGCTGTTTACTCCTGTTTATGACTGACTCTTGGCGAGTCGTCGCTTCCTTAAATATCTCATTGATAATTCTAGACATTTCTGGAACAAACAAGAAATCGAATGTTCTATACGGGAAACCATATCTGTGCTGGCGAGTCCTTTATCTTGTGCTGTCTTTATTTGTTCTGGCATACTCTTTATCTCCAGGCTTTCTGTGTACACAAGCCTCACTTATCTCTCTGCACCGAACCTTTTGTGCACATCGCTGCAACAATAATGCAAACAAAGCCATCTGCCGCAACAATAACATCTGCAAGAATTAACTTTCTCTTAACTTTTAAACTTGTAGTAATGTGCTTCTAATCGTAATTTCTAAAGCGTGAGCAGTAGAAAAGGGAATATTACAATGCCAAAGGAGAAGAGCAGTAAAGCTTATTTGCTATGACAGTGGATTGATGGAAATCCTATCGTTAACAACAAATGGAAATATAGCACTGTGAAAGTGTGTTAAAACATTTTCTTTTTGTAATTTCAGAATATTTTAAATAACAGTGCAATTTTCGAGTTAGTGCTTGTTGGTTTTATTTAACTAAAATAAACCTGTATTATTTTTATACCATTTTTATAGGTGACCTGCAACAAAAAATTAAAGATTATGTAACATATACAAACAGTTGCTTATGGAAAAATAAAAACATTTTAAGAGACAGAAGAAAATTGTTTCTTCCAGAAAATGGTAAAAATATTTAATTGTTTATTGCAATAAACACAACTAATACTAAAACAGACTGAAAGAGAGACTAATAAAAATTATTGCCTATGTTAAAGAATTTGCTATTAGATTACTTCAAGATTAATGTTAGAAGGTTGAAATAATGTATGTTATTTTAAACACATAAAGTTTTTAGAGCACATTTAGCAGATTTTTAATGAATAAATGAATGCATTGTGACTCTCTGGATTCGTAAAGTTAAAAATCCAGGTTACAAACACCAAAAAAATTTCTCTTTATTTCCGTAGAAACACACTTTGATCAACGTGACAGTCCAGATTTACGTCGTATACACAATACAACTTGGAAGGTTATCAAACACAAAGTCCACTTTTACAGCTGTTCACGCACATGCATCCAATTACCCAACCGACTCTAAGCAGCAGGCAGCGGTTCCTTTTATAGCTAGACTTTTTATAGACTCCTTTTTATTCCAGAAATTTGTGGAATGTTCTCAAACAATCAAGAGGGCGCTAGAAGAAAGACAAACTCTCCAGAAATCCGCCTCCTTCCCCCCACCATTTCAGCAAGCTTTTATCTCCGCACTGCACTGCCCATCTCTTTGAACTCGTCCCTCGCGCTGCCTCGCTTCAACAATGCGCTCGCAACAGTATATAGTGCATATAAATCTGAGTTCTAGTTATTACACTCATTAAAGTAATCATTTAATATAGTTATATTCAAATAATGATAAGCCACAGATAAATGTGATAAAAGCTGAAAATATGTAAGCAAAATCTTCTCATACTTGGTGTTACTCTCTTTAACTTCACATAGCATTTTTTTTAAATTTACGTCCTCCAATGTTAAGTCATATCCGACAATGAATGGAATGGGTGAAATGATGTTCAAATGAGTTCAGGGTCCATAGAGCTTAGAGTTAGGATAAGGTAAAACCCCAGAATGAAACCTTATCCAGGTAACTCACCCTGACTGAAATACGAACTCAGGACCTCTTTAAGGTGAGGCAGACATACTACCATCTATGCTACTGGGGCGGACTCACATAGCATTTGTATGCCACTTTACACTTCAGTCGTGATTTACTTGACAGAAGCAAAGAAACACATATTGAAGCTGCTAGTTCAGTATCTGAAGGGATAGTATCCTCAGAATCACTCATTATTCAGACCACATTAACCAAGTTTTCTTGATTTCAGATAATCAGTGCCATTCTAAGAAGTACGTCCAGAAAGTAAGTTCTGTTTGGTAATAAAATTAAATTGTGTACAGATACAGAAAAATTATTTATTGCACAAAATTCTACAACTCTTAAACTACTTTTCCACATAACTGCCAAAATTTTGTAGGCATTTGTCATAGCGAGGCACAAGTTTTTGTATACCTTCTTCATAGAAGTTTGCCGCCTGTGTCTTCAACCAGTTGGAAACATTTTTTACAGATCTTCGTCATTGTTGAAGTGTTGACTGCCAAGGAAAGATTTGAGATGCAAAAACAGATGAAAGTCGCTAGGAGCGAGGTCAGGGCTGTACGGGGGGTAGTCAAACATGTTTCAGCCTGTAGGATGTTTTTGTCGCATTTGCAGTGTGTGGTCGTGCGTTGTCATGAAGAAACACAACACCTTTTGACAGCCGATAAATTTCAGTTGGTTTCACTTTCCTAGCATTCAGAAAATGAATCACAGATCGGATTTCTCAAGTGGCGGGATTTTCAATCAACACCTACATTGTAAACAAGCACAACAAAGCGTACGTGGCTGACAGTAAATTCACAATGGCACACATTTCTTCTCCTGGATACAGAGCGTCTTTTGTGCATGTGCGGAACTGCGATCACAGTGCTGCAGCAGAGATAAATTGAAACAGAACTTACTCTCTGGACGCCACTTGTATATAAATCAACAGTAGTCTCATAAATACAGATAAATAGTCATTATTACATGATTCTGGATAAATAAAAAACCAGTGGGATGAGAATATTATTTATTATTATGCCTGCATTCTGACTGTGAAGAGTTAAAACAACAATGAACAATTGAAAAACTTGAATTTTGTACAATTTTGCATGGATGAACAAGAGATTTTTGGAAATAAGCTCCTGCAATACGAAACAAACCTTATTACGCACCTACATATCTTTATGTAACAGTTGTGTGATGTTGGAATCTTCACCCATATTTTCTGGATAGAAGGGTTGCAAAAGTCTGCACAATTATTATGTATTTTATTTATTACAGTATTTGAAAGACAATTTATACTAGCCAAAACATTTTGTTTCTTTTTGTGATATAACTACACTGTGGCACAATCCATATCTAGAAATGGAGAGTGTTGTGAAAACTTAGAATAAATGTAAAATAAAATAATATTTTGTAACAATTGTAATAACATTGTGATTTAAGGAAAACAAATATAGTATTTTGGTAGAAGTGTTATATACTACAATCATATTAACTGACAATACTCTGCTTCTACCACTTTTGTTCCTGGCCGCTATTAGATTATAGTTGTTTTTTCCCCCCAATTTTTATGTATTATTCCTTTTGTTTTTTTTAATTGGTTATTATATAGCTGTGTGTTGTACTAATATCATAGCAGAGCATATATTTGTGTCAAAAATGTTCATAAACATCTCATTCATCAAAAATTTAATGAAAAATGCTCCTGTAAGACTGAATTTGTATGTGACAGAATTATGTTAACTACTGGATTCATTCTTATTGTTTGCACCATAGCTGCTTTTCCAAAAACAAAAGATGAAATTATCTGTTACTTATTTGCGTGTGTATTTCTTAGTTATACATTGTTAAAGCTGCAGATCTTCACATATCTGAAATAATATACATGATTTATTCAAAAGCACATTGTTTGTTATTTTTAACACCTTTGCAGTTACAAGAAATTGTTGTTATTTCATTTGTTTTTATATGTTTTCAGGAAAATCTCATTAGGACTACTTGTTGTGCTAGAGCATTTAACATTAAAGGCTGAATCATAGTAACCTGAGCACAGGAAGCAAAACAGTATATAACATTTTGGTTCATAATATCTCGTGAAAGAGAGTGTCTGTAAATTGTATCAAAAGCAAAGTATATATATATATATATATATATATATATATATATATATATATATATCTTTTGTTTGTAATTGACCAAAGATATTTTTTCACCTGCTTTTAGTCAGAGAACATAATGTAGGTTAGCATAAATATTTTCTAAATGCATTCCAGTACTATTTTTGATTTCTTATGGGTGTACCAAACATCATTCCTTTATTAATAATATAAATAAAATATATTTGTTAATATTTACTACTTTTCCTGAAATTTAAATTGTACAGTAGTGTCGGTTATCCGAACTTTGGTAAACCGACATTCCATATTATCCGACATACTATCACCACTGCTTGGTCAGCAGGATGTGCATCCTCAAACTCTCAGTGAGTGTGCAGGTATAGCTTGGGTGTGGTTTTCATTTCCTGTGAGTACAATATGTAAAAGGAAGAAATTGGTTATTTTCATGGAGGAAGCCTTGAAAAGAAAATATTGTGACTTTGTGGGTTTGTTAAATTAAAAGTCCAGGTTACAAACACTAAAAATTGCTCTTTATTTCCGTAGAAACACACTTTAGTCAACGTGACAGTAGCAGAATTACGTCACATACACAATACAAATTGCAAGGTCATCGACCTCAAAGTTCACACAGCTGTTCGCACACACAAGTTCAGTTAACAGCTGTCCACAAGTGGCAGGCAGCAGCTCCTTTTATAGCTTACTCACTATTCCGGAATGTTCTCAGACAATCAAGACGGCACTAGAAGAAAGACGAACTCTCCAAAAATCTGTCTGCTTCCTACCACCGTTTCGGCAAGCTTTTATCTCCGCACTGCACTACCCGTCCCTTTGAACTCATCAGCCACGCCGCTTCGCCTCAACAATGCATTCATGACAATATCATCAACAAGTCCTTTTGTCCTTGATAGAGGAAATGGACAATGGCAAGGACATGATGGAAAAATTAAGATCTATCAACATGAAAGACGTTGCATACTGGGTGGCTCAGGATTAGAAAGAAATCGAAGCGACATTAGCAAAGTCTTTGAACACACTGTTTAGGTGATGAAAATAAAGAAGAGGTAGTACAAGAAGACATGGGTGACATTGTTCCCTTAGTGAACCATATTCCTGGCTGTGAGGACGCTAGCACTCAAGATGCGAGTAGCTGATGTGCAGAAGATCAGCAGTTTGAACTCACAGACTCTGAGTTGGTTGTTGGTTTCATGAATGATAATGACAATGACGATGAAGCAGAACAGGAAATTGAAAAAGAAAATGAGTCACACTGAAGGTTTAAGTGCTTTAAAAATGTCAGTAAGATGTGTGGAGCAAAAGCCGGAGGCAAGTGCAACTGAGGTATTGATGTTTCGTCTATGGCAAAATCTTGCATCAAGAAAATGCCATTCAGCAGGCAAGCAGACTTCATTGATAAGCTTCTTTTTTTAAGACATTTGGAGCTTATTTTTATTCAATATTGCATATAGAATGGTTTGATTATTCAGTAAATACAGCAAAACCAACAGTAGTTTTAATAATACAGTATATCTACCATATTTTACTCCATTTTCCAACTTATTTTGTATTATCTGACATTTTCGGTTGTCTGACCTTCTCCAGGGCCAGTTTAGGTCGGATAATCGAGACTCTACTGTATATAACAAACTATAGATGATGCTTTTGAAAGTAATGAGTCGGTAATTCAAACACAAACATCATATAAATTATCCTTACTTGGACATGTTTCGGAGAACGCTTTGTCCCCAACAAAACGTTCTCCAAAACATGTCCAAGTAAGGATAATTTAAGTGATGTTTGTGTTTGAATTACCGACTCATTACTTTCAAATGTGAAATACATAACTGTTTCTAACCTTTTGCTTCAAATAATAAAAATAATATAGATGCTGCTTTTGCTGGAAGAACTGACACTCAATGAACTGAGGTTCTTTTCCAATTTTCCAATGGGACCTAGAAAAGCTTCTTGTTTACTGTGAACCCAGATATTATAACACATTTTATAAATCTTCCATTCCTGTAGTAGTTTCCTTTCTCACTTATTATGAATCAGCTTTATTCCTGTTCTATTATGTGAGTTTGTATAAAACCATATAAGTCCGCTTTTTTACCGAAATTGAGGTGATACTGGCAGGCAATGTTCAGAAACTTGACTCATTTAAACTGCCTTCTGAAGAACAAAACAGAATTGTACTATAATGCCTGACAAAATTATAAATTTATTAAGGCTAGGCATTAGAACCCTTTTCATTGTTTTCTCAGAAAGTAGAGGCATCTATTTCCTCATATTCTGGCTAGGCATATCAACTCAAAGTGTGAACAAACTCGCTGGAAAGTAAATGATGTTAAGATTAAAAATAGAAGCACTATTAACAATGAAGTATTCTTCTTGTTGGACTTAATGACACTCACGACGGTTGCAACAGGAAGGGGAAACAAGAAAGAGAGAATCAACCAAAATATCCTCAAAAACATGAAGGTGAGTTAATTGTGACTTCATCAATACTCCAACAGAACAGTGTGCATCTTTCTCTATCCACTCTTTGACAACTATTGGTGACAACTATTGGTACAAAAGCTGATTCTTCTATTTACTTCATGTTAACCAAAATAAACATTTGCAGAAATGCTTTTATTACTTATTTTATATCAAAAGGAATAAAAGAAGCTGAAGCAGCTTGCAAATCTTCCAAAAGTGGGCTGCTATATGTTGCTTTCTCCGTTACCATGAGGAGAATTATTTTATTAATAATTTTTTCAAAACCATTACAAATACTCAACAATTCAAGACCTTGGTACAAAGTATCAAAGCACTATACATTCTTGATACAAATTCATTATTCAGTGCATTACATTACACTAACAGCTTATCATGAGACCAGAAATAAACTATAGAAAAAAATTGTTCTTGCATTCGTAATATGGACTGCTAAAATCCAAATCTAAAGCAATAGTTTGAATCGTTAGATCATTGTACTGATATACAGAAGCAGAGAATTTTAATGAAGTGATGTTTTAACATATTGTAATTAAATAAGGAACTTGACCTTCAGGAAGTTGCTAAACATTGTTAAGGGTAAAAATAAATGTTCTGTCCCAGTGATGTTCATTTCTGATCTCAAAATTCAAAATTCTATGTATTTCACTTAAGTGTAACTGTTTATCAGAAGTAATGGATACATTTATTATAAGCAAAAGAATAAATAATATAACATAAATCTAATTCCAAAATAGGCATACCAAATAAACAGTAGAACCCTAATTATTTGTTATAATGGAGAGATGAAGTATTAGTATTAGTTTATTTGTATTTCAGTCATACAATATACACAGCTGGTGATATTGAAGATCACGTCAGAAGCAGTAATAATAAATGGTAATTAATAATTATGATAAAATAAGAATTTAAAATGATGCACACAAAACCAGGTGTAAGTTATACAGAACATATTATTGAATACAAATAATTGTTGTGCATCACTGATAACAAAACAACCAGTTAACAAAGAGGAAAAGTACATAAGTAGGATACTTCTAAATTTATGCAAGTTATAACCATTTTAGAACAAAAATGACACTTTAAATGTGTAGCATAACTACATCTTCGTTAATGTGTTTGACTAATTAGTACTGTTGTTTAAAAATTCCTGTGAATTGTAAATGCAGTGTGTTAGTAGATATTTCTTGAGTCCCTTCTTAAGCATTTTTATATCAGTTAATCCCTTTAGATCTGTTGGTAGTACATTAAAATAGAACCTGCATTAACTATATTTTTATTGCCAAAGGTACTCCTGTATGAACTCAGAAAAAAGTCATTTTGTCTGCGAGTAAATTAAGTATGTACATCTTTGTTTAGTTGAGGGGATTCACTTGATGTTTTAACATACAAAACAGTGAAGAATACATATATACAAAATAATGGAAGTATTTTAAGTTGCTTAAAGTTTGGCCTGCAAGGCTCCAATCTGTTAACTTCAGCCATAGTTCTTACAGCTCTTTTTTGGAGTTGGTAAACCAAAAATGATGGATAATCCAACATGCTTAATATAAACTCACCAAAAGTACCAGTTGTATGTTATATATTCACAGATCCAGAAAAGCGATAACAAAAATGATTGTTGTCCAAGGGCAGAATTGCATGGCAAGAAATAGCAGGTTTTTGTTCTGTAAAATGAATTACTAATGCATGCTTACTTAATCGCATCAACGTTTTGTAAAATTGGTGGGTATGTCGTGATTGAGATACAAAAGTGTAAAGTGCTATATAGGAGGGACAACACTTTCTATTGTGGTAAGTAAGACATCAACGTTTGTGAGAGAACATGTTTGGCATCATCAGGTAAGATGTAACATTTTCAACTTCTGAAAACCTAATTATTAAAAATTGAAATCAAAAGCAATATTAACAGTGAAGCATTCTTCATTAATTGGCCAAGTTTTAAGAATAAGTAGTCGCACATATTTATCTTCCAGTTAAAAGTTAGAACAAAAAAGTGTTTGCCATCATCAACTTCAGTTACCCAGTAGTTAATTCAACTTGAAACATTTGTTATTTACACATAACTGCACCATATACTGGCAACAGTCAAATCTGATTGTGGTATATAAACTACCTGTATAAGAAGAAACATTAAATAATAAGTAAAATATAACTCGTGGTGTAACAACCTGCAAGCAGGCCAGAGCCTGCCAACCCAACAGCTGGCCTCACATCCACATACGTAAGGCAGAGGTAGGCAATTATCCAACCATACAGGGAGGAGATGTGGTCAGCATCACACATCCCCAGCCAGGAAGTTGGCTTTCTACAGGGCAGGCCATTCCCTGCCTTCCTGCGCAAAACACTGTCACTGCTGACTGAGGGGCATGACGTCACTGAGAATACAATGCAAGAGCGCTTACATGTGAATGTGCATAATGCAATATTATGATTGTAAGTTAAGATAAGGCGCTGGTGCATGCAAATTCCAAAATCCTTCTGATGAAATAAATGAGATGCAGTTGCTTATGAGCTATTGTAGTTATTGACTATGTCTTTTGTCGTAACATGAGTAAAAGCAGAAACCATTGCACTGTTGCTGAATACAAAAATGCTTCGTATAAAACTACGGATGTGATTTTCCATTGTTTGCCTAAAGATCGAGAACTACAGCACAAGTGGGTTTTACGCTGTAAAAGGGCTAATTCCGGTTAATGTGAATAATGCAAGGATTTGTTCCGATCACTTCCTGCCCGAAGACTATGAACAGGATTTAAAAAACGAGTTGCCAGGGTTGCCGCTGAAAATAAAATTAAAGGGCGACGCTGTACCATCACAGAAAATTCCTAATTGGCATGGGGATGCATTTGAGGCTGTAGTAGCAAGTACCAGCAAAACCAATTTGCAGTTAATTATCAGATACACATTCTATTTATGTATTTGTTTCTATATGTACACTGAGTTTATTCGCGGTTTTTTTATAAGAAAAGTTTGATGCGTGGAATAATAATAATAATGATAAACTGTTTTTATTAATAGGCAATATCAGCAAGTGTAGTGTGTAGTGTTTAATGCCCGCTTTTACTTTTTACGGCACCGCAGGCGGTGACACTGATGATATATGAGATAAAGATGGAGCACCGGTGGAATGAGATGGCGGGGGAAACCGGAGGTCCCGGAGAAAACCCGCTCCAGCGCAGTGTTGTCCACCACAAATCTCACTTTCCTGTCGCCTGGGATCGAACCCGGGCCGCCTTGGTGAGAGCCAAGCGGTGTAACCACTGAGCCACGGCACGACCATGATATCAGCAAGAGATCGCCGGTGCGAAGTTAGGACCGTGCGAAAGAGAGCGCTGTCTGCTATAGCATCTTAAACTCCCAAAAAACCAAAATTTGACCATTCGACCAGCACAGAGGTAGCTCCTGACCACTCTGTTGCTGCTGAAGAGGAAATAATTAAACTAAAGACTCAGATGCAAGCGCTGAAGAAAGAAAACAATGTTTTGAAACTGACTGGCATAACAAAATAAAGGAGTATGAAGTAATATTTTGTAGCTTCCATGGACAAAGTGCTACGAAGTGTAATGGAGTGATGCAAAATTTAATTTCTATAATAAGTTCCAAGTTTCCCGAAATTCATCACAAAGTGATCTCTGTTTATGTGAGACAAGAACCTTCATTAGAATTAGGCACTTAAACAAAAGAGCGAAGGCAGAAATGATCTGGAAACTTGCAGCAAAGAAAAATCTTCAATGGGTTGCTTCGTCATCTTCTTGAGCTACAGTGAGTAAGTACATATGAATAGTAACATGTTTTAAACTCAATACTAACTGCTAAAAGGAACCTTCATTATAATACACAAGTGGGTGTTTATTTCTTCCGATTTTACACGTACCAGGGCTTAAATAACACATACTCAGGGGCTAGTGTTTAACTCTCGCGGTTAAACTGTATTCTCAGTGACGTCATGCGCGTTAGCCAATGGCAGCGCGACTCTCCGGAATGGCCTACCTGAGTACTCTAGTTGCCTTGGGCTTTCTAGACCAGGATTCGCTACCTGGCATAGCTCCTCAAATTCATCACAATGCTGACTGGCCACCGGTCGTATATTCAGGACTTAAAACATACTGTGTATAATCCAATCATAACAAAGTCTCTAGGAACAGTAGCAGGGGTTTAAATGAATTGTTGGTCCTTGACTGTGATAGTGCTAAGTTTACAGTGCAGGTGTATGTGTAACTTCTGCAAGGCAATCACTAAGCTGACATTACTTGAACTCCATCTGTTGTTCAGCAGAACAACTTATTGCACACTTTCCTCTCAGGAGAAACTGTACCATGCAAGTACACCTTAACTATTTTTATTTATTTTATTTATTTGTGTGTTGAATTAATACATACATGAGTATGATAGGTATTCAGCTTAGACTCGTGTCATACCAGGCCAATATAATTGCTTCTACACACATTTTATATAGTTTTGTGGTTATCTAAGGCATTAATGGCTAATAAATAATTTATCCTGATCCCCCCTATACAGATCAGTATCAATTTTGGTTGACTTTACTTAAAAACTCACCTAAGCTCCTAACCTTTCTAAACATATCCCTTAATGCCATTCTTCTGTCCATCTTCCCCCATTTCTGCTCCAGACATTCTTTCCTCCATAATTCCATTCTTTGGCATTCAAAAACTATATGTTCCACATCTTCCTGCCCTCCATGTCAACTGCACAGTTGTAAATGAAATAAAACATATTGTATTTGGCAATTTTTGCTGAAACTTGATTCACAGGACGATTTGGAAGGTCAAAATTATGTCAGTATTAGGCTTAATATTGTGAGCAAATTGATTAATTAAAGATTACAGTGTTCAGCTATACAATATATATATATAATTCCATAAAACTTCTGGAAAATGTAAGACTGAAGTTCCCAAAAAGCTGATTTTGTGGGAGGAGATAGTTTATAAATGTACAGTGACTGTACTTCTCTATCAGAACTGCAAAATCCAGTGCCAAGGTGGGATTTGAACCAATTTGCTCAATCACCTATCAGTGATTGCAGTTATAAATGGAAAAAATTAAAAAGGCCATAAAAATCCAGGAACTAAATACTTATGAACTGCAAGTCACCTTTGAGGTAAGTGATCTTGAATTAAGATTTCCTCGTGGTCTGCCAGGAAGATGTGAATCAATTGAATTTCTCATGCTGGTATGTTGCTACGGTAGCTCAGTGGTACAATAGCCACACTTGGAACAGAAGATCCATGGTTCAGTTCCTTTTCATTCATTCATTTATTATCTGCTTAAAAGAATACAAAACATATTCAAAGCATCGTCAAGTTAAATATGTGCAACCAGAAAATCACATAGTTTAATATCTACATAAACAAGTTCTAAAATAATCTAATCACAATAATAAATCACAAACTATACACTATTACACTTATACAAATACTATTTATTTAGTCAATATTATTTAAGATATTCATCAATTGAATAATAGCAACCTTCCATACAATATTTCTTTAATTTTTTCTTGAATATTTTAAGATTATGAATATTTTTCAGATAGGTAGGGAGTTTATTATACAGTTCATGAGCTGCAGCAGTAGGTCTGGTTTTATATAGTTCTAATCTGTGTGACTATAAATGAAAATTTTCCTGTGTATGTCATTGAATTTTTCAGTTCTGATTAAAACGTTTGAGTTTAACATTTTGTATTTAAAAAAAAATCATTTATAATTTCATGTACCATTAGTGCCCACTGCCTATGGTGGCATGTGCATTAAGAATGGGCATTGAACACTACTGAAAAGAAATAGGTTGCTATTACAGCAAACATTCATCCTGAATGGCTCAAACCTATTTTCTCTAATTATTTTTCTACAAAATATTTTGCACAGCAAAAGCTTGTAGTCATATCGTTTACTACTTTGGGACAGCTTTGATCTCGAACACACAAAAACATTCTTAGAATAACGAATGACCATTAAAAAACAGTGGTCTGTATCATTTTCAAAACTCCACACTTGTGAACAGGCATCTAATTTTGTAAGACTGCAATGTGCTGAATCACAAGTGTTACTTTATCATCAAACTTCACTCAGTAATGTACTATCATTTGCTGTACCAAAGTTAAACCTATGTTATAATATGCTTGCTGAAATGCAGGTTATGACATTGACATACCTGTATCATCATTTACCTATGGAATTGGTATGGCTTTTCATATTGGACAGCGTGAATGCGAAAGTGATTTGGAAAGATTGTTACTTCTGTACATACTACATGTCTGTTTTGTGCTATTACAAGTATTGGGCTTTTAGCACTGTTGATTGAAACTATAATTATATCCTGACATCATTGAAGTATGTGTAACTTCCAATGGTATTGATTTCTTGTTTTTCATTTCTGTCTATTATATGTCACAGAAGAGGAAATCAACATTTTGCATGGAAATATCACAGACCACTGTTTTGTTTATGATCGATTGTTATTCTAAGCATGTTTAGTGCAGTTCCGATCATTCAAGGTCAGAAGTGTCCCTTGCTAGAAACTCTGTTGGATGAATAAAAACCTTAATTTTTTACTGCTATTATTCCTATACATGCTATTGAACATTTTTATTACCATTTTAGAAAAAGCAGTTCAATTACTTGTTTTGAAAATTTTGCATGAGCTCTAGATTGCACAGAGAGGGTAGTGGGGGAAAGAAGAATATCCACTATTAATTTCAGTAACTATCATGAGTAGAGTTACAGGTAAATTCACTAGAATCAATTTTTAAAGAATAATAGAAGTTGCAGTTGAAATAAATGTTGTGGAGATACTGCTGAGTAGCATTTAATGTAAAAGCCCTTATGGCCATAAAATATTAAAAATGACATTATTATTATTATTATTATTATTATTATTATTATTATTATTATTATTATTATTATTATTATTATTATTATTATTATTATTATTATTATTATTATTATTATTATTATTATTATTATTATTATTATTATTATTATTATTATTATTATTATTATTATTATTATTATTATTATTATTATTATTATTATTATTATTATTATTATTATTATTATTATTATTATTATTATTATTATTATTATTATTATTATTATTATTATTATTATTATTATTATTATTATTATTATTATTATTATTATTATTATTATTATTATTATTATTATTATTATTATTATTATTATTATTATTATTATTATTATTATTATTATTATTATTATTATTATTATTATTATTATTATTATTATTATTATTATTATTATTATTATTATTATTATTATTATTATTATTATTATTATTATTATTATTATTATTATTATTATTATTATTATTATTTACCTGACTTTGTATGGCACTAATTTCTGTTTTCAATGTGTTTAATTTTAAAAGACAAGTTAGAAAATATCCAACTAGGAGCATACCTTCTTCACATTCAAGAAATCCTAGTTCAAATCTCAGTTAATATCAGTTACCCAGGTAAGGGGTTTTCCAGGAGTGTCCTTTATCTAAGAAGATAAATGTTGAATAATTTTAAGGTATATGGACCTCATCTGAGCATTCAATTCAATTCAATTCAATTCAATTTTATTCATCCTTTAGAATCAAATCTGTGCATAGTACCTTGATATAGGATACGTCAGTAATTTACACTTAATATTACAAAGTTAAACATCAAATATACCTAACCTACATTTAATTATATTGTGACACAAATTGGATATAATTATGAGTGAGAGAAATGAACAAGCTAAGTAAATTCATATTTTATGTTTATCTGGATTTGTTAAATTGCAGGTATTCCTTTACTGTGTAAAAGCAGTGCTCCTGTAAGAAAGCCCTTGTTCTAGTTTTAAACATGTTGTAGTTATCTATGCTTTTGATGTGATTAGGAAGGGAATTATAAACTATTGTACAGGAATGCATCATTTCTCCCTTTTTATTCATTCATTGCATAATATGATCTATTAGGTTAAAGGATTTACTGTTAAAAGGATGAAAAAGGCAGTTTTTGTTTCACTCATGCTCCAGCGTTATTCATGAAATTGTGCACTTGCTGAGGTAAATATGCAGGTTAATATTTGCTACTCTTTTATATATTTATTATTCATTTTAAAGGAATTATCAAAATAATGGCATGCAAAGAGAAGATGAATAAAATATTGGAACAGAAATTCTTGCATTGATTGGATTAACATAAAAAAAAAAGCTGGAGTCTGTCTGTGGTCAAGTGGTCAGTATTTTGGCTTCTCAGTCAGACAAGTTTGATCAGACAATGTCCTAGCAGGACATTTTTCTTTAACTGAATTCATTCCCTATCCTCTTTAGAATCTGCAATATTAAGTATATTTTGAAGTAAAAAGAATAGAAAGCTACAGGTCAATCGATAAAGGCACTGCCATTTTTTGCATAAGTCAAAGCCACTAATGTGACGTAAAAGGGGCTGTAAAAGAAGAAAAGTTGCAATGTAAGTCTTTGACCATTAGGTGATGGTGATGCAAATTCTTGGGACTTATGTCTATAGTAGTCAATGGAAACATAGCTTAAAGTAATGCTTTGGTGATATAATCTGATATTTCTTGCATATGTTGACACAAATTTGTAATACAGTCTTTTTTTTTTTTTTTTTTTTTTTTTTTGTTATTCCAATATATTCAATAAATATTATGATGTACATTATATCTGCACCAACAGATTGAGTTGAGAGAATAGAAATTATTAAATCTTAGCTTGTTAAACCTTGTCCATAATAACTTATAAATTATATTTATAATTTCAGGAGTATGGATTTAGTGTAAATATCGCGTTGTTTTTTTTTATCCACATTTTTAATATAAATTTGCTTTTTCTCTTTTCGCTAAATTGTTTAAATTATGCATGCTTGAAAAATTTGCAAAGGTGCTATTCCATTTAATTAAAAAAAATTTATAACCAGGCAAAATAAGAGGTTTTAAAAAATATGTTAAAAGGTTGCCCTGCAGAAGTGAATAAGAAAAACAAACTTAATCTTCTGTACCAAAGCGATGGGTTGTTTATGGCATTTTGACTTTTATGTTTAGCAATGCCAAGGCAAGATTGATTCTGTATAAGAGTTCTTGCGTTAAAATTGCTAAACATAAATGTCAAATAAAATGCTATAAACAACCCATCGCTTTAGGGGTAATATGTCATTTTACTGTTGTCCTTAACCATCACCTATAGCCTCGCGCTCTACCGAATGCACAATGCACCCAACTACCCAATTTTGTTCGGCTGTTCGGCACATGGTGCTCCGCAGCGCTAATGCGTCAGAATTAAGAAATACGAGGTTATTTCACAGCGAACTCTACAACGTGCATGGTGAATGCATACAAACAGCGGGAAAATTCAAGATTGCAAATAAACCGTGAGATGTAAGCACCCACGAATTTTTTTGATGTGACGGAATGTACTGTGTCCGTTGTCATATTTTCACATTGTAATTCAAAGCCTGTTCTTTAAAAGTTTGGAATAGACTCTCTTAGAGAATTAAAGAAATCAACGAATCGTCTGCAAGTACTACAATTACAGTTACTTTTGCAAATATAAATAAATAAATTCGAAAATATTATAGGATCGACTTATTTTCAGTTGAATCTCGCACATAAGGCAATACTTGGTAGCTTTACTTCAATTAACTTCATAAAAATTGTGATCTACAGACGCATTAGGGGGTAGACTAAGTATTGTGGAAGAAGAAGCACATAAGTGCATTTTCTCATATTTTTTGTTGTTGTAACAATCATTTTGCGCGGCTTTGCCATTTTCTGAAAGTCAGGTTTCTGAGCTTTTGTTTGAGTATACGGATGGCAGGTTTTTGTTAATCACATTGACAACCCTAGGGTCAAGCCCGTAATCATAATTATTCGGCTTTGTATAGCAGCTTATTCCCGAAGTACGCCGAAGGACTGTGGCGTGTGACGTCACCGGATTGAGCAGGAAGACAGGCAGGAGAGAGAAAATGGCGAGTTGTTGCTGTGAGGAAGCTCTGTGATCGGGTATTATAATTACATGCTCAAAGACTTAAATGTTATTAGTGTTAAATGTAGTTACTTCATAAGGTGCAGTAAACCATCGACAACGGCACCATGACAGCAAATATGTATAGAGTTGGAGGTAAGAAAGAAGTGTGCGATAAATATAATGAAAGTTTTAAATAGCAGGGCCGGCTACAATGTAAAAGTCGCTGCGTGCGCAGTGATATTGGTGTTGGTTAATTAAAAATGGTGCAAATTTCAGAATAAATAATATAGTTAGTTTCTTAAAAGAAAATGTGCGTTAATGCAGGTTGAATGTAACGTTTGGAAACAGTGCGCTCATACCATGCTTAGTTGCACACGGAACTATTTTATAATCAGCGTTAACAGCATGGTAGGTGAAGCGTCCAAACATTAATTTGGAAAGTTTTGTTTTCACTCGAATTTCTGCAATATTAGGTCCAAATATGTTAAATGTGCAATCCATTTAACGTTCCTAAGTTATCGTAAAGTATAATGAAATTTATTTGCGGTCCCAGCAAGCCAAACAATGCTTGTAAGCAAATAGTCTGCAGAGTTATTGGTTATGGTTTAGTGTTGATGTCTAATTTGTGTCGAATTTATGTAATGACATTAATTGTTACCGTTTGTTGATGAAGCAGGGAGTTATAGTAGTAATTCCGTATGAAGTATTGTTAACTCACAAGCGTTACATAACAAACAAAATTTATTTGGTTTTTGCTGATGCATTAAACGTTTAGTACAAAATGCTAATAGAAACAACTGGTAAATGAGAACCTGTTTTCCGTAAATATGTATTACTGGTATGCTCAGTATCGTGCTTAATTGTGAGGATTCATTAAACTATGCTGACCGAAATTTCTGCACATGTTTAGTAATTTAATTCAGGTATTAGTTAACAACACCAAACTATGAAATTTGCAAGGGTAATATTAATTTCTTAATAGCTATCGCGATTAAAATCCAATAAATATATGTTCATGATTTAATTTTAATTTTGTTTATAAAAGCCTGGAAAGCTTGACCCTATGTGATAGGATACCTTCTGAAAACAAGGATATACCTACATATACAAGAAAATATGTTTTGCATCCAAGAAGATATGTCTGTTGCAACCTTGTTTGTTATGTCAACAAATAATATTAATGAATATAGATTGTGTTACCCATGTCAGTGTTTTGCTTATAGAAAAAATATGCTACTCTTCTGCTTGAAACTGCATTGCTCTTCATTAACCAGCTATTTGGTTTGAATACATGGGTATGCATTTATTATTTGTTTGCATTAATTTTATTTAATGTTTAACACAGTTAAACAGTTGAAATTTCTTTGTATAGTAAAATGAGTTGTCAGTTTGGACCTTTTAATTATTTAGTTTTAGTTTTGAAAGATCATACTTTTCAATTGAGGTTAGGTCAGTCTCGTTTATAGTTGATTAGTTGTTTACTGTAAAGTGATAAAAATGCTGTGCAAGTTTGAAGGAGAGGTGCATATTTTAAAGTTAAAAATAAATAAATAAAATAATTAAAATAAAAATAATTTTTAGGAAATAATAAAAATCATTTATTTTGGTCCATTTTGTAGTATTGAGGTTTGTAGAATCATGCAATTTAGAGATAGTGTTTTTCACTTTTATGTGATGATATGAGGAAGGTTTATTAGTTTTACATTCAAATTTGAATTTGAAGTGCTGCATCTATTAATTTATTTAAGAGCACACAACAAAACATGTAGTGTTGAGTTCAATATCCTTTTGAAAGTGTTCTTTATATGCATATGATTTAAGATCCGTATGTATACTGACCAGTTTGACTCTTAATGCTGTATTATACTGAAAAGAATGTATAAAAGTCTTAATTTATAATACATGCATATTTTGCATTAAGAATATTTTTTATTTTCTCCTTTCAATAATAGAAGAATATATTTGTTTTAGATGAGAATGGGAAAACATTGTGATATATTTTCTGTGTAGTTCAGTGAAACACATAGCTGTGTAATATTTTATGTGTAGGTAGGTGTATGTTTACAATAAAGTTTCTGAGGCACACCGTAAGTTATTTTGGGATAAAATGTGTCACATTCTACATAAATGTTAGGCAGAGAGTGTCTGTAGGAGTCAGGCCTTTCCACCAAGCTGGATAGTGTTTGTAATTACTGATGGAAAACTGTTATCTAGTTTTACAGTACAAAACAATTCAAGCCACAATATAAAAAATACAGGTTACAATAAAATAAAATTTGTTTGTGGTTATCAGATATCTGAGTGGATTTTTTCTGTCTTTTCAGATTATGTTTATTTTGAAACATCTTCCACATCACCGTACCAAATTAGGAGAATAGAAGAACTGAACAAGGTAAGTGTTTTATTGGGCAGCATTACCTACTTGCATGATCTTTTGATATGACAGTGAGCTCAGAGCTTTTAAACAAGGAGTTTATGCATTACATAGACTCCTGTCTTCCGGTGACATAAATATGGTTTTGTGGTGTTATAAATTCTGTTGAGAATAGGTTTTTGAGCTATGAAATTACAGAACCAAGAGAATGAAGGAAAGGAAGCTGACCAGTGTCCAAAAGCCAAGAGAGTGTATTTTCTAGACAAGTAGATCCCTATGAACTAATAAAAATGACATTAAATTTAATTTTATTAAAAGCAATAATTTAATTTATATTAAATCAGATAATATGTCCTTATATTGTACTGCTTTCTTTAAAATTACATTCTACGTAGAAGAGAATCTGTCTGGTTTTTACATGCTCATTGTGGTTATGTATACCCATATTTTCTAAAGGTATTGATAATCGCAAGTTGCGTATTTGATAAGTTATTTTGTAAAATCAGCCATAGTTCTAATTGGCTGCAACTAAATTGGAGGGACTTAGGTTTACTCTTCGTCTCTGTGAATAATTTGTCATTAACACATTTGAACCAATGAACATGAAATAATTACTGCAATATAAACACAGTATCAGAATTGCCAACACATGCCATTAGAATTCTGCTAGATAACATATGAAAATCTGCAGTTTTCCAAGGATACTAGGATTTGGTATATAGGTTTTATTGTAACTGAACTCTGATGCTAAGGGCCCTCCAGCTACTCACTGCAAGGATTGAGTTTTTTTTTTTTCCCACCCAAAAATATACACAGTGCAAACATGCTAACACCATTACTTTTATTTTTCTAAAACAGAATCTTGATCATTTAGTTAAAACCTAAACTAGAAACTTTCACTATCATAGTCATCATGTAATACAAATGCTGTGATTAAAAATTTTTTTCTTAAAGCTTCATTACAACAGTGTGATTAAAAAATAAGAACAGTTTGAAAGTGCTAGACGAAGTAACATTTTTTCACCAGAAAGACTAGAAGCCAAATCCTCAAGATCTTGTTAAACTAATATTAGAATTAGCAGCCCTGTGCTTATTGTTTGTTAATAATAAAATTTTAGTATACAAATTAATATGTGTCATGTGACAGGTTTTCAATGGTTTTTGTTAATATCTATTTTGACTTTATATTCAGATGTGTCAAGTTCCTCATAAGTTATTTGAAAAATGAGACCAATGACAAAAATAAACAACTTATTATTATTATTATTATTATTATTATTATTATTATTATTATTATTATTATTATTATTATTATTATTATTATTATACTTAATTATTATTAAACTCAGATTTTACAAATTTGATGAACTATTAGGGAAAGGCTTGAATGCTGTAATTAAATGGCGGGGATAGGTGCTGTGAATAAATCATAAAAATTTATAAAGCTTTGACTTTAATTGCTTTCATATGTTTTGAGATGATGCATTAAATTAAACACAAGTTAGATCAAGTGTTACAGCTTAAATTTGTAGCTAAGGGAGAACTTCAGTATCACCTTACCACATCTTGCTCATCTTCTATCAGTCTGTGGTTACCATATTTAATACAACTTGTGTGCTGTTTGATTTCTCAATGAAAATAACTGCTGTTTCTTTTATATATATATACAAATTTCTTGGTCGTACCTTCATAAGGTTCTTTGGTTCATTTGAGTCAATATTTGCCAGACAGTTGGCTTTAGTTGTGTAGTTGCCTTGTACCACATATTTTGTTATTGAGTTTTGGCAGTGTGTGTACTGTGGGAATAACTGTTTATTGTTCCTTGAGTACACAAATAGTTGTGATGACAGATTAGTGGTCCTAGTTGCATAGTTACCATTTTGCATTATATCTGTAGGGAATCTGTTGACAGAGACCTTCTTTACCATCTCCTTCAGTAATTTCTTTATAGATGACCTTGGTTTCATAGTTGGCCTTGTACCATTTACTTTGTAATAAATCACCTTAGTTATATTGTTACCTTTCTTTACTATCTCCTTAATTAACATTTTGATAAGATGTAAGATGGTCTTAGTTGGGAGATCTGTATTTCTATAACATTTTTGATAGATGATCTTAGTTGTGTAGTTGCCTTCCCCTACTATGTAACATTCTGATAAATGGTGTTAGTTGTGAGATCTTCTGTGATTGCCTTCCTATAACATTTCCTATGTTATATTTTGAGATATGGTAATAGATTAGGTAATATTTTCATAGATGGTCTAGTTATGTAGTTGCTTATCTGTACACCTCCTAAGGTAACTTTGATAGGTGGTATTAGTTGTGTAGTTTCCTTCTGTACCACATTCTTATGTAATATTTTGATGGAGGGTCTTACTTGTGTAGTTGTTCTTCTATACACCTCCCAAGGTAACTTTCTTAGGTGGTTTCAGTTGTGTAGTTGCCTTTTGTACCACATCCTTATGTAATATATTTTTTTTCTAGATGGTCTTAGTCTATAGTTGCTTTGGTATACACCTCCCAAAGTTGGTGTTAGTTGTGTAGTTGCCTTCCTGTACAATCTCCTTGTGTAACATGGTGTTAGTTGAGAGATTTTGTATGATTGCATTGCTATAGCATTTCCTAATGTAAAATGTTTGATAGATGGTTTTAGTTGTGTAGTTGCCTTCTGTACCACATTGTTATTTAATATTTTGATGGTTGTAGTTCTGTAGTTACTTTCCTATACACTACGCAAGATAATGGTTGATAGATGGTTTTAGTTGTGTAGTCGCCTTCTGTGCCACTTTGTTATTTAATATTTTGATAGATGGTTTTAGTTCTTTGTTGCTTTTCTATACACTTCACAGGATAACTGTTTGATAGATGGTTTTAGTTGTGTAGTTGCCTTCTGTGCCACTTTGTTATTTAATATTTTGATCGATGGTTTTAGTTCTTTGTTGCTTTTCTATACACTTCGCAAGGTAACTTTTACAATAGTTTTGTTTATGAGTTGCTTTCCTGTTGCTGTTGAGGTTTGGTGAAATATGAAGTTTAAGAACAACTGGTGGCTAATCTTTGTGTTGCTGTACAGATATCCTTAATTGTGTAGTTGCTTTTCAATAGCATCTGTTAGCTAACTAGTTCATAGATAGCTCTAATTGCTTTATGGTTTTCCTTACAGAATGCAAAAGTTATGTGTAATACTGGCAGTGGTTTTCAAATAAATTTTTTTTATAGGAAGATTTTAAGATCATTTGCATAATGACTTTTCACAGAAACTACGTAGGCAGATAACTAATAATTATCCAGTGAAGCTATAACCCGTTGAAAAGAATTGAGAAGTATAAAATCATCAAATTTGACCTCCTTTTTTATGCAAAGAAACTCTGATTCTTCTTTTATTTACAAATGTTATTCTAATTTCAAACCCAAAGGCATTCATGAATTAAAGAGAGAACAAGAGAATGCTGGGAATGAGTAATGTGTGAAATGTGTATTTACAGTTAGCAGTGAAGCCAGTCATTCTCTTGCACTCGTTATTTTGATGTGTGCAATATTTAAAAGCACATAATTTAAATCAAGATTTTAATGTAACATTGTTTCTCTAAGTATGTGTATCATTTATTTATAAATTGCAAATTACAAAGCTAAAGATTTCTTTGCATATGAGAATGTTAATTGAATGAAAATTGTATTTTTAATGTGATAGAATTTAAAATATTTAATTTTTTTCATTTCTATACATATATTGGAATTGTATTCATCGGAGAGAAAATAATTATGTATAAATAGATGGTATATTAATGGGCATATTTCTGTGCTTCAATAGTAGGAAATAGATTATCTTATAGTGAAGTGAAAATGTCAGCATTTCTCTTATATTTTCTGAGAATACGGGTGCAAAATGTCAATTGCTTTGTCAGTCCTTCCCTCAACCTCGTCCAATGATATGTATAGATGAAAATGTTTTTTAACACTAACCAAGAACAGTAAATTTGTTAGAGCAATTGCTGTATATGTTTTACATTAATTTTTTATATTTCCCTATCAAGTTTCATTGATAGATCTATCATTGTTACTTTAGTTCTTTTTTTTTTTTTAATTTACATCCTCCAATGTTAAGTCATATTAGATAATGAATGAAATGCGCGAAATGATGCTCAAATGAGCCCAGGGTCCATAGAGCTTATAGTTACCCAACAATCATCTTTGATAATGAGGGAAAACCCCAAAAAATCCCTTATCCAGTAGCTAACCCTGACCAAAATTTGAACTTGGGACCTCGTGAACGTGAGTCAGACATGCTACCATCTACGTTGTTGAGGCAAGCATTTCCTTAGTTCAGAGCATATTAACACTTCTGCTCCTCTTAAAGCAATTCACAAATAAATCTTTAGATTTTAATTTAAAATAACACTTTTTAAATCTAGTGTTAACTGTACAAGTTACGTGGAGAAGCACTATCCTATCAGAGTTAAAGATACTAAATTCATGACACAGTGTCACAAACATTTTAAAATATCGGACTGAAACATTTATAGAATGTAGATACGTGCCATCTAAGTTACTGCTTTAAAGATTGTATTTTTTCTCAGTTATATCATCCTTTGATTGGAATATATTGGTACCTATCTAAAAATAACTAACAATGTTATTTTCACCAAAATCTTTAGTAAGTAATCTTTATTTCCATTCATTTACTAATTATTATAAATTTACACATTTATTACTACATGAGTTGCTGCCCAATAGACTCAAACTCTTGAGGTTGAGGTAATGGGTCCCTATTTGCATCTTATCTTTAAAAAAAAAGCTTCATCTTGGTTTTTGTCATGTTAACTTATCTTCCTCAACCATTGGCTCTTTGCCCAAAAGGTTCCCAGCTTCAATTAAATTTTTCGTAGTTTTTACACAAATTTTATTGCTTGAATTTCTTTTGGTAACCTTGCCCATTCTTTTTTGCCTAATTTCTGCCTAAGCAACCGATAGTGTGATCCATATAAATCAGAACCATTTTAATAGGCCATAACTTTTGAACCAATAATAGAACATACGTACAACTTTGGGAGAACATAATACACAATTGGGAGATTAAATTACACTATTTACATCTGAAAGAAAATGTTGGAAGTGTCCTCCACCAGCATCTATACATGATACGACTGTAGACACTGAAGTTTATATGGGTATCTTCAAGACATTTGTGGAGCAGCTGGATGATATCGAATTGAGAGAAGGTTATTTTCAGCAAGATGGAGCAACATACCATACATCTAATGACACCATGGAACTTGTAACCAGTTTCTTTGATAATCAAATAACCTCAAAAGGTTTGTGGCCCCCCCAAATCTCCTGACCTAACCTCACCAGATTTTTTTCTTGTGGGGGTATCTAAAAAACAGAGTGTACAAGAATAGGCCACGGGCAATTGATGTTCTTAAGGAATCCATGCGAACCGAAATAAGTAACATTGGCGAGGACTCTCTCCGTAAAACTTCAGAGAATATGGTGAGACGAGTGGAAACATGTATAGATGCTGGTGAGGACACTTCCAACATTTTCTCTGAGATGTAAATAATGTAATGTAATCTCCCAATTGTGTATTACATTCTCCCAAAGTTGTATGTGTGTCCTATTATTGGTTCAAAAGTTATGGCCTATTGAAGTGGTTCAGGTTTATATGGATCACATTGTAGGTTCTTAACATTCTAAAAGCAAGTGCCATTCTTTATCCCTTTGGTGACACAATGGGCATTTCTCCAGGTCCCTCCCTCTTCTCAAGCCCTTCAATTTCACCACCCCTGTTCTGGCCTTCTTGTTGCTTTATCACCCCGGCCATGACATTGAATTTTTCAGTTGGCTCTAATTAATCAAAAATCACCCATATACCGGAGTAATGTATTTAAAAGGATTAATTCTTTAAGGATTAATTCCTCAATATAAATTTACATTACAAATATCAATGTTCCAGATCACTTTCATCTCTCTAAACTTCCAGTGAGCTTTTCAAATTGAAACTTCCTTTTCTTGCCTTTCAATATCTTCCTTTCTTACCCTAAGTTCTTTCCAAAATCCAGTTTGCAATAATGCCCTATTTTCCCACATGACATCAAACCTTATTTTTAACATAGTTTCCTTTATCTCATTTAGCCATTAATTTTTCTGACTTAGTCTTTCCGGAACTATCAAACATTGATGTAGAATATTCTGCTTATCTAAATTTTTTATTTTCGCCCAATATTTTAATTCCCTTTCCACTATTATCCCTTTATTTCCAAGCCACCCAATTGTGCTTGTGTCACTGCATTTGGTGAAGCTCATGGTAAGCCCAAAACTTGTTTGTAAATGCCACCAAAATAGTTGCACAACAGCAGAGGTTGTTTTTATCATACTAAAACTTAATTTAGCATAAATCCAGAAAATGTCATCACAAGAAGGCTCTTCAAAGTAAAAGTGGAGAACATAGTCATATTTGTAGAGAAGGAAACCACACGACTTCAGCATACATAAGTTGCAGTACTTTGTAGTAATATCATTGTGGAGCAAATGTTTAAGGGGGGACGTATGCAAATATTTAGGGTCTCTCATAAATAGTCATAACAGCCAAAGTTTTCAAGTTAGAGAACTGCAACTTGGTATACTCATTTAAGATCATACAGTTAATATGCAATTTTTTTTCATAATTTTCCATTGTTTATAACTAATGCTACATATTTTTTTTCTATATGCAGAGATATTTACAAACTTAAGCCCCCTTTTTTTTTCTTTTCAAAATTCGCATATGCTATCTTTCTGAAATTTTGTATGTTATTTTAAAACACACTAAAAATGAATTAGATTTCTTATTGAAGCTCTATAGAATTTAAAAAAAAAATGTTAATCACATGCATTCTTTAAAAATTAAAATAATTTCATATATTTTGTGTTATCACATTCCATCTGGAGCTTAATCTTAAATTCTAGAACCAACAAAATGTTCATTATGGCATAAGATGAAGCATAAAGAGTGCTGTTTCACCACTACAAAGCGTCAGCACATTCATCTGGAGTTGCCATCGCCAAACTCCACGCACTCTCTAGCTTGTGTTCATATGCTGTAGTTTGAGTTTTTATGATCATTTCCATGTGTGCCTTTTTATGTGTAGCACTGATAGTTGACATTTACTTCTGCTCTGTTTTAAATATAAGTGGGAATTTGATAACAGCATTATGTCCGTTGAGTCTCATCCTATAAATAAGCCATATCAAAACATTAATTTACTTCATAATTTAAGAGCTATAGGCTGGCTCAGTCGATAGAGAAATTTTCTGTTCTTCGAGGTGCCCTGGTAAGAAGGAAGTTTTCTCCAACTAAGGTTATATCCTATTCTCTGAAGAGTCTGGAAGTATGAATGAGAGTTGTGTGTGTGAGAGAGAGAGAGAGAGCACCCTTTAATACCACTTCCTACAGGCTATATGTTCCAAATTTCAATAGGCTACTGATATGAATATTAAAGTTAAAGGCAGGGTATAAATGCAACAAAAAGGGGATAAATTTGGAAATTGATTGAAAGACATTCTCATTTTTTGGTAAGCTGTGTGGTTTGTAATATTACTAAACAATTATGATAAATATGAAGTCATTACGTATTTGTAAGCATTACATACATTTGTTTTATTTAAAATCTGAATCCCTTTATGAAATTCTGGAAATTGTTTTGACACTACTGTGTACAATGTAGGCTAAAAATAAACTTGGTAATTTTAATTCCAAAACAATTGCCAAACAGAATAAGGTTCTCTAATATTCATTTATATTGTGTTGTAATGTCAAGAAGGAAAGGGAGCAACCTGGGCTCCAATCTGGAAGCTTTGGATTTCTGAAATATTCTTATAATGTGCAATAAAAATTATATTTTTATGTAATTTTTGTTCTTAATTTATTTCCTCCAATGTTAAGTCATATTGGAGGATGAATGGAATGGGTGAAATGATCCTCCAATGAGCCCAGGGTCCATAGAGCTTAGAGTTATCCAACATTCATTTTTCAGGATTAGGGAAAACCCTGGAAAAGCCTCATCCAGGTAACTCACCCTGACCAAGATTCGAAGTCAGGACCTCTTGAACGTGAGGCGGGCATGTAATTTTTTCATGCCCCATTGTATCGTATAGTACATTTGAACAGTTCCATGCACATTTCCACTCCTTTCGTATTTTTCACTTGTCTTTGTTTCCTGTTTCTTTCATCTGATGTCACATCTCTTCCCTAGGTATATGGGAGAGTGCCAACAAACCCTCATATAATATAGATATATGGAATGTGTAACATAACATTACATATTCTCTTATAAATATTCATAGTATTGGTCTGAGCATTTGCCTCTTGGGTACTTTGTACTGTTTAGTTCTTTATTTGTTTAAGTTTCTTGGGGTTTCTCCCTAATGAACTCATATTATCAGGAGTACATTTATGTTTAAAAATGCAAGTAAAAATAGAAGTCCTTAGGGTTAAGATCTGCGGAATTGTATGCCTACTTTTGCCCTCACCTATATTCCATTCTTTTTACTTCTGTGATTTCACAGCAGCTCGTTTCTACAAATCCAATTTGGTGACTAAAATAATAATAATAATGCTGGCTTTTTTATTTGTTCAAGATTTGTGTATCAACATATCTGGCAATAGTCAAAAGAATCATACATTAAAATTACAAATGTATAAGAAACAAGACTGAAATAAAATTATAAAAATATGTTACTGTTTATATTTCGCAACTCTTATTTACAGATCATCAATTCAGCAAAGTTTTATTATAAGCTACAACACTTGGTAACCAACTGTTACCAACTTATCTGTTCTAAAATTGTTGAAATTTTTTGGGACTGATTCAATATGAAACCATTCCAAGAGGTTTTTGACAATTTTAAAGCAAATAAGAGGAGTTGGTTACCAAGAGTTGTCGCTCATAATATTTGGATTGCTTCAGTGTCAGTAGCTTCAGTTGCCCCCCCCCCCCCCCCCCCTTCAAAAAATCAGTAGAGATTGCTGATCATTTACATTTTACTGTGTTTTATCTCTCCCTCTGTCAGCGTATAGTGGCAGTATGTTTTGTTAGGGAGTAGAGTGAGCTAGTTGTTACAGCCTGATAGGTGTCTAGCGCTATCTCAAAATGCACTTGCCCTGGTATTATCAATTTCCCATATGAGGCTCATAATTGAAACTTTTCTACATAATGCAGATTTTTGCAAACAAAAATTGCTTTTTTTCTGATAAATTTTATTTTTATGAACAGAACTTCATAGGATGAATATTTAAGAATTTATACAATTGTTTTGCTATTGTAAGAATCTGTGAGAGATCACATAGCAAATACACAAAACACAGAGTATTTGAAACATAAGGGATCAGTTCATTTTCTTTCCTGTTAATATCTTTCTCTATTTAGCGTGAGGTAACCGCTATTTATGGTACCCAATTTTAAACATTTCTGAAAATTAAAAAAAAAAAAATAAAAGCCAGTTTGTGTGCTGGAAATTAATTGTTCTTTCACACTGGCCGTGTGTAGGCTAAATTGTGGAAACATAGAGCCAGTGCCATAGCCGGGATTTAAACCACGGATCTTCTGGCTTCCGTCCAGCCGCTCTAACCATTGAGCTACTATGGCCAATGCGCCAATATGGCATTAAATTCTCACACAATGAACAATTTTATGTAATGTAAAATTGTGTAATGTTTACATAAAATTACATAACAGTATTAGAATTAACACATTTATTTACATATATTTCTGTTTTAGTTATTCCACACTTTCTAGATTGATTGTGTTAACATATTCACTGAAGTTGCTTAGATATTGTCCTACTTCCCTCCTTTCTTGCATCCTTAGTATTTTCCTTTGGCCCTTCCTTTTGATGCAGTCATAGATGATGTGATCAATCGTTTTATCTCCTCTGCTGCAGGTGCATATAGCTTCATCGTGTGAAAACATTTTGTCTCTTGTCCTTTTGATGTGTTTTACCATTCTCTTTACCATTTCTTTAGTTTATCTGCGATTTCATTTCCTTCTATTCCTATATTGGCTTTTACCCATCCTATTCTGTCCATTCTTTTTAATTCTCCTAGTTTCTATCACTTGGTTATGATTGCTGGTATTGTGTAATTATTGATGTCCTTTTCAATTTAGCATATTATTATTATTATTATTATTATTATTATTATTATTATTATTATTATTTATTGCTTCAAGTGCATTAAAACCAGTGGTCATTGGTGGCCGTTGTCCTTTGGAAGATATCGAAGTTAACTCGTATTCGTCGGGTTTTAATCATTAGATCAGGTATACATTCGCACTCTCATTCTCTGGGGAAGATGAATTATCTTGGTCGGAGAAAAATCCCCCACCCCCACCGCAGGGTATCGAACCAGGGACCCCTAGTACGGTAGGCAGGTGCTCTACCGGCTGAGTTACGGGGCCAGCCGGCAAGTTGTTCTTGTTCATTTGAGCAGTTTTTGTTTAGTTTGTAGTGTAATTGGCGAGCTAATTCCTTGTGCTTGTAGGTTACCACTCCATCCTTGATCTGTTTTGCTTCCTCAGTTTAAACTTCAATGTGGTAATTTGCATTCACGTTTGCTTCTTTTATTGCTGGAATATCGATGGATGTGGCCATTTCTTGTAACATAATGCAGTGTGTAGTTCCCAGTCTGTGTTCTGTTTTGTTTCTTTATATTTCTGGCGATCTCTGATCTCCTGAATTTTCAGTGTAATAGGCGTCAGTCCTGATAATATACAGAGTGCTTCTGTGGATGTGGTTCAAAAAGCTTTAGCTATTTTGATATTTGCTAGCCTTTGTACTCTAATGTATTTTACAATTATATTTCCTGTTTAATGCACTTGTCCAAACTGGTGCTGTATAGGATAGTAAAGGTAATATTCCACTCCCCCCCCCCCCCCCCCCCGCCTTTGAGGAAGAACTCATTTGGCCATCGAAGGGATATGTTTTCTCTAGTGTACAGGTACACACAAGACACAGACACAATACACCCATGCCCAAAGCAGGGCTCGAAACTGCGATCCTCTACGCGACGGAACGCTAAAGACATAGGCTCTAACGATTATTCCACCCTTGTACATAGTCCTTAATGCTTCATGTGCGAGTCCTCAGTTAAGTTTTGCCGCCTTAGACAGCACGTGTATCGGTTTTGTGGTTCTCTCTGTAACATATTGGTTATACTGATTGAAGTTGAGGTTTGTGTCGAATATTATTCCCAGATACTTGAAGGATGTAACTGGTTCTGTTTCCTCACTAGTTAGTGATATGCTTATATTTTTCTCTTTTTTCTTTCGTGCTATTTAAGAGTTTGTGATTTTTGTTGATTGAACTTAAGTTTGTCTGTAGCCGAAGCTTCAATCTTTATAAATTCTATGTTGGCTAATTTTCTGCTTCTAAAGTGCTTCTCTCTCTCTCTCTCTCTCTCTCTCTCTCTCTCTCTCTCTCTCTCTCTCTCTCTCTCTCTCTCTCTCTCTCTCTGTGCCTGTGTGTGTTCTTTTCTCACCAAATGTTTTATGTGATCAAACATGAATTATTGAATTGAAAATCATTCGTAAGCAACAGATACATCGTAAGTAATGATATGGACAGAATAATTTCTTGTCATTAGTTGAGAAATGCGTGTTTAGGTGTTCTCATTGAATTTTGAAAATAAACATTTAAGTTCACAGTGAACCAGTTTTTTTTTTTTTTTTTTTTTTTTTTTTTTTCAGAATTTCAATGTTACGTCAAATATTTTACTTTCGAATATGCAAAATTTGGCGTGCTACATGGCAAAGGGAGAAAGCGTATCGGGAAAAATTTTCAATACAGATGTTTACCTCAGCTTATCGCACATACAGGGCGAGTCCAGTTCAGATATAATCATGTCTTCTGGACAGCAATATGTCATACATCGGCAGGCGCGAGAAAACATCTTACAGACACACGCAGCTTCCAATCGCTCTATTTGTGTTTCGTAACTTATTGTACATCAACTTACTAATATTTCACTCTTTTAATCGACCAGATAAGACGCGATAAGAGACGATCACAGCGCTGATCACCTGAAGGTCAATACGCCTCAACGCTCTGTCGAGTTATACGAACTGCTGCTTTATTGGATTGTTTACGTCGTGTAGGCTTGCTGTAGAGCCACTTCTTGGATTTCGCATGTTTGGGAACATGTAGCATACTGTCACTCTTAATGTATCTTGGTACAAATTCATATTTGTATTTCTTACGCTTTGTGGTTGTGTCCTTTTCCATTATTTTGTTCATTTGAAAATGTTTTGCTGTCGTTCAGTATAAATATTACTTCAATTTTTTAAATATTTCTTTTATATATTTTATGTTTGAAAAAAAAAAAAAAAACTTTAAAAATTGAATTGTTAAATACATTATACATGCTTGCATTTTTAAACTATTTTTCAGTTAACGCCTAACTCGGTTGCTTAGGCGCTGGTCTACTGCTCCCAGGTCGTAGGTTTTAATCCACCCTACATCGATGATTTTTAAGTGTGTTTAAAAACGAAAGCCCTGTGTCATTTGATTTATTGGCTTATCTAAGAACTCTTGCGGGACAAGATTCCGGCCCACCGGCCGTATTAATGTGATCCTTACCCTTGATACCTCCGTTAACCACAGTAATTTAAATATTTGTTAATCAAAATTACTTTTAATGTAATGCAGTCTTTAGGTTTTAAGGAAATGCACAAAGAATAGTTTTTATATTGACTTAAAAGCGATGTCCATTATATATACTCCCCACCTGATGTCTGGATTGACAAAACTTTCTCTTCTCACTTTTGCGCAGACTATTCTTTAAATGCTTATTCTTCTATGCACTTTATGTTAATTGAGAGATTGATATTTCTAGGCAGTGTTTTATTACAAATTTGCTTATAGGCAAGAATGGAAAGCACGTTGGATCTAGGTTGCCTCACGGTAGACACTCGGCATTGAATTTGTTGGTGGTAGTGAAAGGTTGCCTATTAGATACTAATAAACTGCAGTATAATGTCTGACGAATTGTTGGTGTAGTACAACAGTAGCGAGCCGTGACTTTCAAAGTGAGGGAAGCTCCAAATAATAATTTTCATTAAAATAAGAGAGAACAATGAGTCGAACTAAGGCTAGTACTGTTTCTATTGTACAGTCAGACGTAGGCCCTTCTAACATTACAAGACTGCTCACACAAGCTTCCCCTCTCCACTCAGACGTTCCCTGGCCCACGCCGCGTGAACTGTTGGTTGAAAATGGTGAAAGTATGCATTTCACACACTTTTGCTAGTAACTTAAAACTTTACAAGTATTTCTTATTTGTCACCACTAAATACCAATCTAGGTAAAATACTATTGCTAATGCTATTGCACAGTTGTATTTACTAGCGCCACATAAAACAAAACAGAGACTTCTCGTGACAAAATGTCACGCTTCCTAATTAACGAAGGGTCGCGATTGCTCCCGGAAGTCTACGAAGTACGGTATTCAGGGTTACGAATGCGTAACTCTGTACTGAGTGAGCTCGCGGAGTGGTCACTCTGATGTAAGCAGCCCACCTCGGTAGCGTGAATAGTAGCGTCTCTGCTTCACGTTCAAGAGGTCCCGAGTTCGAATGTCGGGTAACTCTTAGCTCTATGGACCCTGGGCTCATTTGAGCATCATTTCATTCATTCCACTCATCATCCGATATGACTTAACGTTGGAGGACGTAAATTAAAAAAAAAATCTAAGCAGCTGTCAAATTGTCCGCAGCACCGCGGATGTTCGCGAATAAATTTTGAAAATGTATCCAGAGCAAATAAAATGTTGTTTGACAGGACTTTTCTTCTTTTTCTCCTGAAATTCTTGGGGAAGCCGCGCTTCATTGCACGCTTCGCTTTTGCAGTAGTTTTAAATTACAGTCTGTTTCTAATACATAAAAAGGAAGAAAACGGGATTCTTGTCAGTTACATCCTAAATGTTTACATTGTTTCATTCAAAATACATTCAGGGGTGCTTTAAGGGACATTTGCACTACTAGCACCATGACCACCACATTCGCAAACATTTAAGGTAATAAATACAGTACAGTGTTTTGTGAGGAAACGAAATCCAAATTTACAAATGTAACGTTATATGGACATCCCTGTAACCTTCGCTCAGATTGCAATGAAATACCACGGGTTGTGTACACTGATATATGTAATAGTACTTGGGAGCGGACTTTCCGTTGTTTACCGCGGACATCCGAATGCCAGCCCCATAGTTTACCGCGGAGTTACATGGTTGGTCCATCATAGGCACTTTGTTGCAGACTTTCAGCTACTGTAATGTCTCGTAAGCCGATGAAGATAGGTACAAACTGGGAATGTGTTCGGAAGCGGGTTCCACATGAGACGAGTCTGGGTTATACATAACCCCAGAGAACCTGCCCTTTGCACTGTCGTGATTGCTTGGGATGGCCGCACTTGGGGCATAGTACGGTCCACTAATTCCTCTCCAAAGAGCGGGTATCATACGATACCATTTTGTGAAACAACCGGCAACTTAAAGCAATCTACCTACCTCCAAGCGACCTTCATGAAGGATCACCTAGGAGACCGACAATTCGCTTATGACGAGGAGTGACAAATGCCTTGACTGTTACGGAAACTACATAAATCCAAAAATAACCAATTAGTTGGCCGTATTATTTGTGTGAAATAGGAGTTTGTAACCCCTGTATCAGTTAAACATCGTTTTCGTCCATAGATCTTAAACATTTATGCGAAACTTTTTCCACTGACATTGCAGGTAATGAGTGACAATTTTAGAACCAGAGTCTATTGACCAGATATAACTTGCAAAAGCATACAATAATAAAAATACCTCGTTCGTTATTATAAAAATAATATGGCTCGTTCAATTAATGTATGAAAGTAAGGAAATCAGATTTACTCTTTATTGTTACTTTTTTAGTTTCTTCTTTTATTTCTATACCGCTATCTATACCAAATAGGGAGAGGACGTGTTATATTCATCTAGCAATTCACTATCGTTGAAAATACATGAATAAGCAGGATACGTAAGCTAAAATGATAGATTTTTGAGAAGCAGATTCTTGTGTGATGTGTTTTGTAGGAGGGAGACAAAAAGATTAGCGACTTCTCAGTCTAAGAATTAAATATTTGGAAGCTCAAGGTAAACTCAAAAAGACATTTGGAATGAAGAAGACTTGGCAAGCTGTTGTCAGAGAATTAAAAATGCGCATTTTATCACGACATCTTCTATGGAGTTTTGTTGAATATGTCAGGGCTGTTTCTGAGAACAAAATTTCTGGTATAGATTGAGTCAACATGAAAAATTCAATGCCACGGCCGGGATTTGAACCACGGATCTCCTGGTTTCCGTCCAGTCACGCTAACCCTTTGAGCTCCCATGGCCAACGTGCCGTCCTGACATTAAATTCTCCATTTGACTCGTATATTTCCCCGGTAGACCACTAGGGGCTCTCGCATTCGAGATACACCATTTGTGGCAACTTACAATCGTAAGTACTTGAGTCCCAGGCTTCATCATTTAGCTCTTATTATTTTAGTTAGTTGATGGAAACTAATCATTCCTTCTCACTAACCGTATACAGGCTAAGGTTGTTGATAGATTGAGTCAAGAAGAAAAATTCAATGCCACGGCCGGGATTTGAACCTCGGATCTCCTGGTTTTCGTCCAGTCGCTCTAACCCACTATTGGTTAGTTAAATGTTAACTAATGTCAAATGATGATGAAGAAGAGTAAGTAATTAATAGTTTGCTCTTTTGTTTCTGTTTAACATAATATTGTTGCATTTTTAGAATTTTCCAGGCATTTCACCTTTTTTTTTTTTTTTTTTTTCGTAATGCTAAAATGTTGTAATACCAAGACAAAGCTACCGCAATGTTTTGTGCAGCTAGTTTAATTTGAAATTATTCCTAGCCAAAAATATATGGTAAATAATGTAAATGAATTCTGTGAATTCATCAGGGTACGGAAATGTATTTATATATCCACATATCATAATTTATCAGTTTAAACTAGTAGTGATTAGTGTGCACTTGGATCGCCAGAAGTAACGTAAGTGTGTTTGTTGTTTGCAGACACCAAATGGAAATGTGGAAGCCAAAGTGATGTGCTTCTTCAGGAGAAGGGATTTGCCAAATACGCTCATCATGCTAGCCGACAAGCATCAGCGTAAGTACAATGTGATATTGTATATGATGGTGAAGGGTCAGTCACAGTGCCAGTCGGAGTTTCCCCCCTCAAAACTGTGCTAATGGTGTTTTTTGTGTAAAATATTTCTGGTTTATTTTCAAGCTTGGTTCTATCTTATTACGAGAGTTTGAAAGCCATTAGAGTTTACACAGCAAACTAATAGATAAGTATTTTATCTAGAAAATCACTAATTGATTTCTAGCAGTCTACTAACGTTTCTCGATTATAGTTGAGTATTTAGTACGACAGGGCTGTGGGCTCTTGAAAATGAGATAACTTGTAACCATAGCGACATGTTAATGCTGTACCAGATGATCGGGTCCCTGAATGCAGCGAGACAAAATAATCTTCGAGCCTTTAGCGCCAAACTGCAGTGGACTTGCCACCATCCCTTATGTACAAGTCACTGCTGAAGCAAATCCTTGAGCTCTAGAAGGGTTCAGACGTCACGAAGTTATTGGTCTCGGTAGAAATGAAGTGTGGTGTTGTACGACAACGACCAAGTGTCACAGTACTCTTACATCCATAACTTATCAAAAACGAATAAGATATTGTCCCAGTTTCATTTGGGTAAAAGGTAAAGTTGTCATCTGTAGTTTCTTATCGAACAGCTTTGATGACAAGCGCAGTTTTGAAACATCAACGTTAAGGTAATAAGCAACCACGTGTTGATTGGTTTGGTACAAGATCTCTTACGGAAACCTGAGACAAAAAGGAGTGGATTAAAGTTCGCATAACTCTCAAGGTAGCCACTAAGTTCCGGACGGATATACAATCAGTTTAATGACTGTAATCCAATCTAGGGTTAAGTATGGCTCCTGTTGTATTGGGATTGGGATTCCATTACGGAGGGGATTCGGTACGTAGGCCACCGTGCTGTGCCCATTGTTCCTATGCCCCCAAGTGGGGCACCCCCGGGAGGAAAGATGAGGCGAAGGAGACAGGGTGGCCGTCCTAAGGAGCCACGACAGTACAGAGGGCAGGGTTCCTACAGTTTACTGGGATAGAGACTTCCCCCGACAGGCCAGGACAACGAACTCGCTCCCGTACAGCGGAACGGCAACGAGCCCAGCAGCCGAGCCCCAAAGGTCCTTGGCTGGCGGTCTCCAAATAGTCCCAGCAGAGGAGCAGAAACCGGCAACCGACCTACCGGGAGAGGAAGTAGTTCTCCTCAGAGCATATCATCGTGCCATGCACCGCCGAGACACCCGCCGACACTTCTACCCTGAAAGAGACCACAAGATGAGAGATGATATGAAATGATAATGGAGATGAAATGGAGGCACAGGAAATTTGGAGGATGTAATTAACCTACCCAGCATTCGCCTAGCGACCCTGGAAAACCCCCGAAAAACCCATGGGTCAGGTAGGTCGGCCACGGGAATCAAAGCCGGGCCGCCCGAATGCAGGCCACAGATGAAACCGCCTGGGTCATCCCGCTCGATCTGTTGTATTGATATGATGGGTTATTGTGCCGCGCGGAGTCTTGACTTTTAACAGGTTGAATTCTGCGGTAACCTAGCTCATGTTTCTTCCAGATCAGCTTGTGTGATTGAATGGAAGTCCAAGAAAACTACTTACTGTCTCATCACAATATTTGACTGGCTCTTGATATCGAAATTCGCGTGATTATCTGCGAGTTTGTGCAACAAGTCCCAATAGTCTATAGGAATTAGAATTGGGCGAGTAGCCAGGCATGTATAGTGGAAGGTCCGTGAATGTCGCGTTATTCAAGAGAAACCCTTAATTTGACAACACCAGTGAACACGTTATACATGAAGTTAAGAGGATAAAGAATGACTAGCAGAAACGTTGGTAACTCTGACATATGACATCCTGTGAAACGAGCCACTGTGACTGCTAGACTTGCATGGGTAGTGCATGTTACGGGGTTGCATGGGCGTGATTAGGTTGTTTTTTAGTAGTTTGTTTTTGACGTAGTAGTCTTAAAAGTATGAGTAGCTATTTTCCAAAAGTCTACATTTGTGAAGACTTGAAACGCGAGGGGTTGTTAAAACCGTTAATCCTGCGTGCAGCAATGTTTGAATTGCACCCAAAAATTTGGTAGATTTCACTGACGTCAAAGTGGGTTATGCTATTAGCTGTCAGTGATAATCGGTAACAAGCTTATGTCTATTTGATACTTAGTAACGTAACCCATGGCGTAATAGCCCCAAGTGGGCCAGAGCCTGCCGGGCCGACTGCCGGCCTCACGCCCACATACACAAGGCAGAGATCAGCGATCGTCCAACCGATATGGGGAGGAGATGTGGTCAGCCGGAAAGTTGGCTTATTAGACTAGGATTCGTTACCTAGTGTAGCTCCTAGTGTAGCTTTGTGGGCACTGGGTGGGATCGTTCCGGGCGCATTCCGTGGCAGGGAACTAAAACACAACGCACTAGCCCAGTACGCCATGGAGCAGGACTTGATAACGTAGTATCGATTTGAATAACATTGGTCAATTTGTGTTATATTTAACATTTCAGACCATTACCAATTTCTACCAATTTTGAAGTATCTCAAGCTCAAACACTGGACGAGTATCATAGGGAATGTTCGTGGTCGTATGTTGAAGACAGCTGCGACAGACGACATTGTGACCAAGTCACGCATCAATGTTCTAAACCATGTCACCACTCAGTCTACACTCGTGAAATTTACAACCCGCTCGTGGTGCTAGAACTAGAAGACACTGCTAATTCCCAAGCAAAAGTACAGCATGTCCTGCCATATTTATGCATTGCGCAAGACTCTGGTATTACGTACTGGGGCGAGAACATACGTAGAGTGCAAGTTGTGCCTGAAACACTGGTCAAACTTAACAGTGCTAGCACTGACATTTATGGACACCCTTTAACTGTTGCTGTTCTCAGTGTCCCCATTCCAGAGGCGTTTATGCCAATATTTATACGACTTAACGTCAAGGAAGGCGTTTTTGGACAAGTTACTGTAATTGAGATTACATTATTGAATGTACCACCGCAGTAATAGGCCAGTGTGTCTATCCTTCACTCAGTAATGCGCGTAGTAGTTTTATGGCTGCTGGATACGTTTTCCATTTTACTATACGTGCTTCTTAATTACGTAGAGAAATATTATATTACGTCCAAAAATTCCATGTCTAAAGTTCAATGTAAATGCATGTTTTGAAACCCCCAGAACTCCAAAAAGTTTCAAGGAAAACCTCAATTTGGTCCGATCATCCTTTACACAACATTCTTTTTAAATTTTCTGAAAAAAATTCTGATCAAAGTTGCGTATGATTAAATTCTTTATGCGACAAATGAAATATGCACCTTTAATTTTTGGGGAATGTGTTATGAAATTTCCTTCATTAGTAGGAATTTTGTGTAACAGTTAAACATGTTAAATACATACTATTGGAAAAAAAGCTAGACCTATAGGTAGAGTTTTATGCAGGCTTTCGTATGTATTGTTGCTCATTTTGTCAATTTCTAAAAGTCATTTCCATGGAAAATGTATCGTATTCCATACAACTGTCCCCTTGAAAGTAACAAATAGATGTTCTGTAAAAGTTTATTTCGAGGAAGATTTTGTTTAGCCCACATAAACGTGGGAACTGGAGAAGTCTGGTCGTACCGAATCCCTGAGCATCGCTCTGCTATGTACTACATGGCAAAGCGAGAAGGCGTATCGGAAAAAATTCGCAATACAGAGATGTTTACCTGAGCTTATCGCACATACACGGCTAGTCCAGTTCAGATATAATCATGTGTTCTGGACAGCAACGTGTCATCCATCGGCAGGTGCGAGAAAACATATCATACAGGCAAATGCAGCTTTCAATCGCTCTATTTGTGTTTTGTAACTTACTGTACATCAACTTACTAAAACTTCACTCTTCTAATCGACCAGATAAGACCCGATAAGAGACGAATGCAGCGCTGGTAATCTGAAGGTCAGTACGCCTCAACGCTCTGCCGAGTTATAATGGAAGTATTGTATAACAAATACACACTTTCAGACTCATTGAATTAAACAAGAATATTAAGTTTGGAAAGAGATACTTGTACTTGCTATACATAATTAGTAGAGAAAATAAAAGAAATGAATTGTTCTTTCACACTAGCCGTGTGTAGGACGCACTATGAAAGGGTAGAGACAGACTGAACAATTCAATGCCATAGCCGGGATTTGAACCACGGATCTCACGATCACCGTTCGAATGTTCTTAACCATCGAGCTGCTATGACCAACGTGGTAGCATAACACTAAATTCTGCAACTGACTCGTGTTTTTCCCGGACTAGTGGTTTACCGGATAAAACACGAGTCAGTTGGAGAATTTGTCATGCTAGCACGTTGGCCATAGCAGCTCAGTGGTTAAGAATATTCGAACGGTGATCGCGAGATCCGTGGTTCAAATCCAGAGAAAATAAAAGTGGGATTAAAATCAATAACTGATCACTCGGAGATGGCTAATTGCAGCAGAAAAGTTATTTGAAATAATTCTAGTATTGTCAACGGATTGATAACTTTGTCTATTTCTTAGAATTTACACGGTAGGTGTATAAACTGCATTCCTAAAGAAGAGGACAAAAGACACGTTTTGTCTTGCAAGTATTTAAATCCTAGAGAGTAACAGCAATTCTCTAGTAAATACAATGGAAGATTATATCTAAATTGCAATTTTTTGTGTGTGGGGGGGGGATGCAGTGATTTTCAGTACGTTAGTATGTGTAGGCGACTACGCAACTAATGCCAGCAAGCATAAGTGTACGCGTACTCGAAACACAGTCAGCGTGTCCTTAGGTTCAGCCAAACCGAAATAGAAGAAACAATACACTGATATGTTGAACTCGCATGACGTTTTGTACTCATTCTTCTGCAACCTATTCTTACATCTTCCTTGTAGTTCATAGTAATCGAAATAGTTTTGTAGAAATGGTTGTTTTAAGATCCGGTCCTTTTCACATGGCTTTGATATTTCACTGCGTGTCTGGTTTGTACATTTCATTGTGTATATAAAAAGTTAACGACAAATTGCCTATAAATATTAACTATTTTAAAATACTACCCAATATCTCGGAAATAGTTAAGAACAGAAAGGGGGAACAAAAGACAAATTCAAGATCTTACATGTTTTCTGTATTTGGTGTATCTGTTTACGGTTTAGCCGAAATAAAAATGTCATCCAGAACGAAGAGCACTTCATAGGCTAATTGAAGGTAACGTTTCATTTATAATGAAAATACTTAAATATGTACGTTAAAACAAACTAACAACAGTGGAGCAACAAATATTACATAAAATATAATTTTTTGTCAAGAACTTCACTTATATTTTAGAAAAACTCTGGAATTTTCCACAGAATTCAAGATACTTGTTTCGCAAAAGTGTTGGTTTTTTTTTTTTTTCATCTTCAGTCGCTGTTTTTTCCCCGTTATCTTCCTTACTGCCGCTAGATGTAATATTTTGTATTTATTACCAAACTGTGAAAATGAAACGAACTTAGTCACAATCGATTGGCGGTAGTTCAAAGGTCATTACAGGATTATTATTTTTTTAAATAAATATTTTCTTCCAAACCTTTAAATCTATCGGACTATCCCTTTTATATTGGGCTCCGCAGTTTATTTGCATCATTAGCCATTTCTGAGATATCCACTATTACTGGTTTACATTTTCCATGTGATTGCTTTTGAAATTCTGTCGCTATTCATTTTTTTTTTTTTTTTTTTTTTTGCGATATCATAGAATACGGACCATTTCGAAACATGTGGCAATTGATTCGATTTGGTCTATTCCTCTTGTACCTACAAAAATTTCTGCAACCGGATATCTCGATTAACGTGTAGCAGAAATAAACGATTGTGCAAATCTGTGAATGTAATGCTTTTGGAGTTACGTTCAATTGTTTCATTAAATAGTCATGCTAAATAGGTGCAAGTATGTTACCAAAGCGTGGTTCCAGTAGGGTTCGAACTCGTGTCGAATGCCATAGCGTGGGAATAACAGCTACCTCACCCCAACATGTTGTACAGGGGTTGCGGAGTTTGTGGCAGCCAACCAAAACGTTCGACGTGTGTACGTATGCAGAACCCTTCACCCCTTCCGTGAAGATTTGCCGACATTTTGCTTAAATTACCAAATGACCTTCCGATATATCCGTTATTAATTTGAAGTTCTTATTTTTTAAAGGAGTTACCGCTATTCATTTGTTCTCGCAAGTCGTGCAAATACTCATATTTTAAGATCACGGCAAAACGTGAAAAAGTAATTCGTAAAATATTCAAACTTGTAGAATTGGGATCTAAAATGAGTATTATCCAAGTTCAGGTGTCGATGTTTCATAATCCTGATTTTTCGCATTTTCCTTTAAAATAACATTCCAATACTAGTTCTTTTTAGTTGATTTCAGACGTTTATACGAAAAGTTCTCGAAGCGTGAGCGCGCGCGCGCGTGTGTGTGTGTGTGTCTGTGTGTGTGTGTGTGTGTGTGTGTGTGTGTGTGTGTGTGTGTGTGTGTGTGTGTGTGTGTGTGTGTGTTTGGTATTTTAGGACCCGTCGATAGCGCGGTTATTTGGACCCGTCGAAGCTTTGATATACAAAACAAATTAACACAATATGGGATTTAGAAGTTTTAAGAATTTGATGCGTTGTATTTTAACACATTAAAAATTTTACATATTGTTTTTTTAGAAAAAGTTTTGATGTTACAGAAGTAATGTTTGTAAACAACTGGAATATGAGGAGAAATATTCAACATTTAAAGGAGCTGGAAGAGAAATTTCTCGTAAACTCTGTTCTGTTGGGAACCTCTATGTGCATGGGGTGATGAGCAAATCTACGATAGAACGGTTCTGCAAATAAAAATTTGTCGTGAGCATTCTTATTTTTTTTTCTTTCGCAAACTGGGAGTTAAAAGAGATATTGGACATTTTAATTACAGTACCAAGTACATAGCACATAGCGAGTGTTTTGCATTCCGAAAAAAAAATTAGATGCTGGGATTTTAGTAGAAATTCGCACTTTGAAGTCCCATGCATAAAAAAACAATCTTAAGGTAACAAAATCCGTGTATATATATGTGCCTGTGTATTAGTCAAAAGCATCGAAATTGGCATTAAAGTTCGGCATGTTCAACAAACCCCCCCCCCCCACCCCGCTTCAGACTATCCTTTACATGGACATTTTTAATACATTTGATTTTCTCAAAAATACTTATCATTTTAATTAAAACATATGTTTTAAGACATTTTCATGATGAAAGTACATCTTGAAATTTCACTGAATACCCTCGGAAATTCTCTTCATTCGGAATGACTTTTGCATATCTGGTAAACTGCAAGAGATAGACAAAATATTACTGCAGAAACAATGCAGATCTTGTTAAGCTATAGAGCTTACGTCAAGTATTTTACGGAGTGAACCACTTCAGAGATATTCCTGTTATTTGTTTGAATTTTCCAATGTGTAACTCATATAGGAAGTGTCCCCCCCCCCCCCCCCCCCCGTTTTTAAAGCTTTGTGGCCGTGCAAAGAAAGGGAATTCGGAAGCTATCACCTGTGTGAAATTCCCATCTAGTCTCTAAATACTGGGAGGCGAGAAGAAAGATTTTTATCATATTCTCAGTATTAGACACAAAAGCCTATGATATGACTATATACATAACACATTTCTAATGTTTCTCAATGCGCCGGACATCGACCATTGTTTATATAGCTGGTTACTAAACCGCAGTATGCACTTCAGTCCAGTCCACACCAACATGGATAACCAAAGTCGTTATGGCACAGACTGGAGGTCAGGACTGAAGTTGTTTGTTTATATAGCTGGTTACTAAACTGCAGTATGCACTTCAGTCCAGTCCACACCAACATGGATAGCCAAAGTCGTTATGGCACAGACTGGAGGTCAGGACTGAAGTTGTTTGTTTATATAGCTGGTTACTAAACCGCTGTATGCACTTCAGTCCAGTCCACACCAACATGGATAGCCAAAGTCGTTATGGCACAGACTGGAGGTCAGGACTGAAGTTGTTTGTTTATATAGCTGGTTACTAAACCGCTGTATGCACTTCAGTCCAGTCCACACCAACACGGATAGCCAAAGTCGTTAAGGCTCAGACTGGAGGTCAGGACTGAAGTTGTTTGTTTATATAGCTGGTTACTAAACCGCAGTATGCACTTCAGTCCAGTCCACACCAACATGGATAGCCAAAGTCGTTAAGGCTCAGACTGGAGGTCAGGACTGAAGTTGTTTGTTTATATAGCTGGTTACTAAACCGCTGTATGCACTTCAGTCCAGTCCACACCAACATGGATAGCCAAAGTCGTTAAGGCTCAGACTGGAGGTCAGGACTGAAGTTGTTTGTTTATATAGCTGGTTACTAAACCGCTGTATGCACTTCAGTCCAGTCCACACCAACACGGATAGCCAAAGTCGTTAAGGCTCGGACTGGAGGTCAGGACTGAAGTTGTTTGTTTATATAGCTGGTTACTAAACCGCTGTATGCACTTCAGTCCAGTCCACACCAACATGGATAGCCAAAGTCGTTAAGGCTCAGACTGGAGGTCAGGACTGAAGTTGTTTGTTTATATAGCTGGTTACTAAACCACTGTATGCACTTCAGTCCAGTCCACACCAACACGGATAGCCAAAGTCGTTAAGGCTCAGACTGGAGGTCAGGACTGAAGTTGTTTGTTTATATAGCTGGTTACTAAACCACTGTATGCACTTCAGTCCAGTCCACACCAACATGGATAGCCAAAGTCGTTAGGCACAGACTGGAGGTCAGGACTGAAGTTGTTTGTTTATATAGCTGGTTACTAAACCGCTGTATGCACTTCAGTCCAGTCCACACCAACATGGATAGCCAAAGTCGTTAGGCACAGACTGGAGGTCAGGACTGAAGTTGTTTGTTTATATAGCTGGTTACTAAACCACTGTATGCACTTCAGTCCAGTCCACACCAACATGGATAGCCAAAGTCGTTAGGCACAGACTGGAGGTCAGGACTGAAGTTGTTTGTTTATATAGCTGGTTACTAAACCGCTGTATGCACTTCAGTCCAGTCCACACCAACATGGATAGCCAAAGTCGTTAGGCACAGACTGGAGGTCAGGACTGAAGTTGTTTATATAGCTGGTTACTAAACCACTGTAAGCACTTCAGTCCAGTCCACACCAACATGGATAGCCAAAGTCGTTAGGCACAGACTGGAGGTCAGGACTGAAGTTGTTTATATAGCTGGTTACTAAACCGCTGTATGCACTTCAGTCCAGTCCACACCAACATGGATAGCCAAAGTCGTTAGGCACAGACTGGAGGTCAGGACTGAAGTTGTTTGTTTATATAGCTGGTTACTAAACCGCTGTATGCACTTCAGTCCAGTCCACACCAACACGGATAGCCAAAGTCGTTAAGGCTCAGACTGGAGGTCAGGACTGAAGTTGTTTGTTTATATAGCTGGTTACTAAACCGCTGTATGCACTTCAGTCCAGTCCACACCAACACGGATAGCCAAAGTCGTTAAGGCTCAGACTGGAGGTCAGGACTGAAGTTGTTTGTTTATATAGCTGGTTACTAAACCACTGTATGCACTTCAGTCCAGTCCACACCAACATGGATAGCCAAAGTCGTTAGGCACAGACTGGAGGTCAGGACTGAAGTTGTTTGTTTATATAGCTGGTTACTAAACCGCAGTATGCACTTCAGTCCAGTCCACACCAACATGGATAGCCAAAGTCGTTAAGGCACAGACTGGAGGTCAGGACTGAAGTTGTTTGTTTATATAGCTGGTTACTAAACCGCAGTATGCACTTCAGTCCAGTCCACACCAACATGGATAGCCAAAGTCTTTAAGGCACAGACTGGAGGTCAGGACTGAAGTTGTTTGTTTATATAGCTGGTTACTAAACCGCAGTATGCACTTCAGTCCAGTCCACACCAACATGGATAGCCAAAGTCGTTAAGGCACAGACTGAAAGTCAGGACTGAAGTTGTTTGTTTATATAGCTGGTTACTAAACCGCAGTATACACTTCAGTCCAGTCCACACCAACATGGATAGCCAAAGTTGTTAAGGCACAGACTAGAGGTCAGGACTGAAGTTGTTTGTTTATATAGCTGGTTACTAAACCGCAGTATGCACTTCAGTCCAGTCCACACCAACATGGATAGCCAGTCGTTAAGGCACAGATTGGAGGTCAGGACTGAAGTTGTTTGTTTATATAGCTGGTTACTAAACCGCAGTATGCACTTCAGTCCAGTCCACACCAACATGGATAGCCAAAGTCGTTAAGGCACAGACTGGAGGTCAGGACTGAAGTTGTTTGTTTATATAGCTGGTTACTAAACCGCAGTATGCACTTCAGTCCAGTCCACACCAACATGGATAGCCAAAGTCGTTAAGGCATAGATTGGAGGTCAGGACTGAAGTTGTTTGTTTATATAGCTGGTTACTAAACCGCAGTATGCACTTCAGTCCAGTCCACACCAACATGGATAGCCAAAGTCGTTAAGGCACAGACTAGAGGTCAGGAGCTGGTTACTAAACCGCAGTATGCACTTCAGTCCGGTCCACACCAACATGGATAGCCAAAGTCGTTAAGGCACAGACTAGAGGTCAGGAGCTGGTTACTAAACCGCAGTATGCACTTCAGTCCAGTCCACACCAACATGGATAGCCAAAGTCGTTAAGGCACAGACTAGAGGTCAGGAGCTGGTTACTAAACCGCAGTATGCACTTCAGTCCGGTCCACACCAACATGGATAGCCAAAGTCGTTAAGGCACAGACTGGAGGTCAGGACTGAAGTTGTTTGTTTATATAGCTGGTTACTAAACCGCAGTATGCACTTCAGTCCGGTCCACACCAACATGGATAGCCAAAGTCATTAAGGCACAGACTGGAGGTCAGGACTGAAGTTGTTTGTTTATAATAACTACCAAATGCCGGGGAAGTATAATTAGACTGATAAACCAACCAAGGTATAAAACTGGTTGCACCCTTCATTCATTGACTGGAGTAGAATTCGCTGCTACTCTGCTTACATTCATATCTAACTTCAGTCAAGCAAACATATCACAGGATCTTCCCCACGTGGAGCTGGTTTTGTTTTACCACTGTGCGCACTTTAGCTGCAAAGTCAGTCTAATTATAAAATGGCTAATATTTTAAACGTTTTTCTTCTAAATTTTATTCCCAATTATTTCATTGCATAACTCCGAATTCTAGAAATCTTTCCATGCCATCGTGAGAGACTAAAAGCCGACAGGAGCTGACTAAAAATAAGCAATTTTGAGTGGTTTGAACCATTCAAATCACAAATAAGAATAATTCAGAAATGGCTTATGCCACAGAGTTATTTGAAGGAAATTGGATATAGCACGTTTTCGTCTATCATTTAACGTATATCGGTTGTACAACGTAACCCATGGCATAACAGCCCAAAGCGGGCCAGAGCTTGTTAACCCGACTGCCGGCCTCATGCCCACATACGCAAAGCAGAGATTGGGTGTTCATCCAACAGATACGGGGAGGAGATGTGGTCAGCATCTCGGCACTCCCAGCCGGAAAGTTGGCTTACTAGACCAGGGTTCACTACCTAGTATAGATCAGTTATACACAATTCCTTCACAGAATATGTCCAAAAAATTGTCGTGTAGAGGTGTTTTTATTGCATTTTAATCAAAATCGTTAGTGACATTTTGAAAATATAAATTTTGTAAAATGTTTCTATAAAGGATAGTTTGAGTTTTCCTGCAAATTTCCTTGTCTAAAATGTTAGGGGTACTTAACTAATCACATTTGGCATTTAACCGAATTCTTGCCTTTAAGTTGTGCTGTTTGCACACTGGGAGTTTTCTAAAAATTATTTTGGGTTCGGGTTGCTCGAAACGCGTATTTCCGGCGAAACCCCAGAACTTACGTATGTGGAAGAAAGCAAAAAGTTCATGCAGTGTAGTTTCCATTACAAATTCTTTGAATTTTGAAAATTGTATTTTTGACGAATTCAATAATTCAAATGTCAATTTTCGAATAAATTATGCTCTTGCAAAAGAAGTAGATTGGCTTGTCATAGTGTATTCGAATTTTAAGGTCATTTTGCATTGGTTAGTACTACATCCGGTTGTCCATTTTTTTATTGGAAAGTTGCCCAGCGGTGATTGGGTTTTAAACATCGTAAATTTAATTTTTTTATCTGTAATTCTACTGTGTTGTACTTCATGGTATTGCAGGTTACGTGTTATATGAGATAAACATGTAACTTGACATGTACGATATAGAAGGGATGGGTGGTTATAACCGGGTTCGGTTCCCGTGCTCCCACAGTCACTTGGATGGTTTTGCAGTTGTCGCTCCGAGGAAAGACCGCGATGTGGGTTGTGGAAGGAAGGGCCGTGTGTATTGATTAGCCCTCGTGTTTTAATACTGTACACAGTCCGTCCGCTCTGGCGTGATTCCTCATAATGTGACATTACCTCCTCGTAACATGGAGATGATCACGTGACATTGCAGCATAACGTGGTGATAACGTGAATTCATGCGACATTTTCTTACCGCGTAACTCCTCATAACGTGATCACATGACAGTTCCTTACCGCGTAACTCTTCATAACGTGATCACATGACAGTTCCTTACCGCGTAACTCCTCATAACGTGATCACATGACAGTACCTTACCGCGTAACTCCTCATAACGTGATCACATGACAGTTCCTTACCGCGTAACTCCTCATAACGTGATCACATGACAGTACCTTACCGCGTAACTCCTCATAACGTGATCACATGACAGTACCTTACCGCGTAACTCCTCATAACGTGATGGTGATCACATGACAGTACCTTACCGCGTAACTGCTCATAACGTGATCACATGACAGTACCTTACCGCGTAACTCCTCATAACGTGATGGTGATCACATGACAGTACCTTACCGCGTAACTGCTCATAACGTGATCACATGACAGTACCTTACCGCGTAACTCCTCATAAAGTGATCACATGACAGTACCTTACCGCGTAACTCCTCATAACGTGATCACATGACAGTACCTTACCGCGTAACTCCTCATAACGTGATCACACGACAGTACCTTACCGCGTAACTCCTCATAACGTGGTGATCATCACATGACAGTACCTTACCGCGTAACTCCTCATAACGTGATCACATGACAGTACCTTACCGCGTAACTCTTCATAACGTGATGGTGATCATCACATGACAGTACGTCATAACGTGGTGGTGATCACGTGATATTACCTTACCGCGTAACTCTTCATAGCGTGATGGTGATCATCACATGGCAGTACGTCATAACGTGGCGGTGATCACGTGATATTACCTTACCGCGTAACTCTTCATAACGTGGTGATCACATGACAGTACGTCATAACGTGGTGATCACATGACAGTACCTTACCGCGTAACTCCTCATAGCGTGATGGTGATCATCACATGACAGTACGTCATAACGTGGTGGTGATCATCACATAACAGTACGTCATAACGTGGTGGTGATCACGTGATATTACCTTACCGCGTAACTCTTCATAGCGTGATGGTGATCATCACATGACAGTACGTCATAACGTGGTGGTGATCACGTGATATTACCTTACCGCGTAACTCTTCATAACGTGATGATCATCACATGACAGTACGTCATAACGTGGTGGTGATCACATGACAGTACCTTACCGCGTAACTCCTCATAGCATGGTGATCACATGCCAGTACCTTACCGCGTAACTCTTCATAGCATGGTGATCATCACATGACAGTACCTTACCGCGTAACTCTTCATAGCATGGTGATCATCACATGACAGTACCTTACCGCGTAACTCTTCATAGCGTGGTGATCATCACATGACAGTACGTATTAACGTGGTGGTGATCACATGACAGTACGACATAACGTGGTGATCACATGACAGTACGTCATAACGTGGTGATGATCACATGACAGTACCTTACCGCGTAACTCTTCATAACGTGATGGTGATCATCCCATGACAGCACGCCATAACGTGGTGGTGATCACGTAATATTACCTTACCGCGTAACTCTTCATAACGTGATGGTGATCATCCCATGACAGTACGTCATAACGTGGTGGTGATCACGTGATATTACCTTACCGCGTAACTCTTCATAACGTGATGGTGATCATCCCATGACAGTACGTCATAACGTGGTGGTGATCACGTGATATTACCTTACCGCGTAACTCTTCATAACGTGATGGTGATCATCCCATGACAGTACGTCATAACGTGGTGGTGATCACGTGATATTACCTTACCGCGTAACTCTTCATAACGTGATGGTGATCATCCCATGTCAGTACGTCATAACGTGGTGGTGATCACGTGATATTACCTTACCGCGTAACTCTTCATAACGTGATGGTGATCATCCCATGACAGTGCGTCATAACGTGATGGTGATCACGTGATATTACCTTACCGCGTAACTCTTCATAACGTGATGGTGATCATCCCATGACAGTACGTCATAACGTGGCGGTGATCACGTGATATTACCTTACCGCGTAACTCTTCATAACGTGATGGTGATCATCCCATGACAGTACGTCATAACGTATTGGTGATCACGTGATATTACCTTACCGCGTAACTCTTCATAACGTGATGATCATCCCATGACAGTACCTTACCGCGTAACTCTTCATAGCGTGGTGATCATCACATGACAGTACGTCATAACGTGGTTGTGATCACGTGATATTACCTTGCCGCGTAACTTTTCATAACGTGGTTGTGGTGATAACGTGAATTCATGTGGCATTTTCTTACTGCGTAACTCATAACGTGGTGATCATCACATGACAGTACCTTACCGCGTACCAACTCATAACGTGATGGTGATCGCGTGAATTCATGTAACATTACCTGTCGGCGTAAGTCCTCGTAATTTGGTAGAGGTCTGTGAGTTCATGTGACGTTAAGGTACCCCATGATTTCTCATAACGTGATGTTCTTCACGGGAACTGACGTCTCCTTATGTTACAGCTTAATTCATCGTATCGTGTTGAATTCATGACATTACGCGGTGTTGGTGGTCGCAATGCATGAATACATGAATGTCACAATTCTCCATACTTTTTAATGTTCACGTAAATTATGGACTGGTTCATGTGACAGCACTACAGCGTGTTCCGCATAACGTAGTGCGTTCTCGTGAACGTGGGTTACTGTGCTACTACATGATTGGCCATTATCATTCCTGTTTCTTTGTGTCCTTGTGAGCTGAATCCAGCTTAACCAAATTCAGGATTTGAAAGTAAAAATATCCAGAGGAAAATTGGAAGGTGAACTTTGTGAACGATGGTGTGTCGCGGGTCAGATTACATAATTGACTTTTTCCACCATCAGTTTTATTTTGTGTTTGTTATTCTGTGACAATATCACCTCCGGTATTTATGTTGTCAGATTATCCGATTTGAACTGCCATTTCCTGTCACGTCTCTCTACATACTTTCACAAAAGTGCGATGTTTTGAATATATACTTTTTAAGAAAAGGTCCGTATTTGTGTGAGAAAGGGAGAGATTAGCATTAACCAAAAACGAAAAGTGGGTTAAATATTCCAAATTTGATTTATAAGCTCGCCATCTTCCAAGGATGTCATACGATTTTCGAATAAATCCTTCCAACCCAAACTTCCATTTACATGTGAAATGGTAATTCTTTATTTTAAAAATAGACCTCAACAGCTTTATAAAAGGTGCTATATGTTTAACATATTTAGTTACAAATAAAATCCAATGTGTCTTTAATTTTCGGAATTAGTCTGTCAAACTCTTTCATTCTGAATGACTTCTGGAAGATAATAAATCACAAGGGTTAGACAAAATCGTATTTAAAAATGAAAAAGAAAGGGGGGAAAAAAAAAGAACCTCGTTAAAGCAACTCAATTGTCGAATATAATTTTTTATTTTGTCGATATTCGTTTATTTTCGTCATGCAAAAGACTTGAAATTTCAAAACCGTCCTACGTTTTCAAAAATATTTCCAATCTATTTTTTGAGAATCTTGGCTATCGCTTTAACTTGTACGTTAACTTATCGCCTTAACTTTCGTATAACGGAGTGTAACGAAAGTTGATCTTGATACATTAAAATTGAGTTTTTATTACGGACGCCCGTTATCTATATTAGGCGTGAAAGACCGCTTCAATTTGCTCAGAGGCCTCTTTATTAGACTTTAGGTTCTATTACGTACCGCAAATCTACGACATGGGACTACCTGCTGTAGCTCCGTTCCGAAGGAAGACATGCTGATTTTTGGGCCTGAAAAAATTCATCGCCCTCCGCCGGGTTTGAACCCGTGACCATCAGTTTATTATTATTATTATTGTTATTATTATTATTATTATTATTATTATTATTATTATTATTATTATTATTATTATTATTATTATTATTATTATTATTATTATTATTATTAAAATAGCCGTACTATTGTAGTTATTTGAACATGATTCTGTACCAGGACGTTATTTAAAAAAAAGAGCATTTCCATTGTTGAAATAATTTTATAAAATGTTTTCATGTAGAGCAAAAGTTTTGGGTTGACCCCAAAGTTGTTGCTAATGAATCTTGTACCTGATGTACAACCTGTGCATGGAATAGACTCAGTGAAATATTTTAAGAACGGTCACTATATATGGCCCCAAGAGGAGCAAAGGAGTGGCGAAAAAACAAATAATTCTCGGAAATGTCTTACAGCACGAACATTTCTTTGGTATAAACTTGCGATTTAACCAGAATTACGTTTATTAATGTGACATATGTTTATCCGTTATTAAGTTAACCAATTATACAAAATATACTGAAAATGACTAAATGGCCATTGATCTTAAATATTTTAATCAAAGTAGTTTGAGTCAGTTTAAGAATATATAGACATTTATTCTAATATAAAGGGTAATCTGAGTGGGAGAATTTACTTAATGATTGTGGTGACGCACTCTTGGAAAATATTGAACTTGACACAGTACCAAGTTTGGTATTTATTTGACATTCCTTTTAGAGTTGTGTTGTTCGCTCGTGTCCATCTCCCCCCCCCCCGACCTTGAAATATTCTAATTTTTTTCTATATAGAAGTTTTGGGTGAAATACAATACTTCTACCTATCAGGTACGTCCTAGGTAAAATCAAATACTGTTTTGTGTCGAACTTCTACCCATCTTTTATGAATTTGAAATTCAGGTCAAATATATTTTGACTTCCTCTACAACTTGAGTATAATAGGTACTTACTGGTAATATCGTACTCTTATCTTAAAGCTTGCTATCGGGAATTCACTGGAAGTAAATGTTTTCGTATCTCCTACAGGTAAAAGGTTCTGTGAGAGAGAGAGAGAGAGAGAGAGAGAGAGAGAGAGAGAGAGAGAGAGAGAGAGAGAGAGAGAGAGAGAGAGAGAGAGAGAGAGAGAGAGAGAGAGAGAGAGAGAGAGAGAGAGAGAGAGAGAGAGAGAGAGAGAGAGAGAGAGAGAGAGAGAGAGAGAGAGAGAAGGAGCCGAACAGCCGGTTAACCACGAAACTTGGTGTTTCAAGAACGTAAGACAAAGATTAAAAAAAAAAAAATAAGTAAAGGAAATTCCCTCTCCTTTCTTTTCTAAGAGGATTCGTTTCTTTTGCATAAATGTTACCAGCTTAATAGCGTATGTGTTAATTTTGTTTTCTGTAATTTACGTCCTTCAACGTTGTCATATCGGACGATAAGCGGAAAAGATGAAATGATGCTCAAATGAGTTCAGGGTCTGTAGAGCTTAGAGTTACCCGACATTCGTCTTTCAGAATAAGGGAAAACTCCCGAAACAACTGACTGAGATTCGAACTCAGGACCTCTTGAACGTGAGTTGACTCGCTACCATCCACGCTATTGAGGCGGGCGACTTTTCTGCAAATATCAGTGAACTTCCTTTATGGCTCATTAAAATACACAATTTGTAGCGTAGTGTTAACTGTTTTCAAAATATTTCGTATTCAAGTTTAGACCTAAGTGTCACTTAATGCACATAGAGACTTAGAACTTTGCGACCCTGGAGCAACGAAACTAGTTAGAACATTAATGCTATTGTGAATTTGCCATTGATATAGAATAGATCATCATGAGGGATAACAGAGTACACGTAACAAAACGTGTATGAAGCACCTCCATTCTAATTGAATTTTAAGTAATTTGGAAACAATAAAAACAGAAGTACACAATTTGTATCAAATTGTTATTTGTTAACATTAGTTGTTTGCGATATCTTAAACATAAAGGCGCCGTAATAAAATTGTTTTGTAATAACAGCGCTCCTACTCCTGTGTCTGCATGTTTATTAATTAACAGAGAAAGTTATACGGATGTTATAGATAACATTTTCTCCTTCTGACAGCAATAAGAACATAAAATCGGGAAAGCGTTTAAATTTGAAAGAATAACCCTTTACTTCCATCAGACGTTAAAAGTTGGTCATAATATTCGAGAGCGGTTTGGTCACGGGTTCTAGCGATGATTATCCTTACGAGTCTGGATAGATCAGGCAGCGATTCTGCAGAAGGAAATGCAAATGCATGTTTTGATGGCCTTGAGAGAGACTGTTAAAGCCGTAACGTTCAATAAATAATAAATCGGATATTTTACTTTTGTACCCTCAGCAAGTATGCTTTACAGATGTTTGTTATTGGGACACTCAGTAACAGTACACACAACAATTGAGGTAGCTGTGAACGACTGCTCTAGCTAAATATGACAGGATCACTGAACACAAATTGAGGGCTTTATGTCTGATAGTTATCGCTCATCTGGGTCGTCACTCAGGAGATCCTGTGGAAGTCTGCGCTTGAGACGAGTTGGTTGGCGAGTGCCGAAATTGTAGGTAACAGCTCCAGGTACCTCCTGTAGATGGTAAAAGAAAGGTCGTGCCAGCCGTCGGATGTACTAGTGAACGTGTAGAAGATAAAACTCGTGATGAAGTTGTTGGTTTCTGACGAACCAGGGAGCTTTTGTAGCTGTACGGAGCAGCCTGTTTTGTAGTACCTGCAGTCTTGCTGGTGCCACCCCAGACTGGAGCTGCATAGCTAAAAATGGGACGGATTAGAAATGTATAAAGAAGAAGGGAGGAGGTGCGCCTGTTGAGTAAAGGGTATAGTTTTGAGAGCCGGCAGACGCAAGTGTAACAGACCGACAGATGTGGGCGTTCCAAGTAAGTCAAGTGTCCAGTAGCACCTCAAGATATTTCACTGACCGTGAGAGCTGTTCCCCGAGTAGCTGTAGTGAAGGAGGATCCCTGTAAGAACGTAAGGAGAAGAACTTGTTAGTGTTGAGAGAACCAGTGAGCTAGTCGATCCATGGCAGTTTGCAGTTCGTGAATGGCATGACGGATATTGGAGTGAGAATAAAAGAGCAGCGTCATCAGCATATAAAGCCTTGCAAATTGGAGCTATAGCAGGAAGATCATAAGTGTAGATATTAAAGAGCAGTGGTGCTAGTACTGAACCTTGAGGGACACCTGCTTTTTGTACCCTACTGACAGCAAACTTTTCAACCAAACTACATTTATATGGAGCGGTTTTTGGAATGTTTGAATTTTTTAAAGTATCAAATGTTTAGATATTTACATGAGAAATAAAATTTATATTTGGGTATAGCATGTGAAGTTCTGATTGGACTGATAAATCGTAAGACAAAAAAAAAAGCGTATCTCCCAAAAGGGGGGGGGGATATATATCTAGATCTCTTTAACACATATATTTTATTAGGGAGGGGTCAATATCAGTTTTTCTCGATATCGATACACGGTATTTTCTACGATACCCAATACTTCAATATCCGATACCGTCATTCCTACTTCTAGTTTCAATACAAAATAGAATGTTAGGCGAACTTGTAGTAGCCAGTAAAATTAAATAGGTGGCACATATTTAATGAAACAAAACTTAAAACCATCAGTGTACTGATTTTTAAAATCTGCATTAGTCATTTAAACGCAAAACAGTCCACTTCATAAGTTTTTGTTAAACAATAATAGCATTTTCACTATTTCGAAGTCGAGTCTTCAAGTCTAGAGCCTTTCAGAGAAAACTGTTGCAGGTGGAATATACAAACACTTATTTATTTAATTATTTATTTTAAGTTCTGGAAATCTTGAATTTGATTTCCAGTAATCCAGAACCACAAAGTAGAGGTGACAAATCCTCGTTGAGATATGCAGCGATTAACTGCCAGTGAATCTGATACACGATCATTTTCTTCCGCAATGTCATTGGCAATTTCTCGGGCTTTGCAATGTTCTTACTTGTGGCAATAATATTGTGTGATTAGTTGCAGAACCACCACCAAAGTATCGAACGAATTTTCGATGTCGATACCATGCAAGTATCCGGTGTATGGAGGTATCGCAAGAATCCAAGACTCATTCCCTACATTTTATGTTTAATATTTATAGCATCAGCATTAGAAATCCGTTACAGTTGATTTGAATTTCTTAAAGAGCTGTTTGTGATATGGAATGAGGCCAGCATACACGGACTAGATTTTGAACATCTGACTATCGATTTGCTTTCCTCTATTAACGAAATGTATAATGATGCTATTATCTCCTTAAGAAAGTAAGCTTTCTTAACAAAGTTCGTAGAAGGTATATAAACATGTTAGTCGGTAGAGAAAGTCATGTGAATGTTAGCCATATGCCTTGTCTCTAAACCAAAGCTTTGTTTCAATTTTTTATTAATGTATAAAATGCATAATCATGTTTGTAAAAAACGTCACGTACAAAACCATTAGGGATCATGCGAGTGCGTTATTTATTAAATTCTGTTACGTTCAAGTTGTGCTACAGACGTTTCGACAAAATATGGAGTGAGAGAGAGGGAGGGGGGAAACAAATGAGAAACAGTTTGGTCGTTTAAATATCTAAACGGGAAGTTTAAATTCATGTGCATAGGTTTTCTCGTAATATTGTCTTCCTATATTTTTGTCACTTTAAATTGTTCACATTCGTTTAAAGTTCAAGCATATATTGCTTAAAGTGACTGAACAAATAGGTACGTATAAAGAGCCTTTACTTGACTTCGAGTAGTTTTTTTTACGTTAGTAATGATAATTATCATTATTATTTATGGTTTCAGTAATTTAATTCATAACTGGTTGAAATTTGTAGTCACACATTGTTACATAAACCATGTGAATGAACCTTAGAGTTATTCTGAATTTGACAACTTTTATAAATTGCTAACCAAGGAGTTTCTTCACTAACTCCTTTGCCCGTCCTCTCTCTCTCCCTCCTCTTTTATTCGCTTTCCTCCTGTTTTTCTACTTCTGCTCTTGTCCCCCCTCCGCTGTCACTTCCCCTCCCACTCTCGCTACGTTTCTTTACGCTTCTTGTCCACTGTTTGTAAGCTTACTGAAGTACATAGATATACCTTAACTCTTGAATAGTAAATGTTGACGAGTTTGTGGTTCTAACAATGGTAGAGAGATTGTAGAGAATTGCCTTACATTCTTATTTTAGCTGTATGTTAATGTCTTAGTCCATGTTATGGAGGTGTTCAGTCATAAAGGGAGTATTAGAGCGTAGCCACGTGGTAGTAGGGTCTTAAACTTGGGGATATACGACAGTATGTGATAATGTTGGGGTGGAGATTTGTTGACCAAATGTGGAACAACGCCCATCTCCCACAGCGCAGAGCAATGGGCTGCCTCTGTATGACCAGTGCTCTAGGAATTACATGTTAACAAAATAACACCGCAACTCCACGCGGGGAAGATATTCTGATGGCTTTGATTGCCTTCAATGGAAGCGGACGACAACGAACTCTACTCCACTCAAATTAAGGATGCGGTCGAAGGGTTAAAGCTTATTTATCTACTCCGAGTTATAGGAAATGGTTTCAAACCTGGCCCAGCGAAACCATTGGCTGTGCATGCCAATTGACAGCGTCGTTAACAAACAATTCTTTTAGAACGATAGAATATAATACTTAAGGTAGGTGGCATTGAAATTAAACATCTACTCTCGTCACGTTATAGACAATATCGAGAGTAGTGCAGAGGATTAGGAAATGCAGAGTTAGATTTCTAGGATTATATTACGAAACACGAAGTCACGAAGAAATGATTAATTTCCATCAATTAACTTAAAATAGATTAACGATGAAGTCTGGGACTCAAGTACCACAAACGGTGTATTAGCCCCTAGTGGTTTACCGGGGAAATATAGGATCAATTGGAGAATTTAATGTAATGACGGCAACGTTGGCCATGGTAGCTCAATGGGTAAGAGCGACTGGATGGAAAACCAGGAGATCCGTGGTTTAAATCCCGGCCATGGCATTCAATTCAATTTGACTATCTATCCAAAACTTTAGCCTATGCACGGCAGTGCGAAGCAACGATTAATTTCCCTTAATTACCTTAAAAGTCCTGATTATTTACCTGTAAAGGACGCTGTTGGAAACAAAATCTTGCTGATGCTTGCACTTTGATTATTTACTGCTGGAAACTAAAACGAGGCCTATCAAAACCAACATTATAGGTTATGGTTTTCTTTATTGCATCATTATTTAAAAAGTGTTTTAATAAAATCTGTTGAAATTGGAAGGGATGTTTCATTTTTTATGTTTAGTTAGATGACAGTGGTTGGTGGTTGTCTGCCATTGGAGTCGTAAATGATTATTGTCAAGAAAAGATTGTAAGTTAAAAATATCCGGAAACGTGTACCGTTGTTACCGAAAGACATATTCATGAATGTAGAATTGAAGTATCTCTTGCGAAGCAAAAGTAGGCAAGAATCGGAATAATTCCCGTTGATAAATGCACTTGTTTTTTAATTGTTCCATTCATACCCCGCTTTTAACTGTAGATGTTAACTCGAATTTGTTGGGTTTTAATCAGACCACGCACACATTCACCCTCTCATTCATGTTTCCAGACTCTGGGGAAGATGAGGTATTACCTTGGTCGGAGAAAAATCCCCACCCCCACCGTCGGGAATGTAAGTTAGTAAGATGATGTACAGTAAGTTACGAAACTAATAGAGCGATTGGAAGCTCTGTGCGTCTATATATATTTTCTATTTCAATGTTTTATTGTAAAGAGCTAAATTCTAGGTGTAATATGTTTTCTTTTGAAATATTCAGAATCGCTGAGAATTATTTTGTTGACATATTGGTGATAATTATGCTAAATTGATTGAACTATGCATCAGTATCTAGTGCGCTCCAACGCATCTAATTAGCGTTTTAGACGATCCAAGTGGTCTTTTAGATCACATCTCCATTTTGAAGTATATTCCTTATAAACAGGAACTGTGCCTAATTATTACACACAACTTCAATTTTCTTTGATTTTTTTATCACATTGGTTGTGGAGCAGTCTTTTTCATTCCCGGAGGAGCTAGCTACTACGATGTCAAATAGGGTCAACGACGCCATGAAGTAAATGGCCTGGATGGACGCTGCTGTAAAAGCTATGTGTGTGATATCGTTATATTAGCTTTCGTAAAGAAAATACGACTTGGAAAATAAGGAAATTGTTTTGATTCCCTGCAATATTTGATAAATTACTACTCCGCTCTTATTGCGTTAACTGCGAAGATTTCGTTCATTTTCCATTTCCTTTTCTTCTTGACTTTCTTACCCCCCCCCCTCTCTCTCTCTCTCTCCCTCTCTGTCTGTCCGCTCTGCTGTATTATGACGTATAGTCGAATGTACGGGGGTTTACGTTGGTAAAGAAATACTAAACCCGATCCGAGATTTGTTCACTGACCAACAACAGACGGACTGTCCATCGGCGATGAGTTTGCTCTCTTACATCCAGACTCAAATCACTCCTCAGCTGGACAGTCACACAGGGTTTTGTAACAATTAACTTATTACTCCGTTACAGTAAGAAGAGAGTTCACATCGGGTTCTTTATGGCATCCAGTGGAAGTAATAATAACACTGGGCAAGAATGAAAATGCCTCGGGCTTAAAAAAATAGTGAATTTACATTTATTTCCATCTGCTGAATTAAAAAATCACCATAAAATGATAGATTAGTTCTTGTTTTGAAGAGAGTGACATTTCCTTTTAAGTGACAGGTTTACTTTGGTTTTGTTTGACTGAAGATGCGGACGAGAGTTCGTGAAATCGATATCAATTAGAAAGAACAATTAACGCCATTTTCTTAAGTTAAGTGAAGATTTTGTTACAAATTTTATATTTGTATAATGAATGGAGGCTATTCATAAACTCCTCCAAGCTTAGTTTGAAAGCTGTGTTACTTCACAACGGGAACCTTCTTTCATCTACTCCTGTTGGTCATACTGTTCACATAAAGGTGGCATATGCAAATATGAAAGCTCTCTTGGACACAAATATCATGAACACAAATGGAAAATCTGTGGTGATGTAAAAGTCATTGGCATACTCTTAGGAATGCAACTGGGTTACACAAAGCATTGCTGCTTCTTATGTATGTGGGACAGTAGAGATAGGAAATTGCATTATATTAAAGACTGGCCTGCAAGAAATCTTCACCCTAGCGAGAAAAATGTCTGGATTTGATGAAAAACTTTGTCAAAGCTATGAACCGAGAAGAACGGGCCTTTAAGTACATCAGAGAGAAATTTTGGAAATTAGGTGATACAAAAGTTAAGGAAGGCATTTTTGTCGGACCACAAATAAGAGAACTTGTAAAGGATCCTGCATTTGACCAAATTTTGGAGGGAAAAGAAAAGGAAGCTTGGGAAGTCTTCAAGGGTGTTGTTCATGGATTTTTAGGCAACAAAAGAGATGACAACTACAAACATTTGGTGACAGTGTTGCTGCAAAAATACCGTAACCTTGGATGCAACATGTCCCTTGCCACTCCCACCTAGACTTTTTCCCTCCTAGTTGTGGAGCTGTTAGTGATGAACATGGGGAGAGATTCCATCAGGACATTTCTGTTATGGAACAAAGATATCAGGGCCGTTGGAATGAAGTAATGCTTTGTCTTTGTATAGGGATTCTGCGGAACCCAATCACAAGAGGCAAGCTAAAAGACGACCAAGTCAATAGGCCACCACATGCTTCTCTTCATACACGACTATCTGCGAAGTATTTTTCCAGCAATTTAGAACTCTTAGCATGTAATTACCAGATAAAAAAACCAAATGCACTTTCATTGTTGTTCGCATGTATGTAATTAAAATGTATCCGTTAATATGTAATACTTCCACCTTGTGTATATCATAGGAATTAGAGCTAATACAATTTTTTCATTGTCATTTGTTTTTGTCAACCCAAAATTAGTAGGAATTGCCTCATGAAGTGCTCGAAACATTGAAAAATTATTTTGTTGTTGCCCAGTGTAGTAGATAACTAAAACCCTTGCGAGCCCGCCTTGGCAGCGTGGTGGTAGCATGTCTGCCTCACGTTCAAGAGGTCCCGAGTTCGAATCTCGGTCAGGGTGAGTTACCTGTATAAGGTTTTTACCGGGGTTTTCCCTTATCCTTTAAGACGAATGTCAGGCGACTCTAAACTCCATGGACCCCGGATCCATTTGAGCATCATTTCATCCATTTCATTCATCGTCCGATATGACTAAACGTTGGAGGACGTAAATTACAAATAATAATAATAATAATAATAATAATAATAATAATAATAATAATAAATAAATAAATAAAAATAAAACCCTTGCGTCATTTGTTTCTGATTGCGAGGGATTAATGTTGTTCTAAAGGATTTGGTAACACAATCCGAGTGGTGATGTTCTTGTTTTACTTTCTTTGCCTTCTGTGTCCATCAGTCCCATCTCAATAAAACTGAAAACACATGAGACTCAGCAGTATCCCATCTTTAGTTAATCATTGTTTGTTTACATGGATATTAGTACTAGAAAATACTGTTTGCCAAGCACAAGAAGACAAGAGACGAATGAAGGGGAGAGGAGTTTGAACTGTTAATTTGCTCTGTTAGTGAATCTGTTTACTATAAAATGAGTGTATGAATGCACATGTTGCCATATCTAATGCTAGTTGCAGTAAATGCAGTGATTAGGTATTATGTGCTATGTGACAACACTTGCGTATTTTAAACAAACCTAGCTTCCTTGTCCTACTCCGAAGGGTCGTTGAAACACCGTGCGGACAGCGAACGTGATTACGTTACACATTCCTCTAGCTTGCCTTCTTGTCCTGCGCAAACAGGAAACATTCCTTTTGGCGCTTCGTAAGTGGAACCTAAGGTATGGTCCATTTTTTATTACATCGACTGACATTGCCAGTAAGCTGCTTAGGGCAGGAAGTAAAACGTAACCAACTCATGTCACGTGATTTACTGCACGGCTGGTGTCTGATTGGCTAAAATTAAATGTGAAAGCGAGATAGCAACGAACTCTACTCCCGAAAATGAAGGATGCGATCACAATTTGTATAAATCATGTGTTAAAATTTTGTCTATCTTGCGGTTTACCAGTTTTACGAAAGCCATTGAGAATGAAGTCATCCGAAAAAAAAAAAGATAATATATTTGTTTGTCATTAAAATATTAGAAAATGTGGCATTTCAATTAAAATCAATGGTTAAGATATGGAGGGAAAAAAATTAAGCAAATAAATGGCGATGAAATATTTTCCGTGTAAGGGGTAGTTTGGGTTGGAACAAATATCAAGGATAACGTACATTTCGTTTTTATTTTTTCACAACGTATTTAAAGTAGGGAAATTTTGTATTCGAACAATTCGATGTCGAAACTGTACCGCAATTACTTTTTGTGCCCTCTAACCCCGTCCCCCACTCCAACATGGTCCGTAGTGTGTGTAGATTGCAAACCAAACTTCGTATTTTAAGTTGAGTATTTTCCTAGAATGCGATACGGAGATTTTCAAAATAGCATATCTACACTTTATATGAAAACTTTTTGAAAATTTTTGGTTTTCTGAAATATTCCACAGAGTTTAGTTCCACAGAGATTTTTTTAAACATAAATCGTTTGCTTTAATGATCTGCATTTTTTGTAGTAATTTTTTTTTTTTTTTTTTTTTTTTTTTTTTTTATATGAAAGGTCATCCAAAATGTAGAGGACTTGAGAGGTCCTAACAATTCAAGAAAAACTTTTTAATTAATCACGAAAATGTTTTAAACACATGACATTTTAATCAAAATCGTTAGTCGTATTTGAGAAAATAAAAATTGTCGAATGCTTTTCAATGCAAGGGGTAGTTAGTTGCTTTCAGATATTCGCGTTGTATCCTTATAAGATGCTGAATTTGTCATTTATTCCTTTATGAGATATGCTAGACGCGCTCATATAGAATTTTTGGGTGGAATACAATATTTCCTTTTTACACTGTAAATAGATATCGGCATATTAGAGACAGTAAGGTCTCTCCATGCGTCTGCCGACCTGTCTGATTTTGTACCATAAATATTTGGATACATATTGGATAAGTCCAGTATCTTCCAAAGATGCTGCACGGAGAATCTTCTTTGTCAGAAAACGCTCAGTTTAGAAGGTTATTTGTATAAACCTAACCCAAGGCGTAATAGTCCGCTAGCGGGCCTGAGCCTGCCAACCCGACTGCCGGCCTCGCGCACATACGACAGGCAGAGGTGGGTGATCATCCAACCATACGGGAGATGTGTACAGCATGTGGCTTTACGCCAAGATTCGCTACCGAGCGTAGCTCCTCAATTTCCCACAGATGCTGAGTGTGCCTATACCCGAGACTTAAAATCCGCAATCCCCATTAAGTGGGCTCGATCCGGGGCAGGGATCGGCAGGGAACTTAAGGAACTTGGTATAATGATGTATAGTTGGTAAACGTTAAGCGACAGACGGTAAGGTCCTCCACAAAAATGTGTTTCTCTAAAAAACACACGAATTACTTGGAAATACTTTTGTGGCATGAGTCATATCCAAGGTATCAGAATGTTCATTTGTTTCGCATTGGTCCTTGAGATTGCGTGGGATTTCAAGACTAACATTTGACTTCGTATCGGTAACGAAGGCTTATCTCCTAAACGAAGCAACTTGTTAACTGTAGATGGTAGAGGAACATAAGACTTTTGTTATTCTGAATATCCTCAGTCGTAGTTTGGAATGCAATACTTTGTCGTACTATATGATTGGCTGCTGTTATACATTTTAGTACCAGTTCAAAATAAAATATTGTAACCAAAATTGCTTGCAGTGTTATGAGAGGTGCGTTGGTGTAAATGTAACACACGTTTAAGTGGTCAGTAAATAAACAAATTAATTTTCATAAGAGCATTACTTCAATCCCATTTGGTTCGAGAAGTAGCTGCAAGTGTTGAAATTTTGAGCTTAATGTGCTCATAACTTTTTCATACTACGACTAATTGTCCATTAAGGTTACCTGATAAAGAGGCCTCTGAGCATAATTAAGCATCCACGCCGCAATATAGAATGGGACTCTGATAACCACAAGGGTTAAAGAACTTTCATAAAAAATGGGATGCTGTTCCTATCGATGTGTGTCTGGTGTTGAAGAAATGCTCTGTGATCAAGTCAACAGCGTGAATGCGTGAGATGATGGAAATTAGGAAGGAAAGCTGGAGTGCACGAGAGGAATCGAACAGGTGACACGCTGCCAGCCGCACTGCAGTTAAGTGTGCGCTCTAGTAACACCTACCGGAGGTAGATAATGACACCTGTGACCTTGAACACGTGAAAACAACGAACCGAGTAGTCTCAGCGCTCTGTCGTCAGCAAGCCGATCCTCGCATTCTATTTGATTAGGGAAATGCACGTTTTGAGGACCCCTGAATTGAAGTGTGAGAGGGAGAAGGGCTTAACTCGTAAGTAATCGTTTAATTCCCATAAATGTCATATTTCATAATTGAGTGTTAAACGAAATCCGCTCCTGTTCCAAGTTACCCTTTACTTTCTCAAAAATGGCTAGTGATATACCACATGTTTTAAGACATTTGTATAACAAAATATAGGTATATCGTAAGAGTTAGAAACTTCTGAATAAACGTAACAATTTATTAAAGCATAGCTATTTTCATGGCGTTCGGTGTTTGCGAATTATTTCATAGCGTGTGTTTCAAATATAAGGGATGTATGTTTTTGTTTACCTTCATTGACGTTTTAAGTTTCTATCTTCGGTATAAATGTAATGCTTATGTAATGTAGATTGAAATCTTTTCTGGACGAAAATGAAACTTGAATAATATAGTATGCACAAAAGAACTGTTTTATATGATAATATAAGGGCTGCTTGAGCACAAGAAGTTAACGACCTAAAACCACAGATTTTGTTGTACAAAAAAATCGATAGGCTGCGAATTGTGATGTTGTAAATGTATTTCATTTTTGGACTATTAGGTTTAAAAATGTACCTTTTTGGTTAACCTGTACCTCTCCTAGATATATTTAGTTGTTGCGTCCTCATTAATTGTACTTATTGTTGAAAACAGTTCGTGTTAAGTATTTATTCGTTGAACTCTTTGGTAGTCTTGTCTCTGCTCTTACACTAAAGTTGTCTGCTGGGTTAGAAAAACATCAAAACCAGAGATAATATGCTGAGGAAGTGTTTAATGTTGTACAATGTGACAATATATCTCAGACGAACAATTACTTGAATATCAAACATACCAGTACTAAAAGCTATAAAAGAAATGGTTCCAAATTAAGCAATGGGCATGCATGATATGAAAAACAGAACACAATTGTTCCAATATGGTAAGTCCGTTTTAGTTACTAACGAGGTTTGATGTTTTTAATGTCGAATGAAAATTTAAACCTTGGCAACGAATATTTCGGAAACGGTTAACGCTACCACGAACATTGAACGTGACATTTTCCGCGTAGTGACTTGTCTATCCCTTATGGTTTACCAATTATACAAAAACATTTCCAGTGAAGAAGACAGATGTTTCCCAGAAATTCAAGTTATGTATTTTATTAATATTACAAATATCTTAAGTATACGGTACTTCAGTTATACTCGTTTGGCTATTCTTTGCTAAAATTAAAAATAACTTTAATTGATGATACAGACATTAGGTAAATCAAATTTGAAAGGACAATTTTAAGCTTCTCGAGATGTTCTTAAATTGCTTTCTAAAGTAGTATAGGCCTATAAAACTCGCATGGCATTGTCTTAATATGCTTAGTGTGTTACCAAATGTATTGCAGTTTATACTTCCTTAAATAGAAGAGGAACCGTGCTGCAGGACCTTCTCTATCAGTCCATTTGTATAACTGAGCGCGGACATAAATGTTTATGGTAAATGTAATTGAGGACGTTCTTTATCTGCTGTGGTTTTCACCATGAAACCCATGTTGCTTAGAGGCCTCTCTCAGGGTTAAGATGCCGTAAATGTACGTCAAGGGACCACCGGCTTTGCTTCCTTTCCGAGAACTCCTACTAAGGGCTTTAACGCCTCCCCCTGCATATAAAATCTATCGCCCTCCGCCGATTTGAACCCGCGATCTCGGGAACTAGAGGCTAGCATGTTGCAGCTGCGTCCTCCAACATAGGTACCAAGACATCTGAAGTTAAGGAAGTTAGGTTTTTGTTATGAAATCTAATGGAGTTCTTTAAACAATCGTTCAAGATTTCACGGTGCTTTAAATTATTTCCTGTTTTAAAATGATTGTTCTGTTCTCCGTGCTTTATAGTAATTGTATCTACTGTTTCGTTTACTAGTAGATGTGCAAATTACCAGACATTATAACGTATGAATTTTAAAGAATATTTGGCTCTTGCATGAGTCCACGCTGCATTAAACATGGACGTTTAACAGGCGCGATTCTCTTTCCCTCCATGCTTTTAGTATAATTACTACAGTTCGTCTGCGCCAGCCATCTCTCCGAGCGGGAGTCGAAACCGGTCCTGTCACGCACTTGAAATATCGCACGATGATTGTAAAATGTTGAATATTCAGGTTATATGACTTAAGTTTGTTGTCTACATACCTAACACAAACAAGATGCAATACATTTATAAACTCGGTAATTACTCTTACCTGACATCGTGGGTACTTGAGAATAAAACAGAAATAGTTATGTAGGTTTTTATTTTGAACAAATGGTCATCTAATGGGTGGACACAAGCAGTTTGAGTAAATGAGGGGTGAGGTTGTTACGAAAGCCTTGTGTCACAACAAAGTTAAATAATGAAGAAAAATGACGAATTGTTGGTGAGTTTGCGTATAAATGAAGGGATCGTTAAATATGAAGGGAAAAAAAAAAAAAACAATGACGAGTTCTTACATAACAGTATTGTGACTCTGGGGTTCGTGAAATTAAAAGTCCAGGTTACAAACAACAAAAGTTGCACTTTATTTCCGTAGAAACACACTTCGTACACAGCAGTCCAGAATTACGTCACATACACAATACAAGTTGCAACGTCAACGACCACAACATAGCTGTTCACGCACGCGAGTTCATTTACCGACTGACTCCCTCTGGCGGGCGGGCTGGCTCCCTTTTTTGTAGATTACTCACATTCCGGAATGTTCTCAAACAATCGAAACGCGGCTAGAACAAAGACGAACTCTCGAGAAATGTCTCCTTCACCCACCGTTTCCGCGAGCTTTTATCTACACACTGCACTGCCTGTCTCTTTGAACTAGTCGCCCGCGCCGCCTCGATCAACAATGGGCTCGTGACAGTACTACTACTACTACTACTAATAATAATAATAATAATAATAATAATAATAATAATAATAATAATAATATAAACTTGTATGTGATAAGAGATTACCTCCACAGGGTGTGTTCCGGAAACAATGTTTTAAATAAGAATCTGTTAAAACATGATCATGAAGAATTAACACTTATATGCCTCATTTTAATTCTCTTTACCTGAAACCAGCTTTGCTAGCTGTTGGACGTGTCCAACTGCTACAGATCCTAATGGGTTACCTCTCGAGCGGAATGGCATCTGTAACTCGCATTCGAAGGATCGAGGACCGACCACTCTCACTTGGGTTTGATCGTGTTTGTTTTTCCAGATCGTTAGAGGGTGAGATGGGCGTTACACTACAAGGAATACTTTCCCTTTCATTTTCTTTCATCTTGCGGGCGATTCCCTAGCATGGAATTCTCTGCCCAAACTCATGCGGATTGCCCTGTATGTAAACGTTAGGGACCCCGTTCTCGCCTTTCGTTTTCTCTTGCCTCATCTGGAGGTTTAGTAGCTGCAATTGACACACTCTGGCCAAACTGCTCTGTGGGTGACATTGAAGTCAGATTTTACATCTTCTCCTAATGGAAACGCTGTGTTTGTATATTCTCACTTAAGAATGGCTAAACCAATTGTTACTTAACTTGATCCAAAGAGATGCAAAATCCAAACTATCGAAATGTTGCTTTTAATATTTACTTTAAAAAAAAACTTCAGATAAAAATTTAAGCTCATGTATATTCTTTTACAAAGTGACAATGAAGGTTTAGTTATGTCAGATGATTCGTGTTGATTTTAATGTTTATTGAACACTCAGTAAAGTATTATTTTATAGTAAGTTACGCCAGAGAGGAAGCGAGAACAACAAGGAGAGACATGTCGAGTAGAGCTACGGTTTGGTAAACATTTAACTTAGTCGGTGTCGTCAGGTATTCAATATATATAAACCGTAAACGACGCATGACACTTCTGAAGAAGAAGAAGAAGAAGAAGAAGAAGAAGAAGAAGAAGAAGAAGAAGAAGAAGAAGAAGAAGAAGAAGAAGGAAAAAAACGCTAGAATTTGTCAAGTGTAATATTGTTTATTCTTTCTGAAATATTAAACATGATAATTCACTGATGTGATCACTGTGTGCTCAACAACACATGAATACTGTTAACCTCCTTCAACGTTTGAACTCGGCCGCGCGGTGGCCGAGTGGTTAAACCACACGGCGGCCCAGTTCGATCCTAGGCGATCGCATGTGGGATTTGTGGTGAACAAAACGGCGTAGGCGTGGGCTTCCTCGGGTACTCCGGTTTCCCCCGTCATCTCCATCTTCATTGCATGTATCAGTAGCCGCATGTACGAGGTACGTCCAGAAAGTAAGTTCTGTATGGTAATAAAATTAAATTGTGTACGGGTACAGAAAAATTATTTATTGCACCAAATTCAACAACTACTTTTCCACATAACGCCGAAATTTTTCAGGCATTTGTCATAGCGAGGCACAAGTTTTTGTATACCTTCTTCATAGAAGTTTGCCGCCTGTGTCTTCAACCAGTTGGAAACATTTTCTTTCAGATCTTCGTCATTGTTGAAGTGTTGACCGCTAAGGAAAGATTTGAGATGAAAGTCGCTAGGAGCGAGGTCAGGGCAGGGCTGTACGAGGGTGGTCAAACACGTCCCAGCCAAATCCCTGTAGGATGTTTTTCGTCGCATTTGCAGTGTGTCGTCGTGACAGCCGATAAATTTCAATTGGTTTCACTTTCCTAGCATTCAGAAAACGAATCACAGATCTGATTACACAAGCGGCGGGATTTTCAATCAACACCGACATTGTAAACAAGCACAACAAAGCGTACGTGGCTGACAGCGATCTCACAATGGCACACGTTTCTTCTCCTTGATACAGATCCTCTACCGCGCATGTGCGGAACTGCAATTGCAGCGCTGCATCGAAGATAATTTGAAACAGAACTTACTTTCTGGACGCTCCTTGTATTAAAATCGGCCGTTAAACAATACAAAAAAGCATTTAAATGTATTTAGAGAAACCTGTTTCATTCCTTATTATATTGTGCTGCTATGGAAACAACGTTTGTCTTATCCCGCATTTGCTTTAAGTCAACTCACAAGAAAAGGCGGTGAAGATAGTTTGTGTTCTGCAATTGATATTCGGGTAACGCCGTTGTCATAGGAGGTGCGTGAAATAATGAAGGAAATTTGGAAGGAAGTCGTTCCAGGTCTACCTGGCATTTGTAGTTATGAGGACTGAGGAATACTCAAGCGGTCTTAGCGGGATATAAATCTCACAATTCTTGTCTGAATGACCTCAGCTACTTCCAGTATTGCCGGATTGTCACAAGAATGCAATATTAATATTTATGTGCGTTTCCTTATAATTCGACTTTTGATGTAAATATTGATACATTTAGAAAGAAGGTGCTATTAGAGAAGTCTATGGTGAAATGAGCAGCTAATGACGTAAAGGAGTCGAACCGGGCTGGGTTCGGATCCCCGAGGCGGCGGCGGCGGGAGGTAGCAGTGGTCCCGATGTTGCCGGGTCCAGATGAAAGTTCCCTCTCTCTGGCTGTTATCGATTAGACAGAGGTTCTCATGCACAGTAAATTGCGAGACAGAGAAAGACTGGGATGGGATGGTGTGCTGTTTGCAGAGTTCCTCTAACTAAAGCAGGTATTGTGTTGCAGCCACCGGGAAACGTTTTTTAAACCCAAGGACCCGAACCTAGACCTAATCCTTTGATTTGACGTGTTTTGATAGCCTCTGTCCCCATTTACACTTCGTACCTGGACCGTATAACAACATAATCATAGCCATCTCTTCGGAGACAGGTGAAGGCGTCTTTAGATTTCGGGTACAGTAGAAAGGAACAAGGGGGCACAGTAATCAAAACACACTATGGTAACTGTGACGGCAATATGTCTCGTGTACATTACTCACTTTTTAAAGGAAGAATGAAATGTGCTTTTACAGATACATGTAGTTATTTCAAGTAGTTGCAGTACGTCCCGTTCAGAACCTATGGTATTATAATTAGACTACAAATGATAATAATAATAATAATAATAATAATAATAATAATAATAATAATAATAATAATAATAATAATAATAATAATAGTCTTCCAGACGGAGATACGCTTTTCTGTTTGGGCTAGGTACAAACGTTTGTGATAGTGGTGTTTTTATTTACAAAATGTCATAGCAGAAACATTTGAGAAGTCGCAACAGTTTTGCATTATTGTTATTCGTCTACCGGTTTATTTAGAAACAGCGTAATGTCGACCACTTAACAAGTATAAGATGCAGTACTTTGCACTGCTTAACTTTTTTTATTGCTTTGTTGAAAGGACTACGCAAAAGTGGCTATATAACCGGTTTTCGAAACATCACCTGCCAGTAAGTTGCTCCTAGAGACGTTTAAGGGTGAAGGTGAGAGAAGGGGTAGATCAGAGCGGAGGTTGTGGGGAAATGGAGAAACGGAAAGCAGAAGCACGAAGCAGATAGGGATAACCCTAGTAACACTAGCAGAGAAAGACGGGGGGGGGGGGGAGTTTAAATGAGCGCTAAAACTTAAAAAAGGCAGACAAATGTGTGCTATAAGTAAGGGTTGACATTGAAATAGGCAGCATGACAAAGCATTATGAAATAACTTCAGTTTTCTAAATTTGCGATTTCTTAATGAGATGAAAACTATAAACATTATCTCTTGATATACTTGATCTTCAATTGCTATATATGTGTATGGCAAACCGTACAGTCTAACTTTAAATATGCCATGTTTGGGTTTACGTTGAAGCAAGTCTAATCTTTTTAAGTAAATTGTACAGTGTTTTTGCGCATAATTAAGCCATCTTAATACCAAAATTATGCGTTTCACAGCTTTAAACATATCTTTGTGGTAGTTGGCCATTTAACGTCTTACGCTTTTACTGTGCTAAATAAACACTACACAAAACAGTGCAACCACTTCAGTTAGGAAAGCAATTCTGGTATTCCGAACTTCTCATAATGCCAAATAATGGCTCAGAGTTGAAAGTATTAATTGAAATACTAAGGTTAACGTCACATTAATAAATGACCTCAATAATAACTTAAATAATGATATGATAAGCACAAGCCATAAAATAGTTCTCATTGAAAGGTAAGGTACGAAAAGTCACACCGAAAAAACGCAATGATAGGCACCACAAAATTTGTATATTTTACTCCAGTAACCACCCCTCCCACACACACAAAGGAACCACTCTGTCATATACCGAGTTCTAGTTATCACATTCATTTGTAACAAAAAAATCAGTGTTTGGAATAAACTTGTTCCTAACGAATATTTCTTTTTGTCAAATGTCGCACTCAAGTTCTTGCCGACATAGTTGTTGGTTCGTCAGCCTTTTGCGGCAAGGTAGGCCTTAACCATTAGAGGAATCGTCTAACTAGCGCTGGACACTCTTGTCAAGTGAGAGTGCTTCCCTTCAAGCTAAGCGCAGTGTAGAGCAATGGCGAAGGCCTTAACCATTAGAGGAATCGTCTAACTAGCGCTGGACACTCTTGTCAAGTGAGAGTGCTTCCCTTCAAGCTAAGCGCAGTGTAGAGCAATGGCGAAGGCCTTAACCATTAGAGGAATCGTCTAACTAGCGCTGGACACTTTTGTCAAGTGAGAGTGCTTCCCTTCAAGCTAAGCGCAGTGTAGAGCAATGGCGAAGGCCTTAACCATTAGAGGAATCGTCTAACTAGCGCTGGACACTCTTGTCAAGTGAGAGTGCTTCCCTTCAAGCTAAGCGCAGTGTAGAGCAATGGCGAAGGCCTTAACCATTAGAGGAATCGTCTAACTAGCGCTGGACACTTTTGTCAAGTGAGAGTGCTTCCCTTCAAGCTAAGCGCAGTGTAGAGCAATGGCGAAGGCCTTAACCATTAGAGGAATCGTCTAACTAGCGCTGGACACTTTTGTCAAGTGAGAGTGCTTCCCTTCAAGCTAAGCGCAGTATAGAGCAATGGCGAAGGCCTTAACCATTAGAGGAATCGTCTAACTAGCGCTGGACACTCTTGTCAAGTGAGAGTGCTTCCCTTCAAGCTAAGCGCAGTGTAGAGCAATGGCGAAGGCCTTAACCATTAGAGGAATCGTCTAACTAGCGCTGGACACTCTTGTCAAGTGAGAGTGCTTCCCTTCAAGCTAAGCGCAGTGTAGAGCAATGGCGAAGGCCTTAACCATTAGAGGAATCGTCTAACTAGCGCTGGACACTCTTGTCAAGTGAGAGTGCTTCCCTTCAAGCTAAGCGCAGTATAGAGCAATGGCCAAGGCCTTAAGCATTAGAGGAATCGTGTAACTAGCGCTGGACACTCTTGTCAAGTGAGAGTGCTTCCCTTCAAGCTAAGCGCAGTATAGAGCAATGGCGAAGGCCTTAACCATTAGAGGAATCGTCTAACTAGCGCTGGACACTCTTGTCAAGTGAGAGTGCTTCCCTTCAAGCTAAGCGCTGTATAGAGCAGTGGCGAAGGCCTTAACCATTAGAGGAATCGTCTAACTAGCGCTGGACACTTTTGTCAAGTGAGAGTGCTTCCCTTCAAGCTAAGCGCAGTATAGAGCAATGGCGAAGGCCTTAACCATTAGAGGAATCGTCTAACTAGCGCTGGACACTTTTGTCAAGTGAGAGTGCTTCCCTTCAAGCTAAGCGCAGTATAGAGCAATGGCGAAGGCCTTAACCATTAGAGGAATCGTCTAACTAGCGCTGGACACTCTTGTCAAGTGAGAGTGCTTCCCTTCAAGCTAAGGGCAGTGTATAGCAATGGCGAAGGCCTTAACCATTAGAGGAATCGTCTAACTAGCGCTGGACACTTTTGTCAAGTGAGAGTGCTTCCCTTCAAGCTAAGCGCAGTATAGAGCAATGGCGAAGGCCTTAACCATTAGAGGAATCGTCTAACTAGCGCTGGACACTTTTGTCAAGTGAGAGTGCTTCCCTTCAAGCTAAGCGCAGTATAGAGCAATGGCGAAGTCCTTAACCATTAGAGGAATCGTCTAACTAGCGCTGGACACTCTTGTCAAGTGAGAGTGCTTCCCTTCAAGCTAAGCGCAGTATAGAGCAATGGCGAAGTCCTTAACCATTAGAGGAATCGTCTAACTAGCGCTGGATACTCTTGTCAAGTGAGAGTGCTTCCCTTCAAGCTAAGCGCAGTATAGAGCAATGGCGAAGGCCTTAACCATTAGAGGAATCATCTACTGTTCATTAGTGCAAAGAATAACCCTGAAAAGAATGTGCCACCCTTACTCAGTGGGGCAAGGACGGCGAATTTGTGTGACAGAGAACGCATGCTACACAAGGAGGAGCAGAACCGTTAAAAAACATGCGCTCTGTTCACTCTGTACACTAAAACCAAGAAGATTTATTCACAAAGGTAGAAGCCGTCAGAATGTTTTTGAATAAACCTGTCGGGGGAGGGTGTAGGAACTATTTCCAACCCCGCTGCGTCTCATTCCGCGCAGACTTACACCCTTGTGAAGTGAGAGTGCTTCCCTTGAAGCTAAGCTAGTGTAGAGCAGTGGCGACGATCAAGAGCTAATTATGCAGAACTTTCTGTTCGTATACCACGTACAAGAAACATTCGTTTACTCCTTCATTACTTCACTGATAACTTCAACTTAAATCACGATTATTGAGGGTAACATTTAAATCCCATGTTTGTTTCCCCTGACGAGTAATGGAGGAAACGAGGGACAGGTGTACTAGTTAGAGGCGGATGAATGTGTATACGTTTCACTTCCTGTACATGAGAATGACACCGCAGTCCCGTCACTGAAACTCGGTAACCACTGTTAAGTGGGTCATTCTGTCTTAGCGTTTGCAAGGAGGTAATTTCAGAGTTGAACACATTTGATTTAAACTATGTTATATATTGATTTCTGTGAAATCTCTCGTCTGAATATACAATCCTGACATTAAAACACTCACAGATTTGTTGTATGGTGCCATTACTCATTGGCTTATTGCAATGAAGTTTGTCGTTGAAGTACTCTCTTACGATAAATTCACATTGGCATCGCTCTGCGCAAGCATTTAGTTGCATTTAACTAGTCAAATGAAGTCGCATATGTTCAAGCACAAAAAGTGCAGTGTGTTTGAGCTATTGGTTGACGAATAACGCTTAGCAGTGTGTCGGATGTCACTAATCATGGTTATTTTACTCGTTCTCCATAGTTGAATCAAACGTGATAGTTTGGGATATAAGAATTAATAAAAATATTAGGATCGTATAATCCATCTTGCCTGAAATCACACTACGTCATCCACTTGCTTCCATGAACTCAACGTGTAACTTTGAAAATTGTGGTTTTAATCAGTTCACATTCAAATAGTGTTAGTTCCCAATAAATTGCGCATTGTGTTTTGGTATATCTTTATTGTGAGATTTCCGTTTTTGATAGCATGCCTTTATCTGCCAGCTGACACAATGGTGATTTGAACCGATAAGGTGTCGTGGGATATATCCGTTACGATGTTGCAAGTCAGCGGAAGGGACACTATCGGAATTGCTATACTGAGAGGATGGTACAGACGTATCTTCGGTATATTACAATTATTCTGTAGCAAGCTTCACCATCACCATCTCTAATCTGCTCCATTCTTGACTTGCTAACGTACACGATATAGGTATGACATTTATTTTTGAAGTGCAACGTGACACTTTATTTCTAATTCAGAACCGAGGTTACAGCTACCGTTTTGCGGGTGCATGTATAAAACTGGTCAGCTAATAGCGTGTGTTAGTTTGTGGTCGCTATGCATCAAAACTGTGCATTGAAAACTGCGGTTTTTGCTTCGCACGCTTTTTATTGAATCGCTTGCATCTTTTTATTGTTGTTGTCCATTAGCCTTTCGACGTACCAATCTACAGAATCCACTAAGGTACAAATTATTGGGGGGGGGGGGTGATTAATACACCTACTGTTCCAAAACTTTTTTTTTTTTTTCAAAAACGTATTGTTCAAGTTAATGTAAATGGTTTGTATGCAGATACAGTTTGATTACACTTTTGCTATAGTTAGAGAAATCTGAAATGTGATTACCCCTTGCATACCATGAGATTACAACTGAAAGATGACGGAAAAAAAGTATAAAGTATTGCAGAATTCACGTGAATAACAAAAAACATTTAGGATACTTCTCCCAATTACTGTTTGAGAAAGTAAAATCCACGAAAACCTGTAACTTTCGCTACTTATTTGTGTATATGAGGGTGAGTTTTATTATTTTAATTTACGTCCTCTAATATTAAGTTATTTTGGATGATGAATGAAATGGCTGAGATGATGCTCAAATGATCCCACGACCCACAGAACTTAGTTACCTGATATTCATCTTCAAGCCTCATCCGGGTAGGATTGGGATTACACTACGGCATGGAGGTCCAAACTTGATCTATTGTACCTATGTCCCAAGGGGGGCAACCCCGGGAGGAAGGATGAGGCGAGAGAAGACAGAGGTTGGCCGTCCCAAGTAGCCCGGCAGTGTAGACGGCATGGTCCCTCCACTTACCAGTTGGAAACTTCCCAGGCGGGCCAGTACAACCTGCAGTTCACTCAATTGCTGTCCAGAAACGACCCCAACAGACCGGGTTCAGAATCCGGTGCATCCTCCCATGCACCGCAGACTCCCAAATACACTTCTAGAAACCACCAGAGGAGAGATGATATGAAATAAAAATGGACAAGAAATTTTGAGGATGTAATTATCCTACCCAGCATTCGCCTGGCGACCCGGGAAAACCCACGTAAAAACCCATGAGTCAGGTAGTTGGGCCAGATAATCGAACCCAGGCCTCCCAATGCGGGCCGTGTCGTAACCGCCTGAGCCATCCCGCTCGGTCTTTATCCGGGTAACTCAACCCTGACCGAGGTTCAAACTTGGGACCTCTTGAAGGCTACTACCAACGATACAGAGGTGGGCAGGGTGTGCGTTTGTCAATCAAGCGGTTAAGCCCTATCGCATGGAATTAATGTAAATGTATTTCAAAATAGCCCTTAATAAACCCAGGATCCATAGTTGTTACACAAACTAGATTTCATTTATTTTGTACGGTTAACTGATTGAAGTGGTCAGCTGATTAGGGTTCGTTTGGTGAAGGAGAAGCGGACGAGCACCATACCATTTTGACTTATCCCACAAGGATAAGGGAATACCACGGAGGAACCTTATCCAAGAGGACACGCGATCAGAACTGCACCAGTGGATAAGTCGCAGGAGACATTTGGAACAGCTGGTGGTACCTTATTAAGTCAGCATTAATTTTGTGGCTCTAGGACTTCATATCAATTGAGATAAACCTTTGCAGAAATGCAGTTAAACGTTTCGTTGTATGCAGGTGTGCAAAAGACAAGCAAGAGTGAATAACGACAGTGTGTTTTTTTTTAATTACAGAAGTGTTTCAGTTTTTGAGGAAATAGAAACGAGTATCTCCGAAATGTTTGTTGACGTTACAGGGGTTATCTTCATGCAGGGTTGTGTGCGCAGATCCCACGGAAATGCCAATTTTGGAGTCGATGTCTGCAACACTCAATCGGCGGTCCAAAACAACGTTCTCCACTCGCTGTCTTGGTTTGTTGTCACGCGATGTTCTGCCTTCATTGAACTGTCGCACTCAGGAACGTACATTAGACACATCCATGGTACCATCACCATATGCCTCACTCAACTGGCGATGAATTTCGTCACACCACGAAAATGGAGAAAACGAATGATTACACGCTGTTCTTGCAATGAAAACGTCGCCATTTTAAGTATAAAAAACAATCCTAACTCTCGTCGCTGCCACTAGAGTTTTATGCACTGTATAGTGCTGCCATCTCGGTCACGCATTCACAAAGAGTCCACATGAATTTAGAACAAAAAACAGAAGTTTCTGTCTGATCCCAGTCCTGAAAAAAATAGGTGTAATAAGTTGAACGCACCTCGTAGTACGATAGGGAGTTATTAAAGTGTAATAATGATTGTAGTATTTTCGCCATCGTCTTGTAAGGTGGCAGTACTTTTACCAGTGCCGGACAAGTGGCAACATGCTGCAGAGCAATGCCTGCCCCCATTGCGATAGGCACCTTCTGGCATAATGTTTTCGGAGCAGTTAAAATACGAAATCTATTGATAATCATCGGAAAATGATTCATGTTTATCGCTGCAGTAAGCAGATTGTATGTCCAGGTCAGTCATACCAGTTGGGTATCACAGGATTGAAGCAGTTGAAGCCAGGAAAGTCGCTGTATGGCAGTGGATGGCAGCTGAGTCCAGAGCACAGTGTTGACGCTTTGCTTGGAAGTAGAAGGCAATGGCTTGCTTCCTGTATACCCACACTATCACCAACACGATGCACTTACGGATGCTCTTTAACTGCTATGGTTCTCAACATATCTTTCTATATATTGGGTATGAAAGACCGTTTAATTTTGCTCAGGGGCAAAATTATCAGGCTTGAGGTTATTTTACGCGTTGTAAATCTAAGACATGGGGCCACCAACTTTACTTCCCTTCCAAAGTAAGCCACGATAAAGGTTTTGACACAAAAAAGTCCTTTGTCCTCTACAGGGTGTGAACTCGCTACCTCGGGAACCAATGCATTTTTGAAAAGTAGCCACTGAAGGCTTCTTCATCCCTGATGACTGCACAACTAGTGATAAGCCGTAAGAAGTATACAAAATCTTATTGCACAAAAACTGTAGATCTGGTTAAATCATACAATTTGTTAAGTACCTGCATTTTTATGGCTTTAAATATTTTCGTGATCGTCTTTGCTATTGGTTTTAATTGTAAAAATCCTTGCACTTTTCGCCCCCCTCCCCCGCTTTTGTGGAAGTAGAGAGATTGAAATATCAAAGTAAATGACCAAGCGACCAGCTCTTAAACCAACTTTACTCCCCTAGCCGTTGTGCTTACAAGGCCAATCAAAACAATAAGACATTTCTGCATATATTTATGTCAATTAAAATGAAGCTTTTGTAAGAATCGAAATATTCTAAACATGCCTGTTTTGTTACAGAGAGGGCCAAACATTTATTCCCGGTGGAATCTCGAAATATACTTTTTGAACTGAAAAACATGTTCACTTGTTTTTACTGTCAGTTTGTTATATGCAGCGAAAGTGAGATTTCACATACTGTCCAATTTGAACAGTGCAATGCTTGGGATTGAAGAATTTTCCATCAGGAAAGCATTGTAAATAGAAATATTGTAATGTGAGTGAATTGGTGACAGTTTAAACAAAACTGGGCAATATTTGTAGCATAGTTCTGAAGTGATGTTTACTTCTCATTCCATCTGAGACGTGCAGTTGTTACGTACGGTAGAAACACATTATCACGTCACGTTATTTCATGGTGAGACAAATTGCGTAAAATTTGTAATCGCTTCTTACGTCACTTCTCACGGAATTTCTATTACTGTACACTAGAATTAAATGTAAAGCCTTTTCTTTCTCGTCGTTCAAAATGAAATGAGTTCATTTGAATGACTATACAGGTAGGCACAAGAAACTGTAATCCGTGGAAGGATTTACTACTTGTTCAGAATAGATTAATTCTATCTCGCAAGCTATTGCATCTGAGTAACACAAAGTTAGAAAACAATAAAGAATGCTATTATATACCGTGATTATACATCGAGATACCAGTAAGAGGGAGCGGAAAAAGGGAATACGTAATCGTTGTTCTTTAGGAATTGTGAAATTCATTAAATGCTCCTTGAACACCAACCAAAATTGGGAGGTTAGTATTTTGGTAAAAAATTTGTAATATATTTTGATTCAAGTGCGTTAAGTGTGTTATTCGCCATTTTTGTGCTTCCGACATATTGTAATGCATGTAGTCCACGTGTATTGTACTATGGTGAATAGCACTAAATATACTTACGCGAAAATAAAACAAATTACAACTGTTGAAACTAGTGACTGGAGTAACAAGATCACAACTTTAACTCGGGGGGGGGGGGACTGGCGATCGATTATCCATGCCTGGTTGTTAACCCTAAAAAAATTAATAAGCATGCAGCTCCTGCATGGATTAAAGCTTAAAAAGGTAGTAAAGGCTCGGGTAAGATATTAAATAGTAAAAAATCAACCACTGAACTGCAAGGATTAGACTTTTCAATCGGTCTGTTCTGTCATTTGAAAATTGCTCGCTTCATCTTCATAGTGGTCTACCCACATTTCTTCTCCCCTTTGGCTCGTAGTTAATATCTACAGTAACAAACACATCGAAAGTTAATTGATTTAATATTGGTCATGTACATACAAGTCACAAAATGCAGGAACTATGACAAATCCATGGCACAAGGATAAACAACTACTCGTGGAAGAGAGCAATTGCAGACGTGTTCACCTATCTTCTGGGAGAGCAGGATAAAATTCTTACCTAGTTGGTAATCGAACGTGACGCGTGATAGTAGTAGAAACAATACATTCAAACAAGAAATGTTTGGTGACGTTGCTTGTAGATTCCGTTGTAACAAGTAAACCTGTTACTGAAAAGCAGTAGAAGACAAAGCATCTACCCAAATTTGTGGGGATAATTAATCCCGTTACATTATGGGTAACAGAGGGTGCGCGGAGACGGTTGAACTGTACGACATCCAGCATGGGAGGTGTCTGAAACGTTCTCTGGGACGTTCACAGACTTAATGAAAACCCCAATTTATTTTTTGTCACTATTAGTAACATGAAAAAGGGCATTAACAATGGTGTTCGTTGCATTGCAATAGACAGGTTATGAGCGTCATATTTTTAGCTAGTAGCAAGATTTGGAAATTATTATTATTATTATTATTATTATTATTATTATTATTATTATTATTATTATTATTATTATTATTATTATTATTATTCATCGCGAGCGCACTGCTTCTGTGCTGTGACAAGCTGAACACAGCTCTGTATAGGTATAACCAGACGGTATATGTTTGAGGACTGGCACGAGGAAAAGAAAATATGCTGTGAAGAAATAGAAAACTGAGAACAATACAATCATCATTACTACAGAAAAGCTTGTTAAACTATAGTATTATTTGTCTATTGCAACATTAACTACTTTCGAAATATTGCTTATGTGTTTATATTTTCCTAAGTGCAAATGTGTTATCTAACGGAGCTTTCGGAAGACTTACATACTTGCGATTGAAATAATCATTTCTTCCACACTAACCGTGTGTAGGCTAGGGTTTGAATGAGTAGAGCCAGACTGAAAAATTCAATGTCATAGCCGGGATTTGAACCACGGATCTCCCGCTCTCCGTGCGGTTGCTCTAACCATCTGAGCTACTATGGCCAACGTGCCGTCATGACATTAAATTCTCTAACTGACTCGGTTGGTAAGCGGGAGATCCGTGGTTCAAACCCCGGCTATGACATTGAATTTTTCAGTCTGGCTCTACTCATTCATACTTGTTATTATTTAATTTGAAGATTGTATCGGCATATGCTGTTTAATTAAGTACTCATTTAATGTAAAAGTATGTTAGGCAAAATATGTATCTAAGGTAATGCAACTTAGGTAGTAGAAGAGTCGTGTATGAATACTTCAACATTATATGGGTTTGTAATTGGTAGAGACTGCGATAAGGTTGTTGAAGTGCTTGGTTTTGTACAGTTGCCATCAATGAATTCAGGAAAGTTCAATCGTCAATAGAACATTAGCCTTATTGACGCAGTACCCGTAAGATCCGATCCCATATACTCCGGGTATACTGGACACGTCTTGCTCATGGCCAGAGAGTAATTAAAGACAGTTGCAATTATAGCCCAGTTTTTTTCGCTTCTACACGGCAGCAGTGTGAGGAATGCTGTTCCACACCACTTCATTAAAACATCCATAACTGGTAAACGACAGTTCAAGGACAAACTCGAAATGCATTTATTGGTAATTGTTGAAAAGTGGGCGTTTTGTTAGAACGGCCATCTTTTGATAATCAGAGCACCTTGTGTGGTGCCTCTGTCATATTAAAATAGGTAGGTAATAGCTTTGCATGCGAGAAAAGATTTGCTGGATCGATGTTGTAGTTTATTTCTGTAGTAGGATTTCTCTTCTCCATTCTTTCCTCCTTTTTTTTTGTGGTTCCCAGTTATTGTGCAGGTGGGTGGATTGTTATTGTGAACAATGTCGTCATCTCCTTCGGATGAATCGAGGATTAACGTGATCTCCATTGGAGAGCCGTAATAGTACGAGGGCGGTTCAATAAGTACCCTGTTAGGAATGAAGACGCCAGTTTTTTTTCAAACAAATAATTTATTTCTCAACGATATACACTTCTGCCAACGCTCCTCCATTTTTAACCCCTCCAAAAATAAGAATTGTGAAGCCTTGCAAAATACGCCTCCGTCTCCATGATGACCTCTTCATTTGATCTAAATGTTGTTTCTGTGAGCCATTTCTTCATGTCTGGCAACAGGAGAATATGGATGGGGGCAGCAATGCTTGCAGTTTGGCGGCGGTATCTCTGGATGTACTGGGGCGTTATCGTGGTTAAACAGAACATGTCTCCAACTTCTTGTCGAATTGGGCCAATAACTCACTGTAGTGTGCTCTAGCAATGTTTTCCTTTTTTCCAAAATGAGTGTGCCACCCTTCGCATTCCATCACTTTTCCGGCCGATGGTACCTTCTTTGCCTAGTTTGGAGTAGATTCTCCGGAAGCAACCCATCGTTTTGATTGTTACTTGGTTTCCGGAGTATAATAATGAATCCAGGTCCCATCGACAGTTACAACACGACACAAAAACTCCTTCGGATTTCGCTTAAACAGCTTGGAAGTTGAAAGCCACACCCGCCTGTTCTCCACTGTGAGCAAAAGCGGCCCCCATCGAGCCGACAGCGTGCTCATCACCAACTTATCGTGTGAAATGTGAACTGCTGTTCCTGTCGATACACCTATGACCTCTGCCACTATGACCTCTGCCACTTTGCGAACTTCCATTCAACGGTCAGCGAGACCTATATCATGGACCTTTTCAGTGACTTCCTCGGTAATCACATCTGCAGGGCGTCCTGGGCGCTCCTTGTCAAAACGGATATTCGAATCTTGTCATAGAATGCGAAGGATCTCCATAAACAGCACCCAATTTCGCTTTCATCTCCTCGCAAGTTTCCCCAGCGAAAAGTAAAAGGCGAAGCACTGAACAATACTGCAGTTTTTACGTTTTAGAAAAAATACGAACAACTTATCGAAATGTCTCTAAAGTCTATAACTAAGCTATGAATCAGTACTAAATCTGTTTTGACAACGTGTAACAAATGTCAGAACATTATGATAACACAAACTTCCCTTGGCAACACACTATATTTTGAAACACCTGTACTTATTGAGCGGTCACAATGTTTTCATCAGAATCAACGGTGTGAACTTTTGAGAATCTCGTATATTATGCATTACTGGTTATGTTTATAAGGTATAAAATAAAGTGGTGGCGTTGCCAACGTAAATTGTTGCTATGATGGAGTGATTCCGAAGGTAGGGTTTGACGTAGAGTGCACCGTTAAGTAAATTGGCAACCCTAGGTTTTCCAGTTTGTGCGTTCATGCCATGTAAGGGTAAGAAAACGCACAGGGTAGTTCTGAATTTGAGTCACTTTTCATAGAAAATTATCCAATGCTATAATTTAAACGTTGTACGTATTTGAGGGGGTGAAAAGAGTTGTTTTTGCATTGTTGTTGCATAAACGCATAGTACTACACCATACTAGGGCCCTACTGTTTGTCCTGATGGATGCTGGTGTATTTCCTGAACTTTCGTTTGTTTTTCTATATTTACAACCTGTCCTCTCCCACAAAAGTTTAGCTAAAGCCTGACGAGTTTTCCACGTATGCTTCAGAATATCCAATTGGAATTGCGATATCAGTCATTATTTATTTAAAAATATATGGCATAATAATATGCTGTGATAACGACTTCACATTATTGGCCGTAAAATACATTTAAAAAAAATAAAAGCCATCTTCTGTATCGAAATTTCTTTCTAAGGTTATGAAGCAATATTCGTATACTCAATATCTGTCGGAAGAATCACATACTGATTATAGCTGAGAGAATTGTAGAGAATGAAGTTGCATATTGAAATGAAATGTTATGCAAATCTTTTTCATTGGTGGCTATGTCTCTGCAAACTCTGTATTCTTTAACGGAAATACTTCAAAAGATGACTTTTAAGACTCTATTTAAAACAGCCACCAGCTGCGTGATGAACATATCTTTTACGAATTTAATTTCGATGTTCACTACCAATATGCATTTAATTTTAATTTTACTCTCCTCAACTTAACATTATATTCCACCCATAAGTTCAGTACCGAGATTTCACCGGATATACACGTTTCCAGGTCCTCATGAGTTAAATAAAAAAAGCATTAGTAAGAGCTGTGTGTGCGTGTATATCAGGAGTGAAAAACGAAAAGATGGTTATATAACAAATTTGCAAGAATGCGACACTAAGATTAAAACATGAAACTCTCCGCCCCAGACTATCATCTGCAAGAACATTTTTCGATGTTGCTTTTCTCAAAAATTGCGCAAACGATGTTGATGGAAGTACCATAAGATTAAATTATTTACGTGACAAATGCAATATATATGTGTGTTGAACCCAAGTGAGTTAGCTGTCAGTGGACCCTTAAACTTCCACCCCACACACTCACCTATCATTTTGGATGACTTTTGCATAGCTCGTAAACCGTAAGACAAAATGTTGGTACACAAAAATTCTAGATTTTTGTCAAAACAAATTATCGTCAAAAACGTTTTTTGTGCAGTGCACAATTTCAGAAATATTCCTTATTATTTGTTTGATTTTTTTACAAATACTTTCTAAAATTGGTGTCATTTTTCTCTTCTCAAGCCATGTAGAGGGAACGGAATTTCAAAATATTACATAGCAACTAAAATATTTTACTGTTTAAAGCCTAACGTATCCCTATGTTCGCTGGCTTCTACAAGAAAATTACAAAGGTATTTATCTCGATTAACATAAGTAGCCAGAGGAATACGCGTTTGTACAAGAGTACAGAAAGTAATGTGAGTGCAATACATACTACATTTGGTGTTCTTGTATTTGATACAGTTGAAATGTATTAAGTGTTTTAATGGGATTACTGCCATTGAAATCTTGTTCAACTGGAGAGGAATGGGAAAGACCTTAGAATATAAGAAGGCATCCAAGAAGAAACCCACGAGGTGTGGATATGATGAGGGAAGGGAGGTAAGAGAGTCGGGGTGGAAGCAACAATTACAGAACTTAGGTGAGGACAAGGAATATTTAGAAATGGGTTAGGTATATCGGGAAAAAAGGGACACAAAGTATATATTTTTAAATAAACTATATGTTCATGTTAAGATTTGTTTGTTATACATGATACACATTATTGACAATAGACTGAATACGTGAAATTACGTTTTTGAGAGAATATATATTTATAAAGAAGAAAATCTGTTCTTTCAAAGAAGCCTTGTGAAGGGCGAGGAATAAGAGCTCGCTGGATACCCAATAGATTTGGGTCATGGTACCTCAGAACAATTTGATATGTTACGGTTTAATACTTGGATGATGTGTGCCTTAATGTGATGTAGTCATTTTTAAGTTTAGCAGAATATTGTGTATCTCTTACTGTTTAATGGTTATCCAGAATGAAGACATGTTCTAAATCAGACCTTTGGTTTGGAATGAATATTTTTAGCCGTTAGAGAAAACAAAAATTTGATGTGTTACATTTAGTTTTGAGCTCAGAATGCTCAAAATTGCCTCTCTGAACATTTGGCACTTACTGTTCCGTTGTATCTTTATTCTAAACAGCATGTGTGCCAAATTTGGGGCAAGGATGGTGGCACTTACACATGACTTCGTAGAGAAGTTTGCACTTGGCATTAGATTTGGTAGTGAAGCTTCGGGGGGGGGGGGGGCAAATTTATATAATTTAAATTATTGGTAGGATATCGGAGCTAAGAATTGTTTGTATTCAGCAAAATGCTCATGTCTTTTGCGTTAGGTAGCCACTAAGCATCCAAGAGCCATTTAACTGGCTTCATGTCAGTTTAGTAAAACACGGTGTTAATCTTCAAGTCTGATATTCTCAATTATTATTCAACATATGCTGTATGTTTATCACCTTTTGTCATTTGTGACTTCTCAGAGGCGCTTTATACAAAAAGAAGTCACTAAGTAATTTGCATTTAAATTTGTTATAGCTCAAGTATGTAAAATTGTGTATATGTGCACAGTGTGATACAATAAACACCGACAACGTTCGGTGTGTTGTACAGGACGGTAAACGCATCATTTTCTTAGCAGCAAATCCATTCCGGAAATTCACGTTTTGGGCGCGTGTTCATTCCACATGTCGTCAGTACAACGAACAAACGGTATGCTGCTCGAAGCAGTTTTAACATCCCGGGGTTCAAACTGGGTACCTCCTACATCGGCGGCGCTGAGCTTCACGTACATGCTCCAATAAGTGTGGTTGAAAGAATGGCAATCGCTCTATGTACTTGTGCAAAGAAGTACTCTGTCGTTACAGGAGTAGCGTACAACTCCACAGAAAGTAGTCCATTGGTGTCAGATCTGGTGATCGTGTTGGCCATGGAACGGGTCCTCCTCTACCAATCCATTGGTTGGGGTACATAACCTTGAGGTGATTGCGAACAATTCTCTCAAAATGGCTGGAGCTCCATCGTGTTGAAGCCACACTTCTTACTTAATGTGTAGTGGGATATCCTGCAATAAGGTAGACAAAATATTTGTACGAAATGCGAGATAGATTGGTCTTGTTAGTCTGTTTCGGAGTAGATACGGACCAGTGATATGATGAGCAATTATTCCAGCCCATAGGTTGATGCTAAATGTGTGTTGATGACTTGGAACGATCTGCACACGCGGATTTTCGTCCGCTCAAACATGCACCTATGACACCAGTTCCCTTAGACGTTCTACAGCATCCAAACCGTGCGTTTCCGAACATGGGGGCCTTTTTAAAAATAATGATCAATATGCTGCCCTGCGCAACATACTAAGCGTTGTCCGTGGTTTTTTTTTTTTTTTTTTTTTTTTACTCTGCATATAATTAATTAATATATCCTTGGTCTGCCAATTTTCTTTCTGTTCCGTTTTCTTTAAACTCAACATATAAGGCGAAAAGAACCGATTTGTTAGAGAAGCAGTTTTTTTTTTTTATTTTGTACATCAAAATTGATTGAGATCTAAAAGAAAATGGATATCTCAGAAACGATTTTCCGTATCTCATTCAAATCGTTTTATGTTCCAACTAAGTTAAAGGGAAAGTGTGTATCCATTACTTCATTCTGCGAATCATTTGATCTTTTGGATAGTTGTATTTGAAATTTCCTCTATTTTTATAATTTGGAGGTTTGCTTATTTTCATCTCTTCTATGGTGAAGATGTGAGGAGACATACGGTCATTATTAGGAGCGTGACAGAAAGGATTTTGTATACAAGTAATATTGCAGGTCGTTTACCCAGACTTTTGTTTTTAAACAGTGTAAAGGTAATAAAAGCATGATCGTATCGCTGTGTGAAGCAAACCGTTATATCCAAATCACTTAACGTGTATGTATGCAATGTTGCAGCTGTCCCGAAAACATGGGAAGTAGAGTGCGGCGATACCTGTGGCTACCATGGGAGGGTCGAACCTGGGTCAGTGATTGGTTGGCGGGGAGGAAAACGCGGACCGTTTGCGATTTAGTGGCTTTGATTATTGACCACCAATTGCCGCTCGGTGCTCGGAAAGATATTCCCACTACAGCGCCGCTTCACACAGTTAAATATCATGGCAACAGTAACAACGTCGAATCCTTATACGTGTGTGTTCAATCAAGAGCCAGAAATACCATCATTACAGGGAGACGACTACTTAACTATCAGCATCACAGTGACTGCATGTGTATTATTTTACAATTCCGAAAGTCAACATTCTACCAAAGTACAGCTACAATAACATGCGGTACAGGAAGACGACTATTTAACTAAGGTCATTTGTCAGCTTGCACACAAACTACATGCTTACAATTGTACAATTTCAGAAGTCCACACCGTGCTTAAGTACAGCTACAGTAACATGTACAGGAAGACGACTACTTAACCAAGGTCATTTGTCAGCTTGCACACAAACTACATGCTTACTATTGTACAATTTCAGAAGTCCACACCGTGCTTAAGTACAGCTACAGTAACATGTACAGGAAGACGACTACTTAACCAAGGTCATTTGTCAGCTTGCACACAAACTACATGCTTACTATTGTACAATTTCAGAAATCCACACCGTGCTTAAGTACAGCTACAGTAACATGTACAGGAAGACGACTACTTAACCAAGGTCATTTGTCAGCTTGCACACAAACTACATGCTTACTATTGTACAATTTCAGAAGTCCACACCGTGCTTAAGTACAGCTACAGTAACATGTACAGGAAGACGACTACTTAACCAAGGTCATTTGTCAGCTTGCACACAAACTACATGCTTACAATTGTACAATTTCAGAAGTCCACACCGTGCTTAAGTACAGCTACAGTAACATGTACAGGAAGACGACTACTTAACCAAGGTCATTTGTCAGCTTGCACACAAACTACATGCTTACTATTGTACAATTTCAGAAATCCACACCGTGCTTAAGTACAGCTGCAGTAACATGTACAGGAAGACGACCACTTAACTAAGGTCATTTCTCAGCATCACATTGACTGCATGTGTACTGTTGTACAATTTCGGAAGTCCACATCCTGCTAAAGTAATTGCAATACATGTGGTACAGGAAGACGACTACTTAACCAACGTCATTTGTCAGCATCACATTGACTGCATGTGTACTGTTGTGCAATTTCGGAAGTCCACATCCTGCTAAAGTAATTGCAATACATGTGGTACAGGAAGACGACTACTTAACCAACGTCATTTGTCAGCATCACATTGACTGCATGTGTACTGTTGTGCAATTTCGGAAGTCCACATCTTGCTAAAGTAATTGCAATACATGTGGTACAGGAAGACGACTACTTAACCAACGTCATTTGTCAGCATCACATTGACTGCATGTGTACTGTTTAGCAATTTCGGAAGTCCACATCTTGCTAAAGTAATTGCAATACATGTGGTACAGGAAGACGACTACTTAACCAACGTCATTTGTCAGCATCACATTGACTGCATGTGTACTGTTGTGCAATTTCGGAAGTCCACATCCTGCTAAAGTAATTGCAATGCATGTGGTACAGGAAGACGACTACTTAACCAACGTCATTTGTCAGCATCACATTGACTGCATGTGTACTGTTGTACAATTTCGGAAGTCCACATCCTGCTAAAGTAATTGCAATACATGTGGTACAGGAAGAAGACTACTTAACTAAGGTCATTTGTCAGCATCACATTGTCTGCATGTGTACTGTTGTACAATTTCGGAAGTTCACATCTTGCTAAAGTAATTGCAATACATGTGGTACAGGAAGACGACCACTTAACTAAGGTCATTTGTCAGTTTCACAGAGACTGCAATGTACTGTTGTACAATTTGGGAAGTCCACATCTTGCTAAAGTACAGTTGCAATACATGTGGTACAGGAAGACGACTACTTAACTAAGGTCATTTGTCAGCATCACATTGATTGCATTTCTATTATTGTACAATTGCAGAGGCCACATCCTGCTAAAGTAAAGTTCCAGAAATGTGTTACAGGAAGACGACTACTTAACTAAGGTCATTGTCAGCATCACAGACAATGCATGCGTATTGTCTGCTCATCACAAGAAGGCAAGGGGGGCATGAAGAGGGAAAGGAGCTTGAACTGTTTATCTGCTCTGTTAGTGGATCCGTTTACTACGAAATGAGTGTATGAGAGTACATACGAGTCACCCATGCTGTCAGAGCTAATGCTCGTTTCAGTAACTGCAGTGATAGGTATTATGTACTGTCTACCCACCACAAGAAGACAAGCGGGGTCTGAAGAGGGAGAAGAGCTTGAACTGTTTATCTGCTCTGTTAGTGGATCTGTTTACTACGAAATGAGTGTATGAGAGTACATATGAGTCACCCATGCTGTCAGAGCTAATGCTCGTTTCAGTAATTGTAGTGATAGGTGTATGTATGGGTGAGTTATATGACAACACTATGCATTTTATATGAACCAATATATCCGGAAGGCGAGCATAAATATTATGCGGCCAGCAAATGTGGTTGTTTCACATTCCTCTGCCTTGCCTTGTTGTGGTGGGCAGACAGTACTACGTACAATCCTAAACGTCAACATCGGCCTATTTAACACAATTTTAGTCGAGTGTTTACGAATAAATGTCCGTGTTATACTCTCGGCTGCTAATACCTTAAGACTTTTTTTAAGGAATTCAAATACTTCTTCCTGTATACAATTTTAAGTGTTGAAAGTGAAAATTGGAAAGATTTACTCAAATATGGACTAACTAAAATTTTTATCCATAAGTATAAGGCAAGTGTCTTACTCCAACAAGCTCCTCCAAGTTTGATGTGCGTGCGTGCGTGTGTGCCTGTGAAATATTGCAACAAGAAACTGGCAACCGAACACAATTATTATTATTTTTAAATATATTAAAGGCATGTTTCTTAGAAAAGTTATATAGATCGATAAAGAGTATGCATCTTAAATGTTTAAAAGTTGTGTGAATCGAATTGTAAGAATCAATATTTTAATGAGGGAACAAATTTGAGTTTTAATTAAGAGTAGGAAAAGCGCACACATTTGTGTTTTAAAACTCATAATCCAGGGACAACTTTAACATATGAAGTAAACTTTACATTCATATTTCTTTCTTCAGATATAAAGTGTGGTACGAAATTCAAGACTGGTTAAAATGCACTTTGGGTGTAGGATCTGTTGCTATGAATACCATATAAAAACTTCATATGCCTCAAATTTGAAGAATTTGATTTGCGGTTGTTGTTACCCAAAGCTAAATGCCTTTCAGAGGTGTTAAAATGACTAAACTCAAGCAGATTTATACAGAACAATGATTGTAAGTTGCGAGTGTGAAAATCATTTACAAATGCTGAAATGAAGTCCTTACATAAAGCCTTTCTCTGTGAATATTTTTATTCTTCTATTAGCTGCATTGCATTAGAGGCTTTTTGTTGGTAAGAGGTCATTTTCCAATCCATTAACTCAGAAGTCCACGTAAAAGAATAAAGGTATATGTCATAGAATAAATATCTACTATACGTATCCAAATACGCTCTTGGATCAAAATCGAGGAGCAGAGTTATTGAATACTGTCATCTCGTCTGTTGGGCAAAGTTCTTTGTAAGAGCTGTGTAGTTCACATCCCGGTTATGGCATTGAATTTTTCAGTCTGACTCTATCCAAATCTTAGGCTACATAGACACGGCTAGTTCTGCAAAGCATGCATTATTGCTGAACGATATAATAAACATAATAATAGTATTAGCAGTAGTAATAATAAGAAGACACGGCTAGTGTCGAAGAATGATTGATTTCCATCAAACCTAACAGTGGTAATTATAAAGCTTGGGAATTAAGTGCTTAAAGCTAGTAAGCTCGGCACGAAGGTGTGTATCTTATATATGAAAACCCTTAGCGGTTTACCGAGAAAATGCAAGTCATTTGGAGAATTTAGCGTTATGATGGCATGCTGGCCAAGGTAGCTCAATGGTTAAGAGCAACCGGGCGGAGATCGGGAGATCCGTGGTTGAAGTCCCGCCTATGGCATTGAATTTTTCGGTCTGACTCTACCTATCCACATTTCCATCTGTCCAGCAGTACAAGGTAAAAAGTTAAGGCTGCAGTTTTGTTCACTTTTGCATATAGACAACTAGATATACTGATGGAAAATGATGTAAACATTTATCACAGTAAAGCTTCAGTAACTTGGAGTAATAAATAACCAAAGCTTTCTTTGTGTCTACCTCTGTAACCCACGGTTAAAGGGATGTTATGTTCGGACGTTTACTGGGGCATTGCAGCCATGCGGCGCCCCGGGAGGAAGGGGTGAGCCGATAGACAGGGAACCCAGATTGAAACTCCTCGGTGGCTGGAGCTGGACACGACGCGACGCGAAGTGGCAGACGGGGGAACGAAGGTTTAAAGAGAACAATTTTCCCGCCATGCAGCACCCGAGACAGTTGTCAACCCTGAAAGGACAATGGAAGTGATATGGAGGGTCAGTAACTTCCCAATATTCACAGGAAAACCCGTATGCTTCTGAAAGGCCGACCCGAGAATGGAGCGCATGGGGACCTCAAACCTTACCGCCATACCTCTCGGTAACTGTGTTCGATAATACAAAATTTGCTACATCAGTTAGTCATTGGTTAATGAAATTGGCCCTTACAAGAGTAAGCCAACGTTGGAGTGGATGGGCCAGCTAGTGTGAGTAGCCTAGCTACGTATGTATGTCTTTATTTCGAACACATCTCGCCCTACTGACGTGGGAGATTCCCAGTCATTGGTCTGGGTTGGGTTTGAACCCACGATTTTATAATCTGTAGTTGACAGCCGACTACACAACTAAGACCATCCGGCTGACATGAACTTACACAGGTAATCTACATGACATTGTCATTGTATAACAAAGAAGTTAAAGGGCGCTAAATAAATTAAAACGGCCAATTTATATCGAAAGTTAATAAGAACAAATCCCATAGTTTACATAATTTTCTTCAACAAACTATTCTTAGAAAACCTATTCTACCTTTATCATGTGAATAAGGATCTTCAGCGATCTTCTTGCAGTCCGGGTTTTTGGAAGATGTTACATGATCTTTTAAACATAAATTTACCGCCAACTGCGATAAGCATATGCATATGATGCGCTTCTGGTGGTGAAAGATAAAACTAACAATGGTTTATCTATAGTGGCAAACAGAGCACTAGAACAACTTTTCCAGTGGGGAGTAGATAACAAACTTTCTTTTAATCCAACAAAGACAACTGCAATGGTAGTCAGTAGAAGAAAGTTGAAAGAGGAATCAGTAATTCATCTTGACAGAGAATCAATTTACTGAAGTTGCCTTATCCTGGAGTAATTTTAGCCACCAAATTAACATTTACAGAACACTTTAACATTGTGAAAATAAAAACCAGTATATTTCTCAATGGTTTGTCAATTGCATCACGTCCTACATGGGGTCTCAGCTCTTCGGCGATGAAGATATAATACGTCGGAGCTATCAAACATCTTGTATATACTCCTCGGCAGTATTCCAAGATGCACTGAATAAACGCTGGGTGCAATGTAAACTCAATCAGATACAAAGGGGGTTTGTGCTCAGAATCATCAAGGGATATAGAACGATTTCCATAGATGCTGCACTACTAATCGCAGGCATTGAACATTTATAATTATCAGCAGTCTTCAGTGCAAAGTTATATAACATAAAGAAAGGTTATCAAGGTTCCCTAAGGGTTGCTGAATTCTGCTTTCATGTCAGCGAGGGTTACTGCAAGCATACGCATGACTACAACATCTACACAGATAGCTTACGATATTCTGATCATCCAGAGAATCCAGCTCGTGTGGGATGCTCTTTTGTAGTATTCGATAGTAACAATGTGGAGTTGCTTAATAAAGGTTACAGGCTTGTACCTAACTGCTCTACATTCCAGGCCAAACTTTTTGCATTGAATCAGGCAGTGGCGTGGTGCCACAGTAATAATAGAGCGCATGTATAATTTAAAACTTACTTTCGAAGATTCCATATAGACTCCTGGTGGATACCAACGTAAATGTGAAAGTGTTGAACGCTTAATATTTAGATGTGTCCTTCATTGAAGAAATAGATATGTTATTCATGTGTCAGATTGTAATAAGACCTTCAAACACCTTTGATTAATGCATTCTTTAAAAAAAGTTGAACTTCAGCTTTTGAGCACTTTGTTGGTCAACTTTTTAAATCGTTATCTTCCCTAGAATAACGAGTTCTTAAAAGAGAAAGAACATAAGATTGAATAATTGCAGACTCCAAAGTTAAAAGTAAAATTTGTGTAATAATTAATAAACTAAAGAGATTATTGCTCTTCCGGTATTTCCTAGAAGAGTTGTGCAATTGTATTAGCTTTCAAACAAAGCGAAAATGCGTAGACGAGTGTGTTTAAAGGATTGGAAAGTGACAAATTGAAATCGCGTGGCAGTGGCTCTTGTAAGCGGTTGTCATAGGTCATACATACATACCTGCTGAACTAAAGGGGAGCTGGTGGCTTGTTCACGCTCCATCAGTGCATGCTGTCAGTCCCATTGTTGCAGAACCTCCGGTCTTGCACCCCGCAACTTAGCTTCTCCAATACTCATACCTAAATACGTTCTCTGTCATGAACGCAGTAATAAACGTACTTCCTAGCCAATCCCTGTTTTTCCCTTTGGGATTCAGGGAGTACGTATCGCACAGAAAGTGTTATGCTATTTGCTGAAATTGTAATGGATGCATTTATGTCAGGAAGATGGAATTTATTCTTGTACCGCCTTATGATTAAAAATGTTCTTACCAGTAATTATTTTTGTAAATATGACTAACCATCTCATTAACACCATATCATCCTAAAATACAATTTAGCTGTCACAAGTAGTTACAGAAAACGAACAGTTTATATAATAAAAAGTCGTTCAAAGTGAAAAGGAAGAAATCACATGTATATTTAAGCATACAGAATGCAGCGTGATTAACAGTAGGGGAAGATCGTGCCATATCGGCCGCGTGAAGTTTCTGACTTTACTCTGTAACTGTGGTGGTTAATCGGAATCTTACTATATTATTCTCTTATCTCAAGACATGTTCTATAGATAATATAATGTAATGATTTTTTATTTTATATATAGTACTTGATTATATCCAAAGCAAAAAAGCTAGAATTATAAGGCTTGTAGAAAGTGTCTTGCAGTATCGGTCACTGTCTTTTCTGTTACAATATAGATTGTCAGTGACACATTGCACTGCCACATATAGAACAATGGAACTTATTGTCACTGTTTCTGCTCAATTCACAAATGTTTAGCTCGCTGGTTTACAGAGCTGCTATAGGTCTCAGAATATCTTTCGTGCGCTAAGAGCTACACTAACCACCATCAAGTACTGAGAGCAAACAAAGAACTGAAGAGGGGAAGAAGATATCCGATTATAGCGCACGTGGATACACAAGCTTGCTACTGCTTACTGGAAACTTCTGCCACATGGAGACGAAAAGGGAAATCACAGTAGTGGCCGGTACTGCATGCCGGCCGATACTGCACGACTCTCCCCTACTAATAATTTTTATCAGAATTCACCTAAACGTTTATATATCTCTACTCCATAGTATGTAGACAGAGTGAAATATAGCATAATGCGTTAGATGTATCCATTTGAAGTAATGACAGAAGACTGGATGCACTTTATGGTCTCAATCCGAGTGTTACTGTTAGGGGTCGATTGACACGTGCTTGGGACTGCCTCTTGCCTTTGTTTACCTTATTTCGGTGGGAGTACACAACAGGTGGTTCTCAATTGTTTATTGGTTAGCATGACTGGTGAGCCACGAACGGTCCAGTATAATTTTACCCATCTAAACTTTTTAGAACACATGCTATGATGAACATCTCCAAGGGTGCGCCTAGCCAAAATAACCAGAACTGCTGAAATAATGCAACGTGGCAGCAGCAACGAAGAGATGCCTTTTATTAATAAATGTAAAATTGGAAGTGTAGGTTTGCTGTTTGGTTTGGAAATGCTGCCTATAAACTTTCACTGCGACCTCCCTCTCCCCAAGCACTGCTGGCCGTTCACAGACTTGATAGCGCACGAGACTGGTGTCTCTCTTCTCTCAACTTGCTTGTAATCTACAAATTCTGCATTTGGTATAGGACACAGTACTGTCCATTTAAGATCCTCTAACCTTTATGCCAATTTGGGCGTCGGGTGAGGGAGCCGTAACTATGGATCAGAGAGAGAAATCCAGGGATGGCTGATCAGCCCGGTCCCGAAATTGGAGTGAGGGAAGTAAATGAAGGGAATGAGGTCGAAGTGGATAAAAGGAAAGATAATGGAGCAGTTGGTGGAATAATGACGGTGGAAACCGGAGGTCCCGGAGAAAACGCACATCAGCGCCGTGTTGTACACCACAAATGTCACTTTGGGGTCGGCTGAAGTCGAACCGGGTCGACCTGGTGAGAGTCAAGCGTTCTAACCGCTCGGCCAGGCGCGACCTAACTACAAGTTAACCTACCGAAGCCTGTTGTGAACATTCACGGAGCTTTATCTGTCCATAAACTGGTCTAGGTTTGATATTAATTGGGATAAATGTTTCCAAAAATTGTAACTTGACACGTGTAGTTGAAGGTACAAGAGGGACCATAGCGGGTCACTGTATGCTTGGCCTTGAACTTCCACTTACGTGCCTTTCTCTAGCCATCTTGCACAAGGCACTCTTCCAAACCCTTATCTTCGTGTTTAACGATCATAGAAGTGGTTTTATTACGCACTAACTGACGATTTATCACTAAAACTTTTAGACTTAAGTTGACTTGCACTGTTTGGAACTATAAATACCGCACTTTGTAACTATTTTTCCTTGATGCAGCTGAGGACTTCCATGTTGCGTTCGGGCTACCTTCTGTATATGTATAGAGAAGAAAATAATACAGCTATTGTCTTTTTAAAAATGTTCCAGTTACTGCAGTTTTTGGGGCCTATGAGGTTTCCTAGGTGTTAGCTACTAATTATGTCAAATTGAATGGAATTTTGTGTTGTCTGTGGTCGACACACACTTGTCTTTTATGTACTTTAATATTTCCATATACATACAACGGAAGGCTTAAACAACAAAAGCCTGTTCGCTATTCGTGACTTTGTCATTCCATTCTCCCTGCAAATTAATGTATTAATACCAATATTCTACACAAGAAAGAGTATTTCACCTAAATTGTGTGCTCTGACGAGATTTTTGTTAGTAAGGCTTTGTCTATCTCTTATGCCTTACCAGTTGTAATAAATAATTCTGAATGAGGTAAAGATATGCATATCATTTGCATGGAAAATGTCTTAAACATTTGGGCATTTTGATCAAAATTAAGTCATTTTTTAGAACATCGAGTGGGATGGATCAGGCGGTTTTGTGTGTGTCCCGCGTTCAGGACGTGCGGGTTCGATTGCCGTGGCCAAACCACCCGACACATTAGCTTTATCGAGGTTTTCCCGGTTCGCCAGGCGAATGATGGGCATCCCCCGAATTTCCTGTCCCTCCTTTACCTCTCCATTATCATTTCACATCATCTGCCATCTAGTGGTCTCCTTCAGGGTAGAAGTGTCAGCGGGTGTCTCGGCGTTGCTTGCCTGGATGACATGCTCAGGGCAATCCACACAAAGTGAAGACTGACCTCCCCTCTAATGACCAGGGAGTATCCGAGCTGTCCCAAAGGGCGCCCAGCGCCACCGTGGGGTTTTCCATAGGGCAAGACCTGGGTTACTAGCCCCCTGACGAATGTCGGGTAACTCTAAGCTCCATGGACCCCGGACTCATTTGAGCATCATTTCACCCATTCCATTCATCGTCCGATATGACTCAACGTTGGAGGACGTAAATTACAAAAAAAAAAAAAAAAAAAAAAACAAGGGGCCCCCCCCCCATCTGGTCCTATGGACTCAAGACGGAATGGAAGTGGATACGCCACTTACGCGCGCCAACACCAAAGGGGAAGGCTACCGATATGACCTCGGTAGGGCCGCCTGGTGATCTAGCACACCTTCTACTAGCTATGCTGGCTAGTACGCGGGAATATTAATGACTTCCCTCAACCCCGTCCGGAGACGTACCCGATCTCCCACGGGTATCGGGAACCACTGCCCCCTCGAGTACAACCCAATCCGAACTCCCTATCAGGGAGGGGCTCGAATGTTCGGCCCGAGGTTCTTCTAGTAACGTCAGAGGTACGCCAGTGCTAGGGGTCCGCAGCGCCCGCACCACGGCAGCAGAAGGGGACGGATCCCCTTCTACGGCAGCTCTTGATAAAGAATTCCTGCTCCAGTAGGACGGTCTCCGGTCTCCGATCTCCGAACCCGGTCTGGTGGGGCCGTTTTCGGGCCACAGTAGGATGGGATGGTGGTTGTTCTAACCTGTCGGGAAGTTTCCAACTGGTAAAGTAGGGACCGGGACGGCAGTCCTCATTTTTCCACCCGGAGGTGCCCCACCTAGGGTTTAGATACAATAGACCAAGTTTGGACCTCTATTCCAAATGCGCTCCGTAGTATAGTCCAGTCAGTCTAGTTTTGAGAAAATGAAAATTTTGCATGCAAAGGGTAGTCTGGGATGAGCATAAAATATTTATATTAATATTTCGAAATCTGGCGTTTTGTTTTTGAGGCATGCTATTCTCAAGCGCATATGCAACATATTTTGGTATTTTGTACGGCAGCGTAACTGGGCCATCTGGCTATTGTATATGGAGTAAAATATCTCCTCTACCTAATATATGCAGGTGGTAGAGAAGTTGAGAATAGCAAGAATATGCGTATCACACACACATCGATTTAATTGGCCATATTAATTACCTTCCCTGAGGAGAAACAAGACATGTTTACTTTGTATATCCTTTACCTATAGCTAGAAGAGCTACATAAAAAAATTGATGTGACAGGAAATACACGTTTTGAGGCTTCCCTAATAAAAACAAATCATTCCTAGAAAAAGGGACCGATTGGTCTGTAAATAGGATAGCTCAAGAACCGAAAGCCATCAGTCTACTACCTTTTAACGGAAAATAGTTCGTTAGTATTGATGAATTTCTCAAAAATGAATCTTAACGATTTTGATTAAGTTGCCAGGCTTGTTAAGTAAGTCGCTCTTCGTCTTTCTCCTCTCATAGTCATGCAAAGATGCTGGAATTGTAAAGATTTTATAAGGGCTGTACTTTAAATATCGGACTATATCTTTAGTGTACTGCAGTAATGACATTAGTAAATGTATAATTAAAGTTTATCTTAATTAAAAAGAAGTAAAAAAAGATGAGCTTTTTGAAGAACAGTTTATAGATGGGAATATAGGAAAACTGTGCACGCAACTCACCACAGTTTAAGGGTTGATTAACAGTTCTAACACTAATTTTATTTAATTTTTCATGAGTTTATATTTTACTCTGCACGAAAATCGATATCAAATATGTCGTGGAAGGAAAGGAGGAGGGAGCTAGTAATTCTGTAAGTGCATTATCTTGCAACCAAAGATTAAGAGTTGGTGTGTAGATGCCGAACATGCACGCTCATTGGATAAATCGCTTGGTACACAATAGCTGGAGTGTAACATTTCAGATATTGGGGTAGGTCACAATCGCCCTCCAATATTTCATCGTAGAGAAGCAGTAAAACCTTGGCACCTGCCTGTTTTTGTTTGATCGCCCGCCCGCCCGCTTGCTCGCCATTCACAGCTTTATCGAGCTGCAGCGGCGGCGCGTGCTCGGAGAGTGCGCACCAAGGACAAGAGCATTTTCGTAAAATTTGAAATTCTTGTGGTGTACAAGATTCCATTTGTAGCTAAAAGGGAAAATATATTTCGTTACTAAATGGGGACATTGTGCCACCAGTGCTGAAGATAAACTGATGTTGATGGCAGATAGTATAAGTGTGTATGGCAGAGATATATTTATGGATAATCAGGGTACAGTGGATTCATTGGTCAGTGAAAGGGCTGATTTTGTACATTTAAAGAGTATAGTCTTGTGAGTGGAGAAGCGAAGTAACGTGAAGAGAGTTAACATATTGTTGTACATCTTTCAGCAAATGCAAACATTGCCATTATGGTCGTAAAAAAGACGAAAGCATTGTGTAATTGTGAGAATCTGTTTCTATTGATAAATAGTAACTCTAGCTTCATAAATGAAATAGAAAGATTATAGTCATGGTGTGAAACCAAGTGTAGTTTGAATGTATCTTTTAACAGTTTTCTTTAATTAGATACAAGCCAACACAACAGATGTCTCACATTCCATCATAGTTACATTTAACATAACCAATTGCCTGACGGATAAGTTGCGGTGTTGATCTTGCAGCTTTGTTTATGCCTGTGTAAAATGTCGAGGGATGTGTGTTCGGGAAGGACGACAAGCAAACCTTAGCGTCGTTTCTAATACGAACGACCCGGAAAGGGATGAGATGGGTGAGCGTCGTTGTATTCATCTGCGTGAGAAAGGGAAATCCCGACTTATGTTCAGTCACACGCACTAGCGCCTGCTTCAGGCAGATTGAGGTGTATTCCCTCGCTTACGTCACCGATACCGATGACTAGCCGAATCACTGAGTCTGATTGAGGACCAACGTCTGGGATGAGAGGAAGAGAAGTGGAAGATGGTGGGGGAAACCGCAGTACCCGGAGGAAATCTATCCCAGCGCCGTGTTGTCCAGCGCACATCTCTCTTTACAGTCGCCTGGGATCGAACCTGGGCCCCCTTGGTGAGAGTCGAGCGGTCTAACCACTCGTCTATATGCAGTCGTAGAACCATTTTTGATAATATAAAAATAACCACATTTGGGAGGTTTCATGAAAATGTTCTGTCGCTTCTTTTAAACATTCCAAACTTGTAGCGAGTATGAAACTGCTGCATAAACGCATTTTTTTATGAAATGTCCACAAAACTGTTGTGGCCGAACGTGTTTTGACTGAGAAAGCCCTGTTTGTATATATTAAGACTGTGAGAAATCCAAATAAGCTTTCCTAACATAACCTGCGGTACATTTACAAGTATTTAAGCACAACTCTTAATACAGTATTAAAAATGACTTGGGTTCTTTTCAACATGTGATGTTTTTTCATAGTTTAGGATTTTTGTAATTTACGTCCTCCAACTTTAAGTCATATCGGACGATGAATGAAACAGGTGAACTGTGTAAGCGAGATTCGAACTTGGGACCTCTTGAACGTGAGGCAGACACGCTACCATCTACGCTACCAAGGCGGTCATATAATTTAGGAATCTCGCTAAACTGCAAGACAGTGCTGCCACATTGTCATGCATGCCCGTTATTCTTCAATTAATTCACGTGAAAAGACTTTGTTCATCATCGTATTAACCTGTATCAGTTGTTCCAAAACGGCATTCGGATAGTCGCTTTTTGCTCGGTAATACAATTGTCTTATAAACCGGAAGACTTGCCTTCTGGAAAAATGAACAATTCCAAGGTGTAGCACAGGGCCCAACGTGCGAAATGGTTTACCCCTACATTCACCCCTTCCCAGGTAAACGGCAGGTGACGTGTGCCACAATAGCGTCTGAAGCTCTCTTGCAACGTAAGCAAATGAACGTTTGAACTGAAGACTTGAATAAGGAATTACGAAGAGGGTAAATCACATTAGGGAATGAGTGAAGGACATAGCGACTATGTATTGCCACATTACTGCCTATAGTCAAAATTGACAAAAACAGTTCTATAGAATTTATATGTTTATTACATTTGTTTTATAGTGCTAATTATTTATCTTGTGCTGCTAAAGAGTTTAACTCTGTCTAAAATGTGCATTGAAATTGTTTACAATGTACATTGCCAAATAATGCTTGCAAATAGATGCAGCTTGGGAAATGTGTGTACAAATCCAAACCATGTTTTCCTGAATTGCGCAATGACGTGTTTCTTTGAGGGTTTATAAGCTCCAGCACGAGACACGTTGAAGCTCGTAATGTATCCAATGTTAGTAAGACATATCAAAACTGTGCTTTTCTCGTGTGGGGGGGGGGGAAACACCACTGTACTGATAAGACTACCACGCGACTATAAACAGAATGAGCCGGGTGTTGACCTGTTTGTTGATAGTAATGGGGACATGAAGGAGGGTAAATTCACACTTGTAGCGCCTTCCTTCCCGGTCCAGGTGTAGCATATACATGTCTGTTGTAGAGAGCTGCCTATAAAAATAATACAATGAACCATATTTAGGGGTGCCCGTCTGTTCGAACGGTTACCATGGATTTATCTTTGGTAATAGATTCCTCTCAGATAACGCACTGATTACTCCACGTGGAGTGAACATATATCTGTCATTTGTGATTACTGCGAATTCCATTGGCTGAAGTGATGCGTTCATTGGTGCTAGCACACGACCGGGAGGCCCGTCAGCACCCCTCTCACTCTTACAAGAATAATCAGTGCGTTATCTTTGTTAACAAAGATAAATCCATGGTAACCGTTCCAGCAGCGGGACTATAGCTTAGATGGTGTGTCTGCCTCACGTTCAAGAGGTCCCGAGTTCGAATCTCGGTCAGGGTGAGTTATCTGGATAAGGTTTTTTTCCCGGGATTTTCCCTTTCCTAAGAGACGAATGTCGGGTAACTCTAAGCTCTATGGACCCTTGGCTCATTTGAGCATAATTACACTCATTCATCATCCTATATGGCATAACGTTGGAGGACGTGTATTTAAAAAGATGATGTAATGGGGAAGATTTGGACTGTGCATGTCTTTATTTTTAGGAACGTTTTAATTTCAAAATAACAGGTATACTTTTTCCTGACTCAAGTGTTAACTGTGTTAAAGGACGTTTACTGAGCTCCCACAGTTCTAGAGTTAACGTCGCTATCATATCGTTGCCACCAATATGCCGGAATTTTCTCATGCAGGAGCTCTGTTACGTGGCAGTAAATGTGAAATGGACTAAGGCTTTTAGCATTGGGTCGGATTTGAACCTCTGATCGTTTTGAGTCGTACCTATGTTGCTTGGTATTCTGAATTCTGAATGTGCAGGCGCTGCAGACGTACAGAAAGCTGCACGGTAGTCCGTCTCATCGCTCGCTGGTGCGCCGTGTGGGGGCGGGTTGTCATGGAGCACAATCCTTTCGTTACCAGGGCGCGGAAATTGTTTATTGGTCGATACGTTCATTTTACGTTTCTTATCAACGTGGAAGATATCTCTGTATTCCTGCCTGATAAATGCGTTTGTCATTATTACCCGACGTTCACTAGAAAAGTATTGTGCAATTGTTCATCCATATAAGAGATAGCATATTCCCGGACATTAGCGTAACACATTCCTTCCTCAATCTCTCCGTGACACCTGGGGAGGGAGGTTCCATATTTGTGCAGAAGTCCTTCACATGCAAAACTGGTGAAAAGTTGACAATCCAGAACAAATTATTATCTAATACCATTGTCCCGATTTCTCTATATAGGTAACATAAGTACACTTACACTAGAGTTATTGTGATATATTATCATAATGTTCTTTCTCTTGATTTTGCTGTCTTATGTTTGTAAATTGCTAACAGATATGTGTATGCAGTTTCTACGACATTTCTTATTTTACATGCGTTTTCTGTCGAGTGACAGCAACTACTTCGTACTCCCTAACAATCTCATTTAGCAAAAGTTAAAGCCTTCTTCGTAAATGTTATTTATAATTCATAGTCTGGTACAAACATTTTGTAAATTCGTTTGTCTTTTGTGCTGGCATTATAAACTCAAATTAGGTTTATATAGGTCGTGACCTCAGAACGAATAAGTGCTATCTCTGGAGAAAGAATTGTCAAAATCGATTGATTTTTTTTTTTTTTTTTTTTTTTTTTTTTTTTTTTTTTTTTTTTTTAGATGATTCTATACACAGACATTTATATAAGTTCTTTCTCATATTAGATTTTTAAAAAACCTACTCGCCGTTGCTTGAATGTATTCTGCGAGTAGAGAGTTGGAAATAAGCATTTGTGTGGTTTAAGGGAGACGTGAAATAAACTAATGTTTCGTATACATTGGTCAGCGTTGGTTGAAGGGTTGAAGATATCTGTCGGATAACATGTGAAGAACAGGGACGTCCCTTACTATTAATCCTACATTAAGGAACTTCGTCTGATGTGTTTTTAAGGGTCTACTCTTGACTGTTTTTGTGTGTAGTGCCTTAAGTGTTTGGATTAAAATTGAAAATTTTAATTTACAAATGTACCAGTTTTTTTTTTTTGGGGGGTGGGAGGCTTATATCAAGTAAACAAATTTTATTTTATATTCTACGATCTTACTCATAACTGACATTGAGGGATTTTGTTTCTGGATAAATTTCATGTTTTTAAAACAAATGAAATAAATGTTGGAGATTACATTTTTTTAAATACTTCTTAATGTACATAGTTTGGCGTCTAGATATTGTGAGTTAACTGTATCAACAACTACAAAACAGTTCGTGGTTCTATCTTAACTATTTTCTGGTAAAAACTGCGAGAAAGCTGAAAATGAGATGTGTGTTGCAGGTATTTTACAGTTGTGTCCAAACGCCCGAGGGCTGTATTTAGTTAGCTGCCTCTCTTATATAGCCACTTACACAATAGAGCGAGGTTACAGCGTTGACATTCAATTGATTCAAGGTTTTCTGAACGTTGATATAGATTTCATTTATAATAAAGTACTCTTTAATATTAAAAAGAATTTACAATTGTGGTGGAATAAATAACATAAATACGCAAACAGAAACAGCTAAAGAAAGGGGCGTGGCACAAATGTTTTGAAACGGTACTTGCGATAGAAACTAATATCCTAAGAACATATTCTTGAATGTATATGTTAACATTTGGGCTTAAGTTTGAATACATCCCTTAAGGTGGTTTACAGATAATTAACTCCGACTGGACACAAATTTGTGATGTTATATTTTGTACTTTCTGTTTGGAAGTGGGTACATTTGCAATTTGTGTGAAACAAAATAGTTAATGAAATATCGAGGACACCGTGTCTGCAATAAGTACTAACTAAAACGTACTCGGATGTACTTGGTGTAGGTTAAGAGAAGCAACCTGAAAGACAGCGATGTAGTACAACTGTTGGTGTTTTCTTACAGTGGAGACAGGGATCTCGAACACTGGCACAGTTACGCCACTGGCCGGCCAAGAAACTACCCTGGAAAATTTGGAGCAGCGCATATACAGAGGTAATGTGGATGTGTCACATTTAACTGCTTTACCCTGTGCAACTGCGTAAATGTTATATGTTTGTAAATGTACTGGCAAAGGGTGACCGTTCCTTCAATGTTGGGTTGTATTGTATGCATTTGGTGACACTTTCACTAAGCATAAAGTGAAAATTGTCAGGTTAAAGGAAAAGGAGAAGTTCACTGTGAATGTATGTATGTATCGCAAAACTACGTCTTAAAATAGAGTTGTCAGAGGCTGAAATAATGCAACATTTCTTGCAATGGTTACGCAGTGGATGTAAATGTATATGTGCATTAAGGTGAGTGCTTTTTAATAAAATGCATGCAATTGGAACTATTGGCGTGATGCTTGTGGTCTATCTTAAAACTGTGTATAAGGGACAAAACTTTGATATGTTAATTGTGTTATATGTGAATTGTATTTTGGGGGAAAATATAGGATGATGTGACTTCCGTCTTGAACAGGGTTCGCTGTTGCGGAAGTATGTTATCATTTTTGCTAGGCAGGAATAACTTCCTCCATGACATTTTGTACCGGCCTTCTTAGTACTGACGAACTTAAAGCAAGTTCACACGACATGGCTGAAGTGCGTACTTCCGATATTCGTACAGTAGTATCGGACCGGTTACCGTTTCTTCCACAGGTAACGCTGTCGTTATACAGCTGTTCGAATTGATGCCCCACAAGTATAGCACCTGTTGAACACATTATTGAACGCCCGCCGGATGTTGCTTTCTAATTCGTCTAGCGCATAGGCATTTGTTGCATATGGAGTAGAGCTGGAGAGCCAGTCTATTATTATCGTCAAACGAGCTTGCTTACTTAGATGATAGTTCCTTATCTTTTTGAATTTTTCCTCGATTAGAACTGTTGTCTTGTGTTCCTTTAGTTTAACAGTCTGGTTAAAATTCAAGTTATAAATTGCGGATTTGTCAAAAACAGCTACCTCAGTAAAACTTACTACTGCATAGGGCTTAACGTAACTTAATTCCATCATGCTGTCAAACAATGTTACCTCCCGTAGGCACGTAAACTAGGCTACCGAAGAGCGAGGTCATGCAATTTGTTAGCTGCTGCGAGTCAAACTCGGTGTAATATTCGATGTAAGACCGCTACAGATTATTTTCATTATTGGTTAGTTGAAAATAAAAGTGTTCTCTATGTCCTCTTGGTGCTTACTCATAAATGTTCATCACTGGAACCAAAAGCCGTTTATGTAGCGTGACTTAAGATGTCACTTTCTGCTGGAAGTAGTTGGGCCGGAGCGTTCAGTGCATTCGAAGCCATAACCTCTAAACGACGAGAAGGTAGCATTTATGGAATTTGTAACTTGGCGCTCGAATTATACCAGCTTCCGCGACCTTTGAACTGGATGCTAACATGTTACCCCTAGACCATGGAATGCCACCCATCTGAGTTATCCATATCAAAGTGACACACTCATGTTGTAAGTTTTACACGTTACCTATTATGCAGATAATACTCCTCTTCGGATAATTGGACGGGGATGGAAATTTTCCGAGCATATCGCAAGTTTTACGTCAGATAACATAACCCATAATAACTAATATGCAAAACCAGCAAGCCTTTGTAAATATATGGGATATAAAATGATGTACCAACCAAACATCTCCTATGGCGTAAGCATGTAAAATGATGTACACGAATGTACAGTAAAGGGTGTAAAATCTCGGATTGCCCATCATGTTTTGCTGAGAAGCTGGAGAAATATATCATTCGCAGTATACGCAGGTGAAAGCAAGCTTGAAGACTTGATGTTTGCAGTCTCTTGCGTTACATGACCGTGTGAAGTTTTCCATTAAGTAACATGGGTGCAAAATACCGTGTTGTGCTTACATGGTAAACGGGGCTTCAAGATTCAGAGGTGGAATCATACTGTTCGCATTCCTTATAAAGCAAAGCATTTTTTTAAAAAAATTCTGTTTTAAATAATCCAACTTAATTTGAAATGTAGAAAACAATCTAGTTCCGCGGATCAGCAAGTGAATACTGTAACCGTAAACGGCGAGAAAGAGGGAGGGAATGGAGTGTAGTTGTGACAAACTAAAAGCGCGAAGCTATGAAATCAACATCGTAGAAGTTCCAATAGGGAATGTGTTGTGACTTATTGTAGATGAATGTACTTTCAGTGAGTGCCTATTCAAGTTAAATTAGTGCATGAGCATTATGTGGTTGAATGGATATGAAATAGTACAATAGAGGGATAGGTGGTGGTTTCTACTCCGACAAAAATCGCTGTGACACATCTAGTAACAGCAAATCTCACTGTTTCCTTCATGCTTTCATTGTAATTTGCATGCATTTTTGTTACTGTTATGTAATTAGATTGTTTGTCGTATCTTTAGATGGTAGTTCGCATGAGCTTGTTAGAAGTAATTAGTTTCCTTGTGTATTTCGTGTGTACTGAGCTTTCTGTATATTCAATGTAGTGCTTTTTCACGGAGCTTCACCGTGCTGTTAAATAAAACTATGCCAGAGTTTTTGGCATTTCGTAAAGAGAAAGGAATTGTTTTATAACGAATGTCCTAAAGGTCTCGTATACCAAGAAAACAAAATATTTAAGACATGTTTCCTGACAACATAATACGTTTAGTTCGATTTGCATCTCCGATTAATTCTCCAGTACTGAAGGTCCCTGAGGATCAGTTGGTTAGATGCTGACCTACTGATCAAACCCCGCTTAATAGCGACACCACCATATCAGTAGACAGGTCCTTCAGCACTGGTATGATCGCAGCAATTGACAATGTTAGGAAACAACATATGTACTGTATTTATTAGACCTAGGCTGCACCGCGGTAGATCATCCAGGCTATACAAGATATGGTAATTGGGTCATCATCATGCACTCCCCAACCAGAATATTGGAGCTCATCACCCGGTCCCGTTCCGCGGCTGGAAACCTGCCCTAGTCACGGTGCAGAACAACTTTTGATTAGAGAATTAGTCCATGTAATCCCTGAGCTGTTTTGGAGATTCCGCTTAGCCAGTACGGCAAGCCATCCTCATTCCTCTATTGCTTTAGTTTCCTCTCGCTTCGGTCCTTTGTTCAGTTGGCCTTAGTAGAGTTTAGGTCGTTCCACTTTTATGTTGCCGGTTGTTGGGTTTCAAGCTGTTCTTTATGTGCCCATCCTCTGGCGCTACAGAACAAAACCTCAAGTCTCTGAGTTTCTTGCCATCAGTTTGGATTCCCCATTCCATTCTCATTTTCCGAAAGACACCTTCTAAACAGACTAATAAACAAAGTGAGGAACATGGGGCCCTCCTTCCAGCTGAAAACTACAGTCTTCATCATCCAGTCATACCTTAGCTTTCATGTTTGAATATAACTTGGCAAATGTTATGAGTATGTGCTTTTCTTATAATCTTTGTTTGGATGGTCATCTAGAGATTGAAACACTCTACAGAATCGAAGGTTTTTGTAAAATCGATCAAGGCCAAGTATAGTTCCAGTTTAAAATATTACTTTTTCCATGATTTGGGGATTCAGGTTTTCAATTATGTATGGTTAGAAACCAGTACGGAATCCTACAATTTGATTCTCATTCAAGCATCTGTTCATCTCTTTGCTACTACAGTCAAAAAGATATATACAAAGTTGACATTAACATGATTGGAGGGTAAATTATTCACATCGTCTTTTAATCCCTTATTTAGTAGTATGAGGTTGACCGTTTATGCCATACCTCTGAAATTTGTTTTGACAGGGAGATTTTGTTAGAACAATAATTCTGCTAGTTCATGTTTTCCAGTTTTTAGGTATTTAAGATTCCGTCATCGCCTAGTGATCATGGTTTTCCTCACTTATCGGTGGGAATGGATGAAACATCATCGACTGTTATATTATTGAGACTTTCAAATTAGATATTCAGCTTCTATAAAAACAACTGAAATCTTTGCCGTCTTTATTTAACCCAACGAAAGTGTTTGTATCTCTACGTACGAAATAATCGTATGGTGCTTCACCCGCGTTATATTGTCTTAAATCTTGTCCAATCAGGCATTTAGTGATTTGTCTGGAAGCGAAGTACGGTGAATGTGGATGAAGCAACAATCCTCGACGTGTATGAAGAGACACTATCGCAATGAAAGATAATCCTGAATGACATCCTTCAATTTGTCCAGCAATACTCCTG